>CM068824.1:159767629-160967629 GCA_028554795.2 Sinohyriopsis cumingii
ATCGGCATGAAAACAAATAATGCGCAAGATGCCCTCGTATAAATTTAAAGTTAGACACTCCAATATGCTTCATTTGTAGATGTATCATAGCAGCACATAGAGTCCAATTGGAAAGAAAGAAAATCCACTATTTTGGCATGGTTGTAGCTAGCGTCATAATATCCACTATTGTATCATAGATTTAGCTAGCGTCATGAGATCCACTATTTTTGCATGATTGTAGTTAACGTCATTAGATCCACTATTTTGGCATGGTTGAAGCTAATGTCATTAGATTCACTGTTTTGGCATGATTGTAGCATGATTATGAGATCCACTATTTTGGCATGGTTGTAGCTAGCATCACGAGATTCACTATTTTGGCATGATTGTAGCTAACGTCATGAGATGCACTATTTTTGAATGGTTGTAGCTAGCGTCATGAAATCCACTATTTTTGCATGATTGTAACTAGTGCCATGAAATCCGCTATTTCAGCATAGTTGTAGCTAGCGTCATAAAATCCACTATTTTGGCATGGTTGTAGCTAGCGTCATGAGATCCACTATTTTGGCATGGTTGTAGCTAACGTAATAAGATCCACTATTTTTTCATGATTGTAGCTAACTTCATGAGATCCACTATTTTGATATGGTTGTACTTAGTGTCATATGTGTTCTCTCGTTATCTCAATGAAATTCATGCCATGCTTTTTTTCTGGACGGTAAGGGATGTATTTGCTTGTTTTGTTTTCTTTGTTTCATATACTTATCTAGTTACTTCCTTATCCTTGATTGAATGGACTTTCAACACATTACTTATTGTCACGATACATTTTGTAAACCTTCTCGTAGGTTACGCGTGTCTTTTAACTTTAAGAAAATATGATAGTACGGACTGGGGCAGGATATAAATTGAATTTAATCAGAATGCATCACATTCAAAAGTGTCCGGGTTTTCCTTATGTAAAATGGTTAAGTTTTATGTTTTCTCATATTGACCCTTCGGTAAAGTGAATACTGCTCCTCCCACTCATTTGTAAATCTATTTCTGTAAAACCGGCGGTTTGTATTTTAAATATTTTCGTGCGATTTAAATGAGATTCGTAAGATTTTTAAATGAAAACTGGATGAAAAATTGTGTATCAACTAAGAATTTAATTTGTTACATGTCACATATAAAATTCCACCTATTTTCCCCATCTGTTTGGACAAGCTCAGCCTATTTGCCCCATGCACTTGGGCATGTTCTTTCTATTTGTCCTATCCAGTTGAGCAAACTCTTTTATGGAAACCCGACTGTATAAAGCTTCACAACTGGCTTGCAGTCGAAATCACATCTTCACTCTCCTAGCAATTGTCAAGCATTTAATTAACCGGTCAGACAATCGAATACTTAATTTTCCAGGGAAGAGGGACTGTTAATTGTTTTGAGAAGAACAAAATTCTGGCCCTCAAACAGCTTCACAAAAATATTTATTCAGCCCTGCTACCGAAACGCATATAATTCTAATGTTTATTTATAAATTATTATTAGAATTAATGAAGTTATTTTTTAAAAATATATATCTTGTTGTTATTGACTGACTGATGAATTTATTGATTGACTGATTGTCCTGCAATTAGCCTTTAGTACGACATAACACGCTTCGGACTAATCCACCGCTTTGGAGATCAGATCGTAATAAATTTGGAGTATGCGCATTTGGTTATAGCGCCCCGTTTTAAGGAATTCTTAGATTTGTGTGATTACTTGTTTGATTTTATTGGAACTCGATGCAATGGAAATATTCATTAGCCCGAAATAATTAGGCCATTTAGTTGGAGCAAACGTCACGGAGTGAAGTGTTAGCGAATTTCCATGATGCCATGGTTGACTTTTAGTGAAATCAGGTCAAAACCGCATGGGTGTCCCTGTCGTAATATAGTCCCTGTTAAAACCTAATGGTGTACGTTTATTGTGTGACTGCGGTGGCAGTATTTACGGTAGGAGACCGGTAACTTACACAAAGGTATAAACAATAAGGGACTCAGCAGATACCGTTTATGTCGCCATGGTCGCAAATGTGACGTAGCTGTACTGGCGAAATGTGCCTTGAAACCATGAATTGGCTGGCCTTAGGTGGCGCAGTAAAAATAGTTCCCTGTGTAAGAGGATAGTTGTATAGTTTCTACGGTGTGAACTGCTGACGGTACGGAAAGTTGATGAAGAGAAACCATGCAGCTGTGCGGTTGATAGATATTTGGCAAATTTTGAAATCGTTGGTCTTGCCTTGATTAGAGAAAAATGTATGTATAGAATGGACACGTCGGGCTTTCTAATTTATAACTGAAGTTGTATAGAAGCCTTTGGAAATTTGGGGTAAACTTATGACTTCTAGTGGAATCGTGCCAGGGTTTGACACCGCTCGGTAAAGCAAATACCCCTGGCTTATAACAATACTATTCTTCCGGATTTGAGCATTTATGACAGGAAAGTCGTTTACAACAGAACTATCGATACAAATATAATTCATGATATGTTAAGCAAAGGTCATCCAATCACCAAATGAAGCAAGCATATACATTTAAAAGAACATTGAATGCATTCAACAGTTTATGACTGCCTGCACATTTAGTCACAGGTCTTAAGAGCGTGATAATGAAAAACATCTTGCTGTAATTAAATGTTTTATTTTGGGACTGACCATCTTGGTGATAAATGTTTGACCTCTGTATAATATATTTATCTTTCTATATATTTACTGAAGTTCTGTGCACGTAACTTCGAAATTCGGTTTGTGATAATTCGATCTCACCTTAACGGGATTTTTCACGTGATTCACATCTGTTCTCTCCTGTTTGAATACTAAATTGGTAAATGATGAAATAGGGACGGATATAGCTCATTTAATAATCATAAAATAAAGTTTGCATATCAAGGATATCTTTTCAATATCTTTACGTGTGTAAAATCTGGCCGCAAACAGGACATTTTAACTTTACAGATGGGTCGGATAACTATCAATTTCGGTACAACTCTACAATGAATTCATGCGTATTTCCAATAGCTTTTTGATGTACTTCTTTAGTACATGTCGGAGATCTATTTGCCTGTATTGGACGTGTATGGTATGAATGTATCGTGAGTTTCCCAATACTATTGTCTCAAAAGCATGAAATATTAATAAAAATACCAAGGACTGTTATATGTACCAGCTTATTTTCGTATAGTTTAGCTTAGTAGTTGGTATCTGATGTTTGGATCTAAAGGGAGATAATACGTTTTTTGCAACGTGTAATTTGATAGTGGAGATCTCTCTACAAGTTTTCTACCGGGCAATCGAGGACATGGTTTCGGGCGTGTATATCACCAGCTTTGGAAGAAAGTACACTCCAAAATCCCGAACAAGTACCAAGCGTGTAAACGGGAACCTTCCTACAAATCATGATTTTACCTTATTCTAGGCTGAAATAGTTGGGAGAAGCAAGATTTTACCCTTTTTCCATCCGAGGACGTCCTCGGCTGGAGGTGTGTCCTCGGTACCTTGGTGTGTAATCTCATTAATGTCCTCGGTTTACACTAAATACAAACGCACACACACACACACACACACACACACACACACACACACACACACTATTATCATAGGTCGTCTTATGACAGCTAAATGTTGAATGGTAATTAGAGCGCTTTTTCACCTAAACACCTAAAAGAATACGATCAAATTGTTGCACGTGCGGCAGATCTATTCAGAGACATACAGATAACTGCAGAGACCAGGAACTCGGGAAGTAATTCAGACGATAACTAGTTTAATGGACATTTAGCACAGTCCAACGTGCAAAACATGAAATAAATGCTAAGAAGAGACAAGTTTTTTGTGGAGAAAACGCGTAAAGATACGCACTTCGAGGGATCATACACGGTTATTGTGAACAATGTTTCCCAAAAGCACAAGGAGCTTTTGAGCAAGAGATGATAAGTTCGCTAAGTGTATCGTGACTAATTACTAACTGTATGATTTTATACCAGTACTTGAATCAAACAGACTTTTTTATTAAAAATATATTTAATTAAGAAGCACTTGTAATTCCTGTTTGAGCCCGACCGATGTCAAGCAGTTTAAAATCAGCCTGATCCAGTAACAGTTTGCAATACGTTTTCTCGTGTATGTTCTTTGCAAGGTGGTGAGTGTATTGTCTGACACTGGTATCTACAAAAAGAATACATATGCACACACACACACACACACACACACACACACACACACACACATATGTCTAAATGCATATATCGTCATGAAAAAATAGTCTAAAAGGCGGTGCACAAGGATTTCTAATACCACTTGTTTAGGCTCGAATAAACAGTAACACAAGAAAGAGTAAAAGCAACAAGCTTTGAAAAATATAAAATAATTTATTTCCCTGGAAAAATTCTGTAAAGATGAAGAAAAAAAATGAACTTACGGTTTTATAGAATCAAATCCAAAAATGATCTAAAAATAATCTGAGAACAAACTTTTAGTAGTCCTAATAACAAATGTTCTACTGATTTCACGTTCGAATCCCGACGAACAATCCAAGATGGAAGACGATGACGTATGCTACAATCTGTAGTGCCGAAGTCTACAGTTCCTTGTAGAAATAAAAATTATCACTCCGGTTTCTGATAGCTGAATAAACTTTTATAAACAACTGTCCTTGTTCCACAATATTACATGAGCACACGTAACACGTATTTTCCAGAAAAATAACAGAATTAATTCTTTTGAATCCAAGTAATTTGAAATAACTCCAAACCAAGTAATCTGAAATATATCCAAACAGCACAACATACGACTAACAGTTTAACAGCCCAACTTCTACTGAGATTAATTATCCAAAACATGGTAAAACGTAAACAAGGGTCACGTGATCATCTTCTGGACGTTTATAGAAGCAAATACTTGTTACAGATCACGTTTACCCAGTGTGACCCTGACGGAAACCAATCATTTTTACTCTAAGAAATACAAAATATAAAAAAGTGTATCTTAAAGACAAGCACCCATCATGACCTTGGAAACAACCAACCATTTTAAAATAAAATAGAACTTGTTTACGAAGGTTGCTACAAATTCTGAAACAAGATCAGGATTTAGATCAATACCTGGTGTTTATAAACTAACAGTCATGGTCAAACTATTTTCTAAAAAAGGTATCATCTCTAGTGAATAAATTTACATTACTATATCATGTAATCAAAAAAAAAAAAAAATAAAACTGACAAACAATTAAATTGAAATAAATATATATTAAATCAGATATAATTAAATCAAATATACATAACAGATTAAAGAAATCAAGTACAATGCAAATAGCACCATACAAGATAAGCAGTGTATAATTTCTTATATTGTGCCAAGTCCACTTTTCTGAACATCTCGCACAAATTAAGTACACTAATTTGTATTCTGAAAAGATTCAAAAAATGTGAATAATTGGCAGCAAAGGCTTAATCCATATTTTTTTAATCACAGGGTTTGTCCTGTTCAGTTTGAGTTTCTTTCTTCTAAAAGCTGTTACATTTGTCAGCAGTTTGTAAGAATCTCCCTTTAGCGTAGATGCCCTGGGATTTTAATCTTCTTGTGCATAATCTAAATTACGTTCATAATGGAACATTATAATAACATAGGGCGTGCGATTCTTTTCTGAGCTTGTTCAATAAATAGTTTTCATCTAATTTGGAGACAAAAATGGTCATTGACACCAGGTTCCTATTCGATGTCGTCGCAGCATGAACAACAGTTGTTAATTTCCTCAAATAACGCTTATTGTAAAAACTCTGTAGGAGCCAACGGAATTACTACTGACTAGAAAAACAGAGCTGTAATTTCTTCAAGTGGTTAACCGTAGGATTACTTGCCTGATTTCTTAAATTACATTCTGTGCCGAAACTGACACAGATTAAGGAAAGGAAAATCAAACCATGTCAATTTTAAACGATAGGCTCTTCCAATGAACATGTTACAAACTCATGAAACCAACCAGCCCCAAATAATATAATTAGTAGGTTTTGTATTTCGTTCATAAGTGTTACAAGTGCTGTCGTGTTTACAATAAACTCACCAAACATTTCGGGGCGACTGAATTAAACCTGTCTGACCATAGCCAAGAAGTGTGGCATTTTAAACTTCGAGGCGACTTAATTAAACCTGTCTGATCAAGGCCAAGAAGTGGGGCATTTTAAATTTCGAGGCGACTGAATTAAACCTGTCTGACCATGGCCAAGAAATGTGGCATTTTAAACTTCGAGGCGACTTAATTAAACCTGTCTGATCATGGCCAAGAAGTGGGCATTTTAAATTTCGAGGCGACTAAATTAAACCTGTCTGATCATGGCTAAGAAGTGTGGCATTTTAAACCGCGAGAAGTCTAGCTTAATAAAGATCTTTGTTTGATTTGTTATTATACACCACATAAACACAAGTAGGTTATTTAGTGATGGAGCAGATTAAAAGAAAATGCTTTGTCCAAGGACACACTATGGTAGTTGACTCAGACTGCTCCGATGGATGGTTTGAAATCCGCACTCTTTCGGTCGCGAGTCCGGCACGCTAACCACTCAGCCATCGTTAAACAGCATGAGAATATTTTATCCTGCAAGTTTATAATAAGTATATATATTCTGACACGTATTGGTACTGGTACATTGGCTATCATACGCTAGCATGTAAAGAGTGAACTTTCTTGGAAAGGTAGCAAATCTTTTATACGTTAGTTTAGGATAGTTATGTTACTGCTCATGTTTTCGAGGTCAACACACACACACACACACACACACACACACACACACACACACACATATATATATATATATATATATATATATATATATATATATATATATATATATATATATATATATATATATATATATATATATAACGGTAAACTAATATTACCGTAAGATATATGCTACTTCAGTCTGTTATACACTTTAGTTAATCTGCATGTTTGAATATAAAACCAAATCAAATTGTTTGTTCCCAGTGAATAAAGGATACATTTCACTTCGTGACTGAATAACTCTAGTATATTTCATCTCGTGTCTGAAAAACTTTAGTATTTTCACTTATGTTTTCGGTACTCGTGAAAATACTGTTTTTCACGACTCTCGATGAAAAATATTCGATATTGATCTGATACACGCAATATTCCCTATTTAATAACCATCGATTAACCGACGATATCGACTTGATACATTGAATATTTCTCTATGTAATAACCATAGATTAATTGTCGATATTATTTTGATACGTGCAATAACCTCTATATATTAACCATCGATTAACTGACGATATAATTTTGCATAAGACCATTAGTTCATTATTCTCTTCACATTAACGTATTTTGTGCTCTAGATGGCCCGTACACAACACATTTAATTCTCTGTTGAATAAATTAGCACAGACTTTTTAAATTATCAAAACTGGGTTGTTTCGCGAAATTTGTCTTTTAGAAAAATTTCTCAAAAGCGGTGTACCGGTAAAAGCTACTTTAATTAACAACCTCGCAAATGCAGCATAATTTTGGCCTGTCGATCTTTTTTTAATTTTCTTAAGAAAACAGAACGCACGTAAGTGCATAGATAGACTCTATGTAGAAGGTGACAGCACTGATACAAGTCTCGGAAATCAAAAGGAAAACCCGATTCTAATATTGTAACCAGGGGTACGATCTCCAAGTACGAAATACGGTATCCCATGTTCCCAATCTTCGAGACAGGCACCTTGTTCAATTAATAATTAGCAGTTCGAGTCCCAGAGATAATGCAGCCTTACCCAGACCCCCGCCATTTTCAATGTTAATTCAAACCACTGTATATAGTAATCGGGCTTAAAGAAAACCAACACTAACATACTCGCTGGACAGGTCTATTGCTTCAAGACTTAAGTAGGCAAAATTCAGCCAGTTTATCGATATTTCAGATTTTATCTACAGATAAACAAATAAATAATGTAATGATAGATTTAATATGGGTCAGGTGAAATACGGTTAATAGGCGAGAAAACCTAAATAACTAAACAACATCATCTAATAGCTACACAATAAACGACAAAATCCACAGCTGCGTACAATTTTAATGTATTTATACAGTGCGTGGATGTATGCTTAAAGGTTTAAATAAGTAAGCAATAATGACGTATTTTTCACATACAGTTAAACATAGTCAGCTTATCTCATGTTGACCAAGATACGTCTGAAAGAGAAGAATATGTTTATTTTTCCTTTCATCTCTCTTTTCCTTCATTTTATTTGATTGCATTTTCCTCGTGGTTTCTCTGTTTTAGAGACAGCTCATTCTTTGTGGTTGGACGGATGCCTACTTGATTTGTTAACTCACAACTCGAATGGCACTGTTCGATCTACACAATTTAATTCTGTATATAGTTATAAGTAACCGAACCGTATTTGTATTAAAAATGCTGTAATGTCTTGAACTTAGAAAGAAGATTACTCGAAAAGACCTTCCTGTAGAGAAATCAGCAAAAATGAAACCAATTTGTCGCAATGTTGTGTTTTAGATATAGCAATCTGGAAATAGGGAAATTCTAAGCATATGACATAACTCAATTACCTGAAAACTGTTCATAAAGTGTTTAATATGTAAATTAACAATAATAAGAGTGCAGTTTCTTCCTAACAAACACGTATGATCTAAGACTAATCTAGGTCCATGCCTTATTATTCTGCAGACTTTCAAATCAGCCTTACTACTTGTTTATATTTCTGACATATAGTAAGTCGCCTTATAGGTTACCAATTTGTGTGATGAAGTGCTAGCATAGATAATAACAAAATACAACACTACGATAGAGTCTAACCTGATTTTGCAAAGATAATAACAAAATACAACACTACGATAGAGTCTAACCTTCTAACTTGATTTTACAAAGATAAAAAACAAAATACAACACTGTGACCTGATTTTACAATATGTGTGTCATTATTAAGAAGCAGTTCGCCATTTCACTTCTATTTCCAGGCAATATTTAAACGGACAAATACCATACATTTCCGTATGAATCGTATTACGATTTTTTAATGTGATCTTACACTGGGCGTGTGTTCTTTTGCATGATAACAATCTTGAAATGAAATAGCATTAGGTGAACCGATTTCATTAAACATGAGAGAAATTAACGCGGCAGTAGTAAGAAAGTGAAAACGATGTCAGAACGAGACTTATTACAGAAATTATGAAGATGATGTCAAGACTTAATCATGTATAGTACTGAAGTTTAATATCATGAAATACTAAACTTTTATCAATGAGAAGTAAAACAAAAAAGGATTGCATTGTGTATGAACTATCAGTAATAAGCTGTGAATACAGAGAATTGCACGAAACGCCCGAGATGCTGCAGTTGTCTTAAAACAATATTAGATTTCAAGTTAATCCGGGTGATTCGTAACTTTTAAGAACTGAGGTCCGTGAAGCCACTAACTAACCAGTTTAGCTGGTCCGGAACATTTCAGTTTTATACCTTGTGCGCCCGACTGTGCTACAGACGAATTGGGATCGATATTCCAACTCAGACACTGAGTCTTTGTCTCCATCTCGTTACATTTTGATGCAGTCCGACTCTAAGTAGTTTTGTTCCGCTTGGAAAATGGGTATTGATTACTCAGAGGTGAATCTGGGTAAAATTCGAACATAAATGTCGAAGTGTGTAGCGGTCTATGTAAACGAGACTACTTACTAACCAGCCTAGATACTCCGGGGTCTTTTATAATTTCACTCCATTGCAATTATATTTTCCCATTAAGCATGCAGTTAATGAAATCTGAAGTCTACGGAACACGAATGTAAGAAAATTCGACAATGAAACATCTCGCTTCAAGACAAACTAGCCGATGTGACATATCGTTTCAAGACAAACGCGCCGACGTGGCATCTTGAAACAAAACAAACTCGCCGATGTGACGTCTCGTTTCAAGACAAATTCGCCGATGTGACAGCTCGATGCAAGACCAAATATCCGATCTGACATCTCGCTGCAAGTCAATCTCTCCCATGTGACACTGTGCGAAAGACAAACTCGATTAACTACTTTGTCAAAAGTTGGCGAAAACACTTGGTAAACCTCGTACAAAATGAATTTGACTCATGCTCGAAAATATCTTTCGGCGAGTTTTCTTGTAGGCGAGATGTCGTTCTAAATAGTTCTAAATCTACACATTATACAAGTGAAATGACATTCAGCGAGTATGTCGTTCGGCAAACTGCGAGTTTGTCTTTAGGCAAGATATTAAATCGGCAAGTGTGTCGTTTATCAAGGTGTCGCATCGACGAATTGTCCATTCGACGAGCTCTCATATAAGCTCAGATCACAATTATTTTTCCATAGTACGTACGTTTGTTTGTGAGTACGTAACTTTCGATTTTGTTAAAATTTTAACAAATCATATGTTTATTTAAAGTATTTCAAAGACGAGCTCTGGGTGAAGTTCTTGTCTTACGGTATTCGACATTTTCTTAGAGGCTGACAGATTTCACTTCCAACACGACTGAATGCCAGACGACTCACTGTTTACTATCGCCAAAATACACGCAGACAGCAATACTTCAACGTCCATCCTCTAAATAATAAACAACTTACTTTAAATCAGTACCAGTAATGCATGAATCTAAGCCAAGTATCATCACCCAAAAAGTGAGGAAAAATACCCTAAAGTTGATTGGGACTGCATTCATGGGTACTGACCAAGGAATAATTTTGATCCCAGGCCGTTGAGCGATTTGTCATGCGTATACAATCGGAACGTCCTCGTCCTTTTCCGTCAGGTTAAGAAAGAAACATTCATGTAATCCATCGCCATTGAGAACTATATTCTGTACTACTTTCGTCCGCAAGCTATACAGAGCTATTTTAGTATCTTTTTTATAATAATAATATTTTATTTATTTAAATTATTCAGTACTCAGTAATAATTTTTGACTAAATCACTAGTTTGAGATTATTGTAAATCCATTTGAAGAAATTTTGAATAATAGTATTGTGATACATCGAGACTGTTGGCACATCAACCCTATTCCAGGTAATTGGTACATCAACACATTCAACACTGAATTTCATTCTGAACACCACCGGAATTCATTCGGAATACTCTATACTTTTGGACTTGTGACAGAACATTTAGGACTTTTTGGGATTTAATTCACAATACTGTAAGTTCATTTTTCAATCTTCATTTTTTATGCATGAGAAATAAATTATTACTTGTTGAATTTTACCAAACTTGTTGGTTATCGCTCTTCTCTGTTACTTAGTTTAAGATCATAGATTCGTCACACTCACCACGTGATACTTTTTGTTTACCTTAGTGGTACACTTGGACATTATGAATAGATAAATTACCTACATTGCCTGCATTGTCAAGAGCGAGAGCAAATACTGACATTCTCGGTAAGTTTCATTAACTAGCATGTACCTCTAAATTATTTTAGTTAGTGGATCAGTACATTGGTGCCTTGACTGTTGCTATGGAAGAGCAGAAGTGCCGTGATGTTGTCACAGTTCGCACGCTTTGTTTACAACAAGTTATATGCCCTAATTCCCGCTAATTTGCATCTTCCAGTCATCATAAAATGTATTATCAAATGTAACCGAATTCTATATGATACGATACCATCCTTCATTAATGATGGTACACTACCCTTAACAAATAGTAAATTGGCAACCGCTCAAACTAGCCCTGCAACTTAAGATGGCTGGGAAGGGAGCAGGCCCAATGGGGACGCAGAATTCCCATCAAACAACTTTCTTTTTTATTGGGTTGATCCCGATAATACGTTTTGTGGAGGAGGGAGAGGGCGGCAGAATTTCTGACTATACTGCTGTTATCAAGTGATGACTTTTTAACATAGAAATTCAAAATATTATGCCGTAACTGAATGTAATTATGAATTTGTGGTCAAAAACCCATCTGAACAGAAAAGCTGACATCATTTTCACAACCTCTAAATAAATTTTTTTGTACTGTTTTTTTATTTTTACAACGTCCTGATATTATTGAAGTATTACATGTATTTAAATATACCAAAGCTTAGACACTGACCACAATTCTGCGCTAAAGGATTTTCGCGACGACAGTGATCAGCTGGCTCTTTAAACAACTATCCCAGCTATAAGAATGAACATTTTGTTCTTTTGGGTTGTTTTTATTTTTAACTCTCTGCACATACATTTTTAGTATCCCCATAATAGTTTCACCACAAGATAGGGGAACTCAAAGCTAGCTTACAATAACATTTCTGGTTATCAGCAAGGGACAATACATGTTGTAGATAGGAGGATAGAGACGTTGTGATAATAACATTATTTTTTCCCGTTTTCCATCAAATCAGATCAAACAATAGTAACAAATGGCAAGAAGAAAACTGATTCTTACACAAGTTACGTTTTCATGATTGAGGTCCGTTTTTGAAGAAATTAGTCCTCTTTTTTTAATCCAATTAGCAGTGTATTTTTCAATTTTTGTTTTGTATGCATTTTGACTATTTGCTTAAAAGCATAAACGGAATGATTTTGGATGTTGAATCTGCAGGTGTAAATTTGAAATTTAGACAAAACAAGCAAGAAATAAAATGTTCACTTCTTAAAAATATTTTTTTATGTACAATCTCTGGGCAAACATAGTACAAAATGTTTAATAAAATGGCTAGAAGACTAAGAAGGAATATCGGAATCACATAAACGATCTTCAGTATTTTCATTCTCACTTCTTACAGAAAGTACACTTGTCTTCGTCTGATATGTTACTTCTTGTAAAAAAAAAATATTAGTAGCAATTATCCCATAAATTAACTTAAAACTTTTGGTCCGATTATAGCTCTCAGATCATTCCTCACTACCTCTATTAGCATTGAATACTTGCGTCAAGTTTCTTGCTTAACAGTGTGTTGCCTTTTAACTTTATTTAAAAGAGCTTTGTTACGAATTTTGTTTTTTGCAATTTAATGAATTTATCCCCCCGCTTATCAAAAATAATGTGTGCTAAATGACTTTTGATACAACTTTCCATGATTTTGGAATTTTGGATATTAAGAAGTGTTCAAGAAATCATTGCATCTAGTGTTTATTTGATCATTTTGAAAGGTATTAAATTACTGTGGTAATCTACTAAGAATTTTAATGCCGACTTCTGTCCAAGATTCTTATTAACAGAACATTATAAGGAAGACAAAATTTAAAATACTCTGGGATAAATACTCATTTGGATTTCGCGGCTTCTCTTTCCAATAAGATACTGCCTAAAATTACATATCTCCAGAACCTGTTTTAATGAACTTACTCATTTTTTCTCATTTACGTCTCCCTTAATTCTAAACATTCTTTCTATTTCTGAATATAGTTGTACTGACAACTCTGCCACGCCCCATCTTCATTTTCCAGCAATCTTTTAACCCATTGTGTCTTAATATACCTAACGAATGAACAAATGTATCATATTTAGTCCTCGCTCATTTTCAGAAGATACTAGAATGTCAAAGCTTTTCTCATTATTTTAGCATCCCATGCAAATTTAAATAAAGCACGATTTAGTTTTGTTTCAACGGTTGCTGATGGATTTGGTTGAGCTGATAAAAGATGGATGAATGCAGGGAGAAGCTGAGTTTTTTTTTCTCCAGAATGACCTTACAACTACTGAAAGGCATCTTTGATACCATCTTGCCAGTATTCTTTTGCATTTGTTACGTTCTTCCTATTATTAATTTTCACCATTTGTTGATTTTCTATAGAAAAATCGGTGCCAGTGAGTGTAAAGTTACAAAAAGACCAATTTAGTTCTCAATTCGAACAACATATTCTTTTACTGGAAAATGTCTTGCTTCCTATTCAATGCCTTTGTTTTTGTTATGCTACAATTAAGTCAAGAAAAAATCTTGCAAAATATTCACAGTTGATATAAGAGAAATCTGAGATCCGTTAAGAAGAATAAGAGTGAACTTAGTTCAAATACACGTAGGTAGTTATTTGGATACAACAACATCAACAATACTAACAACAACAACAATAACAGCAGCAGTAGTAAAACAATTTTTTCTCCAAACTAATAAACCTTCCATTGGAATTTCATAAAATAAGTAAAATCAAACTTTCTTACGGAATACAGACAAAGATTCGAATATTGTGAGTTAAATCGATTGGAATATTGCATGTGAGTGAAATCGATTGGAATATTGCATGTGAGTGAAATCGATTGGAATACTGTACGTGAGTGAAATCGGTTGGAATATTGTATGTGAGTGAAATCGATTGGAATACTGTATGTGAGTGAGATAGATTCTAGTACTGTATGTAAGTGAAATCGATTGGAATATTGTATATGAGTGAGATAGATTCGAATACTGTACACGAGTGAAATCGATTGGAATATTCTATGCGAGTGAGATTCAAATATTGTACGTGAGTGAAATCGATTGGAATATTGTACAGAAGTGAAATCGATTGAAATATTGTATGTGAGTGAAATGGATTCGAATATTGTATGTGAGTGAGATTGATTCGAATATTGAACGTGAGTGGGTTCCGGGACATATGAAATGAGCACTATTCCCGTTACTACCTTCGTCTTGTGTATGTATAACTTCAATAAGTGAACGTATCAGTCGGAGGTACTGCATACTAGGATGTAGCACGTTTCATATATTGGTACTAGCATTTAAACA
The DNA here is from genome assembly GCA_028554795.2 of Sinohyriopsis cumingii. Lineage (NCBI taxonomy): Eukaryota > Metazoa > Mollusca > Bivalvia > Unionida > Unionidae > Sinohyriopsis > Sinohyriopsis cumingii. The sequence goes on from CM068824.1 coordinate 159,782,309, forward strand.
CTGGTTCATATTGCTTGATGAAAGAAAGAAAAAAAGAAGAAAAAAAAGAACTTTGTCACAAGTTTCGCTGAACCATACTTAATTTACAGGTCCCAATTCATAAATCTAAACTTACACATCGGTGTTTAGCGTTAAATGTAAACTTACACATCGGTGTTTAGCGTTAAATGTAAACTCACACATCGGTGTTTAGCGTTAAATGTAAACTTACACATCGGTGTTTATCGTTGTATAAAAATGTGTATTTCAGAATGATACAATGTTATTTCAGTCGACTGTTGATAACACTGCTGACATATGAAGTGAATAAGCTGCATCTTTTTGAGATTTTAACACAAGTATATAAGTAAACTGGAATACAGCGCTGAAATCAAAGTCGTGTATGACTAACTTTTTCTTCGTTCAGATCCATTGTGTTGTTGAATAGCAAAGAAGACTGCTAACATAATTCCGTTATTTTGATGGACTCCTTTAATTGGCGATGGCTATAGATTTCAGCGGTAACTTAAGAAATATAACAGCGATATTGAATGAATATAATTTTCAGGATGCATCAATCATTCCAGACATGGATGAGTTCAAAAATCATCGTTTTCGTTTTTCCGAATTTATATTCTCTGCATGCCACGCAAGTGTTCTTCGCGGTAAAACACATGCACGATGATAACACTTAATGTTTTTATACGTGTAGCTATCTCACATAATTTTATAAAATCAATGACTACATCGCTATTATACCGAAAATCGCTAATTTGGCAAGTTCTCTCGGCCTACAATATTCTCCGCTGCGTAAACATAATCAAAGAATTATTTCAAAACATCAAGCTGAGAGAACGAATCACATAAAACTTTTATTGCAACGGAAAATTAATCAAATAGACGCTTCATCGTTAAACAAAGGTTTATATATTTTATATATTTTTCAGTGCAACAATAGTTATACATTAAATCAACATCAATAATGTAAAACGTTACATAATCCCTTCTTTACAAGATTAGGTTTTGAAACTTATCTAGCCTTTTTGGTAAAATGGTACGATATCCATCCTTTACGGATGTCATTTTTTCATTTTACACTTTGCGAAAGTTTCCACTAGTTTCTCTCTAAATCTCCTATTTAAAATACTGTAAATAAAAGGGTTAACAACATTATTTATTAGGTATGAACGTATTAAAAAGTTTGTCATGATTACGTTTGTTCCATCAAATGGCACGTGCATGAGCTCATGGAATCTGACCACTACGTGCGGCAAGAAGCTGAGAATGAAAGTAAGAGTTACAGAGAAAAAAACAACGGCTGAATGGATACAGATTTCCTGTGTACGACCGGAACCTAACACAGATGTAGTCGTTACATTGTAGAGCCTACCGTCGGAAATCGCTGGCGAATGTAAATTCTTAAGTACAGATGGATAGGAATGTTTTCGAGCTCTTCTTTGCCTTTTGAACCAACGGTGTATCTCAGTTCCTATTAGTGTGTAGACGAGAACGAGGACAATGACACAGATCAGCAGGGAAGAGGCAAGACAGATGTAATAAATCCGATAGAGATTGTAATTCAATTCATCGTCGGGTGCCATGGAACACTGCTTGCCAGTGAGATTTTCTAATTCCACGAAAATGTCTCGACTATTGGAGAAAAAGAATACAGGCCAAGCTAGAAGAACAGCCACAGAAATGCATATGGCGCACACCAGTTTTGCCTTTCTTCCCGTGAACTGCTGCAATGGTTTACATATACTGTAGTATCTATCAAAAGAAATGGAGACGAGGACTAATCCAGAAGCTATCGTTACACAATATTCCACAAGTCTCATTATTTTACAAAACATCGTATTTTCAAATATGTACTGATGTTGAATGTCGTATATTTCCAGTGGCATTGCAACGAGACAATTGATTGTATCCAGAACAGCGAGGAACATGATGAAAATTCGCTCAGTTTTCCTCGAGGTCTTTGATCGATAGACGTACAACACTGAGGAGTTTCCAATGAAGCCAACAAACATCAAGGTGGCTAGAACACAGACGACGGGCAGCAAAGACTTTGACATTTCTTCATTCAGTTGAAACAAATTCCTCTCTCGTTCCGTCACGTTTGATGCATAGATCCTTACAATAGCCATGTCTTCTCGATTCTGCTTTCTAGGTCATCTACACTCCAACCCGAGTTACATTCTTATGGTATAAAAAATAGTTTTGATTCAGCTCTTTTCAAGGCAAAACAAGTACGAGTTCAAGAGTGCTTCAACAATGATGCGACACCTTGATTACTTCCAAAACCATATTAATAGCAACGCTTGTAAATGGTTCCATCTCATGCTTCAGTCTTCAAAGATTTGCTTTACACTGATGTTATCTTGTCATCCAATGATACCTGATAAAATAGCTATTAAAATCGTTGGCTCTAATTGTTGTCATCTCTTCCATTTCTTTATCAAATATCAAATGGAATCAGATGTCATGGTGACCAACAGCGCGCTTCCATTAACCGCACCGACAGCCCTGTAGGAATGCAAACATAGATACATGTCATGAATAATTGAACCAACGTAACGTACAATGTGTTCGACAATCCCTAATGTGAATTATCGTAGAATCGAAATAGATAGAAAAACATTTGATACTTTAGTTTCGATTGTAATGTTAATATTCCCAGACGTGAATCTGGCTCACCATACAAATACTTATATTCAAAGAAAATTATATGGAACAAAGAGATATTGTTGTGAAATATCCTATAAATAGTGTTTTGACCTGAATTCAAAGCAAAAGAGCAAGCATGTGTCTCATCAATTGTAGTATTTCAGTCAACAATTGCATGTTTCAATCATATTTTGTGGGTGGTGTGAATAGGTGTGGGTAGGTGGGAAATATAATGTTTTCTCGACAAATAAAATTAGTGAGAACTAACAAGAAATTTTGAATGAATCTCATATTCAGGATGGCAAATATACAAACATACATGGGTGTGCGTGCGTGCGTGGCTGTGTGTTTGTTCTAAGCTCACGTATTCAGTTTACACCATATATAGTCCAGAAACTTTGTCAAATGCATGTACAAGTAAAGGCTTTTGTGGAAATCAGTAGAACACAAAAGCGCATTAGAATACTGTCTCCACATCAATGACAAAACTACAACATCAAAAGTATATACTGAGGTGTTTCATTAATAGCATATATTACCGAGAAGAAAAAAAAACAAAAAACAAAACAAAAAGGAAAGCAAAGAATTAAAAATTGAAGACGAATGAAAAGGTTTTGAGTTGTATAGTCTACTTTAATCTTCTTGTGATCCAAACGAAATGTTGTACATACGACATTATTTACGTGTTATTTTCTGTAAAGATCACACGACTGCCAGATAAAACAGTTTTAACTGAGAGAGGAAAAGAGAGTGTGTATAAAATGAGATCTCTAAGGTCAGACTGCTTTGTTCAGTCCAGATGAAAGTGTTTTGCTGTCTCTATTTCACCACAGGGACAATTCTTAATGTAAGATACATGATTCGAATATAAATCGTAACTTAAATTATTACATTTGTTCTTAACCTAGATATAACCTGTGACATTTGATTACCAGCACAATAGTAGCAAGGAGTGATTTCTCTTTATCGATTGAAGTAGGCCTAGAAAATATGCATTGAATGAGCGTTTCTTACTTCTTCACGGAAGATGTTCCATTTTCGAATAGCATAGGGTACAAACGAATTATTGAATAATATTGTTTTACACAATGGAGGTCGAATAATGTTTGTTGATCGAATAGAGTTGATTTTATGTTATACAAGTAAAGGTCAAATCATATCATGAAGATATACAGGAGGTAATTTGTGATAAATTTTAAAATATTGAATCAATTTTAATTTTTAACCGCAAGAGTTTAGACTTTCCAAGTTAGTTTCATTGTATAATTGTGAAGAGGATCAACGTTTGGTTGTACTTGGTATTATTCTCGTCACAGCAATATTTTCTTTTTACTTGGAGTATTTTCCGTAGCATTGTACAATTGCTCCAAATGTAATCAGCGTAATAAAAAATGGCAAAATATAGGATCTATACATTGTTTTCCAAAGACAATCGAACTTGTTAGGATTTAAAACTTTTTAAACAGTTTAATATCTCCAACGCTTTATCGAATGTTAATTTACTATGTGCGTGCCAAGAGGCATCACTGCCTAAAATAATGCCCAAATGTTTATGCTGGGTAACATCTTGTCGGGATTTCATTTGGCCATATATAATATAGGATGATGTGCATTGTTCGGTTTTCGTGATATTAGAATTAATTCAGTCTATCTGGTTTAAATGTGACTTGCCAGCGAAAGGACCATTCATGTATATTTTCAATATCTGGGTTTAAGATTTCACCAGCTTGGATCTTACTATCGATTATCATATATAGATACTTGGACCCTTATGTAGGCAAACATTCTCCAAATATGCATGACTGTCTGCAGCATAGAATATGAGACTTGGCGAATTTCATATAACTATTGCCAAATATTTCATTTTTTTTAAAAATTAATTACTTAAAGTTAAACCGTTATTGAACTGAGCAGCTAGCGTTAAGTTACTCAGCTCTTAAGTTCTTCTGCATTTCACGTCTGTTATTAAACAAATTTAGCAAACTATAGATAAATAAATGAATGTGTACTATATGAAGTGTGCCAATAAATTATCATATATATATATATATATATATATATATATATATATATATATATATATATATATATACACAAACGAAACTTCTAACAGTCCTCAAACAAATAAACAAAACACATTTTTTAAAGATGATTATGAAAAATTTGGATAAAAAACTGTGTACATGCTTAATTGTAATTTAGTTAGCTCCTTGTATTGTTTAACAAAAGTTATGAACTTTTTGTAAACGATCTTGTTAGGTGGATCTTTTTTATTTTATTGTCCTATTTATTTAGGTTTTTTTTTGCCTTTTTCAACAATATTTTGATCAAAATTGTAATCAGGAAATGCGAAAAAATAGGAAAGATAACTGAAAAAAGTATTAAGTTTTATATGCTCAAGTCGCCTTCAGAAGGTCAGATACTGCAATGGCAGAACAAATAGACTGCACAAAGAAAAATACATCATCTACCGAAGACTGAGCTAGCTTTGGCAATGCTGCTGTTGACTGAATGTCAATGTTGAGAAGTTGCTACCTAGATATACGAAGCTGTCTGGAGCCTTGAGTTTCTGACTCTTCACTGATGAACGGTTTACATAGGGCTTCTCAGGGGCAGGTTGGTACATGACTTCAGTCTTTTTGATGCTAATTGTGAGGCCGTAGTTGTCACATGCCTCAGCGAACCTGTTCATGCTGCTTTGCTTGTCTTTTTCTGAACAATCTACATGAAATATGATGAACCGTAGTGCGTGTATTTAATGCTCAAGTGGAGATGAGATTGAAGTAACAGTAGTCTTAGCAACCTGCCCCTACTAATTAAAAAAAAATTAATTAAATCATGTAATTTTAAGTAGCATTCGTAATATTATTAAGTTCCATTAGTGTTCTGTGAATAAAGTGTCTAACCTCTGTTGATTTCGTGGAATCCAGTAATGTTTTAAGATTTCTGCATAGTTGGGCCTGTAAACAACGAATTTATATACTTCTTTCTTAACGGCATTGGCATTCTTATATTAATGATATTCATCTTCAGCCGGTTGCAAAAAATACAGATCCTGTCATCTAGTGGACACATTGTGGTCTGTTCCATCTCCTCGTTGCAATATGTAAAATAAGGGTAGACATTCTTAGTTTTGAATCGGGTTTTCTAACTGTTGTCTCAATTTCTATACTGAAATACTTTTCATAGACAAATTATAAAAACTTTATATAACCCAGACAAAGGGTGCACACTGATTCTTTCCAGGACGGCTTACAAAGACAGTAAGTATTAACTTACATATGACACACACACACACACACACACACACACATATATATATATATATATATATATATATATATATATATATATATATATATATATATATATATATATATATATATATATATATATATATATATATATATATATTCTATTACCTGAGGAGATACGCTTTGTCCAGTCTTTCATAATGCGGTAATTATAATATCTATTAATCTTAAGCTTAGTTACTAAATCATCCTAAGTATATTTGATGCCTATACTTTAAACATTTAATTAAAACTTAATTTCCTTTTATGTTGTATTCTTTCCATTGCTCAATTAGGTAACAACTTGTCATTTCTGTAACAGTTGATTGACAATAATTTATTTATGGGACCATCTTTACAACGACCATTCCACCTAACCAAATTAGGATATGACAGAAAAAATAGCAGCCATAAAACGTTATTAAAATCAGCCCTGCTATCAGTCACAGAATACCTAAAGAGTGCCCTGATTTTTCAGTGTGGTCTTTGTTCTGCAGCAAAAGTGTTTCTACCCCTCCCTTTCCGGAAAAAAAGCTGATAAAAAAACAGACCTGTGTTGAAATCTCTATTAACCAGAGACCTCAAATTGCTCGACGTAGTCGGACCCTCAAGAGTTTTATTTTTTTTTATTATTATGGAAAATGCCCCGTCGTCGAGGTACCTGTGTCTGACCCTACATGCATCACTAGACATGTTTGTGCTGCCAGAAGTTGTAGAACACTACCTAACCACCAGTACGCACACCAGCACCCGAGGTATCCATGACAACTCACCGGTGCATAAATCTGCCGTTGTGACAAACGTCAGGAGCACATTATCGAAACTTTGTCACATCCTTCATAGAGCCCTGATTTAGCTCCAATTGCCTTTAGTCTGAATTATGTCACTACAAAAACAGCTGAAGGATAGATGATTTGAAAGACGACATGAGGAGATAAGTGCAGTTTCCTTTTGTATGAACATCATATCAAACAGTGAATACAAAATGGCATCTACTAATTGGTTGATCAGATCTAAAGAATAATAAGAGGTGCTTGGGAAGTACTTTCTAGAGGATGCAATGATGTATTGCTCACTAACAAAGAACATTGATGATGGGCGCATTACTATTCAGAACTTTCGTAAATACTCCTCGGACATGTAAACTATTATAATTCCAATACATACTTGTATGCTAGTAGTATAGGCTGGCATCTATTTGGAAATACATTATTATATTTGGGACGGTATGTCCATCTATGGGAAGTTATCATCCGGATAGGACAGTATGTCCGTCGATAGGAATTCAATATCACGTTCGGGACAGTACGGTCATCTATCTGAATTACGATTACGTTTGGAAAGGTGTGGTAGGAATTTAACATTATGGATGGGATAATGGTACATTAGTGCAGATTTTTAAAAATGTATTGCAAATAATGGGTGAGAAAAATAATCTATGTCCGTGTTTGAACCAAGACAAGGAAATCGCAGTCGCGGGGTAACCGTTTGACTGGGATTTCCTTATCTCGGTGCAAACCCCAAAACTAGATTCTCTTAGTCTAGACCAGATGGTATCATATTCATTAAACACTGGAACATTCACGGAGGCTTTTCTTACCAAAATGGAATCACTTTATATTGATAAAATTCAACTGAATTTTTAAATGCCAAACTTTCGTTTGTTTTTCCGTGAATGGAAGTTGCCAGGATCCTTTTAAAATGTCCAACTTGGTGACATATTTAGCATTTCCAATTTTGTCGATACAATCATCTATTCTTGGCAATGGAGATGAATTCTTTTTTGTGATACTGTTGTCTTTGCTATAATCAGTACACATGCAGAATATATTATTTGGTTTTGGCAGAAGATTATATGGTGAACTCCAGTTACTTTTACTTGGTTCTATATCCTTCAATAAATATTGAATTTCTATCTCCAAGCATTCCAGCTTGGGTGGATTCATCCTGTGAGGATATTTAATAGGTGTAGACTCATTTATAGATTTCATTTGTTCGTAAAAGGACGTCATAAATCAAGTGCTCATATTCACATAATAGCTATTTTAGTTCACTCTTTTCTTCTCGCTGTAGATGTGAACGTTTCTAGTCCAGATTGTTTAATATTTCTGAATTCCGAAGATTGGTTAAACTAAAGTTACTGCAGTTAGATTGTATTCTACTGTTTGGGATATACACAATTAATTGAATGAATAATGAACTGTGTTATCTCTATCAAAATGCCCCTTTATCACATGTATGTGAGAAAGTTGTTCATGTTTCCGTGTCCCAGGAGCTTAATGATTTACTTTAAGTCATTTACTTTCTTTTCAAATTGAATAGGGACCATACCATTTAGCACAAAGATGATTTTGAGGAATGGGGAAGAGAGACAGAACTTTATCACCAGGCTAAAATCTCCATTTCTGTCTATTTCGGTCATTTCTTAATTTCATGTTTGGCAAAGTAGAGTGAGTACTAATTAGTTCATGCTACGTCAAAGCCTTTGACAACTTATATTTAAAATCAGATATAATCAATAAGTCTATTTCATCAAACAATTTATTTCTTAAGAATACAAAATAAAACTTCAAAAGACACTTACAGTATTGTGAATTATGTTACAAAATAATCTTAAATGTAATATCACAAGTCCAAAAGTATATAATGTTCCGAATGAGTTCCAATAATCATTAATGTGCTGATGCACCAATAGTCTTAAATGTCCTGTCTTTGAATAAATTCACAATATCCAAAAATAGTGTGTTAATCGAGTCAATTAGCACTTTGTAATTTCAATGAATGATTAAATAAATATTCGTCCAGAATGATATCTAAACATAATTGTAAATGATTCCATAAACTACTCTTAAAACAGAAATGAATAATTTGTTCATGAAACCCTTATTTATACATATTTCATTTGATCTAAGACGTAATACAATGTTCTGGTAAGCCAATGGAAAATTCCACGAACTCGTAAACAATGTTAAGCCTTGAATTCACATTCTAGTAAACATCTTGTGATCAAAATTACAATTATCACAAAAGTCCGATATGCAAACACTCTATCACAACCCTCAATGAAGGAAAAAAATCAAGTACATAACACCATTAAAGACAGAGGTACATGTAAATCGTATGAGTGACAACACCCTCGAAAATTGTACGAGTGACAACATCCTTGCAAATCTTCCTTCACCAAATTACCATCATTGTCATTTGTTCATGAAGTCAGACTGGTCTAGTTGTTCGTCCATAGCAAACATATTCTGGGCAGAATAAAGCAAGCATAAATCGATTTATCATTTAAGAATCAAACGTAAAAATCAGTCAAGTGTAGTGATATGTGAGCACTGGGTTCTTAAATAAAAATTACTGTAGTATTTCGCCTTTAAGAACCTTTCAGTTGACAATGACTGTTTTGAGGTCCTTGGAAACAGCTGTAAGCTGACGCGGGTGTTTGATTCGCTCGGTATGAGACCGACTGTGTGTACAGAAAACATTGTTTGTTCTACGGATTACTCCGAACTAACTGCAGTTATGTATACTTAATTTATATTATGTACCTGTTTTTTTATCATATCTGTGACAAAGGGTTGTGAAAATGGAGTTTTTGCCAACATGACATTTGTCATGATTCTAAGAAGTAAACAAGATGTTTGTACGATCTTAGTTCAGTGCTTAACCTCATTTACAAGTTGAGAAGGTTCTGTAATCTAACTTGGTTTAAATTTGGTGTAATTATCCATTATGATGATCAGAGTTTCCAGAACATTCTATTGCGACATAGGGCAAGTGAAGCATGCAAATAAAGGATTTGGTAAACAAATATTCATTCCTGGTTTACATAAGTCTTTGGGACTATGTGATCAGAGTTTGCAGTTGTTTTCAGATATCATTCTAGAAGGTTTATTTATTTAAATCATTCATTGGAATTACAAAGTGTTCATTGACATATATCTACATTATACGAATAGCTGCAAGTCTCTTTAGTTTACAGTTGAGCTAGACGTATGAACAATGGATGATATTTCTAACGTACAGCCATGTGACGGAAATTAATTTTGATTACCGACAGCAAGGTGTCTGTAGACGCCGATAGCAGAGTAATCAAAATCGAAAAGTTGGGTATCGTAAAATACATGTTAGATATATAACGTCTTACTAATTTTCTTTACAGCAATCACTGAATATATAGATGCCGATAACAGAGTAATGATAATCGCAAATAGGAAGTTGAAGACGAAGTTTTCATTGTAATGCTGATGTCGGCATTGTGGCATTGTGGCCATTGCAAATAGTAGCAAGGACCATGGATATTAACCAAGTGACCGTCTTGATTTCAGTTTAGTTGAAAACAAAATGAAATCACAGACATTGGCTGTATTGCATCTTAAATTAGACACATACTTAAAAAGGTCCGACTATTAGTGTACTGAACAACAAAGTTCCGTTTAAGTGAACAGTTCGTCAGTGCATCCCTTAAAATACCCCTCTTCGAAGTCTGATTATCCAAATATTAAATGCAATTGTGCATTAAAGTTTTCAATATGTTGTTTATACACAAGAAAACTGGCAGCTTTCAAATCGTCTGATACTCCACAATCCTTTGATAACGGGATTCAGCAAAATAAAATTCACTTGGACCTAAATCAGGGCTTTACGGAGAGTGTAGCAAAGTTTTATGTGATGGTACGTTGTCATGGTGTAGAGGGCTACTTCGGATACCTGTGCTCGGATGGGTGGTTTCGTGGTGTTTTACAACATTTGAGCAACACTTTGGAGGCATACAAATATTCAGCGACACTAGCCGAGTCGGACGCTGAGCGACCTGGTCTTAGGCAATGAAAACTATGCATATAAAGCTCTTTTAACAGTCCCTCTACGTCGAACGACCTGCAATCTCTGCTCTTTTACTCTGAGCCAAACTGTACGATTGTCACTTGGGTCTAGTTCAAAACAGATAAATCAAAGTTTCATCACCTGTGTCAATCTCACATTTGTCTGGTCATGTTTTTCATTTTGGGCTAGTAGTTGTTTGGAAGTTTCAATCCATGTCTGCCTTTGTGCTCATCTGGGTTACAGACATGAATGTTGGTGTGTAGGAAGAACTGTGTGATCACAGTGTGTAAAAATCTAATCGGAGATTTTATCCGATATTCTAAATTTTATGTGATGCCAAGGAGAGGTGAATGAGTGACTTGCTGTTGTTACTATTATGGAGTTGATACCGACGAAGTTTGACCGAAATTACATTGGAAATCGATTGAGAACCGAAAGTAGACCCCCGAATTTACAAATGTGTATCAGACCAGTTTGAAGCTAACCACGAGGCAGACAATGCAATCAGTTCATAGCAATTGAAATTATAACCTGAGGAAACCCATGGACAGTAGTTTCTTTCCTTGTGTTCTTTTCATATAGTTAGAAACAGTATGATTGCCCTTCGAAGTCCAAATAGCATCACATGGCGCACCTTTAATGGAAGACAGGATGGTTAACTCTTGTGGTTTAGTTACGCTATGAGACCGTGCATGTTGATAATAATCGATACAGGGTTGTTATCAAATGTCAGCGGAAACTGTCATCCGATTTGTTTAATGTTTAATGATGAATGACTTGAACATGAAAAGAATTATGATTAATATGTGCGTGTATAATATCCAATGAATTGGAAACATTAACATAATCCGCACGAACCTAATAATGCAACAAATGAAAATACAAATAAACGACCTTACACAGTACAGGACAAATATGAATGATTCACAGTGATTTCACACGACGAAACGAATGATGTGTTTTACTCAAATAGTAAAAGATGTGGTACTTTACACGTATAGTAAAAGGTATTCACTCAGCTAGTGAAAAAATGAGGTATTTTACTCAAATAGTAAAATGATGAAAACAAAGGGACATATATACCAAATATATTTACAATCCCAAAACACTGGGTGTTATAAACCCCCAAAAATTAGCCCACGGCTTAAATATCACATGTATGGAGTTACACTCTCCGTCACCAGCACACTTGGCTACCAGTCACACTGGTCAATCAAGCAGTCAGTATTCCATTTAGTCACCGACCACCATTCAATTTCTTGGTCACTCAAGCAATCAGCGCCCACCGATCGGCCAGCAACGCCCGATTACCTTCTACTCGACCAGCAACACTGTTAACTCAGCTCTACGGCTGCTGTGATTCAGCTCTACAGCTGCTATGGTCGACTTCTATGGTTAGCTCTAAAGCTGCTATGGTCAACGTCTATAGTTAGCTCTACAGTTGCTACCACGTCGACTCCGATCAACTCTACAGCTGCGACTCAGATCAGCTCTGCAGCTGCGAATCCGATCACTTGAAAATACAGCTAACACCATGTACTATGCATGACACGGGCATATACGATAAACGTAAAGACGTTATATACAGTAACTAATACAGATTACATTATTGTCCCAATAATTACAAAACATTACACAGGTTCAGAAGTAACCCTACCCGTACCCGATAAGAATCTACGGTACTAAACGTTTCTTAAAAATGCAACTTTATATTGCTAAGTCACAAACAAGATAAGAAAATATTTGCATTTTACTACGTAAGCCGAAGCTACATAGAAAATATACAAAAATAAACGTGGTAGTACAATAGTTATAACTTGTACACATGAAATTAAAAAATAACTACAGATGAAGATGTGCAAGTCCTTAAAATAGACTGTCCACTGACAAGACGTTCCGTAATGTTTAGATTTAGACTTACGGTGATGCATTTTTACACAGACCATGTAGCCATAGATCGTCTGTGCGCTGAAATCATTCCGTTCTTCCCATTGAAAGCACTTCGCACGTGCGGCATAGTATGAAACGAACTCACTGTTTCGAATTATTGTACAATATATTAGTACATAAATCACCCTCGGGTATCGTTGTACACAAAAAACGAAACTCGAGTACATGTATTTAATAAATAAAAGGATTTATACAATTAACAGTTCACTCAGCTGAACTCGATTTAAACAGGATGGATATTCTTAGAAGATATTATCTCAGCTTAATAAAGCTTTTAAGAAGAATATAAGCTTTAAGTGCACACAAAAAGTCGATGATCAACAGAGATACGCATTGAATAGGCTTTGGGCAAACTGAATGTGATTGTTGCACGTAAAATATTGTTGACTGATTCAGAAAGTATAGTGTTACATCATCCGCCTCCTGCTAAAGAAAATAACCGAACTGACTCCGTAGTTAGCGTGCCAGACTCGCAACCAGAAAGTTGCAAGGTCGAATCCTACTGTGGAATTTGTCCTGGTCGGTGTTTCAGGTTGTGTCCCTGGCAAAGCGGTTTGCTTCAGTTGCCACGGCACTAAATAAAGTTCGTGAGTGGCCGTAACGTAATACACAAGACAAAGTCAATCCCTACATTGCAAATCAAAATGGTGTTTATTAGTAAGGAAATGAATACAAGGTGAACTTGGATTAATTAGCTTCGAGGCATAGACACAGACATCGGCAAGGACAAATTTAACTGAAAGTCGGATTTACAGAAAAATGTATATATATATATATATATATATATATATATATATATATATATATATATATATATATATATACATACATACAAACATACAAACATACATTAAAAATAACCTGGCCTTTGAAGTGTTGGTGTAAAGCAACTTGATGTACCAATAGTATTGGCATATAAAATTTTGATTTACCCATGGCGTATGAATACGCATAATGATGTTTTTATAGCTATTATACTCTCTAAACATGGATACGAATTTCTTGTAGTATTACATTTAAAAAGGAAAAAAATAACAAGAAAATGATTTTCTTGTAAAATATTTTTATAGAAACTAACATTTTTATACAACAAAAAAACAACAATACTCAGTCCAGGAAATAAATATTATTGAGCTCCACCCTGTGTCGTCTGCTGTCATCTCTGTCAACACTGCTGTTTCCAGTCTCTCCCTCTTGCAAAAATTAAACACTGCAACTCTGTGGATAAAAGAAAACAATGATATCAGATAAGGAGCAAGATGATGAAGCAACATTTAATCTACTAAACTGTGAGTAAATTGGAGAGTTTGTTTGAGACATGGCTGATACATTTGTAAATGAAAATGATCATTGTGTTAGGGAAGACAGATTTGTACACCATGAGCCTGATGATATACTGAAATTTTTAGAAAGTAAGCAGAATGCAAACACTTTCAAAAAAGACACTTTTTGATGTAAGGCTAGTGACAGAATTCTTGCAGTAAAAAAAATGAATTCAGAAATTTACATAAGATGCACCCGTCTTAATTGAATCAGCACCTGGCTTGTTTTATACTCAGTGTTAGGAGAAAAGATGGATCTGAGTTTGAACCAAACAGCTTAAGAAGTATCATCAGCTCCGTTGATCGCCACCTTAAAATCAAGAAATATGCAAGTACAATCATGAGAGGAACAGACACAAATTTTGCATTAACAAGGGAAGCTCTTCGGGCTAAGCAAAAAGATTTAAAATCTAAAGGAAAAGGAAATAAACCCAATCGGAGTCAACCGATCACAGACGAAGAAATAAATGCCTTGTTTAGTAAAAAACTAATGGGGATGGAAACACCTGAAGCCATTGTTAACATATTGTGGTTTAACAACTCTGTGCATTTTGGTTTGAGGGGAGTGACTGAACATTATAATATGAAATGGGGAGATGTTACACTAAAGAAAGATGTGAATGGCCTCGAGAGTCTTGAACTCAGTGAAAGGCAGACAAAAACAAGAACAGGAGACAATGTCAAGGACATCAGGAATATTAATCCTAAGATGTATGAAAACAAAAACAACAAAGAGAGAGATCCACTTGCTATCTACTAACGGTATGCTGTGCTAAGACCAGCAGACTTTTGTCAACGTGAAGATCCTTTCTATATTGCGCCCAACACTATGCCAATCTCAACGACAAACCCAAAATGGTTTAGGAAACAAGTCGTTGGAATTAACAAAAACTTGGATGCATCATGAAAAAAATGAAAGAAAAGGCAAATATTACAGAAAGAAAGAAATTAACAAACACAAGTATCCGCAAGTACTTCATTCAAAAGTTAAGAGACAAAAACATTCCCCCAACTGATATCATCCAAATTTTAGGCCACAAAAACGTACAGTCTATAAACAGCTACTCCCAACATTAGTGAAAAACAACAACAGACGTACTCCAATTATCTGAGCAACACCGGCCACCCAAGTAATGATGCTGTCAACCTCCACCCCCACAACAAAGAAATTTCCAACTGCACAACTGCAGACTGCAGTATATCAAGTTCCCAAACATGTAATATTCAGCAGAATCAGATTATCAGCAACCAGTTCTACGGATCAAACATCACCGTACAAGCTACGTTTGTTATGAACCTAACGGAAAACATGAACGAGATCCCTAACTGGGTCAACTTCTTTCAACAGGCGAATTCTCAAACAGGGCCCACACAGCGGAAAAGTAGGAGAATTATTGAAATTGACACTGACAGTCAGTAGGAATAGCGAAATCTGAACATAAACGATATCAATGAAATGTGGTTAAGGTTAAATTGTTTAATTACCTATTGTTCCTTCATTATTTTGATGTTTCTGGCTCGAATCGTACTGTTGCTATAGATGCAATTGGCCGCCCTGTTACTGTTCATGACAACGAACGCTGCAAATTCAATGTTTGCATGCACATTATTAAAACTATTTTGAATGTTAACTATCAGCCTTGTGTTTTCATTTCATTTAATATTGCTAAAGGAAACATATAGGAATTAATATGAATGAAGTGTACAGGAAATTAAGAATCACTACAGAACTTCTTTTTGAGCGTACATACATGCGAGAGGTTGTGAAGAGTTCACTCCCCTAAAGTGTACTGTTTGTGGCCGTCAGTTTTATCTCCCATATAAAATGAAAACTTTGATGTGGTATAAATAAAATATATGTATAGTATGTACGCTGTATCAATGATATACCACTCGTTGTATAAATTTTTCATTAAAAGGAAACTAGGACAAGCCTCGTTTCCTTTTAATGAGAAATGTATACATCTCGTGGTATATCATTGATACAGCGTACATACATACATACATACATACATATATATATATATATATATATATATATATATATATATATATATATATATATATATATATATATATATATAGATATATATATATATATAGATATATATAGATATATATAGATATATATATATATAGATATATATAGATATATATATATATATAGATATATATGTATATATATATATATATGTGTATATATATATACACGTTTTAGGTGCGTTGTGGGCAGTCATCCCGAAAGTGGGTTTACGGGAAGGACATGATATAGTTTACATTTCAAATCAAAATACATATACATAGGTTGTATTTCTTACATAGTAATTATGTATATGTTGAAAATAAGTATATACACTTATGTTATAGTCCTATTCATGTTTTCGGTTCGTGGGCAGATATATATATTTCATGGGCAGTTTTGACCTTTAGGTTGAAGATGACAAAGTAACTGCCCAAAAATACGTTCACGAAGAACAAACATATAGCATTCTGCCCGTGAATACGGCCATGGGAACAATATATAGCGTACTGCCCACGAATACGTTCACAAGTAACAAATATATAGCATGACTTTCCGGTGTGCGCGCGCAAAATGGTTGTCAAGACACGACGATAAACATTAATCTATTAAAGCATCCTTTGCAATGGCCAGCGTACATATAGCGGACGTGAGGTTCGTTTTTCACAGCTTGTTTGAAATAAATGGATGATTATATATCCAGTGTAACAACTTGTCTTGACAGCTTATGGATGCTAATGTTTGACATTTATTGTGAAGATGATTGTTCACTGCTTGTTGATGAATTCGTAGCTTCTGTTAATCGATGCTATAGCTCAATTTAACTGTCATACACTGATATGTTTAAGTCTGCTTGCACAGTTAACTATGCAGAGTTATGGAAATATAACAAATTGGTTTTAATAACTTTCAGAGTTTGTTTTACTATTACTCAATATTTGTTTCAAGTACTATAAAGGCTGTGATAGGTTGGGTGGCTTAGATTACAAATCAGGCCCTTCTCACTTGGGGGGGTGGGGGGTGGGTACTGCCCATTATGAATATTACTGGTCCTAGATGTCCAACCTGATATTTATGACATATAGGTTCAACATCTTACTGCCAGCAGAAATGGTGTTCTGTAGTATTTTTCCCAGTCAATAGTTTATGGATATATTATGTCATGTACTATGCTTGTTTAATTCTCTCATCTCAGTTCTGACGTTACCATTGAATGCTATAATGTTCCCAGACATCCGGTATTCTTGGTTATTAAAATTATATATATACACAGATAACTGAAGGTGAGTTCTCATTATTCCCTAACAATTGTAATTAGTGGGGCTGTAGCAATTGATGGTCTGAGAATTCAAGTTAACTGGTTCAAAACTTGGGTAAACAACAAACTGTTTTCTTCCTTTGACAGGCATCATAAAGTTTTGCATCTTTGTCTCTCTGATGACTGTGGTACACAAGTTACAGACTTTGCCTTAGAATGAGCCTGATTTTTGATACTTGTTACTGAATGGGGTGGGGTAGGGAAGTAACAAAATTATTAAAGGTGGAATGTATGCAAACCATGCTGGAAATAGATATGTGCCAGCAACTGCAACATGTAAGCTTCAATCAATTTGGAAACTATAAGCTTTATCCTGTAAATATTAACAGTTCACACCCTGTATAAAAGGTGATTTTGTGTTTGATTAACTGGAACTGTTAATTTATTATGTTAAGGAATTTATTGTTTTAACCCTAGTAAATGTAATATAATTAGGTCAAAAGTTCCAGTTTGTTTATTGTTTCCAGAGTTGATTATTGTAACTGGAAGAACCTGTTTCTAAGTGTTAAATGAAACGAAAGAGATATTGTTTACTCAAGTGATATAAAATAAAAGTTTAAAATGAACTGAAAGAAATATTGTTTATTCAAGTGATACAAAATAAATGCAAAAGTGTATATTCATTAAGAAGTGTATTGTCAATTGCAAATAAATGAAGATTTATCTTATTTTGTTCTTTACTTGTGTACAAAATTATACCTGGATTGGGCAATAATTACTTGGACTCCATTTGGAAAAGAAAAATCTATATGTCCTAAATACCTAATGTTCATATCATAATGCTCTTTTAATGGATGATTATGCTTTTCAGCTGACGTTACCATATTGCCAAGTGAACTAATAGTATGGCCTTCGGTGTGGCCCACTAATCACATTTGTAAATGAATTATGCATACAATAGAGAAATAGCTCTTAAAATATCTTATGAGTTGAACAATCTGTGTACACAAATAAACTTGAAGCAAATCTTTGAACTTGTATGCCACACATGCAAGTGAATTGGTGGTTTTCATATGTAACTTGTGTACTCTTATGGCTTTTGTCTATATTACTTTTAGCCATTTCTATTCACACGCCAGAACACAACCTTTTTTGTCTGATTCAGGTACTAATGCAAAACTTATTTCAGCTGTAACTGAAGTATACAGAATTTTTCCTGACGTTGAGGCCTACTGTGTAGACAGTATAGCTGTAAGTCATCAAATCAAATGGAAGACAACAGTGTGCAGTTGAAGAAAATGATATATACCCAGTACCATTTAGAGTTATCTTAAAGAAAAGTCACAATGCACACTGATACAAGTAGTTTTAGAAAATGCATTTGTTCCACATACATTTTAACTTAACCCAAAAGTTCAGTCTCTTGCCTAAAATTCAATCAGATGTATGCATTTATTCCATAAAACACAAAGATATAATGAACCAAATCATTTTCATTATTGAGTTAGGTAGTAGGCTATGTTAAAGAGTGCAATCACTTTATCGATTTTTTTTTCCATTACATTTTTATTTATTATAAAATGACATTTCTTAGTGGAGTGCTAGCAACTGTAACTTGAGGAATATTTTGTACATGCTGGCCTAAGTGTCATGAATATACTGTGCTACATTTTGCTTTATTAGGTATAATACTATCATGAGACTTGCTTGATTAAATCCTGAATTTGTCAGTTACACTTACAAGTCCACTGGTAGAATTTAAAATCTGTGACAGTTTGGGAACTTTTTTGCAGTAACTGCAAATCACTTTGCCTTCACAGTCAATGAATTCAAGCCACTGATAATTGTCAAACCATTGTGACTGAAAATGTGATTGTCTCTTAGTTGTGTCCTATTTGATAATTTTGCTGCCACAGAGTCTGGATTGTGTCTCTGAAGAAATAGTTCATCTAGACTCTGTTGCAGTATTACATTTTATATGTTCAATTTAATGAATTTTCTTTCTTTGAATCATTCTTATGTCATAACTTGCGAAAATAGTTTAGTTAACAATATTTATTCAAACAGAAAAGATAACCTCACTTGACAAATCATCCTACTAAAGTGATCATGGCATACACTTTTATCTTTGAAATTCAAATATTGCCCACTCGTTAATTAACATAACTAATATTGCACATTGAAGGTGGTCATATGTATCATCAGTTTTAAAAAAATAAAGACATAATACTATCATTTAATCACTGCATACAGGAAACAGACACTTGTGTCTGTAAAATGCCTTTCATTGGATTACTTTGGTTTATTAAAACCAAACAGCAATCCACTCAGGATTTTCTAGGATAGATACAGAGAATATATTATGGTCATTCAGAACGCTATCAATACATCAGACCAGATTGTTTTTATTATTTAGGCAAAATAACTTAGTAAGTCAGATGGCAAACATGAGGATGGTGATAGGTTATGTGGAATTTGCATTGAATCATCTGATCCCAGAAGATTTGATACAATGTCACTGGCTGTGGTAATCATCAAGTGCAGTTGCACGGCACCATAAGACTTATCAAGATACCATAAGCTAGAAAGATGAAGAAAAAGAAAAACGATGACCCAAAGACAAATCCTGCAAACTGTGTGCAAAAATGATTCCACAGATTATAGATGAAAACTTTACTATATTTAGCTTCAAGATATTAATAAATTCGGATTACTTCCTCCAGTCTGCTACAGTAATTCATGCCCATTGCACTCATAAATTGATTATAGTCCTTGCAGTATTTTGTGTGGGCCACAATATTTTAATTGATGCAGCTGATGCTCCATTCTTCAGTTCAGTGTTGATTCAAACATAGCAATGTCCCTTTGGGATGTGTGCATAAATAAAGAATGCCTGTCCCTTCATTACCACACTTGTTGAATTTATCGTGTCTCTCTGAAAACTGTACCATGTGAGAAAGAATTTTATAAACAAACTGGACATAAGTATTGCTAGACATATACTCAGACCTGAGACTTCATAAAAGACTGCTTACTTGTGAGGCATTATTAGTGCTAGGGCTTGAGGTAATAACTTGCTATATGTTTGGTAAGGCAAAATAAGGGGCCTTATGACTTAAATTGAAACTGTGAAAAAACAAAAGGTTCAAATGCAATAAACTTTTGTTTTTCCTCATTTGTTATATTACAGTGCCATGAAAGGTCATTTCTTTTATCTTTTTAATCCCTTGCCAATTTTAAGTCATCATCACTAACCAAGTCTCTAAATCAATTCTTGGCATATTTAGCTAAAATGGTGTCTACTGTTCCATTATATCATTGATTGTTTAGCTTGCTTGTATGGAGCTTAACACCATTTTTCAGGACATCATAGACTTTACATGGCAGCCAACATATTTATTGGAAGAAATCAACACACATAACGCTACTGGCAAGCTTTCTCATATACACACATTGGTTGGACTAGAGAGAGTTGATTAGTGATGTGTATGCCTAGACCATTCTATAATCCAGGGCCCCATGATTGAATACAGCTTAAAGAAATTAACCCTAATTCAATTTCCTTGTTGCATTTAAATCATAACACCCACCATGCAAAGTGACACATGTCTCAAGATTTTCAAATTTGTATATGTTTTGCAACTTTTAATTCTGAGTTGATGCATGTGGATGTGGAAATTCAGTTACTGAATACTTAGCTACTTATATAAGGAGCTCTCACACTGGTAAAAGCATGCAATTGGGATTGTATTTGCAAGAGGGCAATTAATTGTTCAAAATACTGTTTTAGCTAACTACATATGCGAAGGGTTGATGTATAAAAAAGAGGATCAAGAAATCCTAGCTGGTAAAGATAATTGTATCCAACTTGACAGAAAGTGAGAAGGCCTTTTAATTTTGTACAGCAGTTTCATTAAGGAACCAACTATAATACCATTAGAAGTTTATGAGCAGCAAAAACCACATTTAGGACCAACTAGACATCAAAACCATATGCATAGTTCCATTTACGGCCAACCAGACATCAAATAGGTCATCTAGTGAAAGCACAATGTCAAAATGACCAGCCATCTAGGAGAAGTAGCAAGGAAGGGGTTTTCCAGATGCCCATTAAAACAGCCATATTGGAGGTTAGATTGGCACTATTTTCATTTACGTCCAACTAGACATAAGAAGTCTTTCACTGATATGACGATTCATTCAGGAGAAGTAGTTATACCAAGATTTTCAGGATGGCCACATTGGTGGCCTTATAGGATGTCTGTACAGCACCATAATTCTCATTCAGGACCTGCTAGACATCAACATAAGTATTTTGTACACATGTTGACACGCTGACACAATTATCCATTCAGAAGTAGCGATAAAAAGTTTCTTAATATGGCTACTGTGGCAACCACATTGTATGTGTGAGTGGCACCATCTTGTTTTTTCTTCCAGATATTTTCACACAAATATCATATTTAAAGATAACATGAATTCATACAAGATCTTGTCAGTTTATTTCATAACAGATTTTTCCCTCATATTAATATAATCTTTTGAAAACATTTATACATTATAGTTCTAGAAATTTTTCATGCTCTCAGAAACTATTAAAATCACAGCAGAAAGTGTTATGTTATATCTTTATTCAGCACTGAAAAATATTTATGAACTCTTAAAGTTTTTTCCCCTATATTAACTTAATTTAATGAAGATTTTCAGACTATAACCTTTCCATTGGATTTATTTTTTCAAACATGGCGTAAAAAGTATGTTATAGTAACCAATTTTTACATTGCCTTCACCATTGCAGAAATCTCTATAATCAATTTCCTAGTAAAGAAAAGCCAAGAAAATAAATGGACAGTTAATATTCACTTCAGGATCACAGACCTGAGGCAAATATGTCATTGTTAAATCAAACATTTTTATTGTGTTTCCTTAGACCTAAATATATATATATACTTGCTGTTACTCTAAACGAAGGCTGGTGATCCAGTTGATAACCTTTTGGGGGTTTTAAGGATGTCTTTAAAATTAAGGCCTTAAAAATGTTGAGATCTTATATTAAAAATGACAATTTGAGCCTTGCAGATTCATGTCCACAGGTGCCCAAATAAAATAAAAAGGGGGGGGGGTGCAAGGGGCAAGCTTGTTGGTGTGTTATAAAATAACTGACTTATCATCGGTGTGCTGACAGGTGATGTGTAATTAAATCACTGTTGTAATATTAATAATGAGTGAGTCTGCACAAAGGAATTTCATACAGCTAAACTAGCTCAACAACTAGAGGCAATTAAGAAATATATCCACATTCGTGATTCTGTCAAATGGCAGATACAACAGCATCAGGAAGCTCAAGTGGCATTTACAGAAGGTAAAGAGCCGCTATACTTGTTATCTTTTTAGGGATGTGCTTGGATTTTGCCCTCAAGCTGGAGCAGTCATAGGATATATAATAAATCGCCACGGTCGGAATTTATCCCCAAGCTGGGGTAATCGATGGGTAAAGTCTTATCCACAGTCGGGGTTTTATTCAAGCTTCAGGTGCAAGTTTTTGTGCATCTCCATGCCCTTGCATAAAACACAGTTACACGTTTTTTTATATAGATATTTTTCAGTTGTAGACAGGAATAATAAGTATTTGCGAGTGTTTGAAATGAATGGGTTCATTATGAATTGAGTGGCACTACATTTCAAAAGCAAAATTGGATTGAAATGCAAGAACTGTAGTACGGAATTAGTGTTGGTTCTGGATCGTAGAATGGAATTGTGTGTGTGTGATTGGATTTTTAACGTAGCTTGAATAATTTTTCAGTCATATTGCTACGATGTCTGCAGTGTGGCAGTTTATAGTGATGTATAGCACTGGGGCATCATGCTGCAAACATGTAGTATGATGTTGCACCCAGTCACATTATCCTGACACCAGGCCGATCAGTCCTAACACTAACCTCTTAATGCTGAGTGTCTAGCGAGGTAGCTGTTAATACCATTTTTGTAAGTCTTTGGTATGACTTGGCTGGGGTTTGAACCCATGACCTCCCGCTTCTGAGGCGGACGCTCTAACCACTAGGACACCGGAGTGGTCAGAATGGAATTGTAACAATTACAATGGAAGCAATTTGTATTATGCTTGTTGGGGCATTCCTCACTGATGGCTGTCAGTGACATCATCATGGGAATGTGTAACAGCCACATTTTGTAAGAACAAGGTGTAGTTGGTGAACAATACAGACACTTTTCTGCCATTTCCACTGGCATCATCTCATATGATGTTATTTAAAAAAACTTCCTACAACATACTCACAACATATAAAACCTATATGCAAATCTGATGAAAGCTGCTTGTGTTTCTGAAACACATATTCCATACTGGTGGCAAGAATGTCCAAATCTACATTACAAAAATGAAAACATTACCATCCATCTAGGAGTTGCAAATGTATGAAATCCTCTTGTTGGGTAGTTTTACTAACAGGCTTTACAGCAGGGCCTTCCATTAGATTTAAATGTGGCAGGTAAGTTGACAAAGTAGGGTGGGGGGTTGGGGGGACCTACCCCAATGGGGATAATTCATTTTTTTTTTAAAGTAGCATGGTGTAAAGTAAAAGTAGATGGGCTGATAAGGAATCCACTGAATTTACAGACTAAAGGTTCAGACATTTGTTTTTAAGAGAAAAATGAAAGAAGGAAACAATACAACAGATATTTTAATATGACTTTAATGTTTATTTTCTAGATTTAATTAAGATTATGAATCAGAATCAGTCTCCAACTCCACTGTAAAGTTTATCTATTACTTCTTCTGCTCAGGCACCTGCAAATTAAAACAAAATTGTAATGCTTAAATAAAGTCATATCATCTCAGCACTAGTTACATATGCAGAAGTCATGTTAATCAGCATTATAAAAATGTATGAAATTTTCTTCACTGCACTTGTGCTTCCCTTACTATCGTAAAGCCATGATACAAGATAACTTTGCACTTACTTGTCATTTCTGGCAAGTGGATGGTGCAATCAATTTGCACAAAGATGAATTTATTTCATCCAAATATTTCATGTGAATAAAAATTCCAAATGGAGGCACTTGTCCGATCAGACAAGATATATGCATATTGTAGTTAGCTGGACTCTAGCTCTGATAGTCCTGGGCAATAGGATAAGCTGATTTTGTTATCAGTTTAGAAATGCATCCGCTTTGCAAATACTATGCTTTAAAAGACGAAACTGAATCCAATATTGATGAAATAAGAGTCATTTGGATTACCTTGTTTTTTATCATTCTGCGTTGGTTGGGTGCATATTTGAGGGTCTCTGATATGGTCTCTTCCATTCCATTTGCCTTTGCTTTGCCATTAGTTTTCAAGCAGGCTTCTGCATGAGTAATACAATGTTTTAAAATAAGTTTCACAACAAAGGATGCATTGCATTTTTCTAAATGCCAGCAATAATCAATGGAATATTTTTAAAACATGTACTTTGAAATGTGTCTCAAGTTACTTTATCAATTCATTTAAAAATCTCTGGCAAGTCACATGAAAAACACAATTTAAATCAAGCCATACTTACTTATCAAAGACTTTCTCATTCACATCCTTTACCTCACACAATAAATATCAGCAACACCAACATTAAATTCACACAATCAGTACAAAACCTAGGTGTTACTCTGGACAGTACTCTCACATTGCACCAACATGTCATGAACATATGCAAGGCTGCGTATCTTGAGCTGAGACGCATCAGCTCCATTCTCAGATATCTTTCAGTTGATGCCACTAAAACACTTGTGTGTTCATTACTGCTTTCAAGACTGGACTATGGTAACTCAATTCTGTCTGGTTCATCTTAATATCTACTGCAGAGACTTCAAAAAGTTCAAAACATAGCTGCTTGGATCATACTTAGAGTACCACAATCAGAGCACACCTCCCCGCTGCTCTGTACCCAACACTGGCTATCCATTCGATCCAGAATCAAACACAACATTAGTTCTCTGTGCTACGTTTCACTGACAGACTCTAGTCCAACATACCTATCCGACCTCACCTATGTGTACACACAAGCAAGATACTTACACTCCTCTTCCGACAATCATATACTCATTATTCTCACTATGAAAACAAAGTCACATGGACAGCATTCTTTTGCATACCAGGGCCCAGCAACATGGAATGAATTGCCCACTGAACTTAGACACAAAGACGCAGTGATCCCATTCAAGAGTGCTCTCAAAACTACTTATTCTGACTACAAAAACAAACTTAATGACTTAATAATGTTAACTACCTTAAATATTCTCAGCATGTTTTTTATGTTTTCTAATTTCATGGTGTTTGTTTTTGTAATCATATCATTGTGTATGTTTTTATGTTGTCTAATGTTGCAAAGCGCTTAGAGCTTCTAAAGATTAGGCGCTATACAAAGTCCTCATTATTATTATTATTATATTTAGCCTGGATGAATATTTTTTAAATCAGTGGCCATAACTAAAAAATGGGATTTTGTTTTATGATCATAAAAGTATGTTGGACACCATCCATGATGTACAATGCTGTCTGACATTTCTATGCACCTAAGGTTTCCATCTCAAATATTAAAGCAAAATGCATACCGAATTTGACAGATTGATGAAAATAAAAAAAAGCAATGCTTACCATTTGAAAAGAGGCAATTGTCACTAGAATATTCTATTCAAAATGATATTAATTTTGGACACAGGGGATACCACCCCCATGTTTTCCTGACTCGTGATATGTCGGCCTATTCTGTGCACAGCTTTAAAAGATGTAATGTTTATCCATCGAGCTATAGAAATGAAATACATTTACTGTAGACTGTTTCTGTCAGCAGTTAAGTTGAGTAATTAGGTCAGGTTTATAGCTAGTTTACAAAATTCAATGTAGAATGCCAATAAATGACAAGATATATTTTTGCAAACTAAAGTGATCTTGAAAAAAGATTAGTAAAGTTTAACATTTTATAAAAAATAAGCTATTATGTGGAAAAGAAACAACAATGAAATAGGATGCAATGTGTTTATGTCTAGTTTTGGAAGGTACCGTCTCTAAGGTACCGTCATAATTGTACCGTAGTTTAATGGGTGGAAAGGCCATTGAAAGGTAAGGGCAGTGCGGAGACCATCGAGTATGTTCCAGAATAGCTGAATCTTTGTAGATACATAGATCCATTCGTAACTTCAGTCCGCAAGCGAAACACTGTACTTCATATCCCAATCCTGACTCAGGTCCGAAGTAGACAAATCCTGTTCTAGCTAAAACATACGAAGAAGGTAATCCTTCCCTATCCGTAGGCCATTTTTGAAACGTGTCCAATCGACGGGCACAATCACAATAGTCAGGTAAGAAGACTGGAAAATGGTAGGGTTTGAACTTGGAGTTCTCACTGGATTTCTCACTCGATTCTTGCTGTGGCGAAGTCATCCTTCTGGTGGGTGGCTATCCTCTTACAACCAATGTTTTATACCGACATGTCCATACAGCAAAGTAAAGTGGGTGGGAAGCCGCACTCACTTCTGCTACACGATTTGATAGACTTTTTCCAAGGGTCGACTGACGATGTGGTGTGTGGGTAAACGTACAATCTTGTTGGGTTGATAGGTGGTCACTTTCTCTAGACTGCAAGGCTTCTTTCAATATGCCAAAGTTGACCACTCGACTGGTACGATAATTCAGAGTAAGTCCTTTCACTTTACACTTCGTGTGCACTTCTCCTTGTTTGTCCCAGTATTCGTAGCCGTAATTTTTGGGACCACCACTAACGAAACTTAGAATCTTGTCATCGGGATGCTTGTCTGTCCAGGCTCCTAAACGGTCTCCTTCGATGTCAGGGTGCTGTTGACTCTGGTGATCGATATAAATGCAACTGTCCATGTCAAAGTACAAGACACGTTCCCCTAACAGTTCTAAAGCTTCGTACAATTTTAAGCGAGCATGAGCTGTCATGTAAGCTGCAATGATGACATTTCCAAAGGGGTCATCTTCTACAAAGTTCAGATCTTCTTCGTAATTCACCAAGATCAAATCCTCACGAACGACGTCCACGTGTTTCATGAATTTGGCTTTGTCGTGAATCATCTGAAAGTAGCGGGAAGGTTCGGTCAAATACTCCGTCTTGGGTAAACACGGTCATTGTGCCATTTTACCCCACAAGCAATTTAACATCACTTTGGCAAACGATCGCCTGCCTTCGTTTTTCTCAATGTGATCTAAAGTAATGCCTTCTTGTGCCCAGAATTTCTCTCTGAATGTCTTTTGGTCTTCGGGAGTGTGACACCAGGACAGATAGCCACTGGCTTCTTGCTCAGTTTCAAAAAGGCATCCACGTAGTCTGCGAAAATGCCTTTCTGTGTGGGGTCACCCTTGTGGAATTATTGTGTCTTGGGAAAGTGGCAAATTTCGTACACTTCTAACAGTTGGTATCCCATGTTCAGAGCTTTGAACAATTCTACGCTGACCCATGTCCCCGTCAAGGCCCATTCTTCCTGGGTGTGATGACAAGGTTGATCTTGGTTGCACGTTTCAGCACAAGTACGGCACAAAGGAAACATAAGTTTGCCTTGGCAATGGCGAGGTAAGACGGGATGGTATAGGTTCGTGGGAGGCAAAACTTTGCACTTGATCAAGCCTTCGTATTGTCGAATGTTTTTTAGGTCGATGTGTTCGGTGAACAATTGTGGGTGCCCTGCAGGAAAGCAACAATATTTGCACACGTAGGGATACAGTGAACACACGTCCAAGTATTTGATTTCTTCTCCTTTCTCTTCGTCAGCTTGGTATAGCAAACAGGTGGCATTGGTCCTTCCTCCGTACAAACTATTACTTGGGTTCAGGGGGTCCATGAACTGGTAACTTTCCATGAGGCGTTTAAACTCGGGATCGGTGTTCAAACAGTGATTGTATTTGTGTTCCCACATTTTCACCACTTGGTATCCTTCCTGTTCTAACTTTAGGCGTGGCTGACAAATGGCCTGGTACAAGTCTTCCATGGTTCGTTGTAAGAACTGATTTTTAGTGCCGCGGTCAGGGTAACAGACGGGACATCCGTGAAATAAGCAACCGTTAAACTCGTACATGATCTTGGGGTTTTCTAAGTCCCAGCCATTGACCGAATGCATTCCGATGATCTTTCGCCCTGTCCGTTGCGGGCATGCTGAATCCATTTGTCTTCCTTGTCGCACAAGTAATGCAACCAGCATGGGGCTTTGACCGAGTATTGACGTTTGACATAGTTGGTCGTTTGAGGACTGATGACAGCCACAGTGTTTTCAAGCATGAATCGTTGTCGGTAGACTAAGGAACACGCTTTGGCAATGGTGCAAGCCTCTTTTAAATGATCAACCCCTCCGTGTTCCATGAACAGTTCTCGAAATTTTCCACAGCATCGCCGTAAAATGTCCATGTCGGAACGACGATACTTTAGCATTTCTTCCTGAAAGTCGAAAGGGTCGGAGGCGTGAGCCTGGTACCAAGCGTAGAAAGTTTCTCGTTCGGTACGCATGTTGTCAGGGTCGTAATAGTGAGCCTGAGGCAAATGGGGTAGAACGGCATGTTGATTGGCTTCTGTATTGAAAAAGTGTGGAAAGTACCC
This sequence comes from Sinohyriopsis cumingii, assembly GCA_028554795.2. Lineage (NCBI taxonomy): Eukaryota > Metazoa > Mollusca > Bivalvia > Unionida > Unionidae > Sinohyriopsis > Sinohyriopsis cumingii. Next base: position 159,811,222 of record CM068824.1, read on the forward strand.
TTTAGCCATTTCTGTCATTCCAAACATTTTAGGCATTCGACTCAAAGGCATGGCTAAGTAGCTCATCGAATCTTTAAACTGCACTTGTCCCACTTGCATGAAAATGATTTTGGCTCCGTTCAAAGTGATTTTAGGACGCTCGATGCCACGTTCCGTATAACATCTCAAAAGAAACTGTCCATCGTATCCGGAGAAATTGTGAGCCATCACCGTGGCATGGTGATGACAATCTCCATAATAATGTTCGATGTCCTCTTGGCTCCACGTCTTGTCGATGGGGTCTAAGACCCATTGTGTGAAATCGGCTAGTGTGTTCGGTCCTTGAAAGATTTTTTCACGCGCTCCAGGAATCTTACTGCAGTGAGGGCAATAACTCAAGATAGGTTCTTGAATCACTTCTCGCACGCTCGATGAGCCACGCAGAAATTAGGAATGTGAATACTGGTCTCTTGCATGCATTCGAAATCGAAAAAGATGAAATTGCCTTTCTTCTTCTTGTGACCATCCTCTTTCTCTGGTTGGGATTGGTATTTTTGTATGTAGCATTGGTGTTCCAAGTCCACAATGCAGTGACAAATGTGACATTTTTTCTTTCCTGAACATACGTGTGCCTTGGTACTGTTGATACATAGACCTTGTCCACACATTGGGCACAATCTCAGGAGTTGACAAGCACATTTCTTCTGTGAACCTTGCATCTTCAGATGTTGTTGGTAACAGGCAGGGCTGACAAATGTGCGCAGACAAGCAGGACAATGCACTGGTTCTTGCCCTTCGCTCAGACAGGGTTGAGAGGCCAAACATCCTGAGCATTTCGATCCACAATGTTTGTGTTGCTCTCGATTATTATAACCATCATAAGTCACATTTCTCACAGTAATATTTGTATCCCAGGAATCCAGTGATAGTGGTAATGGTATCGAAATGGTCATCGTGATGATAGAGGTGAATGTATTTTCCATCCTTAAAGTCTTTCCCTCGAAACAACAGAGACCCGCACACTTCTTGAGGGTGCACTTTCAAGGTGTATCGTGGAGCTAGGGCATCTTGCAATTTTTGCATCTCAGGAATGCCACAGGATGTGTCTTTGGACAGGCATGCTTGTTGTAACAGAAGTTCTGCTTCATTTCGTTGTTTGGCTCGGTTCGATTTTCGAATGTTCTCCCAGGCTCTTTTCCATTCTACCATGTCGTTCTTGTCGGCATAGGTTCATCCCACCACGATGGCTCGGGCTAAACACATGTGGTCTTGAAAATTGTTAATTTGGACAAGACTTGTTTTGGTAATGCGAAGGTTGTTGACCAATAAGGTCTTTCTGCATTGTCTGGTCCCTTGAGGAGGAGAGACGTGGGTCATGTCCAGTGTGGCTTTTCCATCGGTGATGTCAAACTGGTCATTAGATTGTTGCACGTGTTGAATCTTGTCCATGACTTTGGAAGTGGTCAATTCTGCAGGGCTGCTAAACTCGATCCAAACAGGGGATTTCAAGCTGTTATGTTGTATGGAAAGTCTCAAGCGATCATCTTCTTTGGGTTGACATTGTCGCTTGAGTGTGGTGAGCAAAGAATCCCACATGTCGGTGATGAACCCTTTTGCTTTCTCTAACAGTACTTCAGACTTGAAATCTTTAAACTTCACTGTGTATTTGTAAGCCGTAGTTCTAAATTTTCTAGAGGGACGCTTTTCCGTCTCTCGAATGTCATAGTACTTTTCAGGGTTGACTAAGGGTGGTAAACTTTGTTTAGAGGGTTTGGATTCTGGTTCACTCATGTCCTCTTCAAAATCACTGGCATGAATTTGTGCCAAGACTTCAGCCCTAGTACGAGGCGATAGATCACGTTTCTGCCTCTTACTTTCTTCTTCTTTCTTCTCAAATGAATTGGATCATTTCATCTCGATAGCAAAAAGTCAAATGACTAAAGTTTAAACACCATGGATTAATTTATAGTCATAGCAGACCAGCGTATATAAAGGGTATGTGTCTTGTCCTTTCACTATTCATTTCACTCTCAAACTGAGCACAACAATGGAAGAGACTACCAAGATCGAACGTTTCATCAGAGCTTTGCGAGGGGTCATTAGAAAATTCTCTTCAGACCAGCCGAGGGACTACTCTCCTTCCTTTCAAGATAAAAGTCAAGATACTTGCTATATCTGTCAGAAGAAAGGGCATTGGTCTTCAGAGTGTCCAGACCGTCAAAAAAGAAAAAAAAGGGGTTAGAAGAGACAAAAGTCAAGATACCTGTTATTATTGTCAAGAAAAAGGACATTGGTCACCAGACTGCCCAAAAAAGAAACAAGAGGAGTCAGAAGAAGAGAGGGATTCTTCAGAGGAAGAGGAAGAAGAAGAGGAAGAAAACAGACAGGTGAAGAAAAAGAAACAGGAGAAGAAAAGAAGGGAAGAAAGTGAGGAGGAAGAGGAGGAAAAGACTATGACGGTGAAGAAATTAAAAAAACAGAGAGTGAACAATGAGACAGAATAAGTCTATGAACTTTTTAAAGTGCTCTGTTGTGAATTGTGAATTGTAAATATTTATAAAAGAATAAATTAATTATCAAAGGTAAGTGTCTTTGGGTTTTGATTTTAAAATAAGAACCTACACTCACGCACACTCATACACAGACAGGTACTATTGGGTAAAATGGTTTTTATTAGTTATTGGCAATTGAAAGCCTATCTCTTTTCGAGAGACGTGGATGGCCCTGAAAAGGGCCTTTTTTGGTGTAAGGGGTGAGTTTAAACAATCAACTTTAACTGTCTTAAGCCTTTGCCATGGCCAAGGCCTACTTCTGGACTGCGTACTGTTGATGATTTCGTTGAAATCACTAAGGATGGTGCAGTAGGCGTAGTCACAGGGTTGGAGTGTTTAGCTTGGGAAGGTCGTATTCTCTTCGGCCGTAATAAAGAAGTCTGATACATCTGTTTCAGACTTCTTAACTAAAATGTCTAACAGTACCGTGACCGTTTGATTTTGACACCCTTGTTTCTTTGCTGCTGCGTCTTCTTCTTGTTGTTTTTTTCTTACCTCTTCTTCTTGCTGCTGTTGCTGTAGGAGAAAAGCTTGTTCCGCTTCCTTTTGCTGTTGTATAAATTTCTCCAATTCTTCTTTCTGTCTCTGTCTAAAATTTTCCATGTGCGGTAATGAAGGAGAAGGTGACGAAGGTTCAGGAACAAATTCTTGCAAGGTAAAAAAATCCACAAAATCCCAATTCACCTCTTCTGAAAGTAAGTCTGGGTTCCCTTGGGTAGTCTCCACCATCAGTGCACCCAAACTGATCGTTTTCTGAGTTTCCGTCATGTTGAAAAACTGTCGCTTAGATTGACTACGCACAGGCGCTAGCGAATCTATATAGACTATGTGACGTCACAGACTGCTCTCTTCGGATTGGACGTGGGCTGACTGAATTTTGTAACGCGTGTTTGGATTGGTCAACAAACTCAATCCGTTTCAATCCTTCCTCCCCCTATAAATAAGTACAGTTCACTGCATTCCTTCACCTGTTACTCAGCACCCCAACATGTGGACCGATGTACAATCTTCAACGCTTGTGTCTTCGATGATGTTCCGGACGGACATATCAATGTATGTCCGATCCAACTGGACAGTTATCCACAGGACAGACACCAGCCTGTGGATGCGAAGAATCTTATGTGGAGCATCAAGGATGCCTCAAAAGAGTCTTAATCTATGGTCCTGCAGTCAGGCACAGCCTAAGGTCAAGAAGAAGATGTCACAGATGCCCTTTATGTTAAGGGTATATTAACATAAAACCAAAGGCCCTTTTCAGGGCCATTCCTATCTCTCGAAAAGATCTTGACTTTCAATTGCCTACCCCTTTTTTTATTTTTTTGTTTAAAAAAATAATAAAAAAATAGAGACCCCTCCCTGTTTCAATTTGCGCCTGTTCCATTTTCATAGACCCATCAGGTCGGGACCTTATTAAAATAGGGTCCCGACCCTGTTCCATTTCCCCTAGTCCCAAGACAGTCCCACGATTTATTCCCCATGTTCAATTTCCCTTGTCCCTAGAGTGAATAGTTTTTTTTCTTTCTCCCATGTTAAATTCCCCTTGTCCCTAGAATGGATATTTTTTTTTTCTCCCATGTTAAATTACATAGTCCCCAGAGTGGATATACCCTTTTTAACATGGAAGTTCCCTAGTCCCTAGACCGTCCCTATTCACTACTACCATTGTCATTACCAGCCTGAAACCCAATTTAATGCCATTTGTATAAATTCATTTCAAATAAATATTATGATATAGTTGAAGTGTAAAGTCAAGCAAGTATTCTGTTTGCAGATTTTACATTTTAGATATTAAAGTCATATTTTCTCTTGTTTAGTAAACTTTATTGCAACTGGTTCCAAAATAGTAAATCTTATTTAATGTTCATTCACCAGAATAGGTATTAATACAATCCCGAATTAACTGTATGGTACTAAAATATACCCTGATCTTGTGTGAGATTGTAATATACAGAACTATACCTCAAGACAACAATAATATATTGAATTTATATTGTATCAAGACTGTCATGGTTATGAACTCCAACTTTATTCAGGTTTTTTCATAATAAATGATCATCTTGTGCTATGGTTGAAAAGAAATCAAAGTTCAGTTTAACTCCATTCTCTCCACATTTGTAAGTTGTTAAGAGGCATACTCATCCTCAGTGTTATAGTAAAATGTAATCTTATTTGGATCAATCTTGGTGGTGTAATATATGAATGGAGAAAGAATATTATCATCCAGATTAAAATATGTTTTATTCAGACTCTACTAAAATTTTTAGTTGGATATGGGTTACGGAGCCTGATGTGTACGAACAAAGCAATGTGTACCATGACCTTTTTAATTTAACATTTTAAACTCCTGCAGAAGAAAGAGATTTTTTAGATCCATTAATCTGTATTAACAAAAACATTTCTTCAGTATGATTTTCAATTACTTAGTATTGACAAAACTCATATTTTAAAGTTGTTGTTTTTTTGTGTTTGGTTTGGCCTTTTATGGTAAACCAACACAAGTAAGTTATTTAGTGCCAAGGCACTTTAAGTATAGTGCCTTGCCCAAGGACACACCATGGTAGCTAACCCAGGTTGGTCTGATGGTAGAATTTGAACCTACCTTATTTCACAGGTCCAGAAAGCTAACCACTGAGCCACTACAGCTCCCCATCTTATAGTGGAATGCTGGTATACTTTATGATCAAGAAGGATGGGTTGGGGTATGCATGTTGCATCTGAAAAAAGTGATGGAATTTTTGTTTACATAATATTTTAGTCATACAATATGAATCATTTTCTATAGATTTAAGATGTATCAGATCAAGTTAAGAAAAATCATATATTCTGTTTCCTGGGAATGTACTAAAATTCACTGTTATTGTTTGATTTTTTGGTAGTAAGCTTACTTGGTATTTTTTTCTTTTTAACTTGAATACCTAATTTGTTAACATCCTATTCTAAATCTTCAGAGTTCTGTCTATTAAGTGACAACTGTTGATACATGTAGGGAAGTTTTTGTTTATATCTTTTGATTTTTGTGATTCTGGAAGTTGCAGTATTTGTTGTTGTATTATAACCATTTCAGTAATTTAATGAATGCAGAGTATACTGCTCTATAAATGAAATTTAAGTGAAAATAATGTAAAAGTATGTTTCACTGCAAATATAAATTGTTTAAAATAATATATCATTTATCATATGACTATTCAATTGTGGTAACTAGTATTCTATCCAATATCTATATATTAAAATATGTCTTTTCATACAGCTGGTGATCATTTAGATACAAGTCCAATTGAACATAATCAAATTATCAATGCAGGTGTTTTTATTAGTAGTAGTATTGCAAGTATAAGTGTTAGTATTAAGATTTCATATACAGGTATGATAAGTGTATCATAATGTTTAAATGATGCTCCTTGTTACAACATAAAATATGTTCATTGAAACAAATGGTTCACTGGTAAATTGGCAGCAAAGGTCTTCACTGAATTATGCTGCATAAACTATTTTACAATAAAACATATATGATGCATCTCAATTATGATGAATGTGAGGAGGAGGATTAATAATAATGCAATTTAAGTTATCTTCATAACATAAGTTCTAGCAGATGTGTAATTTTTATGTGGTTCATCATCAGTTTGAAACTGGTCTGTGATTTCTGGATCTGGACATACCTGGTCCCCTGCTGTTGTGCTGCTATGGTCTTTACAGTTCATTAGGATATCAGTTACACTTGGTTTACATTTAGAACCCCATGGGATGGAATGCCCAGTTTGAAACTGAGAGAATGGTTAATTATCCATAATATAACTCCTGCAGTTATTATTAGGTTTGATATCAAGGTCTTTCTTTAAAAGCTTTTCAACTCAGGTTCTGTTCTACCATACAGATAAATAAAGTCAAATTCAAGGCTTTCAGATTTGTCCAGTTTGTTTCATGTGTTGCGGCAGACAGACTGTATATTGCCACTGTACCATATAAATATCAGTGCTTAGTCTGCTCTCAGTTGCTGTGGTTTGATTAGTTACAAGTGTCATCACATGTGACTAATTATTGACCAATGTAATGAAACTTGTATAATTAGAAGGCTGTATTTAAAAACTCTAAAGATCTTAAAAAGAAAATTGGATCGGGGTAAGTAAAACCTTTTACTTTGACCATTTGGCTAGAAAATAATTTTCAATAAGTTTAAATTGGATAATAGTAATATAATAATTAATTACACAAATCAGAATAAAAGCTATTTGCATATCCCCTTACAGCTGTTGCTTTTTCATAGTACTAAGTAGAATAAAGTATAGTTAAGACAGATAGCTTTAAGCTAGAATTAAACTCAAATAAATTGCAAGAAATCAAAACAAACCCAGGATTAAAACTAAAGAAATATCCCGTCATATATACCTTACATCAAATAAAGAAACTCAAGATGGATAACAACAAAATTAATGTCACATCATCAAATAGTTATCTCAGCTGCCTGGTCAACCTAAAGGCAGATAAACTAAGGCAAACTTACTCCGAAGCAGTCTCATCCCCCCTAAGAGAAAAACGACAGATACAGTTCTTAACGCCAATTTTCAACTCGACCCCAACTGACTCGATGAGTAGACTCTACCTGTCACCAAGCGTAAACGAGAATGTGGACAATCTACCGAGTAACCGCAAAACTACATCCGACATGAGTACCCAAACTGAGGAACAATACTCAACAAGCACAAAAACAACCCAGACCACGCTGGTTAAAAACACTAGCAGCCAGGGGACTCAAACTGAGAACCTACTAGATGAAACAGAACGCCCTCACCCTACCACAAATAAAGCAGTCACACACGACTCAACAAAAGGTAAGAATAATAGGAAAACCAAATCCCAAATACCAGTTAGAAAGAATAAGGAACACACTAACTGTCAGAATACAAGACCCAGCAAGCCGGTTATGGACAACGAAACAAAGTCAGCTAAAGAGACAAACACCAGGGGAAAAAAGACCAGTCTGCAAAATATCCAAAACAAGAAACACCCCGCTGAACTGACTCTCTTCGTCAAGGGAGTAAATTCCAAAATAACGAAGTTAGCCTTTAAAACCATAGCATGGCAATTGAACAAACATCACCAAGGAGAATTCACGCTTAAAAGCACTAGAGACGACTTGCTGATAATCAAATGCACCACTGAACAACAGATTGCCAAATATATGGAAATTGAAAGAATAGGCCAAATAAATGTTCAGGTCACTAGACACAACAGAACAAAACAACACATAGACCCAAACCCCCCAAAAACACACAACAAAGGAGTCATATACGTATCAACTCAAAATAAAACCAATGAAATAGTAGACTACATAAGGAGTAAAGGACAGGAAGTAGAGAAAGCAATCCGCCTAAAAACAAGAAGGGGAAAGGATAGCACTGCAGTGGTACTCTTTTTTAAGGGCGCCACCCCAGAAACTATCAAAATAGCCGAAAAACTCGAGGCTAAAAAAATTTTTGCTTTCAAAAACAAACCACGGTTCTGTGGCAACTGCAAAAATTGGGGGCATTACTCTAAGAGTTGCGGAAACCTATTCCGGTGCAATCAATGTGGTCTTCACCACCCAGACCGGAAAACATGTAGCGCCACCAATCAGCACTGCGCTAACTGTAGTGGCAACCACAAACCAAACCACGCAGAATGCCCCAGGGCTCTTAGAGAAGCCCTAATAGTTGAATATATGATCTCCCATGGGGTAAACTATAAGCAGGCCAAAACAAAAATCAGGATACCAAAAACAAAATAAATAGGTAGTACCCTCACTGGTAGGAAACACGCATAAAACGAAAACAACAGTAAATTAAACAAACTATTAAGACTTTTTGCACTAGAGATGGATTCCAGAGCAGAAATCAAAATATGGCAATGGAATGCACGCGGCCTTAGGGCCCATGCTGACCAACTAAATAACAAAATACTTGAACAGGAAAGAAAACCAGATGTTATATGCATACAGGACACCCACCTAAATGATACCTCACGTATCCCAAACATCATAGGCTACAACACCAAATACCTAAAGCATCGATCCCCCACAGCAAGAGGAGGGGGGTTAGCAACCTTTGTTAGAGATGGAATTACATCAGAAATGCATAAATTAACAGATAGTAGACCGCCCAATGACTTCAAAATACAGATAGTCAAAATAACCGCTCAAACTAAGCAGGTACTAATCGTTAACCTCTATGAAACAAATGAGCAGCGCAATTTAAGTGCAGATGAAACAATCAAAATGATTAAAGACTGTGGAGAATGGGTGGTAATATGCGGGGACTTCAATGCGCACAATGAACTATGGGGGAGTCAAAAGACGGACATTAAAGGAAAAATTGTAGAAAAATGGGCACAAAAATGCAACTTAGTTTTTCTAAACAACGGAATGCACACCCGGATAGATGACAGAACAGGCCACACATCAGCAATAGACCTATCTCTATGCACACCAAGATTAGCAGGCATTTCTGATTGGCAAGTTGATGAAAGCGACCCTATGGGAAGTGACCATTACCTTATAAATATAGAAATACAAATTAGAATACCTCAAAATAAAGCGTCCTTCACACCAAGATGGAAATACGAACAGGCCAACTGGATTAGGTTCAAACAGATAGGTGACTCAATCGACCCAGAAACCATATATCACCGGGACATTGACACCTTTAATGACAAATTAATAGAAACCATTAACACAATGGCCCAAGAAACAATTCCTAAAACTAAAGGAGTAGCACCCAAACCCACGGTGCCCTGGTGGAATAATGAATGTAAAATAGCAATTAAAGAGAAAAAAAGAGCTCTAAACAAATTCAAAAGAACTAAAAATAATAGGGACTTTAACTACTACAAGGAAAAGGAAAAAACTGCCAAACAAACTATTATGATAGCTAAACAAAACTCATGGAGAGAATTCTGCTCAAAACTAGATATTAACACAAAATCGAAGGAGGTGTGGCAAAGAATTAAAAAAATGAGAGGCAAAACTAAATCAATAACCCCCAACATACCTGGACAAAACAACAAACATAAGGCAGAAATATTCACAAACTATTTCGCCAACATGTGTAGCAATACCAACTTAGAGGATAAGTTTAAAAATCATAAAAGGCAATTTGAGGAAAGCAACTCTGACAACATAAAGGAAGCAGGAAATAATGACGGCCCACTAAACCTTCCGTTTACAGAAGCCGAATGGAGAAAGGCCCTCACCGGCAAAAAGACCACATCCCCCGGGGAGGATACTTTGGGGTATGAAATGTACAAGAACCTACCCAAAAAACTTGTCACAATTGCACTTAACCTCATTAATAAAATATGGGAAACCGGTACCATACCTATAAGATGGAAAAAGGCAGTAGTGGTCCCGATTCTTAAGCCTGGAAAACCCTCAAGCGATATAAAATCATACAGGCCCATATCACTAACAGACAATATATGTAAAATAATGGAAACTATGGTAAACAACAGGCTGAAATACCATTTAGAAAGCAAAGGACTACTAGCTAATACACAGAGCGGGTTTCGCAACTACCGAAGCACAATAGACCAACTCATGAGACTAGAAACCGCTGTCAAATTAGCATCTAGAGAAAAATTTTAAAAATCCAGATATGTTACAGCCATCTTCTTAGACATGGAAAAAGCATATGATCTAATGTGGACTAAGGGACTGATAAGTAAACTTAAACCATACGGAATAACTGGCAATATATACAAATTTATTGCTAACTTCCTAACCGATAGAAAGATACAAGTCAGACTAGGACAAGACTACTCCGAACGATACAAACTGGAAAATGGCACGCCACAATGAAGCGTAATCAGCCCAACTTTATTTAATATAATGATAAACGACCTGGAAACAGCAGTAAAACCCAACCACCTTGACTTATCCCAATTCGCCGATGACAGCGCCGTATGGAAAACTGGCAACCCGGCCAGCAGAGAAACGACCAAGCACTTACAAAAAGGACTAAACGATATAGGAAATTGGACAGATAAATGGGGATTTAAATTGTCACCTCTAAAAACAGTAGGCATAGTTTTCAATCCGGGAGGTGGCCACCCCCCACCCACTCCAAACTTAACCCTAAAGGGGGTACCCATCAAATTCGAAAAACAAGCGACACTCCTAGGTATGGTATTCGACCATGAACTCACGTGGGCAGCTCATATCCAAGAACTCGTAACGAAGTGCAAACGAGACATCAACCTCCACAGAAACCTCAGAGGGGTGAATTGGGGGGTTGATCAAAAAACACTCGTTACCCTATATAGAGCACTTATAAGAGCAAAATTGGACTACGGTTGCCAGGTATATGGAGCGGCGAACGCCACGTTACTAAAGAAACTAGACACAGTCCAATCAAAAGCGCTAAGGGTATGCACCGGCGTCCTAAATGGTACCCCCACACAAGATATCTTAATAATAGTAGGAGAACCCCCGCTAGACCTAAGGCGGAAGGAATTGATGCTGCGATACTCGACTCGAATATCAATACACCAACCCAACCACCTCACGCTACAAGCCCTCTTAGCATGCGACAAACCATTCGATACAAAAGGAAAAAATAAAAAAATACCTAGTGGGAAAATAATTATAGAATTAAAAAGGAAAATTCAAATCGCAAATATCAACCCAGAAAAAATAAGGTACTACCCAGACCCCCCGTGGACCTGTCCCACACCACAAATAGATCTTAGCTTACGTAAACTAGGACAAAAACAAAATGACCCGATAGGACTAAGAGCATCAATACTAACGTACATTGACAACAAATACGAGACATACACGCAAATCTTCGCAGATGGATCAAAAACCAAAAATCCAAATAAAACTGCAGCAGGGATAGTGATCCCAAAATTAGATGTCGCCGTTGGAAAAAGACTCCCAGACCAATGCGCTATATACACGGTAGAATTCATGGCAATACTAATGGCATTAACATACGTCAAAACATACCCCACAACTAAGGCAGTCATTCTAAGCGACTCTTACAGTGTACTACAATCGTTAGCAACGGACCAATCCAAGAGCAGACCTAATATGATTAATCATGCAAGATCGCTACTTAAAGAGATTGAAAAAAACAACAAACACGTTGAATTCGTATGGATACCCTCTCACATCCATAATCCCAGGCAATGACAAAGCAGATGCAGAAGCAAAAAACGCCACAAACGAACCAAAAGCCCAAAATATAGCATACAGCGTCACTGAAATCAATAACATGGGACAAGATCAATGACATGTGGCAAGAGCTATGGGAAAAATCGGATGCAAACAGTCTAATACACACGATGATGAAAAAAGTAAGTAGAAAAGTCGAAAGTCCGACCTTCAAAAATCCATACGATATAACAATAATAAATAGAATAAGAACAGGTAAAACACTATTGGCAGGATGCGCAGGGAAACACATAAAAAGGGGACCAACCGAAAACTGCCCCTACTGCCCAACTCCAGAAACAATCGCACACTTAATAAATATATGCCCCAAATACAACCAGGAAAGGGCCGAACTAAAATCTCAACAGGAACAAATAGGAGAACGGTGGACATACCCGGAGTTACTTGTGGCAAAAAACAATAACATAGGAATGACCTATAATAACATCATGACATTCATTAACAAAATAGGCAAAAGGGGACAAATCTAAACCGAATGAAGGGTTGGGTATAAAGAGAGACCATGTAAAGAAATTAAAACCAATAAACCTAAAAGATCGAACCAAAAAAGAAAAAAACCAATCAAAATATTACAAATCACTGTTTGGGAATTGTGACTGCGGCTCGGGCTAGTGGGTTCACAGACTGACACCGCCGCTCATAACCCGAACAATAAAAACCAGATAAGGACGAATATTACAAAATCACTGTTTTGGAATTATAATGGCATGCTAGGCCCCGTAGGTTCAAAAAAAAAAAAAAAAAATATAAAAAAAAAAAAAAAAAAAAAAAATATACATTAAAATAAATCACAAATAGCTAAGCTAAACAATAATAACAGGTAAATAGCCAAGTGGTCAAAGCGAAGGGAAACAAAGGCAATCAAACCACCTCCCTCGAAGAAAACATCTCACGGCGAACATGGCAGTATCAAAAGGACGAGAAGACCAAAACAGAAACGGACACGGGATAAGGCAGAAAGAGCTGAAATAAAGAAGAGCAGGAAAAGGCACAGAATGAAGTTAAACGTCCTAAGGCAGTAAAAGAAGAAAGAACAGGACACTTGCAGACCTTGGGGAATGAAGGCAGAAACAATGAAAAGAGTATGCCTCAAATAATCAAACCACCCCCACCCCCCAGTATGAAAAGAATTGCCTTCCCGAAATCAAACAAAAGAAATAAGGCCACCCCCCCCACATCTACTTATAAGTGTGAATGAGAAAGTGAGCGTGAATGTGTGTTGTCGGGATATGTGGGAAAAGCAGAAAAACGAACAAAAATGTCTATAGCCATCACACAAATATAGCATACACACTCCCTACCCACCTTTTTTTTCTTTTCTTTTCTTTTTTTTTTCTTTTTTACAAACAAATTTTACCACATAGGGCTTTCATTCTGACCCACGAAAGCCCTCTTTTGACCAACAACTTACTGGCCCTGAAACACACTGATTGGTTTAAAGCCACACGTACGAAATACTTAACCAAATTGAGATCTCCAAAACAAAATAAAGGGCTACTAAAAGCCTACTAGATGTGAAAATATTTTCGGAAAATTCAAGTACGCAAAGTACACAAAATTTAATAGACCTTACAAAAGATAGGAAAATTCACAACTCAGGAATATCTGAAGCGTATGTGACAATCACATGTTTGGCAAGATAGTACAGGAATAGCCCAATAAATACAGGGAACTGGGCATTGATTGCAACGAAAATTTAATAATACTGCTGCTGGTGTGCTTCGGTTACTGCCTGAAATGAGAGAGGAAGGAGATGCAGGATGCAGAAACAGACCACCAACGGAGTACAACGATGGAGAAGGTTGCAGCGACGAGAGCCTGGGCGGGACCTTTTGGGGCACCTGGGCTTCGGCTTGCTTGCTTGGGGGCATTGTATAAGTTAATCGCTAAATTCAAAAAGTACACAAACGTGTACAAACTAAACAGTCGCACATACCGAAAGGTGCACGTGACTTTAATCCAATGAATGAATGAAATGTGTGCTAGAGGGTAGGGTTAGCAGTTATACTCCCAATTATGTTTGTGATGAGCAAAAGCAGCTGCACAAATTTGAGCTTTTAGTTTGGTTCTGGTAGGGTCAAAGGATGCAGGTACATTTTACATTCATTTTTTACTAGAAATAGCTATTTTCAATATTTTTCTGTGACAAGGCAACTAAAAGAATCAGTATGTGCCTTATGCATGAATAAAGTTCACTAGTACTATAACAAATTAGCATACTTTTCATCACCCCTCTACCATCAAGATTTTTTTATATTTACCTCTGTAGCAGACACAAATAAAAGTCGGCAGCTCATTTGCAGACTAAGTTACGCATATGATCTCCAATGCTCATCTAACTGTGACAGGCAGTCACCAACAAGCCAACCTATTTCCATGCCTAACTCAAAGTAAATCTGAACCACATTATAGATTTAGCTTATGTGTAAATTTATAAATGCTAGGCTTGTGATAATTAGGTTCATGCCTTCTACCTTAAAAATTAGAGGGATGTCAAAATACGAAACTATCCAGTGAGACCTATGATGTTAATTTTAATCCCTATGGGATTTGTGACATAAAAAACCCAAATGCTTTATGTATTAAAAGGTAACTAATGGGGGCAGGATCTGCAGTGAATCAATGGTTAGTATGCTAGACTCCTGATAAAAATGTTTGTGTTAAAATCCTGTTATCAAGTCAACCAGGTTACCTACTGCAATGTACCCTTGCCTTACTCCAATTCCCTCAGTACTCAGTAAACAACTAGTGTTGCTGTACATAACAAAACCAGTCCATATTGATTTTACATATTTTACTAAATCCTGACAAAAATAATTCTCTAAATAAAGAATGATTAATATGTGATGGTCTCGCATGTAATCAAACTCTTCCAAGCTTTTAATGATATGAACCGATTTATCAATGTTTATCAAATTTGCATGAAAAACTATTTCTTATTTGTCATCAAATATGTTCAATGTTTTGATCATATAAGCATTTCTGCTACATTAGATCAAAATAATCTTTTTGTCAGAAATAGAGCCCTTATAGTATTTGCAAGGTCAACCAATCAGATGCAGAATTTGAGTTTAATATGAATGAATATTTTTTTTACAAAATTGCTCTTTTGCTATGTCTTGATGAGATAAATCTATTCACCAAGTCTGATGAAATTAATGAGAAATAGTTTTAAGAGCAGTAGCAAGAATGGCTAGTGAGATGTAGAACCACCACATTATATGCATAGATTTTGCTTATAGCCTCAGACATACAAGCAAATAATTAAACAAGTCAGATCTAAATTGGATCATAAACACTGTTGTGCAAATCATAAGAAACTCTGCCAATCAGATGCAAGGTCACTTCACTACCATACCTTTATCACACTCATAATAAGCATCATTGTGAAACTTGACTCTATAAGCCCAATGGCCAAGCATGATCAAACTTGAATCAGCAGTAGTGGTTATAACCTCATGTATTTGTATGCATCTTCACTTCTTCAATCTAGATCTCATTTATATAAGCATGTATTCTATGTTTAGTAAAAACTGCACTACATGTATAAATATTGCATGCGGTGGTAACATACTCAGATGAAAGATCACCTTATTATTATTAATGGTTAACACTCATCAAACTTCAAGGACAACTTAATGATTTTAGCCTATATTGTGGAAGTATGGCTTTTAGGCTGGTTAAAAAACTCAACTAATCTTATACATGATCACATGTATATACTTGGATTTTGCTCATTATTAGATTTATCCAAGATGTTGATTTAAGCCCAAAACCAAGTTTTATATAAACAAATTGATCAGAACTATGGACTCCAAAGTAGCTAATTTCTTACTGTTGAAAGACAGAAGGGGATGTGAAATAAATAACACACTCTGGACCATTACATAAACCCACTTAGCCTTTTGACCAGTTGAGATAAAATATCAACAATAATGTTAAATAAGATTGATAAATTATGTTTTCTCACATTACCTCTAGCCCTTTTCAACATGGATGGTATTTTTCTTCCACATATGTCAGCTCTTAATTAGTGGCCCTTTCCCATCATGAATGTTGTAGGTGAAACTCTCAGAATTAGGCTTTTTAATTTATATCTGTAGAAGAAAAAAACTATTGGTCTGCATATATCAATGTCACCATTTCTGTATTAGATTAAAATACCATGTGTGTGTGTGTGTGTGTGTGTGTGTGTGTGTGTGTGTGTTAATTTTAGAATTTAAGCAAACTTGTCTCCATGTGTTTATTTTAAAACTGATGATGATAACACATAACAGGTTCAATGGATAAAATGTTATTTCTTACTTCTTACAACTGCTCATTATATCTGAATTTACATTCAATGTTTGTTTTAATTAACATATTTGGGATATTGGGCAAATTATTTATTTTGTAGTTTATCATTATATCATTTACCAGTCTTTTATCATTCAAATATGTAATATAGTACCATTATACTGACTTCATATTCTATATGATATCCCAGCAATACATATTAAGCAGATAAGTGCAAATTAAAATGTTCAGAATGTAAAATTTACTCCAAGCTCAAAGAAGATCAGCAAAAGATAATATCCAACAAATTACCAAACAAAAAGCGAAGTTAACGCAGTTACCTTTATTATGATGTCTCCAACACCAACGGTACTGTACAGCTACGTCTTCTGAGTTTTACCGTCATCTTGTCTTTCAAACCAGAATTAATTTCTTGAGCTCTTACAAAATGAAGAAACTTTTAAATACTATAATTTAAGCAGCTTCTTTACATGCCATCAGATAAATTATGGCACAGTGTTATGTCTGTCAGCAAAACGCAACTTCACATTTGGACGGCGCGCTGTGTGGGCATCGCCGACACAGCAACTGACATGAATTCTCTATTAGCAGACAATGATTCGGAATAAATCCTTCGCAAATCTAACATTCTCGATTTTTCATAGTTCCACTTTTCATTGTTGCATCTGTTTGATTGTACAATTGCTAATGATGTTCAATGAATCAACTTCAATTCATCTGCTGTCTGAAATCCCGGTTCAGTTGGTATTTTCTTCCGCGCATGATGCCGTGTAAATAAAAGATACGGTCGACATTCAAAGTGGTTTAGGTTAATTTATTATTTTTCTTTATTAAGGTCATTTGCAGAAAGTGTTTCGCTAGGGTGAGAAAAAAAAAATATAACAAAAAGAAAACTTTCTTTTCCAACGCTAATACTGTATATATTTCAATTTGTGATTGATGCTATAAATAAAAAAAAATGATAATAAAGCATTTTAGCCCGTGGCTTCGGCACGGCACTCGTTTTTGTGGGTTTTTTAAAATGTTGTTAGTGTTGTTTTGGGGTTGTTTTTTGTGTGTGTACCACACTAAAAAACATACCAGGTATTAGGCCTAACGTAGGAAAAGAAATTATCCTCTATTTATTACTATTCTTACTGTCAAATGACGCAAAAGTGATCAAATTGCTATTAAGATTTTGTTTTGTATAACACTTACCGCTCGTTTTCCTCGAGATAAAGCAGCCACTTCAAAATGATTATAAAATCTGTGACAGATGAAAAACGTGGTTTAAATAATTCGTAATCGCCTGCCTTAAAATACTGTAGGAATTTGCTAATGTATTTCATGGCCCTCGTTTGAATAGATACCAACGATCATGTATATCGACCAAATTTTGTATATTCCTGCCCACAATCATGTATTTTGTATTAAACCGTATATTACACGAGCGCTCTGTGGCAAACTCGGGGGGGGGGGGGGGTCTCTATTATACCCAGAGGCGTAGCTATGATATTTTGCGCCCGGGGACGAACTATAAAATTGGCGCCCCAGCCCCCTCCCCGTTTAATCACATTTTTGAATATTACCCTTGTTTACTTATTATAATGTAACGTTGTAAGCCTCATTTTGGCGCCCCTGTACCTTGGCGCCCGGGGACATATGTACTCCCCTTCCCCCCCCCCCCAGCTACGCCTCTGATTATACCTGCTGTATCAGTTGAGAAATATATTGAACAGATCAGGCCCCAATACTCTAGCTCCGAAAAACATTAAAATAATTATATGCAGAATATCGGTAGGTCTCCCTCTTGCCGAAAATGTCAGCACCATATATATTTTGCAAGTAATGTAATGGGTATAATAACACACACACACACACACACACACACTTTTGGGGGGGGGGGCAACGGACAGATGCCCCCATTTCCCAAAAAAAATAAAAAGTATTTTATATTTGTGTATTTCCCCCTCAGATGTGTTCTACGTTTTATTAAAACAAAATTTTATATAAAAAATTTAGTTTTTAGAATTTTTGATGGGGTATTTATGTTTCCATAGTGTTATCTAAAGGGTTGTTCGTCCGAGTCTGGTTTCCCTCACCTTGCTCGAAGTTCATTCCCTTGAAATGTTTTGTAACCTTTGCTATATGTCGCCTAGGTCTCAGTGTTTGCTATATGTAATGGTGTTATATTGTGTGTATGCTATATTTTCTTTATGTTTGAGACAGCAAGTATAGATCAAATATCTTTCCCAGTTGTATTTCTTCCTTTATGATGTTATATTGTATCTTTTAATTTGTTTTATGGTTTTCTAATTTTGACGATGGAATGGTGTACTATTTAGATTTTGTTTAAAAAAAATAATTTCCTATTTTATTATTCGAGTAATAATATGTGTCGTTCCTCATAATAGTCTTTAAAGATGTTGATAGGTAGGTTACGCTCGATCCAAGGTTCACGCTTCTTTATTCTCTATGTGTTTTTCCTGGGTCGCGTTAGGCCTCCTTTATTTAGTTTATCTGATTATGCTTTATTGAAAGATCCAAACGTATTTATGAGACCACATTATTCTATAGTGGTCAACCATGCAGTGCGGGAGAAGTTAGTAGGGTTTTAAACTAAGTGTTATACAGTATGTATTTGTGTCTTTATTTTGTCTGTTTATGTTCTACATTGGGTGTTTTCAAAGACTCATGATGGACCTATGCACTTCACTGAGCCCTGTGACTTAGCCCCATGATGTCATCGCCATTTACTTCCCCCTTATATTTTCCCTGTATCCCTTCCTATATATGTCTTTAGAATTTTCTTTCAGAGAAAGAAGAAAAAAAATTAAATTACAAAATTCTTTTATTTTTTTCTTTCTTCCTTTCTTCCCTTTTCTCTTTTAAAAAAAAAAGTTATATGGGTTTCTTTGAAATATTTGAAATAGAATTTGAAATTTTCTTTGAAATATGGCTGTTGTGGGGTGCGAGGAGGGGGTATGGGTATGGCATCAGCTCGCAATTGCGCTACGCGACCCTTCGGTCTGTAATACCTATTCCTCCCTCCCCCTCTCTCCCCCAATTCCAACATCAATTGCGTTATATCAACCTGACGGTAAGTATCTATTCGTTGTAAGACGTACTGAGTTCTTGTTGTGGTTAATATTCTTATTTTTACCACGTATCTTATTTAAAAATCTTTATCACCTGTCCACAGGATATCATCGTAGTTACTATATAGTCTATACATTTTAGAACGATTTTGTTTTCGTAGTCTAAATCTATGAATAAAATGTTATTTTTGTTATACTTATATTTTTTGCAAATTTTCATTATTAACTTTATCCTATTATGTTTAGTTTTATCACATTGGACAATCGTATGTAGTTTGGTGAAGTTCGCTGTTTTACATAAAGGGCATTTCGGCATTATCCTCAGCATACGATGTTTGATTGTTTCTTCGCCTGTTAGCCAGGTGTTGTGCAGGTATTTAAAAATTATACTTTGTGTTTTGACAGATCTTATTTTCCCCAATTTTTCCAATTTTTTGTCCAATTTACCCCCTCAGTTGTCCTGCTCTACTCTACATTTTATATTTTTGGTTACCTCCTCCCTAATCCAAGCGTGACTTTTACTTATTAAATTTTGCATAAATCTGTTTTGTCTCTATATTTTAAAATTAGTTCTCATATGTTTGCGTGGCACTTCGATTTTTTTATATTAATTTGTTATTTTTGTATATCTCTGGTCGGTTTCTCAAGGTGAAGCCGAACCAGTAGATGTACGGTGCTTCTCACGCTGTAGCCGGGTCTGAGTGCATTTTTTTTTTTAATCTATTGATTATGTTAGTTAATTATAGTAGTAGAGGGCTCGGCAACCCCAAGCCCCCTCTACTTTTGGCCCTATATAATGTCTCTTTTTTTACATGATGCATTTTATGATTCCATATATAATCTATTATTTCGTTGTCTGTTTTGTTTAAAATTGTATTATCCATATCTATGGATTTAATTATGTAGTTAATATTTGAGTATAAATAAGTCTTGGCCACTTGGGCCCGCTCCATGATAGGTAATGGCGCCATGGCCAGATTTTCACATTTTCTCTTATTTTATTGATAATATGTTCATAATTTTCTACAGCTTCTTTTTTTTATTACCAAAGTAAACCCCTAGAGCCTTTACAGTGTCTCTCAGTAAGTGTGTGTGTGTGGGGGGGGGGCGATAATCCAGGGTGGTTGCCCCTCCAGTTAACTATTTTTAAGATTTCGTGCTTGTTGTGGTTTATTTTGGAACCCGACGCTTATAGCATTTCCCCTCTCTTATAAAGATGTTGCAATCATATGCATGTTAGAGCATTTTTTAATTCTTTTTTAGGTTTGGTATTTGTATGCCTTGTATAATCAGGGGCGGATTAAGGCTCACTGGTGCCCTAAGCACTGACAAATCTTGGCGCGCCCCTCTTTTCCACGTACACCTGAGAAGGTAACCCTAGGGTGTACCATGATCAAGAAACAGAACATCATGATCAATTTGCACTAGTTGTATCAGTTTTTTTTACAAATCTTCATTCTTTTTTCTTTCTTTCTTTTCACCCTTTTCTCAACTTTGTGGTGCCCCCTTTGGCCCTGGTGTCCTATGCACGTGCTTAGTCTGCTTAATGGTTAATACGCCCCTGCTTGCACATCTGGGTTGTTTCTTATCGTGTGACGTAGGATTTATATTGCCATTACGTATTCTAGCATTGATAGTGGACATCCTTGTATCACTGATCGTTGTATTTCAAATTCTTTCCTGCATTTCCCGTTTAATTATCCCAGTGTGTAGGATTTTGGTCCATTTTGGAAATTGGGTCCGAAACCAAATTTTTTAAAAACATTCTTTATACAGTTTTGTTCAAATCAGTCGAAAGCTTTCTCCTGGTCGAAGAGTACCATAGCACTCATCATACCAGTTTCATTTATGTAGTTAATTATAGTTTTAATGTTTAAAATATTGTTTTGTATATCCCTCCCCCACAAGTTTGATTTACATTAATTATCTTGTTTATCCTACCCTTTACTGTATTTGTTAAAATCCTACTTAAAATCTTATAGTCCGTGTTTAAAAGTGATATAGGCCTCCAGTTTTTAATCTCGTCTCTATTCCCTTTCCCTTTGGATATAATTGTGATAACTCCCTCCCTCATAGATTTAGTCATTTTATTTTTACTTAAAACTATATTATTATACAAAGCGTTTAAGATCGGCGTCAGTTCACCGTGGAACTTTTGGTAGAATTCCACGATGAGTCCATCTTTCCCTGGTGACTTTTGTGAGTGTTGATATACTTTTTGTGATTTCTTCATCTGAGATGACATCATCACATTGGTCTCTATGTACTGCTGATGTCATCTCACAGTCGACATTTTTTAAGTAGCTGTCGATTGTGCTGAAGTATATGTTCTGTGTGGTGTGTGGTGTATAGTTCTTTATAATATTTGGAAATATTATTTAGGATATCTTCTTTTACAGTATGGGTTACATTGTTTATTTTGATATTGTTTAAAATTGTATCACCCCCTTTTCTAAATTCTTCTCGCTTATATACGTTTTTCGCCTCGTTGTAGATCTTTGTAAATTTTCCCGCCCTTATTATTCTCGCCTGATTTTCGTCTTCTTCAACGATTTTAATTTTGTCTGTCAATCGTTTTTTTTTTTTCTTTCTCCATCGTCGTTTGTTGTTTTGCTTAGTTCTAATTTGAGTTCGTGTTTGTCTTTTTTTTCTGGGGTTTTTCCGCCCTCTATTTGAGTACTGAATATTTATTCCTTTTATTTTGTTTTTTAAAACATCCCAATCAATTATTATATTAATATTTTCTTCATTTTTGACGGTTTCAATTTCTTTTTTTAATTATTATTTCGACATATTCTTTGTCATTTAAAATCTTATTATTTAGTTTCCATAGTCCTGACCCACATTTTTCTATTTTTTCATTTTTAGGTCAATAGTGAGCATGAAATGGTCTGATAGCTTTTGGTTGGTTATTGCAGTATTAATATATATTAATGGATCATAAAAATTTCCGTAAAATTTATCAATCCTGCTAGACTGGTTTAATTTATAGTTACCCAGTTGAAATCTCCCCCTATGATTAGATTTTCCATCGAATATTGTTGTAGGTAGGTGTATAAGTTTTCTTTAAAATTAGTTTCTTATTTCTATTAGCTGGCATGTACACATTTATAATATGCCAATTAAACATTTTAACACGTAGCAACCGTCCCTTAAAAAATTCCCCCCTCCTCAAACCTTTCCCAGCTTTTTAAAAATATTATTGTTGCAACCAACTCTAATATCATTATTTGCAAAATTGTTGCATATCTTTATTGCGTTAAGTTTGTCTTCTACTAAAATTTCGAACTCTGGCTTAATTCTATAGTGTGTTTCTTGTATCATTATTACACCAAAGTTTGTTTCTTTGGCTACTTTGTCTGCTTTCGCTTTGTCTATCCCATTGCTGTTGATAGTAGCGATCCGGAAATTTGTTTCTTCCATTTTTGCTTTACTCCCAGGTGCCGCATCACTTTTATATAGAATTTAATTGTATATATTTCAGTTAAAGTTATTATATTCCATTTGTTTTTGTACACACACACCAGCACGCTCGACAAAGAGCGCTTGAGTAATATACAGTTTGATACATCCTACATGGTAGTGGGCAGGAATACATATATAGGTCGTTATCCTTCTCGACCGAAGTAGTAACATTGTTCCAATGCTAACACTCGACGTCCTCGATTTGTGCTTCATCGTATTTGCAGTCTATACACTTAAAGTTACAATGGAAAAGTGTACATGAACATATTTATACCATAGACAGAGCCTTGAAGTACTACTTTTTCGGTCTAAAACTGTCCCCCCAAAAAAAGAAAAAAAACCCAGCATGTAATAGTTCATTTCGATACAGTTGCACAGAGCATTTGACGTTCATTTTGATGTCAATATATATTGATATCGATTAAGTGCGATTTGTTTTCAAAGCTGCTTTATTGCTGGTAGTGCTTCTGTTTTCAAGTTCGATATATAATATACCCATGGAGCAGTAGTAATACAGAAATCAGAACAACAACCATCATCATCATCATCGGGAGTATTATTATCGTATATGTTGGTCACATCGATGATCATTAATAAAAAGCGGTTGAAATATGAACAATATTCCATCTCTTCAAATAGCAAATAACTAAGCAAAGTGTGTGTGTGTGTGTGTGTGTGTGTGTGTGTAATTTTTAACGTAGCTTTAAAAAAAAATGCAATCATATCGCTACCATGTCTGCATTGTGACAGTTTATAATGATGTCTAGCAATGTGGCATCATGCCACAAACATACAGCATTTTGTCCCACCCAATCACATTATCCTCACACCAATATCTTAATGATGGGCGCCAAAAGAGGCAGCTGCTAGTACCATTTTTATGTCTTTAGTGTGATTCGGCAGGGGTTTGAATCCGCGACCTCTCGCATCCAAGGCGGACGCTCTGTACAGACACTGCACCACCTGAGCGATCGCTTAGCAAAGAATGTACGATACTGTTTCCTGTTGTTCATAACAACTCGACCTGGAGACCCACCTGACGGAAAATGAAAGCGCATTATAACGTTATAATATACGAATCCGGAATTTTTTTTGATTATTATAATTTTCAAGAAAGTTAGTGCCTTTTAGCATTTGACAAAGTGTGCTTGCAGTTGCATACTAAGGGGACGGGGAGTTTACAACATACTTCGATGCTGACTACTGATTTGAAGCATAAAATTAAAACTAAACAACAGCATAACATGTTTATATATCTTATTAAATACGTCTTCATTTGTCTTTCCGTGTGCCAAAATGCCTTCCTACACGAACATGTTCCATATAGGTAAATAAGTTGTACCAATCGTAAACAACCACCGATTTCGACATATATGATATCAATTTATAGGTTTCTCATCAGTTTAAATCGATCTGTGCAAAAAAAAAAAAAAAAAAAAAATAATTAAAAAAAATGTGTGAAAATGAATAATAAAAAAGTTGCTATTTGCGACTCATTGTCGCTTGCGATTTTACCGATCTTCGTATCCTTGATGCTTCCATCCTTCCCGTTTAGGGATGGTAGCACCTACTTGGATGCTAATACTATAGATTTGAAGCATATAATTAAAGCTGTACAACAGTAAATAATATGTTTATGTATCTTCTTATTAAGTACGTCTTCATAATGTATGTTCGTGCGCCCAATGCCTTCCTCTACGAACGGTTTCGATATACACGAATAAGTCATACCAATAGTAAATAAACACCGATTTTGACAAATTTCATATTAATATATAGGTTTCTCATCTGTCTAACTCGATCTGTGCCAACAGACATGTGTGAACATGCAGAATACAAAAAAGTGTACTTTTTACTGAATATTGGGTTCGACTTTACTGATCTTCATATCCTTGCTACATTCATATACCGTTCCCGTTCTGCGATGGTAGCACATACGTCCATGCTAATATTATAGATCTGAAGCATATAATTAAAGCTGTACATAATTATAAAATATGTGTATGTATCTTATTAAGCACGTCTTTATCTGTCTTTCCGTGTGCCTACATCTGACCTATACGAAAGTTTTCCATATGGGCGAATAAGTCATACCAATCGCAAAGAACGATTTTGACACGTTTGATATCAGTTGATAAATTTTTATCAGTCTAAATAGATCTGTGCCAATATAAATGGGTGAAAATGCAAAATAGAAAAGTTGGTATTTTTCACTCAGTATCGCTTGCAACGTTACCGGTCATCGTATCCTTGCTACGTCCATCTGCCATTCCCGTTTTGCGATCGTATCACATTTTTTCGATGCTAATTCTATAAACCTGACACATATAATAAAAGCTGTTCAACGGTAAATAATGTGTATGCGTCTTATGAAGTACGTCTTCATTTGTACGTCCTTGCGTTTAGTGCCTTCCTAACCGAATATTTTCCATATAGGCGAATAAGTCATACCAATCGCAAACAACCAACGATGTTGACAAGTTTGATATCAATTGATACGTTTCTCATGATTCTAAGTCGATCTCTGCCAATAGACATGTGTGAAAATGCAAAATAAAAAAGATTGTTCTTTTTACTGAATATCGGGTGCGACATTACCGATCTTCATATCCTTGGTACGTGAAACTACCATTGCCGTTTTGCGATTGTACCACATATTTCGATACTAATACTATAAATTTGAAGAATATAATTAAAGCTGTACAACAGTAAATAATATGTGTGTGTATCTTATTAAGTACGTCTTCATTTGTCTGTCTTTTCTCCTAATGTCTTCTATACGATCGTTTAACAAACAGGTGAATAAGTCATTACAATAGTAATAAACACCGATTTAGCAAAATTTGATATCAATTGTTAGGTTTCTCGTCAGTCTAAATCGATATGTGCCAACAGAAATGTGTGAAAATGAAAATAAAATAGTTTGTATTTTTGACTCGATATCGGTTGCGACTTATACGTGCCTCTACCATTGCAGTTTGCCACGGTACCACATATTTCAATTTTAATATTATAGATCTCAAACATATAAGGAAAGCTATACAACAATATATAATATGTGTATGCATCTTATAAAGTACATCTTTGTGTGTCTGTATGTCCGCTCAATGTCTTCCTCAATGAGCGTTTTCCATATAGGCAAATAAGTTATAACATTAGTAATTTTTTAAAAACGCGATTTAGACGAATTTGATATCAATTGATAGGTTTCTCATCAGTCTAAATTGATCTGTGAAATATATAAATGTGTGAAAATGCAAGTAAAAAAGTTGATATTTTTTACTTGGTGTCGCTTGCGATATTACGGATCATCAACGGATCATCATATTCTATATTCTACCTACGTGCCTCTACCCTTGCCGCTTTGAGATGGTACCATATAATTCGATGATAATCATTTGAATGTTAGTGCTCCTAGATCTTTACAACACGAACGTTTATCTTAGAGTCGAATAAGTCATACCAATCGTAAGCACACACAGATTTTGACAAATCTGGTATTATTTGGTAGGTTTCTCATCAGTCTAAATTGATCTATGCCTACAGAAATGTGTGAAAATGCAACCTAGAAAAGTTTATATATTTTACCCAGTATCCTTTGCGACTTTACCATTACCAATCTTCATATCCTTGTTACGTGCCTCTAGTATTGCTGTTTTGCGATGGTATCACATACCTCGATGCTGATACTAGTGATATGAAGCATATACTTAAGCAATAAAACAGTAAAAATTATGTGTATGTATCTTATTAAGTACATCTTCATTTCTCTGTCCGTGCGCCTATATCCGTGCAACATGATCGTTTTCTATAAGGCTAAATATGTCATGTTAATCGTAAAAAAAGCTACAAAGATTTGGACCTATTTGATATCCAGTCATTGGTTTCTCATTAGTCTAAAACGACCCGTGTCAATATAAATGTGTGAAAATGCTACCTTGAAAGTTGCCTTTTTTGTCTCGGTATTGCTTGCGACTTACCGATCTTCATATCTTTGCTACCCGCTTCTACCCTTGCCGTTTTTTGATGGTTTGTATATAACCAAATAAGTCATGCCAATTGTAAAGAACCACCGATGTTAACACATTTGATATTAGTTTATAGGTTTCTCATCCTCCAAATCTTTCTGTTTTTAAGAAACGTTTTTCTAATTCAACTAACGGGTCATCACGCTAAAATTACGCTACTGACAAATGTCACCTTAATATCCTACATACTAAACTTAGACAAGCAGGTAGTCTCCTGAAATCCGACCTTTACATGGTGAATTTAGTTAACTCTTTCACGTGTGCATGTGCTTATGATAATGAAGAAGTTGAACACTTTGTCTATTGCCCCTTACCTAATGCCAAAGATCCCAGCTCTTTCGCTCTACCTTTCAATACACTTCTTGGTTAAGTCTAGATTTATCATTGAAAAGTGACGTGACTACTCACCTACAATAAGATGTCTTTCTGCTTGTGTGATGACCCGTTAGTTAAATTAGAGAAACGTTTCTTAAAAATAGAAAGATTTGGAGGATTTCGGATATCATCAGGCAGAGAGTTCTAAAGACGAATCGTATATGGTAAAAGGTCGTGTGAAAATATAAAGTTTGGTTGAGATTGGTGTGATACTTTGAGAGTAACGTAGACGATAATTAGATGCCTCATATCTCCTTTGTGGAAGAAGTTCGTTTAAATAGTTAGGTACTTGAGTATTTATAATCGAATACATAATGCATAATCTCTTCCTTTTCCTTCGTTGTGCAAACCAAGCAGTTTCCGCATAAAGAGACTATCTAGAAGAATTAATGGGTATAGATCTGGAACGATCCGTGCATCTTCCATCTGATTTTCCCCCCTTTATTCTGATCTTTCCGAATCTTCAATAGAACAATTATCCCAGACTCCAGAAGTATATTCTAAGGTTGGACTTATGAATAGTGTATATAATTTAGCTGAAGTCAACAATTAGTCTGCATTTAGACGGTAGTGTTTTATCTCCTTTCTTATACATCGGTATGTCATACGCTAGCTTGCACTGTGTTAGGAACACCCTGGCTGGGAGTGATTTATTTAAATGTATTTGCAATAGAACATACATTTCTTCAACTATACTTGTACAAGTTTATTACTTATTGGATTGGTTCCAGCGGTTTTGTTTAGGTCAAGACTAGTTACTACATCTATAATTTCTTGTTTATATATAATGATGGCAGAAATAAAAGTTTCATTTCTAACTTCAAAATGCGGTAACTGTTTATCATAATTTTTTAAACGTGTAACATATCAAACTTCCGAGTTCAACAGGTCGCACTTCTCCTGATCACTTGTTGCAAATTTAGATGATCATTTCGTACGTTTCAGTGGAGGTAATAGGTTCCATGTCTTTGTAGAATGTACTTGTTATCTCATTATTTTCCAATAAGGTCGAGGATTTGATCCGATGGCAGGGGTTGAACCTGCATCCTTTCGGTCGCAGGTCTGAGACGCTAACCACTGAGCCAATGTTGCTCCTCTTAAGATTAATATACCCATATGATATTTTCCAGTATCATACGTAACTATATGATACGTTTAATAACACCCAGTAACTCAGCAAATGCCGGCATGACGACATATGAATTGAAGGTGTAATGACGAATGTAATTTAAAGTCAATTATGTAACCTATTTTTATGCTTTTTATTGAATATCATTTCTGTCATGTGATACACATAACATAATCTTACATTTAAGTTTATTTAAAATGAAATTTATGAAATTCGTTAAATAGTTTCAATCTTTTGCGACTCTCGTGAAAAGATCCTTCATTGCTGTTCATATAATTTTACATGTCATTATATTTCTTTATTGATTTGCACTTTGGTTACAAAAGAGACAACTTTTGCAATTTAAAACTTATTTCATCTATACTACACTAGTATAGCTCATGAAATGAAGGCAGTTTACTTGGCCTCTAATTCATCTATAGGGAATGATACCTGCGGGAGACTGCTCTATCTGACCAGTGTGTAACTATGGAAACGGTAATTTAGTGACCTCTTCTCCAGCCTCGAGCTTTAGGTTAAGACTGAAATTCGCTGTCTTATGTAATGTTCTGTATCTGTAGTTTAAAGCTGGGAGAATTATACAAAGAGAATAGCAAGTAAACCCTTCTGTAAATGGAGCAAACTCGCACTTTTACACTGTAAAACTAATTTATCTTACAATCATTTATGAATAATTAAAAATTACTGAGTAGTAACTAAGAATATATAAATTCTTTAGATGGAGACCCAAATTTCATTTTTTAAATTATCGTATTTTTTATGTTTACTTTCCAGATACATTTTTAAAAAAATTCTCAAGAAAATATGAAATCTGACAAAAGATAACGAAAGTCTTATTATTTTGATTTTTTGTAAAGAGCAAAGAAAGAAAACTATTAATGACATAAGCTTTCATCATGACATATACACACTAGCCTCCACAGAAGTACCTTTATGACAGTACGGTTAACATAGAAATAAATATGCATATACAGTTGTAAACTTTCCCGATTTATGACTAAACATTTATACTGTGATAGGGTATTCTTAGTAAGTAAAATGTGTATTATACAATGAATGAATAGGAGGTATTCGATGAATGGACTGCACGCATTTCAGGTGCAGTGGCTACTCAAGATTATTTACTGATGCACAAACTAGTTATAGTTGTCATACTGGTTGTCATTCCAGGGATACTGACAGTCAGTGATTTCCACCTTGTAAAATCTTTCCTCTAGGGCGGACAATAATAATAGTTTCTGAAGCTGATTTTATTAGCAATGGTTTGCAAAATAACAACAAATATCCTTGTGTTTTATCAACTCATTATGGTTCCGCTGCTTTGGTAGAACAAAAAGGAATGTTCTTTATTGTTTTATGAATTTTATGCCCTGTGACAATGGCCAACATTTTGTAGGTCACGATCACTTTGGCATAAACTTATTTTATGCATGGCAGTTGGAAACTACGAAAATCTTCTTAGAGGCGAGCTGTATAATCGGCAGTTACATTGTTATTTTGAAAGAGTTCTGATAACTAAATAAATAAGTAAATAAATAAAAACACCATCTTTTATCATTAAAAGTTGCCAAGTGTTGTTTATACATTGTACGTGGCGTAATTCGTAAGTTTACTCGGCATATTTTCAACTCGGTAACGCCTGGTAACGGTCATACTTTTACCTAAATATGTGGGTCCTTTGAGAGCATCGTAAATGTATGGAGGAAAAGAAATAATTGTATTTTATGCTCATCTCAAAAGATTTGTTTGTATTTCTGCGAAATAGTCATGCCTAACCAGATAATAGCACAGACCCCCCCCCCCATTGTAACTACAAAGCCTTGAGCAAGTGCGAAGTTACCAGTTAATTTTATTGTTTGTTTCTATTTTTCAAGTTGTCTTCGTGTGTGCGCGCGTAAATTGAAAGCTTGTTATTACCAGTCAATATCGTCAATCATATTTGCTCCATTATTCCATGCAGATAAGAAAGGAACTAATTTTGTGTTGAATTTGTGCCCCCCCCCCCCCATCCCACCCCGCCCCGGCACGGTACAATAAACAAACACTTGATTGAAAATAAAATAAAAGAAACTAACCTTGCATTGTTATAATGTATTCCTTCTTTTTTCATCATGCGAAATTTACAGAACAAAATATATCAACGAACTCCGTAAATGTAGCGGATGCCGGCATGCGTATGCATCCTTACTGTGTGTGTATCGCTAATGTCAGATAAAAAAAATATCGCAAAAGAGACGAAAATATCACCAGATTGCTTGAAGGCGCCTGCCATTCACGCATGATAAGTTTCAAGGTGCAAACGGACCAAGATTATATTGTATCCAGGTTAACTATACGACGATATCTCGCAAATAAAAAAAAAATCATTATTTTAAAGAACATACAATGTGAGTGCAAATGATAATCTTTCGCAGGTATGAGTTACGAAAGTATCATGGGGGGGGGGGGCACCAGACAGATGACCCCCACCACACAAAAAAAAAAGTGTTTTCATGTACTCTTGTATACCCCAAGATGTGTGTGCTTGTTTAAAGTTTAAAAAAGGAATTTTGATCAAACTTTTAGTTTATAATTAGTCCTAGTGTTTTCTAAAGGGTAGTAGTCTGAAACATGGGTCTTATTCCCATTTTCAGATTTCATATCCTTGATTTTTAATGATCTTTGTCAAGAATTTTCTATGTTCCGTGTATGCTATGTGTATCAATGCTATGGTGTGTGTATGCTATATAGTCTGTGTGTAGGGACAGCAATACTATGTCAAATTTGTCTCTGTTGTCTTAATATATATTTTTCTATGGACTTTTCAAATTTATTTGTTTGTCCTGGTATAAATTTAGTTGCTTTTGAATTAATTTGCAATTTAGAATTCCGGCGAGATGAACGGTATACTACCATTTGAAATTAAAATAAAACCTTTTGTTTTATGTGATTGACTATGGTGTGGTGTTTCTCACATTAAAGTCTATTTTCAAAATGAGGTAGGCTGTATTCGAGTCAGGGTCCGCACTTTCTTTCTTTATTTATTTGTGTTTCTCCCGATTCGAGTTAGGCCTCCTCTCTAGTATTTAATTTATAATGTAAAAGAAGTAAATATCCAACCCAAAACCCCTTAGGAAGCTTTATACATTTACTGGTTTGGTTTTAGCATGAAAAACATAAGTGACATCTACAAAAATAATAAACTGGTAAAAAGACTAGAAACAACAAGGACCTTTAGAAGTATAAAGGAACTTTTATGTAAATATAGGGAAAATGAGGAACTTTGGGGAATTGAAACTAAGGAAACATATAATTGGATAAGGGAAAATTTAACCTCTAAAATTAAAAATAAAGTAGAGGAGGAAATATCTCGGTTAATTGGGACAGACCTTAGAGGTACTGGACCAACATCGGCTCTCCAAAAATACAAAGCTTGATATTCAGATATCTACACGACATATGCATACATGTAAATTATCTCATGTGCAAATGTGCGAACTTCACAAAATATCATGCGATGGCACAGTGCGAGTTTAGGAAACAAGACAGGATACAATTAATTATGGAGATATCCAAGAAATAAAAATACAGAAGAAACCAAGTTTTATATCAAGACGGCAACTTTAACAAAACTTTAATAGGAAAAATAACAGATAACATAACTAAAACCATGATGGCGTGTGACCAAGTCATAAACATAAAAAAAATGAATAGGCAAATTTTTTTGTAATCCTTTCAAATTAATTAGAAAAAAGAACTTCTAGGAAGATTTGTGAATGGGAGGGACGGGGCTGCAAAGGGTGAAAAGAAGGGGAGGGAGATGGGGCAATGGATAATCTCCCCTTAAAGGGGACCATCACAAAGTGAACCCTTGCCCTCATACCCCCACCCCGGATTGGAATCTGCTGTAGCCGCCACCCTTTTAGATTCTTATAAATTTTCCTAAACAGCTTCAGTTTCTTTTTATTATCCATTACAATTAAAATTAAATAATTAAATAGACTTTAATTATATTACGTAAACTATCACAAATCCTAATTATCGGGACAGAGAAACTATATGGGAAAAGAACGAGATAATGACGTCATGGGGCTATGAAAGAGTCGGGAAAAACACCTCATATAGGAAACTTTACATACATACACGAAAACAAAGGATCTAATAAGTCTCTCTTCTAATTCTATTTGCTCAAAATGTGCAGCTCTCGCACTGCACGGTAAATCCCCACTGTGTGTGTGTATGTGTGTGTGTGTGTGTGTGTGGGAAGAACAACCATTTTTAGAGATTTTGGCAGAAATCCAATAAATAATTTGAGACGGCCTAACTCTAGGTGGGAGAAATACAAGCAAATAAAAAAGTGTATGGACTCCAACTCGAGTACAGCGGATTTCAATTTACAAATCCAATATGTGAATAATGACACAATATATTTGCACACAGAACACATTAAGTTTTTTTTTCTTAATTAAATTATAATACACCGTTACTTAGCCAAAATTCAAAAATATATTAAATAAATAAAAATAAATCTTTTCTTGATCCGATTATAAGGTCCTAAGATTACTGGGGAGATTTGGGAAAAAATAAAGGCTATCCCAACATGGAAGCAAAATATAGCATACACAAACTATAGCATATATATATATAGCACACACGGGATATAGGCGACCTCTAGCCAAGGTCAACCAAGAGTATAGGGAAGGGATTTCAAGTCAGGTGATGGAAAGATGGAAACCTATTCGGAAAAACAACCCTATAGATAAAACTAGGTTTTAAAAGAAATACCCCGTTAAAAAGGAGAATTAAATTTTTTTGACCTAAATTCTTTTGCATAATATAAAACATACAACACATTGGGGGGGGGGGATAAATACACATAAAACACTATAATTTTTTGGAAAATTGGGGTGGGGGATCTGTCTGGTGCCGGCCCCCCCCCCCCAGTACTTCGTCTTGTGGGGATAAATGTACGTTATTTCCTGCTGGCGTCCTCTATAGGTGGAAAATCGTATCTAAGTAACAGTGATGTATACTTTTATTTCGAGAAATTAAATTATTTTTTCTGTACACTTTATAGGTTTTTTTTGGTTCTTTTTGTTCAAGTATAACTACTTTTAATCATGTTATGCAAATCTGATGTATAAAGAAAAATGTTGGTGCATGGCCGGTAACTTTTATACGTCATGGCAACGGAAAATAAATTCCGCGCATGCGCATTTTGTGTGGGAGCACCAAAAAAAAACCCACACAAAAACAAGCAATCTACTAAAACAAGCCATTACGTGAGAACTTGGCCTGAAAAGAGCAAATATAGGTACTATAAAATATTGCTAGTCTCGGATTTGACAAGCCTTAGTTTTTTATGCTGATGAAACATTTTTCAGTAGAATTTTTTTTCCTACAGTTTAAATGCCTAATTTTACTGTTTATAATCATACATGTTCAAATGTACTGGTCACATATAACAATATCGTCGAAATATTAACTGATATCATGCTGGATTTATATAGAATGTCTAAATAATCATAAAACTAAAGGTGTAATTGATTATAACCAATATATATTTTTTGCAATAACAAGATAATGAGATCCGAACATTGACCAAACAGTACTTAGAGAAATTCAATATCGATTAGTTCATCCTCAACCTCCAACTGATATACTTTATTGCAAAGGGTAAATGGTACCGTATTGAAAGACGTGTTAGGATAAAAGATACCGTTGTTAAAGAATATCCTGACCGACTGAGATCTTAACATCGTACATCATAGCTGCAAACAGTGCAAGCTAATATACACATTTGCATTATGCTCACGCAAGAAATATTGTATCAACCAAATGGGTTTCTTGATCGAGCGATGTCAAGCCCTTGCGCGAATCCCGCTACGAGTCATAGGTTTCCCCGATTCAAAGGAATCCTGTACAACTACTTCTGCAAACTGGAAAGTCCAACGCGTCCAATCTATCAGTAATGTTACTCTAATTAATACATGACCACAAATCCCAACTTCCCAATTGTATGTCAATGTCACAACTGCAAAGCTTCTCTTCGTTAACTTTCCGTAACTTACCGCCAGTATTTCACGCCGTGAAACTATACAACTCAACAACCTAATACAGGGAACCGTTTTTACTACGCCACCTTAGGCCTTTTAAATCATGATTTTTAGCTTCATTTCGCCTGTAACTTTGTAACATATTTACCACCACAGCAACAATAAATGGCGCCCGCCGACGGCGGAACAGTCCTTTTCTGTTGATTCCATTGTATAATTTACCAATCTCCAGTCATAAATACTGCACCTGGAGTCACACGATCAATTCACGCAATTAGATTTGAATAGGGACTACTGAGTGACAGGGATACTCATGCGGCTCTTACCTGAATTCACCAGAAGTAAACCATGTCATCTTGAAACTCACTTACACTTCACTCCGTAACGTTTGCCCCTAGTAATTGGCTAATTATTTTGGTCTAAAGACTATAATCCCAGCACCGACTTCCCATATTCAAGCAAGTATATAAGGAATCCTTAAAATGGAGAGCGGTAAACAAATGCGCATACTCCAAAATATATTACAATATTATACATACCTTGGAATTTTATTAACTATTTTTGTTTACATATTTTCATTGTACTCGTGGATGGGTAATGTGATTTTGCGTTCTGCCTTGCTTATAAAATGTATTGTCTTTGGTCAACAAAAGTTGATTTAGAGAGGATAAGAAAAGAAGTTTTGTTAAACGATGATGGAATTAAATAAACACTGGGGACAATATCGTACGTTGCACATAAATCGCAGAGATTAATTGAGATTTTGCTTAACGGTCAATCAGTCCGCACTCGAAGTAGGGAAATAAGCGAATAGTGCAAAAGCCGACCATTGTCTGATAATCGACGTACATCTGCCACAGCCATATATTGTAAAAATCCCATTACTACAGGTAAAAAAGAATTAACTACAACTGCTTCTTTGGGGCGTCATGTGTGACCAGTGTATATTAGTACTGTGTTAGAAAAATATTGCGACAAACCAAAGTAAAGAAAACAGTCACTTTTATCAATCAGTCCATATCGTTTTGCAAATTATACTGAATAACTGACTTCAGTAGAACTCAGAAGAATGTATTCCTGTAAGCACATCACGATTGCGGTGTTTGTACATTTATATAAAGTGGGATCATTTTACAAGCAAAGTATACATTTAAAAATTAACACTACAAATGAGACAACGCTTAAGTACATACGGATTATAATCGTGAGATGGCAAAGAATGGTTCATATGTTGAGAGGTAACCAATACACCAACAAAATAAGAGTTTGTAAGAACATCTTATTTCCTTCTTAGATATACTTAGCCATAATGCAAATTGTTTCCTAATATGAAACATGTAAACATATTCCGACCATGCTGGAAACAAAAATAGTAAATTTAATTTAGTTCAGCGTAAACTGTAAGTTAGTTCTTTCCTTTTGGCATGGTGTCTGAATAAAAAAGTATATTTCTCAAATTTGCTAACCACTACACTGTCATTATGTAATTAGATACCTAATTGATGTACCATGGTTGTATACATATATCTATAAATATATATAGTTTTGTGGACATGTACGGTTGAATAATACCATCCCGTGTTTGTGTAGGGAAATGCGTACATCACAATCGCACTCGTAAATTTGAATCAATACCATCTCATGAATGGTTAGGGGCCGTCCATTTAGTATGTACGCATAGAGGGGTGGGGGGGGGTAACCCAAATGCATAGGCTTGAGCATGGAGGTATACTGATAATATATGTACGCATTTAAGGGGGGGGGGCGCTGAAACCTCGAAAATAAGTTGTATAATACGTAACCTGTTCGACTTGGTTCAGTAGGCTTTTGCATTTTAGCGGACATAAGACAAACTTGTCCCACCCAGTCACACTATCTTGACACCAGGCCGACTAATCCGAACACTAACCTCTTAATGATCGGCACCAAAAGAGGCAGCTGCTAGTACCATTTTTATGTCTTTAGTATGATTCGGCCGGGGTTTGAATACGCGACCCCTCGCATCCGAGGCGGACGCTCTATAGACACATTGTACCATCGGAGAAGTCGCTTAGTAAAGAATGTACGATACTGGTTCCTGTTTTTCATGACAACTCGACCTGGAGACCTACCTGATGGAAAATGAAGGCGCATTATAAGGTTATAATATACGAGTCCATAAATACATAAATATTTTTTAAATTATAATTTTCGAGCAATTAGTGTCTCTTAGCATTTAACAAAGTCTGCTTGCAGTAGCGTACTAAGGGGAGGGGGGTTACAACATACTTCGATGCTAATACTACTGATTTCAAGCATAAAATTAAAGCTAAACAACAGCATATAACATGTTTACATATATTATTAAGTACGTCTTCATTTGTCTTTCCGTGCGCCAAATACCTTCCAACACAAAGATTTTCCATATAGGTAAATTAGTTGTACCAATCTTAAACAACCATATATTTCGACATATATAATATCAATGTATAGGTTTCTCATCAGTTTAAATCGATCTGTGCCAAAAAAAGTCGAGAAAATTAATAATAAAAAAGTTGGTATTTATGACTCATTATTGCTTGCGACTTTACCGATCTTCATATCTTTGATATGTGCATCTACCCTTCCCGTTTTGCGATAGTAGCACATACTTGGATGCTAATACTATAGATTTGAAGCATATAATTTAAGATGTACAACATTAAATAATATGTGTATGTATCTTATTAAGTACGGTTTCATATGTCTGTTTGTGCACCCGATGCCTTCCTATCCGAACGGTTTCCATATAGGTGAATAATTTATACCAATAGTAAACAAACACAGCTTTTGACAAATTTCATATTAATATATAGGTTCTCATCTGCCTAAATCGATTTGTGCCAATAGACGTGTGTGAAAATACAAAATAAAAAAGTTCCACTTTTTACGGAATATCGGGTGCGACTTTACCGATCTTCATATGCTTGCTACTTTAATACACCCTTCCCGTTTTGTGATTGTAGCACATACTTCGATGCTAATATTAGAGATCTGAAGTATAGAATTAAAACTATACAATATTATAAAATGTGTGTATATATCTTAATAAGCACGTCTTTATTTGTCTGTCCGTGCGCCTAGATCCGACCTATACGAAAGTTTTTCATATGGGCGAATAAGTCATAACAATCGCAAAAACAACGGTTTTGACACATTTGATATCAGATGACAAATTTGATTTTAATTGATATGTTTCTAATCATACTAAATCGATCTGTGCCAATAGACATGTGTGAAAATGCAAAATAGAAGGTTTTGTTCTTTTTACTGAATATCGGGTGCGACTTTACCGATCTGCATATCCTTGCTACGTGAATCTACCATTGCCGTTTTGCGATCGTACTACATATTTCGATGCTATTGCTATATATCTAAAGCATATAATTAAAGCCGTACAACTGTAAATAGTATGTGTATGTATCTTATTAAGTATATCTTCCTTTGTCTGTCATTTCGCCTAATGTCTTCCTATACGATCGTTTTCCATACAGGTGAATAACTCATAACAATAGTAAATAAACCCCGATTTTGACAAATTTGATATAAATTGATAGGTTTCGCATCAGTCTAAATCGATCTGTGATAGTAGAAATGTAAGAAAATGCAATATGAAAGTTTTGGTATATTTGACTCTGTATCGCCTGTGAATTTAACAATCTTCATAACCTTGATACGTGCATCTTCCATTGCCGTTTGTCTCGGTATCACAAACTTCAATGTTTATAGTATAAATCTGAAGCATACAAGGAGAGCTATACAACAGTATATAATATGTGTATGAATCTTATTAAATACATCTTGATGTGTCTGTATGTCCGCCCAATGTCTTCCACAGCGAGCGTTTTCCATATTGTGTATTGTTCCACTTCCTATTTTTACACTACCTAATTTTGACCTAGTTTAATAAACACCCATTTCTACAGAGGACACATCTGTCGCAGCCTCGACATTTTTTTACACTTATCAGCATTGAGTCACTCGGACAAAAAGATTTGTCAAAAGTCATATCATTATTATTAATGAAGTGAAACAAGGACACATACGATGAAAAAAATAATACATTTCTCCAATTCACTTTTTTCCAACCAGGAAGTCCTCTTAAAATCTTTACCAACTATTCTGACAAGGCAAATACAATTCGTTCCATACCAATCATCCAGTCTGCTACTCAACATGTGTTAGCTATGTGACTCACAGCTGATAACTGCATCTCCATCACTTTTTTAGAATTGTGTTTTGTGTTTTACGTGAATATGTCATTACTGATTTTCTGAGGTGGTTCTTGGGTATTTTACTTTGGAGTAATGAACATGAAACACACGTTTACGGTATATTTCATAAATAAATCAGCATCCTCTACATTACTGCTAATTTAAATAAAATTACGTGTATTACTATTAGGATTTTTCTCTCAAAAATAGGCAATTTTACTTTAATAGTAAATTTTCAAACGTCCATTAAACTAATCTTGATATTTAACTTATTTTGACAAATTAATTCTTTCTAAATGTCTTCTGTCTCCTATTATTTGCACTATTAGAGAAATAAGTTATGAAGTATGCAAAACAGTTTTGTACCTTAAACAGTACATGTACATTAAAGAATTGGGGTTCTGCATATTCACAATGCCATTTAATTATTGCAAGGATGTTGTACACTAAATCCAGTATTCTTTTATTATAAGTAAACAATTGTATTATTATACCATCATGATTTTCCCCCAATTTTATTCTTTCAGCTTTTCCAACAAAATATCTGTTCCAAAACAAATTTTTTGATAAATATAGGAACAAATTCTGAGTAAACACCATTTTTCTTTTGTTGTCGTTGTTAATGGTAGACTGAGAGAAGAAAATGCAGCAGCATGTAATATGAACTTAAGTGAAGTTATGAACTTACTAAGCCTGGATTTAAATAAATGGTATCACTTGTATTTCTAATGACAGCCACAATCCTGTTAGTTTGGGCTCAAGACCAGCAATAGTGAATAGAGGTATTTCGAAAGACATATAACAGTTCACTCATTATAATGTTACTAATTAGCATTATTGAAAACTTCTTAGATATCAAAATAAATAGTATATATGTATGGTGCTTGTTGGCGACATTGGCAGATTATTCACTCCACATCCTGGTTCCCCGGCAGTTTTGATCTCTCACAATAATAATCACGGGCATAGTGGTTCGTTACAAAGAAAATCAACAGATTTGGGTTCTAACCTGTAACACTATTAACATATTATATTGTTACAGGTTAGAACCCCATCCCTTGATTTTCTTTGTAACGATCCCCTGTCATCATGGGCAGTAAATTTGAAACATACTACTTCCGGGTCAATCTATTTTTAAGGTGCAATATATACTAGTACATAATGGGAGGTAACTCAAGTTGTGCTATTCAATTCAATTCATTAATGAAAAAATGGAAATAAATAGGTAAAAAGGCAATTATTTATTTTGCAGATGAATATTTATCGAATATTTAACATTCAGCAGCGTAAATATGCATTTATTTTATTGATATTTGTGGCAAGAGTGCAGAAAAGGACGACGTGCTTCGTGGGCAGATGGAAATCTGCCCACGAACTTTTATCTGCCCACGAAACCGTCTGAGGACGACAAAACTGCCCACGACCCACCTTAAATAATAGTATATATGTATATATCTATATATATCTATATATGTATATATATATGTATATATGTATATCTATATATATATGTATATATATATATATATATATATATATATATATATATATATATATATATATATATATATATGTATGTATATATATATATATATATATCTATGTATATATATATGTATATATATATGTATATATATATGTATATATATATATATGTGTATATATATATATATATATATATATATATATATATATATATATATATATATATATATATATATATATATATGTATGTATGTATATATATATATATATATATGTATATCTATACATATATATGTATATATATATATATATATATATATATATATATATATATATATATATATATATATATATATATATATATATATATATATGTATATCTATATATATATATATATATATATATATATATATATATATATATATATATATATATATATATATCTATATCTATATATATATATGTATATATGTATATATATATATATATATATATATATATATATATATATATATATATATATATATATATATATATATATATATATATGTATATATATATGTATATATATATATATATGTATATATGTATATATATATATATGTATATATGTATGTCTATATATGTATATATATATGTATATATGTATGTTTATATATGTACATTTGTATATATATATATGTATATATGTATATATGTATATATATCACTAACTTTGTGAGCTTGGATCGACGTAAGTCAACAGTTATCAGTTGACAGGAACGAAAATAAACATAAAAATCTAAAACCCTTCTCAATGCACCAAATATTGAAATGATAAGCGAATGTGGATTTATTTAACAAGATGAAATATTTCCTGCATTGATTCTTGATAGAAAATTATCTTTGCATTTTATTATAATTGTTTCTGAATCTAAACACGTCTTTAACTGACAATTGGTTGTGCCACCACCACGTCATGCGAGATTCATTTCTTATACTGTTAACACGACGCGTCAATGCATATTATAAAGACACTTGTATACAAACCTCATCGGCATGAAAACAAATAATGCGCAAGATGCCCTCGTATAAATTTAAAGTTAGACACTCCAATATGCTTCATTTGTAGATGTATCATAGCAGCACATAGAGTCCAATTGGAAAGAAAGAAAATCCACTATTTTGGCATGGTTGTAGCTAGCGTCATAATATCCACTATTGTATCATAGATTTAGCTAGCGTCATGAGATCCACTATTTTTGCATGATTGTAGTTAACGTCATTAGATCCACTATTTTGGCATGGTTGAAGCTAATGTCATTAGATTCACTGTTTTGGCATGATTGTAGCATGATTATGAGATCCACTATTTTGGCATGGTTGTAGCTAGCATCACGAGATTCACTATTTTGGCATGATTGTAGCTAACGTCATGAGATGCACTATTTTTGAATGGTTGTAGCTAGCGTCATGAAATCCACTATTTTTGCATGATTGTAACTAGTGCCATGAAATCCGCTATTTCAGCATAGTTGTAGCTAGCGTCATAAAATCCACTATTTTGGCATGGTTGTAGCTAGCGTCATGAGATCCACTATTTTGGCATGGTTGTAGCTAACGTAATAAGATCCACTATTTTTTCATGATTGTAGCTAACTTCATGAGATCCACTATTTTGATATGGTTGTACTTAGTGTCATATGTGTTCTCTCGTTATCTCAATGAAATTCATGCCATGCTTTTTTTCTGGACGGTAAGGGATGTATTTGCTTGTTTTGTTTTCTTTGTTTCATATACTTATCTAGTTACTTCCTTATCCTTGATTGAATGGACTTTCAACACATTACTTATTGTCACGATACATTTTGTAAACCTTCTCGTAGGTTACGCGTGTCTTTTAACTTTAAGAAAATATGATAGTACGGACTGGGGCAGGATATAAATTGAATTTAATCAGAATGCATCACATTCAAAAGTGTCCGGGTTTTCCTTATGTAAAATGGTTAAGTTTTATGTTTTCTCATATTGACCCTTCGGTAAAGTGAATACTGCTCCTCCCACTCATTTGTAAATCTATTTCTGTAAAACCGGCGGTTTGTATTTTAAATATTTTCGTGCGATTTAAATGAGATTCGTAAGATTTTTAAATGAAAACTGGATGAAAAATTGTGTATCAACTAAGAATTTAATTTGTTACATGTCACATATAAAATTCCACCTATTTTCCCCATCTGTTTGGACAAGCTCAGCCTATTTGCCCCATGCACTTGGGCATGTTCTTTCTATTTGTCCTATCCAGTTGAGCAAACTCTTTTATGGAAACCCGACTGTATAAAGCTTCACAACTGGCTTGCAGTCGAAATCACATCTTCACTCTCCTAGCAATTGTCAAGCATTTAATTAACCGGTCAGACAATCGAATACTTAATTTTCCAGGGAAGAGGGACTGTTAATTGTTTTGAGAAGAACAAAATTCTGGCCCTCAAACAGCTTCACAAAAATATTTATTCAGCCCTGCTACCGAAACGCATATAATTCTAATGTTTATTTATAAATTATTATTAGAATTAATGAAGTTATTTTTTAAAAATATATATCTTGTTGTTATTGACTGACTGATGAATTTATTGATTGACTGATTGTCCTGCAATTAGCCTTTAGTACGACATAACACGCTTCGG
Organism: Sinohyriopsis cumingii; assembly: GCA_028554795.2. Classification (NCBI taxonomy): domain Eukaryota; kingdom Metazoa; phylum Mollusca; class Bivalvia; order Unionida; family Unionidae; genus Sinohyriopsis; species Sinohyriopsis cumingii. The sequence continues at coordinate 159,853,744 of CM068824.1, forward strand.
ACTAATCCACCGCTTTGGAGATCAGATCGTAATAAATTTGGAGTATGCGCATTTGGTTATAGCGCCCCGTTTTAAGGAATTCTTAGATTTGTGTGATTACTTGTTTGATTTTATTGGAACTCGATGCAATGGAAATATTCATTAGCCCGAAATAATTAGGCCATTTAGTTGGAGCAAACGTCACGGAGTGAAGTGTTAGCGAATTTCCATGATGCCATGGTTGACTTTTAGTGAAATCAGGTCAAAACCGCATGGGTGTCCCTGTCGTAATATAGTCCCTGTTAAAACCTAATGGTGTACGTTTATTGTGTGACTGCGGTGGCAGTATTTACGGTAGGAGACCGGTAACTTACACAAAGGTATAAACAATAAGGGACTCAGCAGATACCGTTTATGTCGCCATGGTCGCAAATGTGACGTAGCTGTACTGGCGAAATGTGCCTTGAAACCATGAATTGGCTGGCCTTAGGTGGCGCAGTAAAAATAGTTCCCTGTGTAAGAGGATAGTTGTATAGTTTCTACGGTGTGAACTGCTGACGGTACGGAAAGTTGATGAAGAGAAACCATGCAGCTGTGCGGTTGATAGATATTTGGCAAATTTTGAAATCGTTGGTCTTGCCTTGATTAGAGAAAAATGTATGTATAGAATGGACACGTCGGGCTTTCTAATTTATAACTGAAGTTGTATAGAAGCCTTTGGAAATTTGGGGTAAACTTATGACTTCTAGTGGAATCGTGCCAGGGTTTGACACCGCTCGGTAAAGCAAATACCCCTGGCTTATAACAATACTATTCTTCCGGATTTGAGCATTTATGACAGGAAAGTCGTTTACAACAGAACTATCGATACAAATATAATTCATGATATGTTAAGCAAAGGTCATCCAATCACCAAATGAAGCAAGCATATACATTTAAAAGAACATTGAATGCATTCAACAGTTTATGACTGCCTGCACATTTAGTCACAGGTCTTAAGAGCGTGATAATGAAAAACATCTTGCTGTAATTAAATGTTTTATTTTGGGACTGACCATCTTGGTGATAAATGTTTGACCTCTGTATAATATATTTATCTTTCTATATATTTACTGAAGTTCTGTGCACGTAACTTCGAAATTCGGTTTGTGATAATTCGATCTCACCTTAACGGGATTTTTCACGTGATTCACATCTGTTCTCTCCTGTTTGAATACTAAATTGGTAAATGATGAAATAGGGACGGATATAGCTCATTTAATAATCATAAAATAAAGTTTGCATATCAAGGATATCTTTTCAATATCTTTACGTGTGTAAAATCTGGCCGCAAACAGGACATTTTAACTTTACAGATGGGTCGGATAACTATCAATTTCGGTACAACTCTACAATGAATTCATGCGTATTTCCAATAGCTTTTTGATGTACTTCTTTAGTACATGTCGGAGATCTATTTGCCTGTATTGGACGTGTATGGTATGAATGTATCGTGAGTTTCCCAATACTATTGTCTCAAAAGCATGAAATATTAATAAAAATACCAAGGACTGTTATATGTACCAGCTTATTTTCGTATAGTTTAGCTTAGTAGTTGGTATCTGATGTTTGGATCTAAAGGGAGATAATACGTTTTTTGCAACGTGTAATTTGATAGTGGAGATCTCTCTACAAGTTTTCTACCGGGCAATCGAGGACATGGTTTCGGGCGTGTATATCACCAGCTTTGGAAGAAAGTACACTCCAAAATCCCGAACAAGTACCAAGCGTGTAAACGGGAACCTTCCTACAAATCATGATTTTACCTTATTCTAGGCTGAAATAGTTGGGAGAAGCAAGATTTTACCCTTTTTCCATCCGAGGACGTCCTCGGCTGGAGGTGTGTCCTCGGTACCTTGGTGTGTAATCTCATTAATGTCCTTGGTTTACACTAAATACAAACGCACACAGACACACACACACACACACACACACACACACACACACACACTATTATCATAGGTCGTCTTATGACAGCTAAATGTTGAATGGTAATTAGAGCGCTTTTTCACCTAAACACCTAAAAGAATACGATCAAATTGTTGCACGTGCGGCAGATCTATTCAGAGACATACAGATAACTGCAGAGACCAGGAACTCGGGAAGTAATTCAGACGATAACTAGTTTAATGGACATTTAGCACAGTCCAACGTGCAAAACATGAAATAAATGCTAAGAAGAGACAAGTTTTTTGTGGAGAAAACGCGTAAAGATACGCACTTCGAGGGATCATACACGGTTATTGTGAACAATGTTTCCCAAAAGCACAAGGAGCTTTTGAGCAAGAGATGATAAGTTCGCTAAGTGTATCGTGACTAATTACTAACTGTATGATTTTATACCAGTACTTGAATCAAACAGACTTTTTTATTAAAAATATATTTAATTAAGAAGCACTTGTAATTCCTGTTTGAGCCCGACCGATGTCAAGCAGTTTAAAATCAGCCTGATCCAGTAACAGTTTGCAATACGTTTTCTCGTGTATGTTCTTTGCAAGGTGGTGAGTGTATTGTCTGACACTGGTATCTACAAAAAGAATACATATGCACACACACACACACACACACACACACACACACACACACACACATATGTCTAAATGCATATATCGTCATGAAAAAATAGTCTAAAAGGCGGTGCACAAGGATTTCTAATACCACTTGTTTAGGCTCGAATAAACAGTAACACAAGAAAGAGTAAAAGCAACAAGCTTTGAAAAATATAAAATAATTTATTTCCCTGGAAAAATTCTGTAAAGATGAAGAAAAAAAATGAACTTACGGTTTTATAGAATCAAATCCAAAAATGATCTAAAAATAATCTGAGAACAAACTTTTAGTAGTCCTAATAACAAATGTTCTACTGATTTCACGTTCGAATCCCGACGAACAATCCAAGATGGAAGACGATGACGTATGCTACAATCTGTAGTGCCGAAGTCTACAGTTCCTTGTAGAAATAAAAATTATCACTCCGGTTTCTGATAGCTGAATAAACTTTTATAAACAACTGTCCTTGTTCCACAATATTACATGAGCACACGTAACACGTATTTTCCAGAAAAATAACAGAATTAATTCTTTTGAATCCAAGTAATTTGAAATAACTCCAAACCAAGTAATCTGAAATATATCCAAACAGCACAACATACGACTAACAGTTTAACAGCCCAACTTCTACTGAGATTAATTATCCAAAACATGGTAAAACGTAAACAAGGGTCACGTGATCATCTTCTGGACGTTTATAGAAGCAAATACTTGTTACAGATCACGTTTACCCAGTGTGACCCTGACGGAAACCAATCATTTTTACTCTAAGAAATACAAAATATAAAAAAGTGTATCTTAAAGACAAGCACCCATCATGACCTTGGAAACAACCAACCATTTTAAAATAAAATAGAACTTGTTTACGAAGGTTGCTACAAATTCTGAAACAAGATCAGGATTTAGATCAATACCTGGTGTTTATAAACTAACAGTCATGGTCAAACTATTTTCTAAAAAAGGTATCATCTCTAGTGAATAAATTTACATTACTATATCATGTAATCAAAAAAAAAAAAAATAAAACTGACAAACAATTAAATTGAAATAAATATATATTAAATCAGATATAATTAAATCAAATATACATAACAGATTAAAGAAATCAAGTACAATGCAAATAGCACCATACAAGATAAGCAGTGTATAATTTCTTATATTGTGCCAAGTCCACTTTTCTGAACATCTCGCACAAATTAAGTACACTAATTTGTATTCTGAAAAGATTCAAAAAATGTGAATAATTGGCAGCAAAGGCTTAATCCATATTTTTTTAATCACAGGGTTTGTCCTGTTCAGTTTGAGTTTCTTTCTTCTAAAAGCTGTTACATTTGTCAGCAGTTTGTAAGAATCTCCCTTTAGCGTAGATGCCCTGGGATTTTAATCTTCTTGTGCATAATCTAAATTACGTTCATAATGGAACATTATAATAACATAGGGCGTGCGATTCTTTTCTGAGCTTGTTCAATAAATAGTTTTCATCTAATTTGGAGACAAAAATGGTCATTGACACCAGGTTCCTATTCGATGTCGTCGCAGCATGAACAACAGTTGTTAATTTCCTCAAATAACGCTTATTGTAAAAACTCTGTAGGAGCCAACGGAATTACTACTGACTAGAAAAACAGAGCTGTAATTTCTTCAAGTGGTTAACCGTAGGATTACTTGCCTGATTTCTTAAATTACATTCTGTGCCGAAACTGACACAGATTAAGGAAAGGAAAATCAAACCATGTCAATTTTAAACGATAGGCTCTTCCAATGAACATGTTACAAACTCATGAAACCAACCAGCCCCAAATAATATAATTAGTAGGTTTTGTATTTCGTTCATAAGTGTTACAAGTGCTGTCGTGTTTACAATAAACTCACCAAACATTTCGGGGCGACTGAATTAAACCTGTCTGACCATAGCCAAGAAGTGTGGCATTTTAAACTTCGAGGCGACTTAATTAAACCTGTCTGATCAAGGCCAAGAAGTGGGGCATTTTAAATTTCGAGGCGACTGAATTAAACCTGTCTGACCATGGCCAAGAAATGTGGCATTTTAAACTTCGAGGCGACTTAATTAAACCTGTCTGATCATGGCCAAGAAGTGGGCATTTTAAATTTCGAGGCGACTAAATTAAACCTGTCTGATCATGGCTAAGAAGTGTGGCATTTTAAACCGCGAGAAGTCTAGCTTAATAAAGATCTTTGTTTGATTTGTTATTATACACCACATAAACACAAGTAGGTTATTTAGTGATGGAGCAGATTAAAAGAAAATGCTTTGTCCAAGGACACACTATGGTAGTTGACTCAGACTGCTCCGATGGATGGTTTAAAATCCGCACTCTTTCGGTCGCGAGTCCGGCACGCTAACCACTCAGCCATCGTTAAACAGCATGAGAATATTTTATCCTGCAAGTTTATAATAAGTATATATATTCTGACACGTATTGGTACTGGTACATTGGCTATCATACGCTAGCATGTAAAGAGTGAACTTTCTTGGAAAGGTAGCAAATCTTTTATACGTTAGTTTAGGATAGTTATGTTACTGCTCATGTTTTCGAGGTCAACACACACACACACACACACACACACACACACACACACACATATATATATATATATATATATATATATATATATATATATATATATATATATATATATATATATATATATATATATATATATATATATAACGGTAAACTAATATTACCGTAAGATATATGCTACTTCAGTCTGTTATACACTTTAGTTAATCTGCATGTTTGAATATAAAACCAAATCAAATTGTTTGTTCCCAGTGAATAAAGGATACATTTCACTTCGTGACTGAATAACTCTAGTATATTTCATCTCGTGTCTGAAAAACTTTAGTATTTTCACTTATGTTTTCGGTACTCGTGAAAATACTGTTTTTCACGACTCTCGATGAAAAATATTCGATATTGATCTGATACACGCAATATTCCCTATTTAATAACCATCGATTAACCGACGATATCGACTTGATACATTGAATATTTCTCTATGTAATAACCATAGATTAATTGTCGATATTATTTTGATACGTGCAATAACCTCTATATATTAACCATCGATTAACTGACGATATAATTTTGCATAAGACCATTAGTTCATTATTCTCTTCACATTAACGTATTTTGTGCTCTAGATGGCCCGTACACAACACATTTAATTCTCTGTTGAATAAATTAGCACAGACTTTTTAAATTATCAAAACTGGGTTGTTTCGCGAAATTTGTCTTTTAGAAAAATTTCTCAAAAGCGGTGTACCGGTAAAAGCTACTTTAATTAACAACCTCGCAAATGCAGCATAATTTTGGCCTGTCGATCTTTTTTTAATTTTCTTAAGAAAACAGAACGCACGTAAGTGCATAGATAGACTCTATGTAGAAGGTGACAGCACTGATACAAGTCCCGGAAATCAAAAGGAAAACCCGATTCTAATATTGTAACCAGGGGTACGATCTCCAAGTACGAAATACGGTATCCCATGTTCCCAATCTTCGAGACAGGCACCTTGTTCAATTAATAATTAGCAGTTCGAGTCCCAGAGATAATGCAGCCTTACCCAGACCCCCGCCATTTTCAATGTTAATTCAAACCACTGTATATAGTAATCGGGCTTAAAGAAAACCAACACTAACATACTCGCTGGACAGGTCTATTGCTTCAAGACTTAAGTAGGCAAAATTCAGCCAGTTTATCGATATTTCAGATTTTATCTACAGATAAACAAATAAATAATGTAATGATAGATTTAATATGGGTCAGGTGAAATACGGTTAATAGGCGAGAAAACCTAAATAACTAAACAACATCATCTAATAGCTACACAATAAACGACAAAATCCACAGCTGCGTACAATTTTAATGTATTTATACAGTGCGTGGATGTATGCTTAAAGGTTTAAATAAGTAAGCAATAATGACGTATTTTTCACATACAGTTAAACATAGTCAGCTTATCTCATGTTGACCAAGATACGTCTGAAAGAGAAGAATATGTTTATTTTTCCTTTCATCTCTCTTTTCCTTCATTTTATTTGATTGCATTTTCCTCGTGGTTTCTCTGTTTTAGAGACAGCTCATTCTTTGTGGTTGGACGGATGCCTACTTGATTTGTTAACTCACAACTCGAATGGCACTGTTCGATCTACACAATTTAATTCTGTATATAGTTATAAGTAACCGAACCGTATTTGTATTAAAAATGCTGTAATGTCTTGAACTTAGAAAGAAGATTACTCGAAAAGACCTTCCTGTAGAGAAATCAGCAAAAATGAAACCAATTTGTCGCAATGTTGTGTTTTAGATATAGCAATCTGGAAATAGGGAAATTCTAAGCATATGACATAACTCAATTACCTGAAAACTGTTCATAAAGTGTTTAATATGTAAATTAACAATAATAAGAGTGCAGTTTCTTCCTAACAAACACGTATGATCTAAGACTAATCTAGGTCCATGCCTTATTATTCTGCAGACTTTCAAATCAGCCTTACTACTTGTTTATATTTCTGACATATAGTAAGTCGCCTTATAGGTTACCAATTTGTGTGATGAAGTGCTAGCATAGATAATAACAAAATACAACACTACGATAGAGTCTAACCTGATTTTGCAAAGATAATAACAAAATACAACACTACGATAGAGTCTAACCTTCTAACTTGATTTTACAAAGATAAAAAACAAAATACAACACTGTGACCTGATTTTACAATATGTGTGTCATTATTAAGAAGCAGTTCGCCATTTCACTTCTATTTCCAGGCAATATTTAAACGGACAAATACCATACATTTCCGTATGAATCGTATTACGATTTTTTAATGTGATCTTACACTGGGCGTGTGTTCTTTTGCATGATAACAATCTTGAAATGAAATAGCATTAGGTGAACCGATTTCATTAAACATGAGAGAAATTAACGCGGCAGTAGTAAGAAAGTGAAAACGATGTCAGAACGAGACTTATTACAGAAATTATGAAGATGATGTCAAGACTTAATCATGTATAGTACTGAAGTTTAATATCATGAAATACTAAACTTTTATCAATGAGAAGTAAAACAAAAAAGGATTGCATTGTGTATGAACTATCAGTAATAAGCTGTGAATACAGAGAATTGCACGAAACGCCCGAGATGCTGCAGTTGTCTTAAAACAATATTAGATTTCAAGTTAATCCGGGTGATTCGTAACTTTTAAGAACTGAGGTCCGTGAAGCCACTAACTAACCAGTTTAGCTGGTCCGGAACATTTCAGTTTTATACCTTGTGCGCCCGACTGTGCTACAGACGAATTGGGATCGATATTCCAACTCAGACACTGAGTCTTTGTCTCCATCTCGTTACATTTTGATGCAGTCCGACTCTAAGTAGTTTTGTTCCGCTTGGAAAATGGGTATTGATTACTCAGAGGTGAATCTGGGTAAAATTCGAACATAAATGTCGAAGTGTGTAGCGGTCTATGTAAACGAGACTACTTACTAACCAGCCTAGATACTCCGGGGTCTTTTATAATTTCACTCCATTGCAATTATATTTTCCCATTAAGCATGCAGTTAATGAAATCTGAAGTCTACGGAACACGAATGTAAGAAAATTCGACAATGAAACATCTCGCTTCAAGACAAACTAGCCGATGTGACATATCGTTTCAAGACAAACGCGCCGACGTGGCATCTTGAAACAAAACAAACTCGCCGATGTGACGTCTCGTTTCAAGACAAATTCGCCGATGTGACAGCTCGATGCAAGACCAAATATCCGATCTGACATCTCGCTGCAAGTCAATCTCTCCCATGTGACACTGTGCGAAAGACAAACTCGATTAACTACTTTGTCAAAAGTTGGCGAAAACACTTGGTAAACCTCGTACAAAATGAATTTGACTCATGCTCGAAAATATCTTTCGGCGAGTTTTCTTGTAGGCGAGATGTCGTTCTAAATAGTTCTAAATCTACACATTATACAAGTGAAATGACATTCAGCGAGTATGTCGTTCGGCAAACTGCGAGTTTGTCTTTAGGCAAGATATTAAATCGGCAAGTGTGTCGTTTATCAAGGTGTCGCATCGACGAATTGTCCATTCGACGAGCTCTCATATAAGCTCAGATCACAATTATTTTTCCATAGTACGTACGTTTGTTTGTGAGTACGTAACTTTCGATTTTGTTAAAATTTTAACAAATCATATGTTTATTTAAAGTATTTCAAAGACGAGCTCTGGGTGAAGTTCTTGTCTTACGGTATTCGACATTTTCTTAGAGGCTGACAGATTTCACTTCCAACACGACTGAATGCCAGACGACTCACTGTTTACTATCGCCAAAATACACGCAGACAGCAATACTTCAACGTCCATCCTCTAAATAATAAACAACTTACTTTAAATCAGTACCAGTAATGCATGAATCTAAGCCAAGTATCATCACCCAAAAAGTGAGGAAAAATACCCTAAAGTTGATTGGGACTGCATTCATGGGTACTGACCAAGGAATAATTTTGATCCCAGGCCGTTGAGCGATTTGTCATGCGTATACAATCGGAACGTCCTCGTCCTTTTCCGTCAGGTTAAGAAAGAAACATTCATGTAATCCATCGCCATTGAGAACTATATTCTGTACTACTTTCGTCCGCAAGCTATACAGAGCTATTTTAGTATCTTTTTTATAATAATAATATTTTATTTATTTAAATTATTCAGTACTCAGTAATAATTTTTGACTAAATCACTAGTTTGAGATTATTGTAAATCCATTTGAAGAAATTTTGAATAATAGTATTGTGATACATCGAGACTGTTGGCACATCAACCCTATTCCAGGTAATTGGTACATCAACACATTCAACACTGAATTTCATTCTGAACACCACCGGAATTCATTCGGAATACTCTATACTTTTGGACTTGTGACAGAACATTTAGGACTTTTTGGGATTTAATTCACAATACTGTAAGTTCATTTTTCAATCTTCATTTTTTATGCATGAGAAATAAATTATTACTTGTTGAATTTTACCAAACTTGTTGGTTATCGCTCTTCTCTGTTACTTAGTTTAAGATCATAGATTCGTCACACTCACCACGTGATACTTTTTGTTTACCTTAGTGGTACACTTGGACATTATGAATAGATAAATTACCTACATTGCCTGCATTGTCAAGAGCGAGAGCAAATACTGACATTCTCGGTAAGTTTCATTAACTAGCATGTACCTCTAAATTATTTTAGTTAGTGGATCAGTACATTGGTGCCTTGACTGTTGCTATGGAAGAGCAGAAGTGCCGTGATGTTGTCACAGTTCGCACGCTTTGTTTACAACAAGTTATATGCCCTAATTCCCGCTAATTTGCATCTTCCAGTCATCATAAAATGTATTATCAAATGTAACCGAATTCTATATGATACGATACCATCCTTCATTAATGATGGTACACTACCCTTAACAAATAGTAAATTGGCAACCGCTCAAACTAGCCCTGCAACTTAAGATGGCTGGGAAGGGAGCAGGCCCAATGGGGACGCAGAATTCCCATCAAACAACTTTCTTTTTTATTGGGTTGATCCCGATAATACGTTTTGTGGAGGAGGGAGAGGGCGGCAGAATTTCTGACTATACTGCTGTTATCAAGTGATGACTTTTTAACATAGAAATTCAAAATATTATGCCGTAACTGAATGTAATTATGAATTTGTGGTCAAAAACCCATCTGAACAGAAAAGCTGACATCATTTTCACAACCTCTAAATAAATTTTTTTGTACTGTTTTTTTATTTTTACAACGTCCTGATATTATTGAAGTATTACATGTATTTAAATATACCAAAGCTTAGACACTGACCACAATTCTGCGCTAAAGGATTTTCGCGACGACAGTGATCAGCTGGCTCTTTAAACAACTATCCCAGCTATAAGAATGAACATTTTGTTCTTTTGGGTTGTTTTTATTTTTAACTCTCTGCACATACATTTTTAGTATCCCCATAATAGTTTCACCACAAGATAGGGGAACTCAAAGCTAGCTTACAATAACATTTCTGGTTATCAGCAAGGGACAATACATGTTGTAGATAGGAGGATAGAGACGTTGTGATAATAACATTATTTTTTCCCGTTTTCCATCAAATCAGATCAAACAATAGTAACAAATGGCAAGAAGAAAACTGATTCTTACACAAGTTACGTTTTCATGATTGAGGTCCGTTTTTGAAGAAATTAGTCCTCTTTTTTTAATCCAATTAGCAGTGTATTTTTCAATTTTTGTTTTGTATGCATTTTGACTATTTGCTTAAAAGCATAAACGGAATGATTTTGGATGTTGAATCTGCAGGTGTAAATTTGAAATTTAGACAAAACAAGCAAGAAATAAAATGTTCACTTCTTAAAAATATTTTTTTATGTACAATCTCTGGGCAAACATAGTACAAAATGTTTAATAAAATGGCTAGAAGACTAAGAAGGAATATCGGAATCACATAAACGATCTTCAGTATTTTCATTCTCACTTCTTACAGAAAGTACACTTGTCTTCGTCTGATATGTTACTTCTTGTAAAAAAAAAATATTAGTAGCAATTATCCCATAAATTAACTTAAAACTTTTGGTCCGATTATAGCTCTCAGATCATTCCTCACTACCTCTATTAGCATTGAATACTTGCGTCAAGTTTCTTGCTTAACAGTGTGTTGCCTTTTAACTTTATTTAAAAGAGCTTTGTTACGAATTTTGTTTTTTGCAATTTAATGAATTTATCCCCCCGCTTATCAAAAATAATGTGTGCTAAATGACTTTTGATACAACTTTCCATGATTTTGGAATTTTGGATATTAAGAAGTGTTCAAGAAATCATTGCATCTAGTGTTTATTTGATCATTTTGAAAGGTATTAAATTACTGTGGTAATCTACTAAGAATTTTAATGCCGACTTCTGTCCAAGATTCTTATTAACAGAACATTATAAGGAAGACAAAATTTAAAATACTCTGGGATAAATACTCATTTGGATTTCGCGGCTTCTCTTTCCAATAAGATACTGCCTAAAATTACATATCTCCAGAACCTGTTTTAATGAACTTACTCATTTTTTCTCATTTACGTCTCCCTTAATTCTAAACATTCTTTCTATTTCTGAATATAGTTGTACTGACAACTCTGCCACGCCCCATCTTCATTTTCCAGCAATCTTTTAACCCATTGTGTCTTAATATACCTAACGAATGAACAAATGTATCATATTTAGTCCTCGCTCATTTTCAGAAGATACTAGAATGTCAAAGCTTTTCTCATTATTTTAGCATCCCATGCAAATTTAAATAAAGCACGATTTAGTTTTGTTTCAACGGTTGCTGATGGATTTGGTTGAGCTGATAAAAGATGGATGAATGCAGGGAGAAGCTGAGTTTTTTTTTCTCCAGAATGACCTTACAACTACTGAAAGGCATCTTTGATACCATCTTGCCAGTATTCTTTTGCATTTGTTACGTTCTTCCTATTATTAATTTTCACCATTTGTTGATTTTCTATAGAAAAATCGGTGCCAGTGAGTGTAAAGTTACAAAAAGACCAATTTAGTTCTCAATTCGAACAACATATTCTTTTACTGGAAAATGTCTTGCTTCCTATTCAATGCCTTTGTTTTTGTTATGCTACAATTAAGTCAAGAAAAAATCTTGCAAAATATTCACAGTTGATATAAGAGAAATCTGAGATCCGTTAAGAAGAATAAGAGTGAACTTAGTTCAAATACACGTAGGTAGTTATTTGGATACAACAACATCAACAATACTAACAACAACAACAATAACAGCAGCAGTAGTAAAACAATTTTTTCTCCAAACTAATAAACCTTCCATTGGAATTTCATAAAATAAGTAAAATCAAACTTTCTTACGGAATACAGACAAAGATTCGAATATTGTGAGTTAAATCGATTGGAATATTGCATGTGAGTGAAATCGATTGGAATATTGCATGTGAGTGAAATCGATTGGAATACTGTACGTGAGTGAAATCGGTTGGAATATTGTATGTGAGTGAAATCGATTGGAATACTGTATGTGAGTGAGATAGATTCTAGTACTGTATGTAAGTGAAATCGATTGGAATATTGTATATGAGTGAGATAGATTCGAATACTGTACACGAGTGAAATCGATTGGAATATTCTATGCGAGTGAGATTCAAATATTGTACGTGAGTGAAATCGATTGGAATATTGTACAGAAGTGAAATCGATTGAAATATTGTATGTGAGTGAAATGGATTCGAATATTGTATGTGAGTGAGATTGATTCGAATATTGAACGTGAGTGGGTTCCGGGACATATGAAATGAGCACTATTCCCGTTACTACCTTCGTCTTGTGTATGTATAACTTCAATAAGTGAACGTATCAGTCGGAGGTACTGCATACTAGGATGTAGCACGTTTCATATATTGGTACTAGCATTTAAACACTGGTTCATATTGCTTGATGAAAGAAAGAAAAAAAGAAGAAAAAAAAGAACTTTGTCACAAGTTTCGCTGAACCATACTTAATTTACAGGTCCCAATTCATAAATCTAAACTTACACATCGGTGTTTAGCGTTAAATGTAAACTTACACATCGGTGTTTAGCGTTAAATGTAAACTCACACATCGGTGTTTAGCGTTAAATGTAAACTTACACATCGGTGTTTATCGTTGTATAAAAATGTGTATTTCAGAATGATACAATGTTATTTCAGTCGACTGTTGATAACACTGCTGACATATGAAGTGAATAAGCTGCATCTTTTTGAGATTTTAACACAAGTATATAAGTAAACTGGAATACAGCGCTGAAATCAAAGTCGTGTATGACTAACTTTTTCTTCGTTCAGATCCATTGTGTTGTTGAATAGCAAAGAAGACTGCTAACATAATTCCGTTATTTTGATGGACTCCTTTAATTGGCGATGGCTATAGATTTCAGCGGTAACTTAAGAAATATAACAGCGATATTGAATGAATATAATTTTCAGGATGCATCAATCATTCCAGACATGGATGAGTTCAAAAATCATCGTTTTCGTTTTTCCGAATTTATATTCTCTGCATGCCACGCAAGTGTTCTTCGCGGTAAAACACATGCACGATGATAACACTTAATGTTTTTATACGTGTAGCTATCTCACATAATTTTATAAAATCAATGACTACATCGCTATTATACCGAAAATCGCTAATTTGGCAAGTTCTCTCGGCCTACAATATTCTCCGCTGCGTAAACATAATCAAAGAATTATTTCAAAACATCAAGCTGAGAGAACGAATCACATAAAACTTTTATTGCAACGGAAAATTAATCAAATAGACGCTTCATCGTTAAACAAAGGTTTATATATTTTATATATTTTTCAGTGCAACAATAGTTATACATTAAATCAACATCAATAATGTAAAACGTTACATAATCCCTTCTTTACAAGATTAGGTTTTGAAACTTATCTAGCCTTTTTGGTAAAATGGTACGATATCCATCCTTTACGGATGTCATTTTTTCATTTTACACTTTGCGAAAGTTTCCACTAGTTTCTCTCTAAATCTCCTATTTAAAATACTGTAAATAAAAGGGTTAACAACATTATTTATTAGGTATGAACGTATTAAAAAGTTTGTCATGATTACGTTTGTTCCATCAAATGGCACGTGCATGAGCTCATGGAATCTGACCACTACGTGCGGCAAGAAGCTGAGAATGAAAGTAAGAGTTACAGAGAAAAAAACAACGGCTGAATGGATACAGATTTCCTGTGTACGACCGGAACCTAACACAGATGTAGTCGTTACATTGTAGAGCCTACCGTCGGAAATCGCTGGCGAATGTAAATTCTTAAGTACAGATGGATAGGAATGTTTTCGAGCTCTTCTTTGCCTTTTGAACCAACGGTGTATCTCAGTTCCTATTAGTGTGTAGACGAGAACGAGGACAATGACACAGATCAGCAGGGAAGAGGCAAGACAGATGTAATAAATCCGATAGAGATTGTAATTCAATTCATCGTCGGGTGCCATGGAACACTGCTTGCCAGTGAGATTTTCTAATTCCACGAAAATGTCTCGACTATTGGAGAAAAAGAATACAGGCCAAGCTAGAAGAACAGCCACAGAAATGCATATGGCGCACACCAGTTTTGCCTTTCTTCCCGTGAACTGCTGCAATGGTTTACATATACTGTAGTATCTATCAAAAGAAATGGAGACGAGGACTAATCCAGAAGCTATCGTTACACAATATTCCACAAGTCTCATTATTTTACAAAACATCGTATTTTCAAATATGTACTGATGTTGAATGTCGTATATTTCCAGTGGCATTGCAACGAGACAATTGATTGTATCCAGAACAGCGAGGAACATGATGAAAATTCGCTCAGTTTTCCTCGAGGTCTTTGATCGATAGACGTACAACACTGAGGAGTTTCCAATGAAGCCAACAAACATCAAGGTGGCTAGAACACAGACGACGGGCAGCAAAGACTTTGACATTTCTTCATTCAGTTGAAACAAATTCCTCTCTCGTTCCGTCACGTTTGATGCATAGATCCTTACAATAGCCATGTCTTCTCGATTCTGCTTTCTAGGTCATCTACACTCCAACCCGAGTTACATTCTTATGGTATAAAAAATAGTTTTGATTCAGCTCTTTTCAAGGCAAAACAAGTACGAGTTCAAGAGTGCTTCAACAATGATGCGACACCTTGATTACTTCCAAAACCATATTAATAGCAACGCTTGTAAATGGTTCCATCTCATGCTTCAGTCTTCAAAGATTTGCTTTACACTGATGTTATCTTGTCATCCAATGATACCTGATAAAATAGCTATTAAAATCGTTGGCTCTAATTGTTGTCATCTCTTCCATTTCTTTATCAAATATCAAATGGAATCAGATGTCATGGTGACCAACAGCGCGCTTCCATTAACCGCACCGACAGCCCTGTAGGAATGCAAACATAGATACATGTCATGAATAATTGAACCAACGTAACGTACAATGTGTTCGACAATCCCTAATGTGAATTATCGTAGAATCGAAATAGATAGAAAAACATTTGATACTTTAGTTTCGATTGTAATGTTAATATTCCCAGACGTGAATCTGGCTCACCATACAAATACTTATATTCAAAGAAAATTATATGGAACAAAGAGATATTGTTGTGAAATATCCTATAAATAGTGTTTTGACCTGAATTCAAAGCAAAAGAGCAAGCATGTGTCTCATCAATTGTAGTATTTCAGTCAACAATTGCATGTTTCAATCATATTTTGTGGGTGGTGTGAATAGGTGTGGGTAGGTGGGAAATATAATGTTTTCTCGACAAATAAAATTAGTGAGAACTAACAAGAAATTTTGAATGAATCTCATATTCAGGATGGCAAATATACAAACATACATGGGTGTGCGTGCGTGCGTGGCTGTGTGTTTGTTCTAAGCTCACGTATTCAGTTTACACCATATATAGTCCAGAAACTTTGTCAAATGCATGTACAAGTAAAGGCTTTTGTGGAAATCAGTAGAACACAAAAGCGCATTAGAATACTGTCTCCACATCAATGACAAAACTACAACATCAAAAGTATATACTGAGGTGTTTCATTAATAGCATATATTACCGAGAAGAAAAAAAAACAAAAAACAAAACAAAAAGGAAAGCAAAGAATTAAAAATTGAAGACGAATGAAAAGGTTTTGAGTTGTATAGTCTACTTTAATCTTCTTGTGATCCAAACGAAATGTTGTACATACGACATTATTTACGTGTTATTTTCTGTAAAGATCACACGACTGCCAGATAAAACAGTTTTAACTGAGAGAGGAAAAGAGAGTGTGTATAAAATGAGATCTCTAAGGTCAGACTGCTTTGTTCAGTCCAGATGAAAGTGTTTTGCTGTCTCTATTTCACCACAGGGACAATTCTTAATGTAAGATACATGATTCGAATATAAATCGTAACTTAAATTATTACATTTGTTCTTAACCTAGATATAACCTGTGACATTTGATTACCAGCACAATAGTAGCAAGGAGTGATTTCTCTTTATCGATTGAAGTAGGCCTAGAAAATATGCATTGAATGAGCGTTTCTTACTTCTTCACGGAAGATGTTCCATTTTCGAATAGCATAGGGTACAAACGAATTATTGAATAATATTGTTTTACACAATGGAGGTCGAATAATGTTTGTTGATCGAATAGAGTTGATTTTATGTTATACAAGTAAAGGTCAAATCATATCATGAAGATATACAGGAGGTAATTTGTGATAAATTTTAAAATATTGAATCAATTTTAATTTTTAACCGCAAGAGTTTAGACTTTCCAAGTTAGTTTCATTGTATAATTGTGAAGAGGATCAACGTTTGGTTGTACTTGGTATTATTCTCGTCACAGCAATATTTTCTTTTTACTTGGAGTATTTTCCGTAGCATTGTACAATTGCTCCAAATGTAATCAGCGTAATAAAAAATGGCAAAATATAGGATCTATACATTGTTTTCCAAAGACAATCGAACTTGTTAGGATTTAAAACTTTTTAAACAGTTTAATATCTCCAACGCTTTATCGAATGTTAATTTACTATGTGCGTGCCAAGAGGCATCACTGCCTAAAATAATGCCCAAATGTTTATGCTGGGTAACATCTTGTCGGGATTTCATTTGGCCATATATAATATAGGATGATGTGCATTGTTCGGTTTTCGTGATATTAGAATTAATTCAGTCTATCTGGTTTAAATGTGACTTGCCAGCGAAAGGACCATTCATGTATATTTTCAATATCTGGGTTTAAGATTTCACCAGCTTGGATCTTACTATCGATTATCATATATAGATACTTGGACCCTTATGTAGGCAAACATTCTCCAAATATGCATGACTGTCTGCAGCATAGAATATGAGACTTGGCGAATTTCATATAACTATTGCCAAATATTTCATTTTTTTTAAAAATTAATTACTTAAAGTTAAACCGTTATTGAACTGAGCAGCTAGCGTTAAGTTACTCAGCTCTTAAGTTCTTCTGCATTTCACGTCTGTTATTAAACAAATTTAGCAAACTATAGATAAATAAATGAATGTGTACTATATGAAGTGTGCCAATAAATTATCATATATATATATATATATATATATATATATATATATATATATATATATATATATATATATATATACACAAACGAAACTTCTAACAGTCCTCAAACAAATAAACAAAACACATTTTTTAAAGATGATTATGAAAAATTTGGATAAAAAACTGTGTACATGCTTAATTGTAATTTAGTTAGCTCCTTGTATTGTTTAACAAAAGTTATGAACTTTTTGTAAACGATCTTGTTAGGTGGATCTTTTTTATTTTATTGTCCTATTTATTTAGGTTTTTTTTTGCCTTTTTCAACAATATTTTGATCAAAATTGTAATCAGGAAATGCGAAAAAATAGGAAAGATAACTGAAAAAAGTATTAAGTTTTATATGCTCAAGTCGCCTTCAGAAGGTCAGATACTGCAATGGCAGAACAAATAGACTGCACAAAGAAAAATACATCATCTACCGAAGACTGAGCTAGCTTTGGCAATGCTGCTGTTGACTGAATGTCAATGTTGAGAAGTTGCTACCTAGATATACGAAGCTGTCTGGAGCCTTGAGTTTCTGACTCTTCACTGATGAACGGTTTACATAGGGCTTCTCAGGGGCAGGTTGGTACATGACTTCAGTCTTTTTGATGCTAATTGTGAGGCCGTAGTTGTCACATGCCTCAGCGAACCTGTTCATGCTGCTTTGCTTGTCTTTTTCTGAACAATCTACATGAAATATGATGAACCGTAGTGCGTGTATTTAATGCTCAAGTGGAGATGAGATTGAAGTAACAGTAGTCTTAGCAACCTGCCCCTACTAATTAAAAAAAAATTAATTAAATCATGTAATTTTAAGTAGCATTCGTAATATTATTAAGTTCCATTAGTGTTCTGTGAATAAAGTGTCTAACCTCTGTTGATTTCGTGGAATCCAGTAATGTTTTAAGATTTCTGCATAGTTGGGCCTGTAAACAACGAATTTATATACTTCTTTCTTAACGGCATTGGCATTCTTATATTAATGATATTCATCTTCAGCCGGTTGCAAAAAATACAGATCCTGTCATCTAGTGGACACATTGTGGTCTGTTCCATCTCCTCGTTGCAATATGTAAAATAAGGGTAGACATTCTTAGTTTTGAATCGGGTTTTCTAACTGTTGTCTCAATTTCTATACTGAAATACTTTTCATAGACAAATTATAAAAACTTTATATAACCCAGACAAAGGGTGCACACTGATTCTTTCCAGGACGGCTTACAAAGACAGTAAGTATTAACTTACATATGACACACACACACACACACACACACACACACATATATATATATATATATATATATATATATATATATATATATATATATATATATATATATATATATATATATATATATATATATATATATATTCTATTACCTGAGGAGATACGCTTTGTCCAGTCTTTCATAATGCGGTAATTATAATATCTATTAATCTTAAGCTTAGTTACTAAATCATCCTAAGTATATTTGATGCCTATACTTTAAACATTTAATTAAAACTTAATTTCCTTTTATGTTGTATTCTTTCCATTGCTCAATTAGGTAACAACTTGTCATTTCTGTAACAGTTGATTGACAATAATTTATTTATGGGACCATCTTTACAACGACCATTCCACCTAACCAAATTAGGATATGACAGAAAAAATAGCAGCCATAAAACGTTATTAAAATCAGCCCTGCTATCAGTCACAGAATACCTAAAGAGTGCCCTGATTTTTCAGTGTGGTCTTTGTTCTGCAGCAAAAGTGTTTCTACCCCTCCCTTTCCGGAAAAAAAGCTGATAAAAAAACAGACCTGTGTTGAAATCTCTATTAACCAGAGACCTCAAATTGCTCGACGTAGTCGGACCCTCAAGAGTTTTATTTTTTTTTATTATTATGGAAAATGCCCCGTCGTCGAGGTACCTGTGTCTGACCCTACATGCATCACTAGACATGTTTGTGCTGCCAGAAGTTGTAGAACACTACCTAACCACCAGTACGCACACCAGCACCCGAGGTATCCATGACAACTCACCGGTGCATAAATCTGCCGTTGTGACAAACGTCAGGAGCACATTATCGAAACTTTGTCACATCCTTCATAGAGCCCTGATTTAGCTCCAATTGCCTTTAGTCTGAATTATGTCACTACAAAAACAGCTGAAGGATAGATGATTTGAAAGACGACATGAGGAGATAAGTGCAGTTTCCTTTTGTATGAACATCATATCAAACAGTGAATACAAAATGGCATCTACTAATTGGTTGATCAGATCTAAAGAATAATAAGAGGTGCTTGGGAAGTACTTTCTAGAGGATGCAATGATGTATTGCTCACTAACAAAGAACATTGATGATGGGCGCATTACTATTCAGAACTTTCGTAAATACTCCTCGGACATGTAAACTATTATAATTCCAATACATACTTGTATGCTAGTAGTATAGGCTGGCATCTATTTGGAAATACATTATTATATTTGGGACGGTATGTCCATCTATGGGAAGTTATCATCCGGATAGGACAGTATGTCCGTCGATAGGAATTCAATATCACGTTCGGGACAGTACGGTCATCTATCTGAATTACGATTACGTTTGGAAAGGTGTGGTAGGAATTTAACATTATGGATGGGATAATGGTACATTAGTGCAGATTTTTAAAAATGTATTGCAAATAATGGGTGAGAAAAATAATCTATGTCCGTGTTTGAACCAAGACAAGGAAATCGCAGTCGCGGGGTAACCGTTTGACTGGGATTTCCTTATCTCGGTGCAAACCCCAAAACTAGATTCTCTTAGTCTAGACCAGATGGTATCATATTCATTAAACACTGGAACATTCACGGAGGCTTTTCTTACCAAAATGGAATCACTTTATATTGATAAAATTCAACTGAATTTTTAAATGCCAAACTTTCGTTTGTTTTTCCGTGAATGGAAGTTGCCAGGATCCTTTTAAAATGTCCAACTTGGTGACATATTTAGCATTTCCAATTTTGTCGATACAATCATCTATTCTTGGCAATGGAGATGAATTCTTTTTTGTGATACTGTTGTCTTTGCTATAATCAGTACACATGCAGAATATATTATTTGGTTTTGGCAGAAGATTATATGGTGAACTCCAGTTACTTTTACTTGGTTCTATATCCTTCAATAAATATTGAATTTCTATCTCCAAGCATTCCAGCTTGGGTGGATTCATCCTGTGAGGATATTTAATAGGTGTAGACTCATTTATAGATTTCATTTGTTCGTAAAAGGACGTCATAAATCAAGTGCTCATATTCACATAATAGCTATTTTAGTTCACTCTTTTCTTCTCGCTGTAGATGTGAACGTTTCTAGTCCAGATTGTTTAATATTTCTGAATTCCGAAGATTGGTTAAACTAAAGTTACTGCAGTTAGATTGTATTCTACTGTTTGGGATATACACAATTAATTGAATGAATAATGAACTGTGTTATCTCTATCAAAATGCCCCTTTATCACATGTATGTGAGAAAGTTGTTCATGTTTCCGTGTCCCAGGAGCTTAATGATTTACTTTAAGTCATTTACTTTCTTTTCAAATTGAATAGGGACCATACCATTTAGCACAAAGATGATTTTGAGGAATGGGGAAGAGAGACAGAACTTTATCACCAGGCTAAAATCTCCATTTCTGTCTATTTCGGTCATTTCTTAATTTCATGTTTGGCAAAGTAGAGTGAGTACTAATTAGTTCATGCTACGTCAAAGCCTTTGACAACTTATATTTAAAATCAGATATAATCAATAAGTCTATTTCATCAAACAATTTATTTCTTAAGAATACAAAATAAAACTTCAAAAGACACTTACAGTATTGTGAATTATGTTACAAAATAATCTTAAATGTAATATCACAAGTCCAAAAGTATATAATGTTCCGAATGAGTTCCAATAATCATTAATGTGCTGATGCACCAATAGTCTTAAATGTCCTGTCTTTGAATAAATTCACAATATCCAAAAATAGTGTGTTAATCGAGTCAATTAGCACTTTGTAATTTCAATGAATGATTAAATAAATATTCGTCCAGAATGATATCTAAACATAATTGTAAATGATTCCATAAACTACTCTTAAAACAGAAATGAATAATTTGTTCATGAAACCCTTATTTATACATATTTCATTTGATCTAAGACGTAATACAATGTTCTGGTAAGCCAATGGAAAATTCCACGAACTCGTAAACAATGTTAAGCCTTGAATTCACATTCTAGTAAACATCTTGTGATCAAAATTACAATTATCACAAAAGTCCGATATGCAAACACTCTATCACAACCCTCAATGAAGGAAAAAAATCAAGTACATAACACCATTAAAGACAGAGGTACATGTAAATCGTATGAGTGACAACACCCTCGAAAATTGTACGAGTGACAACATCCTTGCAAATCTTCCTTCACCAAATTACCATCATTGTCATTTGTTCATGAAGTCAGACTGGTCTAGTTGTTCGTCCATAGCAAACATATTCTGGGCAGAATAAAGCAAGCATAAATCGATTTATCATTTAAGAATCAAACGTAAAAATCAGTCAAGTGTAGTGATATGTGAGCACTGGGTTCTTAAATAAAAATTACTGTAGTATTTCGCCTTTAAGAACCTTTCAGTTGACAATGACTGTTTTGAGGTCCTTGGAAACAGCTGTAAGCTGACGCGGGTGTTTGATTCGCTCGGTATGAGACCGACTGTGTGTACAGAAAACATTGTTTGTTCTACGGATTACTCCGAACTAACTGCAGTTATGTATACTTAATTTATATTATGTACCTGTTTTTTTATCATATCTGTGACAAAGGGTTGTGAAAATGGAGTTTTTGCCAACATGACATTTGTCATGATTCTAAGAAGTAAACAAGATGTTTGTACGATCTTAGTTCAGTGCTTAACCTCATTTACAAGTTGAGAAGGTTCTGTAATCTAACTTGGTTTAAATTTGGTGTAATTATCCATTATGATGATCAGAGTTTCCAGAACATTCTATTGCGACATAGGGCAAGTGAAGCATGCAAATAAAGGATTTGGTAAACAAATATTCATTCCTGGTTTACATAAGTCTTTGGGACTATGTGATCAGAGTTTGCAGTTGTTTTCAGATATCATTCTAGAAGGTTTATTTATTTAAATCATTCATTGGAATTACAAAGTGTTCATTGACATATATCTACATTATACGAATAGCTGCAAGTCTCTTTAGTTTACAGTTGAGCTAGACGTATGAACAATGGATGATATTTCTAACGTACAGCCATGTGACGGAAATTAATTTTGATTACCGACAGCAAGGTGTCTGTAGACGCCGATAGCAGAGTAATCAAAATCGAAAAGTTGGGTATCGTAAAATACATGTTAGATATATAACGTCTTACTAATTTTCTTTACAGCAATCACTGAATATATAGATGCCGATAACAGAGTAATGATAATCGCAAATAGGAAGTTGAAGACGAAGTTTTCATTGTAATGCTGATGTCGGCATTGTGGCCATTGCAAATAGTAGCAAGGACCATGGATATTAACCAAGTGACCGTCTTGATTTCAGTTTAGTTGAAAACAAAATGAAATCACAGACATTGGCTGTATTGCATCTTAAATTAGACACATACTTAAAAAGGTCCGACTATTAGTGTACTGAACAACAAAGTTCCGTTTAAGTGAACAGTTCGTCAGTGCATCCCTTAAAATACCCCTCTTCGAAGTCTGATTATCCAAATATTAAATGCAATTGTGCATTAAAGTTTTCAATATGTTGTTTATACACAAGAAAACTGGCAGCTTTCAAATCGTCTGATACTCCACAATCCTTTGATAACGGGATTCAGCAAAATAAAATTCACTTGGACCTAAATCAGGGCTTTACGGAGAGTGTAGCAAAGTTTTATGTGATGGTACGTTGTCATGGTGTAGAGGGCTACTTCGGATACCTGTGCTCGGATGGGTGGTTTCGTGGTGTTTTACAACATTTGAGCAACACTTTGGAGGCATACAAATATTCAGCGACACTAGCCGAGTCGGACGCTGAGCGACCTGGTCTTAGGCAATGAAAACTATGCATATAAAGCTCTTTTAACAGTCCCTCTACGTCGAACGACCTGCAATCTCTGCTCTTTTACTCTGAGCCAAACTGTACGATTGTCACTTGGGTCTAGTTCAAAACAGATAAATCAAAGTTTCATCACCTGTGTCAATCTCACATTTGTCTGGTCATGTTTTTCATTTTGGGCTAGTAGTTGTTTGGAAGTTTCAATCCATGTCTGCCTTTGATTAGATGTCAACAAATGCGGGACCCATCTTGCACTAAACGCATCTGAACTTCAACCATCTTGAAAACGAAATATCCACCTAAAAACCGTAAGTATCAGAGAGGAGTACATTGTGAACTTTATCCAAGTCCGCCTTGATATCAGTCAGAGAGCAACTCACGAGAGCCTGGATTTTCCTGTAGGCTTAGTAACATAAGTGTTATCGTCCGACATTTTTACCTCACTGTCATTTACCTATTTTACGTTGCACGCATATTTCTGCAGGTGTCTTGCGTGCTGCAGGTGCAGCTGCAAATCATCTTGTTGAACGCTATTTTGTCTAACAACTTGCATAAAATTCATTGACAAGTTTAAATAAATGATGACCAAATATTTAGAACTTTCTAAATGCGCCTTGTTTATTGTGCAATGAAGAGTGCATTTTGAACCATTTCTGCTATTTGACAGATACAGAATATGTTCCGATAACAGTAATGCGTGATCATCGACATAAAGTTTAATACTTCATCAGGAAAACGAGAAGACGTGCTAGCATGACCATTGAAGCAATAACCGAATGTAACAGGTCCAATTACATCACCTCTTGTTAGGTAACATCGTACAGAAATAAACAAGGAATGTGGGAGGGGATACATTTATTGACCATTTACAATAGACTTGGTTATTCATATATGAACGGGGATACATTGCTTGACAATTTACAATAGACTTCATTATTTCAACAAACTATAGCTATACATTTCTTGACAATTTTGGATATTTCAAAATGTTTCATGTGAAGACAAAAAAACAAACAAAACAAATTAAATTTGTCACTTATAACATTATGTAAATATCGATCTATCTTTCAAAGACGGATGTTGTATATCACGTTTTTATTTGATTTTTGGAGCTTTAAATCACAAAATAAATAATTATTTTACTAAACATTAATCATCTGTATTATTTGTACAGAAGGCCGACACACCAGTTAGTCAGCCACTATCAAACGGTTCGTCCACATCAATAAAATTCAATACTTTTTCAATGACCCGTACATATTAAAAAATGACCAGATGATATTCAAAACGTAGGTGGCCCTTGTGACGTCTCTTTAGGTTAATCTTTTCAAGCGACGTTCACTTACACACACACTCATCACAAATGTATGTATGTATGTATGTATGTATGTATGTATGTGTGTATATATATATATATATATATATATATATATATATATATATATATATATATGTATATGTATATATATATATATATATATATATATATATATATATATATATATATATATATATATGTATGTATGTATGTATATATATATATATATATATATATATATATATATATATATATATATATATATATATATATATATATATATATAGAGAGAGAGAGAGAGAGAGAGAGAGAGAGATCTGTGTGTGTGTGTGTGTGTGTGTGTGTGTGTGTGTGTGTTCTGCTTTACATATAAAAAGCGCATCGTTAAGGAAGGTGACAATCATTTTCTCGTCATGATACATATATGTCAAGCAGTTGTAATCAATTAAGTGCCAAAGAAAATTCTGTCAAGTTTCTTCTTTAGGTGAACGAATATTCTGGCAAGGCATTTCAGAACTTATATTTTCTTTCAGATAACAGTGAGAATCTAATATTTGTTACTCATGTTGTTAAAAGAACATAGAAATGGTACAAGTACTCCTAAATGATCTACATATTGCCCTTAAACGCACACAAAAATGCAACTAGTCAGATTGTCACACTTATATCATGCATTCAGATAGGATAACTTCAAATATGTAAGACAATTATGCAACAACATTCTTCAATGGCACGAAGACAAATACTATGATACTTAGGTGAAAACTAATGTTTCCAAAGTTTGGTTTCGAGGTGATTCAGGGTCACTTATAAGCATGAGAAAGTGTGAATATGTCGGTAGTTTTGTGTTGGAATAAAAAAGACTCAAGAATAATGATCGCATGTTAACGCCTGTTTATTATGCCCCAGCCACGAAGTGCAGAGCATAAATTCAAAGGTATTCTCCATGGTAAAGCAGTGTTAGGGACCAGCTTCGCGCTGATAAAAGAGACCGCCGTATAGCTGAGGGGCTCTGGCTTTCCACCAGACTCACTATTCATAAGCAAATCTATGAAGCTACTAAGAAGAACGTCACAAACGTAGTCCATGTAGAAAAATCAGCCCACTACAATACTACGATCATGGAAAGATCCAGCTGCAAAGAGCTCTTCGAGATTACTAACAAACTAACGTCAAGGAACAAATGAACACCACTTCCAACTACCTTCTCTCTAGTCGACCTTCCGGACATGTTTGCAAATTTCTTCCGTGACAAAGTACAAACCATTAGAGATAAGCTTGACAATACAATTTCAACTGACTCGTCGTCACCATACAGTTGGGATACGGAAGTTCAGCGGCAACCATTAGACATGTGAACCTGTCTCTATGGATCTAGTACGTACAATAGTGATGAAGAGTGCACCAAAGTCATGTGAACTTGATCCAATTCCACCATCACTGCTTCTTGAGTGATTAGATCCAGTATTGCCTTCACTAAATGATGTTATTAATACCTCTGTGTCATCCGGGGAATTCCCATCATTTTTCAAAACCGCCATTGTAAAGCCTCTGCTGAAGAAACCAACACTCAACCATAACGATTTAAAGAACTACCGCCCAGTTTCTAATCTCCCATTCATATAAAAAAATCTTAGATAAGGTTGTTCTAACCCAGCTTGTATCTCATCTGAATTAAAACAGTCTTTTTAGCAATGTACAATCTGCATATCGCCCTTGCCACAGTACTGAAACTACTTTTCTAAAAGTAGTTAATGACATTCTCTGCTTTGGATAGCGGAAAGATTACAGTCCTCACCCTCCTTGATTTGTCTGCAGCATTTGACACAATAGACCATGATATATTACTTCACCATCTCCAGCATGTATTTGAGATTCATGATACAGCCTTAATGTGGTTAAAGTCCTACTTGGTCAACAGGGCATAAATTGAGTCTGCAAATGGAATACACTCCAGCCCAGTTAATATATGTTGTGGTGTTCCACTGGGGTCTATTCTTGGACCTGTTCTCTTCATTATATACACTCAGCCGCTCACAAGTGTCATAGATCATCATCCATTGTCTCACTGAAGTTGATGCTACCATCCAAGGTATAGAGAGGTGCATTTCTGATGCGATATCATGGATGACATGTAACAAGCTGCAGATGAATGATGATAAAACTGAGACCATTCTTATCACAACACAAAGACTTTCTCAGTCACATCCTTTACCTCAAACAAAAAATATCAGTAACACCAACATTATATTCACACAGTCAGTACGAAACCTAGGTGTCACTCTGAACAGTACTGTCACGTTTCACCAACATGTCATGAACATATGCAAGGCTGCATATCTTGAGCTGAGATGCATCAGCTCCATTCGCAAATATCTTTCAGTTGATGCCACTAGAACACTGGTATGTTCATTAGTACTTTCAAGACTGGACTATTGTAACTCAGTTATGTCTGGTTCATCTTAACATCTACTTCATAAACTTCAAAAAGTTCAAAACACAGCTGCTCGGATCATACTTAGAGTACCACGATCAGAGCACACCTCCCGCTAATCTCTACCCTACACTGGCTATCCAATCGATCCAGAATCAAACACAAAATATGTTCTCTGTGCTACGTTTCACTGACGGACTCCAGTCCTACATATCTATCCGACCTCACTCATGTGTACATACCAGCAAGATACTTACGCCCCTCTTCTGACAATCGTATACTCATTATTCCCACTACGAAAAAGAAGTCATATGGACAACGTTCTTTTGCATACCAGACTCCAGCAACGTGGAATGAATTGCCCACTGAACGTAGACACAAAGACACAGTGATCCCATTCAAGAGTGTTCTTAAAACTCACTTATTTCGACTGCAAGAACAAACTTAAAGACCTACTAATGTTCGCTACCGTAAATATTTACAGCCTGTTTTTATGTTTTCTAATTTCATGATGTTTGTTTTCTGTAATAATATTATTATATATGTTTTTTTATGTTATAGGTGTTGTCTAATGTTGTAAAGCGCTTAGAGCTTCTAAAGATTATGCGCTATAAAAAGTCCTCATTATTATTATTATTATTATTAGCAATAAAAAAATATATTCAGTGGAAATACATGTCGATCGACACGAAAGTATTGCCAAGCTTAAAGGCTGCAAAGTTTGTATAGAACTAGATTTCGTAAATCTATTTATATTTTACACAGTCACAAACATGAGTGGAAGATTGAAAATTGGTTACTTATCTCCCGTTAACAATGTCACCACCATGAACCAAACTGAAGCCACCAGAGTCCTCCAATGAGGTCGCATACACAACATGAATGATGTCTCTTCATTTGTGTCTAGAAAACAAATTTATGAAAGCAGCACTGGAAAATTAATTACTCAAAAATTGCGCGAAAATTATAAATTCATATAATTTAAGTCACAGATATAAATTAATTCTTGGGCAAATTAAGCCACCCCTCTAACCTCTAAAACGAAAGTCAATTCTTCAGGTTTTGATCTTATATAAAGTCATCAAGATATAGAAAACGTTGTTAAAACAAACACACATACACATACTCTCTCTCTCTCTCTCTCTCTCTCTCTCTCTCTCTCTCTCTCTCTCCATATTATGTTCTTCTATGAAGGGAGAGTGTTCATAAAAAGAGAAAAGGCAAAACTGCATTTAGTAAACGTCCACCATCAGTGCTGACTAATGTTTACTTTTTGTTTGTTTCTTTGTGGGTTTTTTTTTTTATTTAAAACGGTGAATAAAGATTTATGACAGAGTAATCTGACTTTCCAGTGTTCTCGACATAACTAGAATAATCACACGGGGAAATTACTCTTACCAATTTTTATTCGCTTCTTTGACTTCTTGTTGGATAGGCTTTCATACCAATACTTTACTTTTGCATCATTTTATGAATCATTGCTTTTAATTTGAAAACACTGGTCACAATGACATATTTCCATGTTACTAAGTATCTATGTATATACCATGGTTTTGCTAATAATCCGACAATAATTCATGTAAATGATAAATTTGACTACTGTAAAAGACCGGTTGACGAGCACCGTGACATGACAGTTTCACTAGCAACGTTTTCGACATTTCATTTTGTAAAGGTCGAACTTTTTGGAAGCTACATGACGCCTCACTATGGTCTGATGAGTTCCATCTTTCCTGAGTTTTTTTCCCTCCTTCTATACACTAGTGACCGAAGTTTTGTTCGAGTTTGTCTATAGAAAAGCAAAAGTATATGTCGAGATTGACATTAATATAGTGTTTTCTTGTCCTAATAAACGATATAAAAACAAAACAATATGCTATGACGAATGCATTAAAATTATTTTCGAAATGAGGACAACAAGTATTCTGATGATACGTGCCCATCGTCTATTTTATCTTAACACCGTGTTCCCCTCGCTATCAAAGTCAATTTCAGGATGTTCCATCCCGTGTTTCATGTAGACACAAATGTAGGTGAAGACTTTATTCCAGGCGTCTGCCACTTCCTTTGTATAGTTCTCCTGTAGTGTATTTTGTAGACCGTGGTTTAGAGCTGGCCATAACCTCTATAAACAAAAAGGAAATAGAAATAAGTACCTTGCATTGTTAACATGGAAAGATGCATATAAAATCACAATAGACCCACAAGATATCAGTGTGATTAAAACACAGAGCAATATATAGTTTTATAGGATCTCATATGCTCCCATCATTACCTCCACTGATATCATTCCGCGCCATCTTTCAGCTCCTCATCCCATAATGGGTATGTGCTAAAAATTGGTTCAATGAAATAGCACACAATTTTAAGTTACATGTCTTACAAAAGATACCCAAATTATGAAACTATTCCCAGAAGATAATTACGAAATCGAATATAAAGTTGACGAAAAAGTATAGAACTGAATAGTTTAATAAAGGCACGGGCTATAATTATAGAATGGCATGCAAATGCAAGCACAGAGAAAAACATACATGTACATACAAGTATAAACGAACTTTCATTTCTCAACCTTCATATGAAAGAAAATAACTAACATTAATGGATTATTGTGTTTGTACTCTAGAATAATGTATGCTAATCCGAAATTTAACGGGGCGAATTTGCGAATCTCACGTACTCAGGGCTAAACCACAATATCTAACAGTACCAACAATATAATTTATTGATTATCTACCACCAATTGATTTTTTAAAAAATGCATTTTGAAATACATCTTAAGACATAAAAAAAATATGGTCATCTTAATTGAAATGACGCTTTAAAGGAGACGGCACTGTGTTTTAATGCAGATTTGTTGATAGTTGACTTGCAGGAGGGACACAATATACAAATAATGTAAATATCGCTCCATGTATGCGAAAACCCTCGAATCTTCCTTGTTGCTTACGGAAACACGTTTGCTTCGTTGATTAGGTGTTGTAAACGAGTGTGTAATTATGTTGGAATTTTATCAAGCTGCTGTTTGAATGTCTATAATTATACATAAAACAAAACAAAACTTAGCACTTTTGCGAAGTTCCACAGCAGAGATACAGCTAAATGGTCTTTAGACTATGTCAGTATGGGCGACAGAAGTTGATAAGTTATTTTGTAGTGTCCTTGTTTATGATCAGTTAACACTGGCTGTGTGATATTTCTATAAAAAGTTATTTCTTTATATATCTTTTAAATGGTGAATGATTCGGCGTATAAAAACTTTTAAAGTAATATTTCAGTTTCATTCTCCAAAATATACATAACGCTTAGCAACGTTTACATTTTCAGTACTTAACTTGAAAATTGACATTTGCAGACACGATTGAACTGATAATTATGGGTGGGTATTTTGTGGTCTCTGTATTAACACCAATGTCCATTTAGCGATGAAAGACATGATTTCGTTTGTTTGCCCTACTTACGCGTAATTTACTCAGGAAATACCTTGTTGACGTGTATTAAGTTAACCCTAATTTACAGAAAAGGTATGTCAATAGACTGTTGTTGTGGTAAGTATTGTATGTACTAGCTTATAAGTCGAGTCCAACTTCAAAACTACTCAAACCCAGATGTGTCGTCGCATAATACGCTGGCAGACCAGGGTCTGTTCAGTTTGTTAGGAGTAATTAATAGAACAAATAAGGTAAACCTGATTTGCAGGCGCCTTATTCTATGGCAAATCAGGACCTTTGTCGTTTACAGCTAGACGCATCTTATAAGCGAGTACAAATGGGATTACATATTTATCTGCATACAGCATTCAGTCTTCTGCATACTCTTACAACTGGAACGGTCAAAGCATTTTTTTCATATATGTTTTCTTTCCATTTGTGTATATATCACTTCCTTGAGATGTAGTCCATGTAAGTTTTAATTATTTATTCACTTGTTCAGTTTGCAAACTTTGCACAATACTAGAATTGATTCGGTTGGTATGCGTGTGGCTTCCATGTTTTATACGGCAGTGATAGTAATCTTAAATGACAATGTAATGTATATCATATCCTTCAACTGTTAGGTACCTGATTAACTAGACTGAAGAAATCATCCTTCAACAACTGTTTGTGCTCCAGTTAGTTTGCACTGATAAAACAAATTATTGTATCTACCATATCAAAAGCAACTGAAGTCCGCTTTTCTTGGAATAATCAACACAGCTCTCCATCTTCGTCAACGCAATGAAATCCGTTAACACAAGATTTTTGCAGATATTTATTACTGTGTAGTACTCGCTAATATGTCGAGGCCAACTGCACACAATACATATTGTGATCTGCCTTAGAAAAATACGCCTGCAGATCAGTCTATATTGTTTGTTCTAATGATTACTCCTAACAAATTGCACAGACCCAGATATGTCGACGATTAGGCGACTGCAGATTTGGTTGCCTGTAGTTTGCAGTTGCAGATGTAGTTTGCACTTACATGCTAGTAAATATGGTAAATATTTTAAAATCTGATTCAGTCTTTGAAACAAGGCTTCGGCCATACTGAGCTAAGATAATGTCAAAAGCGCTTAGGTTATGGGTAGAATAATAGGAATATAACAGTTGAAGTATGTAGCGACATCAATATAATGTTTTCTTTTTTATTCTTCAAGTTTATAATAAAATTTGTTATATGTGACAACATTACATTTGTAATAGACTCAAGTACGTAAGTTAACTAACATAAAAACCTGAGATATCCCCGTTCAATAAAATAACACCAAAGATATACTTTCGACAAAACAGTCAACAGATGTACGCTGGCTAAAAGGACTCTAATCATATGAGTCCACTAAAATTAGACCAAAGTTAGCTATTATAATTCAAGAAATATTTGTCAACTAAAACGAGTCCAGCACGGCACATTCGATAAAATAAATCGAAACATAATATGTATATTCGCTAAAATAATGCCACATAGCAAATTTACTATATGCTGTTAGCTCTGTGATACTTCAGATGAACCTGTTAATAAACTTATTATTCTTTATTAGATCGGATGGTGCAAACGCATACCAACTTTTGCATTATAGCTTTCAAATTGTATATTTCGAGAATGACAACTCTTATACAAGTGATACAAGCTTTAATGAATCAGACCGTAGCTTTTCAAACAGTACCAGAACACATTAACTTCAAAATCAATATCATGTAATTTCGTTTAGAAGAAAACAGCAGGGACCTAATGGTATGCATGTGTCCTTCCAAAGGAGCGGACACGACCAGATATCTCAGACGTTTCAAGTTGTCAATAATAGATATGAAACAAACTGAAACCTTACAGCAGCCTTAGAACACTGGGGACCTATGTTTCTTTTCTGCCATGCTTTTAAATATTTTATGCTAGCCTTAGAATAGTGGGGACTTATGTGTCTCTTTGTAATGCTTTTGAATCTTATGTACTTTCCAGCTTTTGGTATTTTTGGCATGGCGACTATAAGGTCCTGAAAGAACTGTCTGGATTGTACAAGATCTGCATTTTTGCATTTTATTTTCTTCAGAATATATATATATATATATATATATATATATATATATATATATATATATATATATATATATATATATATATATATATATATACATACATATACATACTCACACACATTTTAGAAGCAAATTTGCCTTATTTAAGCGTAGCTTCAGTGCCTCTGTAGTTCTGTTGCTAACGCTTAAACAAAATCGTTTGGCAAAGTTATTTGTTTCGCAAAATTATATAAACAATGCCATGCCAAGCTTATTCTTTTCAATTTCTAATATATATTTTCACGTGTACAGAGCAACAATCCCCGAATCTTTATCATTTAGACGTACGCTATCTTAGAAATTAAAAAGTGTGTGTGTGTGTGTGTGTGATTTAGATTTTTAAAGCAGCTTTAACATTTTTTTCAAGAACTAGAGAACAGCGATGTTTTTAATGAGATCGACAAGGACACACTGAGAGATAATACCATAGCTGCAAGTAAAAAATGATATAAAATAAAGCATTTGTAAGACTACATGATACCAAGAAATCCCCAAAACCCGGCAGTGTAAAACGAATCCTTAAAATATACAAGGAAGGAAATCCAATAAGCCACATGGAATTAAACGCCCAACAGGAAGGATAGTCGAGATAGCGGAAAATTAATTGAAAGGTTATGTCACCTATCTTCCATTAAGACACAAATCATCTGAGCAAATGAGGAAAAATTAAAAAGAAACTGCCGGAAGATGCATTTCCTGGCTGTATGGATGCAAGCATAATATACCATAGCGTACCGCGAAAAGAAGGACGAAAGGACTACATGTTTGCGTGAAAAAAACAAAATAAAACAATAACGAGAGAAGGTGCGATAAGAATATCAATCTTTTGTTTTGGTGATTGTTTTCTGATATTATGGATAATCTGGACCAGAAATTTTCGCATTTGCAACAACAAGAAAGGAATGAACTTAAACAGTTATTATTTGAATGCGAGCACTTATTTCCAAACGTTTCTACACTAAAAAAAATTATATGACGTTGAAATTGTAAATTCCGAACCTGTGAAATAACACCCGTATAGAATGAACCCTCTCAGACAGGAATACTTGAAAAAAGAAATTCAGTATTTGCTGGAGAATGATTTCATAGAGCCCAGTAAAAGTGACTGGAGTTCACCATGTATACTTGCTCCGAAACCAGATAAAACTTTCCGTATATGCACTGATTACAGGAAGGTGAACATTGTGACTAAAACAGATTCATTTCCATTACCAAAAATTGATGACTGCATTGACAAAATCGGAAATGCCAAGTATGTCACCAAATTTGATCTTCCTAAAGGATTTTGGCAAATTCCACTGACAGAAAGAGCAAAGGAAATTTCGGCATTCGCGACTCAAGATGGACTTTACGAGTGTAAAGTGATGCCGTTTGGCATGAAATGTTCATCTAGTACTTTTAAACGTCTAATGAATATGATTACCTCTGGTCTAGATAACTGTTATGCTTACATCAATGACGTCATCATCTACAACGACACCTGGAAAGAACATTTAGCAACAATTCGGAAATACTTTGACAGACTCACTGATGCAAGTTTGACAATTAATTTATGCAAAAGTGAGTTCAGCTGTGCTTGTGTAACATTGCTAGGATATATCGCGGGACAAGGACAAGTTAAACCTATAGATGGTAAGGTCAAGGTTATCTCTGAATTCCCTATGCCTGTTAGTAAAAAGAAACTAATGCGATTTTTGGGTATGGATGGATACTACCGGAATTTTTGTTTCAATTTTTCGATAATTGCTGAACCCCTGACAAATTTATTGATCCAGAAAAACACGTTTTATTGGACTGAAATATGTGAGAAGGGTTTTGATATTTTTGAGGCCATACTTAAGAGTGCAACAGTTCTTACAGCTCCAAATTTAAGCCAATCATTTAAATTGTCTGTTGATGCAAGTGATGTTTGAATGATTGAAGTAGTATTGATTCAAGAAGACGAAAATGGTGTTGATCATCCAGTGTGTTATTTTTTCTAAGAAATTTAAAAGGCACCAAAGAAATTATTCAGCAATCTGGAAGGAATGTTTAGCTTTGATATTGGCATTACAACATTTTGAAGTTTACATTAGTTCAGCGCCTTATTCGATTATTGTGTTCAGTGATCACTACCCCTTTACCTTCATCGTCAAGATGAAAAATAAAAATCAAAGACTACTAAGGTAGAAATCATTCTTTTTCTTTTATGTGGGAAGTGTTATGTATATTTGATTTAATTTACTTGATTTAATTTAATTGTTTTTTAATTTTATTTTAATTCTTTCTCAGAGTAAGATTCATAAAGAGGAATCAATACCATACCTGGAGTACATGACAAATAACATGTAGCAATTGTTTCAAACTCAGTTTTTTTCAGATGATTGACCAACGTCCGGGCATCTGTTTTGCATTATAGCTAGATTTATTATTGATGTTTTGAGAAAGAATAGTCATTATTGCTTTAACACTTGAGAAGTTTAAGTGTTTTATGTTGTGACCAGTTTTGGGATGAATATTTTGCTTTCTTCAATTTATTTGGATTTCAGTTTTGCTTTCCCTGGAAATACTTGTGCTCTAAATTAATTCTTGGACAAGGACGTTTATCAAAATTTGCACAAAATTTAAACACTTGAATATTATTTTCTGTGATTCAACAAAGAACTGTTCACACATCAGTTCGACGCTGACCACAGCATACGTCATCACCTTCCATTTTGGATTTCATCGGGATTCGAACTCAATTTCTTCTCATATTTAATTCTTGGATTATTTTGGATTTGATTCGTAAAACCGGAGGTTCTTTTTCACATTTTTAACTTGTTTCTTTTAGCGAAATAAATTATTTGTTAAATTTTACAAAACTTTTTGTCTTCACTTTTTTCTTTTTACGTTTTCTAAGAGCCTACACACGTAACAACAAGGACGTTCCCAGGTGCTGCTGTTGGGAGTGATCACGACCTCGTGATTATGAACTTCCGAGTGAGGCTGAAGAAAATTAACAAACCAAAGAACATCGGGCTCAAATTCAACCTTGAACAACTGAAGGACCCTAACATTTGCAAGTCGTTCCAAGCCACACTTGGAGGAAAATTTGCTCCACTCCTTGTGATGGATGGTGATGTCAAAGGGACGACAGACACTTTCAACACAGTCATGACAGCAGCTGCCAAGGACATCAGTGGCCTCCATCGCCCAAAGAAAAACCCTAGGTTACGGAAGAGATTCTGAAGTTGTGTGATGCCCGAAGAGAACTCAAAAACACCAGACACACAACAGGGGCAATGGAGTACCGAGAAATAAACAAGAATATCAGAAAAAAACTTGAAGAAAGCAAAAGAAGATTGGATTGGACAAAAGTGCACAGAAATAGAGACCAGTCTGACAAAGAATAACAGCAAAAAGGCATTCCAAATTGTGAAAGACCTCACCAGACAGAAACAACCAAGAGCCAGTACCATTCAAGACAAAAATGGAAAATGCCTCAAGGAAGCGAGTGACATTGCAGAAAGATGGACTGAGTATTGCAAAGAACTCTACAACCATCAGTCCACAGGAGACCCAGAGGTGCTTGAAGTTCCAAACTCCTCAAATGATGACGATTTCCCCATTCTCAAAGAAGAGGTGGAGTCAGCAATAAGAGCACTGAAGAATGTGAAGGCAGCTGGAGTAGACAACATCCCAGCTGAACTTATCAAGAATGGGTGGGGGGGGGGGGGATCAGTGAAAGAGCTACTAACAAAAATCTGCAACAAGATCTGGCAGACAGGTGAATGGCCAACACAATGGACCCAGTTACTGATTATAACTTTCCCCAAAAAAGGCAATCTCAAGCTGTGCCAAAATTACAGAACTATCAGTTTGATCAACCATGCTAGTAAGGTAATGCTGAAGATCATCTTGAACAGACTGAAACCACAAGCAGAAGAAATAATCGCTGAAGAACAGGCTGGGTTCCGGAGTGGAAGAAGCAGAACAAATATTCAACCTCAGGGTTTTGTGTGAAAAGTACTCGCAACACCAACAAGACATCTATCATGTGTTCATAGATTTCAAAAAGGCCTTTGACAGAGTGTGGCATGAGGCATTGTGGGCCACAATGAAGAAGTATAACATGGGTCAAAAGTTAACCAATATCATCAAGCAGCTGTACGCCAAGGTTACCAGTGCAGTAATTTCCCAAGGTTATGTGGGGGACTGGTTCCAGACAACAGTGGGAGTGCGTCAAGGCTGTCTCTTGTCACCCACGCTTTTCAACATCTACTTAGAGCGCATCATGAGCGAAGCCCTGGAAAACCACTGTGGGACAGTCAGCATTGGAGGGCGTAACATCACCAACCTCCGCTTTGCACACGACATTGATGGGCTGGCAGGCAGTGAAGACGAGCTTGCCACCTTAGTGAAGAACCTGGATGAAACATCTTCCAGATTTGACATGGAGATAAGCGCTGAGAAGACAAAGCTGATGACAAATAGTGGCAAACAAATCTCAGCCAAGATTGAAGTCAGAGGACATTAACTGGAAACAGTGAGCCAGTTCAAATATCTTGGTTCCATAATCACCGAAGACGGATCAAGAGCAGAAATTTTGTCAAGAGCAGCACAAACAATGGCAGCTATGTCAAAGCTAAGACCCATCTGGAGAGGCAAGAATATCTGTCTGAAAACTAAAATCAGACTATTGCGAGCTCTAGTCATCTCAATCATTTTGTACTCATGTGAGGCCTGGACCCTGACAGCAGAATTACAACGAAGAATCCAGTCACTTGAAATGAGATGTTACAGAATCATCCTTGGCATCTCTTACATGGACCACATCACAAATGAAGATGTGCGTAACACCATCAGGCGCAAAGTAGGCCAATATGAGGACCTCCTCACCACCGTCAAAAAGAGAAAGCTGAAATGGTATGGCCATGTCACTAGAGCCAACAGTCTATCCACAGCAGTCCTGCAGGGCAGCGTCCAGGGTGGCAGAAGGTGAGGTAGACAGAGAAAATGTGGACTAACAACATCACAGAATGGACCAGGAAAAGTTTTGCGGAGACACAGGCATTGGCACATGATCGAGACAAGTGGAGGGAACTGGTCAGGTGTTCAGCAGCACAGGGCCTCGACGACCACACTAGGTCATGAGACTGATGATGATGATGACACACGTAACACATGATAGTTTCTACTTTGGAAATGTGTTTTTAATTCATTCAAAAATGTTGTAATTAACAATCGTCTGAAATGATATGTAGGTATCTTTTCGTCTTACTCTAAGGAATACAATTTTTACCTGGGATGAGAAGACGAATATTATACGTATTGGTTGATATTAGTTTCACTGATCTGAGCATTTACAGAGACTGTACTATCAGAAGTTAATATGACAGTTAGATCTACAAACGAAACCTGCATAGTGGATCAGTAAATTTAATTTTTGGGTGAAAAGTATTCAGATGAAAAATAATTCACCTTGTAGTTCTTCTTCCGAATGCTTCCAAATCATAAAGATGGCATTTAACAATCTTAACCAAACAGTAGGATTAGCATTCTACCATTTCAAGAAAAGTGTAGCGTATGTAGGGGACACAGGCCTACATACTGCTGTACCCATTATTTGAATGGAATTTACGCTTTTAAACAGGAAATTATTATTGAGTGGAATGCTCCGTAGTACAGTTTGTATTACCTAATACGGTTTATTTATATAACTTAAGTATGCTACACTTTCAGAAGTCAGTGGTTATTCATCCATCAGTCATTTATACCTGGAAATGTCATCAACCGTTAAAAATGTCATTATTTGAAATCTTTTCAAAGACACCCATTAACAAGTGTTCCAGATTCACTTCTAAGTTCTAACCAGCCATATATGCTGGGACGGAGCTAAGAGGTGTCAACAAACAGATATGAATAGCAGAGGTACGAAATGATGCTTACAAATAGATGAATACGCTAAAATTTATATAGTACAAAATCAATATATTTTACAAATTGACTCGTATCTTTCTTTCTATCAAGCGAGGTGTTATGTACTACAGAGTAAATTGTAGTTCGGCACTGGTGATTATCTACAGATAGTCTATACCTTATACATTCGAGAAAAAAAAAAGAAGTACAAAACATACGATAGATACGTAATTAAAACATTGTGGAAATTGTTTTTTTTACTACATTAAACAAGGAGACCTTCGTTGGTAGTGTATCAGACTCACCTCGTTAATTTGCTTCCAGTGTCGTACTAAGGGTAAATAGTTTACGGGACCAGTGGCGTAAATGTCGCCCACGGCGACGATGATGGCCCGAATAGCCAAAGTAGTAGGCCCGAATGGGAAGGTTCTCATGAGGGGGCTAGGGTCCCTCCCACAAGCTTGGGTCTGGGAAGCGCTGTGAGCCCCCCCCCCCCCCCCCCGGAGGACTCGGGGCAGAGCCCTCTCCGAAACGATTTTTCTGCAATTTAATGTCATTTGGTGGCTTTTCATGGTATCTAATTCGGTCATTCACACACGACAGTTAAGCACCACTGTATGCATGTCAGTCATTTCCACATTAAGCTCATTAATCGGAGTGAAGACACATATAACAAAATGCATATTAATAAAACAATTTACAACGGAGGCATTTAATTAAAAGTTTGAAAATATATAATAAAACTTAATTTTTTCATCAAATCGGCGCTCTCCAATTTCGCTGGTTTAAAACCAAAATAAAATCTACCGCATATTGTTGTATAGTAGTTACAACAACAACAAAATATGAATCATTTTTGCCAAATTCAAGCAACCTTTCAAAGCGAATCCACGAGTCATGTTTCTGTTTATTAATAAAACGCCACGCAAATAAAGATAACTCAAGAAACATGATCCTTCAGCAACAATCGCCGTAACGTGTTGAACTCTGAAGTCGTCGATCACCACCGAATGCAATACATAGTTCGCAATACACACACGAATCAAAGCAAATCAAAAAACTGATAAAAAAGAAATTGGCGTTATTTGAAATTAACGTTATCTGCAGGTGTTTACCAAAAATATAATCCCACATACCCCTTCATTTAAATCTAACGAATGGTGTTTGTCTCACGGATTTGATGACAAAGGTATATTTTAACTGATTTGTGCCTAGACGATAGTATTGATCAATGTCAGCATCCATCTCGCTCACTGTGATGCAAAAGAGGATTATCGGGGTGTTGAGGGCGCAGATGTAGAAGTTTGTTCATGAGGCACACGCTGGCAGCATAAATGAGTGAGCAAATTCTTTTTATACGGGTGCGTTTTATAATTTACTGAAAGGTCGGGATTCAAGAGTAGCGAATATAGAAACACACAGTATTGGTCATTTTCGAAAACACTTATCAGCTATTTGGGCGCCTCAAGACCTCTGGCGCCTGCCCCCCCCCCCCTTTAGTACGCTATTGTTTGCTTCCCTTGATTGTGCTGTCGTCAGATTTGCATAGCTTATCGTCACAGAAGCCTCAATATTAGATAGTTATAGTAATTTTAAAAAAATATATTCATATTTCAAAATAGTTTTGAAAATTCTGCCTACTAAGAATCTCTTTGCTTCGCTTATTTTTTCTTCTAATGCATATAGCTGGTTTTAAAGCATCCCGCCTCGATCATAAAAGTGTTCAGTTGAATGCGATACCCACCCGTAACATATTTGGCTTGACATGACGTTTAATGTGCGTCTGACCTATCGAGATAAGGACACTATTCAGGAAGTCCGAATCATGCAGACTCTCTACGGCCGCACCAAGCCCCTCCATGACAGTGACAGCGTGTTTCTGAAGCATTTCCTTGTCAATTTCCCACTCCAGTTTGTTTTCATTATTTATCTGAATGATTTTAGGGAACAGCGTTTTTAATTCTGGCTCCTTCTCAAAAAATCTGAAAGGAGAAGAATCAGTAAGATATATTACATTTCGGAAGCATTCTTCAACAGGTGAGTATTACTACTGAATGTAATGTTTTACACACATTAACTGTACCCATTCCACTGAAAAAAAAAATCAATTGGAGGGAAAAGAAATTGTTATCTAACTGACTGGTTTGGTTTAGTTTAATGGGTTTAACAGCCATTTATCAGTACATAATGGACTATATACATGGCGGTCAGTGAGTATATATATATATATATATATATATATATATATATATATATATATATATATATATATATATATATACATATATCAGCAGACGTCCTTAGTAGTATTAAGCACGGAAAAGGGAAAACTCCAATATATATTGATCGCCTGGTTAAAGAGACCGCTTTGCAAATGAGACCATCATGACTGGATATTAGGTTTCTAAGAACAACACATTTTAGCACCAGGTACAACATTTGGTAAT
The DNA here is from genome assembly GCA_028554795.2 of Sinohyriopsis cumingii. NCBI lineage: Eukaryota > Metazoa > Mollusca > Bivalvia > Unionida > Unionidae > Sinohyriopsis > Sinohyriopsis cumingii. The sequence goes on from CM068824.1 coordinate 159,895,188, forward strand.
TACCGTATCAAAACTACATTGATCTCATGAACTCAGTATGTATTAGGCAAACACACGATTAAGATTCACGAATACTAGTAAATATTAGTGTAGTGTTGAACTAAGCTTTCTTAAACAATTCTCAGAGCCGATTGGCTTTACCCTGCAATAATAACTTTGAAAAAAGCACTGATACGTGTGTAGGCACTGATACGAGTGAATAACGTATATGTTTGTACTTGAATAAGCGTGTGTTTGATTGAAAATTTTCAAAAATGAAGCAATCGTAATTATTAAATTACTATGTAAGAAATTCTTGGACCTTAAAAAGAGGAGTATCAAACTGGGATAATAATCCTGAGCAAAGCTGGACAGTGTTACAGCCTTTAACTGACTAAGTATCGTCGTCGTCTTCGATAAAATGGCTTGGAAATCTCGTTCATTGGATGGCCCTATTAATACATTGATGTATTGAACAACAATAAGAACATATATTACCATTACTAATACTACAACTTTTAGCACGACCGCTACTAATAAATAGTATGTTTCACACAATTCTTGAATAGTAGTAGTAAGCGCAGTTGTTGTTGTTGCTATTGTACTAACATTGTTGTCCTCGTCGGAATAACACCACTGCTGTTCGGGGATGAATGGCGTATTATAGTGAATTTTTAAGACCGGTGTAAATAAATGAAGCCGAACTCATTTATATATTAAAGTGGATCTAAAACAGACTCATTACAAGTAATATGGAAACGATGTCCGATCTAGTTTTGATATGATGCGTGTGAAAGGGCCTCTGGTGGTCGAGTGGTCTGAGGCTCCTTTTTTTTTTTTACAAATTACTCACACGTCTCACCTCTGTCCACGTGGGTTCGAGTTTGGGCACAACCAACGTGTTTATGTACGAAAGATTGGGGGGATATTCCGGGGATCTTTCTGGGTTCTTCCTCCGCCAGAAATACTCGCCGCCATGTATTGCCTATCGTGTGTTGAAAACCGAACTAGTATGCCATGCACGCTGAATATACATGCGATTTCTACAGTCAGTTATAAATGAACAAAAGGGTTTATAATTAAGCATTGTTATGTATACGTAATTTAATTATTAGTTTGTTAGTTTTAATTTTTTTATTTCATTACATGTTATTGTAATGTATTTTTGTTTACTGGACTTGATTTTTTTAAGAATTAAGTTCAGTTCTGTTTGACCTGACTTTTTATTACATCGATAAACACGTAACAATAGAAACACTGCATCTAGTTTCTGACCTTGATTCAGAACCAGTGACAGTTTTGGTAAACAATTTTTTGAATTTTTTTTTAATTCTTTCTCCGAGTAAGAATTATTAAGTTATGTCAAGGTTATACCTGGACGACGTGATAATTATCATGTAACAAACGTCTATTCCTTCTTGAAATATAACTTCTTGACCCCCATCTGTGAATCTGTTTTGCGTCTTTAACTTGTGTATAATTGTTATCACTATAGAGATTGTTCAGTCGGGCTCCAAAAATATGTTGTGACCAGTTTGAGTTGAAATTTTATTTTATTGAATATCAAGTGATTCTTTAACCTGGAAATACGTAAGTGCTTCTACAAAATTCATGGATATAAACATTTATTGGAAGTTATACTGAATTCAAAACTGGAATAATATTTTATGTGATTCAACAAGGAACTGTTGACACAAGAGCACTTCTCAGGTTACAACCGACGTCATCGTCTTCCATTTAGGATTTCATCGGGATTCGAACTCAGTTTCATTCAGGATTTTTTTACTAGGACATTTTTTTTTAATTCTTGGATTGTTTTTGGATTTTATTCGTAAAACCGTAAGCTCTCTTTTCTCATTTCTTTCTTAATATTCTAGGAAAATAAATTATTTGTTAAATTTTACAAAGCTTGTTGTCTTCACTCTTTTCTGCTACCTTTTGTAAGAGCCTAGACTCGTAACGGTATATCTAATGGTAGATTTGCACATAGAAGGTATAGAGCAAGAGTTCCAAAGAGTAGGCACAGATCAAGAGTCATACAAAGTAGGTGCAGACCAAAAGTTCCTCAGAGTAGGTGCAGAACAAGAGTTCAACAGAATAGGTACAGACCAAGAGTTACAGAGAGCTGGTGCAGAACAAGCGAAGGAACTCGCTAGATTTAGGTTTTAATAATGTCCTTTGATTGATAGGTGGTAGATTAAGAGAATGTATAAGTTATAAACTTAAAAGTCAAATCCGAGTTAAAGCGTTGATAACTTTGTAACAGTCACTCCAATACAGTATTTGAGTCTTTAAACATTTCTTACAGAGGGAGTTTTAAACTCGCCCGTTGATATAATTTTACCATTTTTAGAACGTTGTTCCGTCTTTCATTATTATCATTCCCAGACGACACAACCGTAATCAAGATAATCAAGTTGCGAGACGTGTTATAGACTGGTGTGAGAGAAATTTCAAGAAAACCTAAACTTAGTGTTTATAGCCATATAAAAAAGTAAACCATTTAGCAAATTGGACGCAATGTTCGTCTTGCTTGCTTTTATAACGTGTCAAACACATACATTTTCAAACGCTTTTACGTCCTTAACAGCTATTTTCTGTTTTGAAAAATCAGTCATGACTATCATGTAAGACTAGTATATGAATTATTGTATGGAATGTTGTTTTTATTTACTTCGACAGAGAGCTTCATTTAAGGCTATCAAAATGTACGTTACTGCAGTTAATAAAATGTCTCTATATAGGTCAGCTGATACTTCCGTAACTAAAAGAGAGTTCTGTATCAGAACTGTTTGCAATCATTGCTTTTTACATCAGCTCTCCCTTAAATATTTCCCTCTCGTTTTACACTGACATTATGCAAATCCCAGAAAATCTGTAATGTAAATATGATGTCAAATGTTATAAGTTTGTTCAACTTTTCTAAAAGACATCAATCGAATTCGGTTCTATTTATAACCTAACGTGTAGAAGGTTTCGCTGCGAATCACCCACCTGCTGACATGTGGCTATAAATAACACTGCGCTCCAGATCTTGTCCCCCTTTTAATTAGCTTTATTTGAAAATGCATTTCTGTAAATACATACAGACGGCTTAATAAACGAGATTGCATCCGCGGTGTGGGTGGGCCTATACATGAATACGATATTAAAGAAACTATCTTGTTTTCAGTAAAGCCGTTATTAGCAAAATCTTAATAATCTGACAGGCTTCAAGATAAAGACAATACTACTTACATGTTTTGTTCTAAGTCTGTAGAAAGAGCGATTTTGATAAGAAGAAGGGACGTCAGGTCGAGACATATTCACAAGCTGGCTCAAACAATTTGTTACCTCACTAGGAACAAAAAAATTGTTTTGTATTTATTACATACCTATTCATTACGATTGTTAAATATTTGTAACTTTGCAGTCTAAATGTAATTCAAAACTATTTAGGATTGAAAGAAGTTGGACTTGGCGCTTACAAGAATACAGGCACGAAGTAGCACAAAAATGCTGATTTAAGATTTATGTACCGATCAGGGTCAGAGCCTTATACCCCCATGACTTTGCTCTTGAGGCACACGCCTGAGAATAATTGCGACGAGAGCACGGTTCTGTAAAGTCCCTCGCAATGCTTGCCTATGAGCGCATCGCTTGAGAAAACTTTCCGCGTCAGAAGTTTCTGACTTCGGTTAACGCCGTCTTGAACATGGGTATTGTAATATTTTTGGTCTTCAATGACCACCTAGAATAGTTTGTTTATGTATGTAGACTACTTTATGCTGCTGAAAGAATTTCTGAATAGACATGTACTCGCTGTTGCAGCCGTAACAATATTATTTTGCCAGCGCCTCCTGTGGCTCTTGTTACTGTCAATATTCCTCATACAGCAATTCCAAATGGAGGCCAAATTTTTCAGGTTCATTAGCTGCGCCACAGTATCGATGACTGATTGTAAAAATGTCTTTGCGTTCTCCACAATGTTGCTCACGAGTATGTCCAGGTGGAATTGAAACACTGGATCGAGTCAACAAACAGCAGCTGGCCCAGCCGGAACTGCGTGTAATTTTCCATGTTGCTGGGAAATACACGTATTGCTGCACTCGATGTCGCTGAATGGTCAAGTAGCCATCATACCCAGACTGATTATGAAGCACAAAAGGAATTTATTTTTGTTTTCCTATGTAAATTTGCAGCTGTAGGTTGCATGCACTGTGCGAGGCTCCTTTGTATGTCCCAGTGATGTGACAGTGATGTCAAACTTTTTAATCAGTACAAAAGAGACCATCACGAATACCGCAATGAATGGCCTTGGAAAACCCTCCAGTATCATCATCAATCATGATCATGTGAGAGGGCGAGGCAGTCTGTTGCCGGATCCATTTTCGATAACCACAAGAGATTTAAGGAATACCTTCATCACGTCCTTTCCGCGGTACAACAATGTCGGTTCAGTTGTTTCTTCGCTTCTTACCACGATCAAACAAAATCTACAATGGACTTGTTCAGTAACATTTGTTGAATTTGACGGAACTGGGACGGTGGTATTTGGAAGCGAAGCTTCAACGGGATGGTTGAGGCATTCAAAGTCCGCGTAAATCACATATGTGTATGTCATCTTCCGTTGCACTATAGTGAATTTTAGAATATTCTTGTCAGGTTCTAGCATAATCGTACGCTGCGGCTTTCATTGGATCCTCTGCAGTAAAAGTCAAAGTTGTCGAACAATTGTTTCGTGGTGAATACATGCAGGAGACAGCGACACGGAAGTATTTTGACCTTGTGCTGCTGTATCGGTAAAGCAACCGTTATAGACGTTTCATTCACACGTAATGGTACCGCGCCTCTTTACCATCGATGCTGCTGAATAGTCGTGGATAGGTGTTTCGCATAAAAGTGTTCCAAACAAAGTTTTTCAAATGTTTCGAGTATGGTCTCAGAAGACTCTAGAGGAAAGTTTATGCTACCAAACTCGAGTTCACTTAGGTACTGTCAGTATTTTCGAAACATCTGTTATCGTCGTTTTCGAGCGTTTATCACTGGCCTCCGTCGAACATACGCTGGTGTTGGAATATAACTTGACCCTCAGAAGGCTTGTACAGAGATATACCTGAACACGAACTTTCACGCATCTGGAAAGAGTCCATACTGAACTAGTTAGGGTGTAATATTCAATCTTATTAAGGACTGATTCAAAACCATCGATTTATTATTGATGGCATAGACGTCTTTACAGATCAAGATCACAGAAGCACCAAAAAGAAATTAGCCGCGTAAGACTTTGGTTCCTTCTAGGCCTTTCATGGACGAAACTGGAATTAAAAAACAGTCCGCAACGAGAGTAATATTCACCTTAAATCCTGACTCAAGTATTAAATTAATTGTTGATATGCTTGTTGGATTGCCCAATAATCTTATAAATCATTATCTTGTGCATCTCTAAGTATGGTACTTGAGTTTGCCGATTCCTCAGATGCGATAACAGCTGCGATAGGGTGGTGGTATTGTTATCAGCGGCCATGTGTGTAATTTTGGATTGCCTGACCTGTGAAGAAATTTTGATATGCAGTTGCGCTATTTCTGCCGAAAGATGCTCCATGATCGGACGAGAATCACCCGCAATTCTGCAGCTTGGAATCAAATCGCTCTTCCTGATCAAATAACATTCTCTTCAATTTTGTAGTTAGTGAAATCACTGCACACTTACCGTTGCGTTAGTGAATTACACAGACTCGACCCTGACCATCCATTGTACGTTTGCATCCAAGAATTTCAAACTTGTTGATGAACCTGTATTTGAACTAGACATTTCCTGTGGTTACCGTGCCGTCCCTGAATATTAGCTGTATTTGTTCTATGTCTTTGCACGGAAATAACTCTTCACAGGAACGCCATAATTACTTCGTGTTAGGTATCATATCCTTGCATTCTTTGTTACTGTAAATAAATGTATTGTCGTTCTTACGTGTAAATACCGCTGAGGTCTCCATATATTATATGCCAAAAACATTTATGTAATTAATTTGTTCTTGACACTAATCATGGAGCTTTTTGCTATGTTCACCATCTTTGTCGTCTTCGTCTCTCCGCTGTCTTCACTGTCATCGTTAAATATTTCACTGTCTTCGCTGAGTATATTCCTGACATGGTTGTAACAGGTGAATCAGATAACTACAGCGATTGGAAGTGGGTTTTTGTTTTACAATATCATACAATGATTTTTCACTCATTTTGTTGAATTCTTCTCAGAGTTTCCGTCGTGCTTGATCCAACACAATTCCTAACCTGGCAATTTTATCAATGTGTTCAGGATACCTTTTTGAACAGTTGTGGAGCATTTTAGGACTCTTTGACTGGCTACATGACCTTTTTTATGATGATATAAATTAACTACTGCGCGGATAATATAATTCCTGCATTTGCTGTGCTTATGCGTTCTTTCATAATACTGTACGTGTCAATCAGTGGTATTTTCGAGATTATCTAATATTCGCTGATTGTTCAATATAATATTCCCAAATAAAAGGAAACTGTCTCTGCTCATGATATCTTTAAGATCGTATTTCTTTGAAAGGCATGCTGCTATCTCAAGGTGCCTCAAACTGATGTGATCCGATAACTACTAATAAGACTACCTCTCAAAGAAGTACGCATACCTGGCAGATAATCGACACCAGCAATTCATCATCAGATTTGACTTCATGTTCGTGTGCAAGCCCAACTGACCTAGAGATTTCATCAGTTATAAAGAAAACATAAGTTTATGTCAGTGTGATTCGAACCTGAAATTCCTCGATCAAGAGTGGGACATGCTAACCAAGTAGGCCACGCAGACACTTAACATATGGAAGAAACGAATTCGTAGTCAATCATAAATCGTTGGCTAATGCACGTAATGCACCTCCACCCCTTGTGCTGATGTGAAATCGAATCCGATGTATAATCGGCATTGTGCCTGCGTTGGAGTCCAATACTTATTTTATAATACAATGGTTCTTCATGTGCAATGACTCTCCCTGAAAATAAATCATACGCATAAATACAAATGTACTCACTATCACAGATCGGTATGACAATTCTTTATCTCGAAATTATTAACTTGCCACTTTCGCCACCGATCATTCGATTTGTTTTCGCCTCAGTCGTTTACGTTTTGCTGCTATGGAATATAATCCAAAATATCTTCGATTCTTTTTAGAGAATTGAAGTCCAGTAGGAAAGAAATTTCTTGGATTTCTATTCGCTATAAGGACACAAAACATTAGTTTAACAATATTACCAAAGCTGCAGGCGGACTCTCAACCAGTAGCCACATTAGGCTGAAAAGTGTGGTTCCTTTTAGAACCATCGCGTGGATTTTCTCACTGGAGGCGCTCAAAGGCAGTCACATAGTGCAATTTCATCCTATCCGTTTGGTCCACACAGGGATTTACTCGCGTGTGCCAGTTTGCAAAGTTATGGGAGGTGTGGTAGAAGGGGTTGACACTGATCGGTCAATGAAATCTAAAACTTCGTAAAGACGCTACTCACGTGGACGTCAATGAAAATGCTAAACCGCTTCAAATCTGAGCACCAGACCGACCACGTGAAATTAACTGGACTATTAATAAATATCTGATCAGCATCTCATCATGAAATGTTAATTATAGTCTGACTATACATCCCCGTTTGTTTGTACCTCCTTACCGATTTCAATAATGGAAAACTTTAATGTAACAAAAAGTGCAAGGAACTTAATCGATTCATTCATTGATTTATAATTTGTAACCTGACTGAGTAGAGTGGCCTTAACATAGTCATCATCTGCGCATTTCGAGCTTAACGGAAGTTTTCAATATAATAGACGGACATTCTCGAGATCCATTTCCACTTCCTGGACAAGTCCACTTTAAGCAAAGGTGTGTGTGCACGACACATACATACGTCATCTGCTTCCGATATTTACAATATTGAATAGAATGACAACACCAACTTTGCCTTTCACGTGGATTTAACAAGCAGTTTAATTTGTATGTTCATGTGTGCAAAGGTCAAGGGATATACTTCCAAACTCTCAACGTTCTGGTAATTTACGGAATTATCCGGCAGTTACCGAATAGGATGAACTACGTCATTATGTTGTCGGATGGATACAAACTAACCCATAGCGTACGCAGTATAACGCCGTGTTAGTATGGAAAGTCCGTTAAGCATGAAAGGTGAAGGGGATGCCAGTATTAGTGCCATTCTAGTCACAGTCAGGTTAGAAATTATAAATCAATGATTCAATTGACTTAGTTATTTGCACTTTTTATCACATTAAACGTTTTCGTTATTGAAATCAGTAGGAGGGTACAAACAAATGGTGATATATAATGAAACTATAGTACAGTAAATACATGATTTTTCGCGTTTTATGAACCGCCGCAGTTTCCATTTTAATTTCCACGAATTTCAGGATCCAACCAGCATCAATCCTTCCAAATCAACGATAGAGCTCCATTAATATATAAACCTGTTAGCATTTCATTGTCAGCAAAAGTGCGAGTTTCGATGTCTATTAAAATAACTAAATTCACAGTATTTCAGAATATACTAATTATTTTTTTAATTAACAGTTTTACTTTTCTAAATCAACAATTATACAGCATATAATTAAGTTGCACCTTATCTGTTAGCAAGAAAAATGTTTTTAAGTTGACCGTGTTTATTGAATCGTCCAGATGAGATCCATTTTACGTGCGTTTAACGCAATAGCATACTTTTAGCTCTTGCAGAAAGATATAATTCCTAATAAGATTACATAAAGGCAGCAGATGGCATGGTTCTTACATTCCATGTTGATAGACGTATTGATTAACAGCTAAGTTGTTACACGGATATATGTGAAGTAGACTCAAAATGACGTCAAACGGCTTTGTTTTGACGTCATTTATTAGAAGGATTGTGTATGAACATAATGATGGTGAACAGAAGTTCATTTTATATAACGTCAGTGCATCAAAGAGGCAGGCCTAGTCGAGGACTTGTGATTTAATATACAGGAAACGGAAAAAATCATGAAGCTAATTCATTGAACAATAATACTTGCACCTGTTGCAAATTTTATCATGTAGCTTGTAATTTTCATTATGTTATATGTGTCTAATTGGTGTTATTCGCCACAGGAGGATTCATCAAAGAGTATCTTGTTAACAACCAATATTTGTTTTATGAAATGCCGAATTATGTCAGTAAAACGAAATCTGGAGGCTATGGTATTATATTTGAAGTTATGTATAGTAAAGTTATATTGTGTGCTCTACATTTGTCAGTGATGAGGGTAGAGTATTGGCCTACCAGACATGCCATTTTTTTATAAAATAAATTGATGTTTGCTTCTATATGGGTTTAATGCCTAACCTCATTAATGAGCTTAGAATGTTATTCAAGCGAATTTGTTTACAATTTGGTGGAAAATTCCATCGAAAGTTGGGATTTTAATAAATTCTAATGTGTTTTAGGTCTATTAAAATTAACATATAAAGAAGACTTGGCAAAGAATGATTAATTCCTGTTTCATATTAATCTTTGGGAATCTGTGATCAGAGATTTTAGTCGTGTTCAGTTATAATTTGAGAGGTATCATTTATTTAAATTATTCATTAGAATTACAAAATGTTCATTGACTTTCTGAACTAAAACTCTACTTTGGGATTATTGTGAATTTGTTCAAAAAACATTCTAGATTATATTATTGTGACACATCTAGACTTGTTTATCAGTACATTCAAGATTATTGAAATCGTTCAGAACAATATATTCGTTTGGATATATGATAGAACATTTATGATTATTTGGATTTAATTGACAATAATGTGGTTTTTAATCTTCGCTTTGTAAAAAAAAACTGTTTGTTGAATATTACTGACCTTGATTGTTTCTATTATTTCTGCCGATTTGTTTGAGACCATCGAATCGTATCACTGATTAGATTGTGAATGAAGTGAAATAGTTTTCCTTTAGAAACCATATTGATTTTGATTTTGAAAATGAGACTATGAAAGTTTCTATGGACAAAGTTACATGCGAAAATTGTTAATTATTCGCTTAATTTATGTAAAGCAACTCGATTAAGAAGAGGTAATGGCAGGCTTTTCAGGGACTATCAGATTTGTAAATGTACCCATGCTGGTAGTAGCGTTATCGACTATATTTGACTTTATAATAGTATTTGAACATTACTTTCCCATTTTTATGTCCACGATATTAAGGCTTATTCTGACTATTTACCATCTGATTTATGCTTTAAAATGAAGTGGTTTTTATTCTCAAGACTCTAATGCTGAACATACTAAAACTACGGGCCAGTGTGATCTGCAGCATGCTGTTGCATTTTTACAAGATCTTTTTGACAACAATATAGCAGATATTCTTGCTCGTGATCCTGATTATTTCTGTCATTGATCCGATAGTACAGGTGTAATTGTATAGGAGTCTAATAATATTTCAAATTTCTCTGAACAACTGTGTTTTGATCAGTTCTGTAGAGAAGAAGTCGGTTGTTTATTTTACTGATTATAAAATCAAATCACATAAAGTATTTTTGAATAGCGAATGTTGGGTTAGTTATAAGCGGTATGTATATAAATTTAGCAAGTTTGTGAGAAACTGATATGTTACTTATGTTTGAAGAGAAAAAAAGAAACATTGGAAAGGCATACTTCAAATACTAAAGAAATTATCACATGAGTAATCCAATGAAATTTTAAAATTTTAAAATTTCTGTAAATAAGCAAATTTGTGAATTCTGCTGAAAGTATTTCGTCTGGGGATATGATTGATTGACTGATCACATTGGACTATTGAACAATTTTTGATTATCAGGGATAATTTGCGCGATTAATAAAGAATATTAACATTGAAGAAAATGAATGTATGGTCTTTATAAAAGATTGTCCATTAAGACATAATGTGGAATATTGTTGACGATAATATTAGTCTGTTTGAATGTACCTTGGTGTTGTATTCTCCAGGATAACATAGCTTTTTAAAGCTCAGCAAGCTAATAAAGCTCTGAATGCAAAGGTAGATCCTTATTGTAATTTGAAAAAATTAAATTATAATGAATGTTAGAGACTGTTAGATATATATTATGTACCAGTTATGGGGTAACAACAACAACATATGTGTGCTTGATCAAGTAACAGATACCGTATTTTCACGCATATAAGACGAGTCAAACTGCAAACATTAAAGATCATGATCTGCCGTAGCATAATGCGTCTACAGATCATGGTCTATCTTGTATGTTCTACTGATTCTCCTGACAAACTGCACAGACCCATATCTGCCGGCGCATTATGCGACGGCACATCTGGGTCTATGCAGTTTGCAGTTGGACAAATCTTATAAACGATTAGATACGGTAGATGGGAGAGAGGGTGAAGCCTCTAATGTTAATGCAAAATAAATATCGAATTACAGCCAGGTCTGCTTCTGATTTTGGTTTATAAAAGTGTCAAATAAATGTATAAGATTGAGAACAGTACCAACCGCCATTTGTACGTTTCCATATTTTCCACACAAAAAATGTAATATTGCAAGTTATGCATTTAATCGTATAACGTCTATTCACCTCAGAAATGACGCCGCTTAAACATAGAACGATTGCATATATCACTTATTTTCCCTGGTTCAAAATTAGTTGGGGTTATGTTATATTTTTGTACAAAATCTCACATATGACAACACCATTAAAATACAAAAATTTGGTACGTGTCACTGTGAGTGGATGCATACAAAACTACTCTGGTATATGTTTCGTTCGGGTAATGTAGTATGTCCTAGCCAAATCCCTGAAATTCGGGTTCGTTTGCTGGGTCTCAACGATAGTAAAACTATAATCTGTGTTTTAAAAAAAATCATTGACGTATTAGATTTGTTTGCTGTGCTCGCGTTACATTTGCACTCAATGAATTATAGCGTGTGATAATGATATGTTGCAAACAACAATTGTTTCTCGACTGAAATGAGTGCAATAAGGCAACAAACAAAAGAAAACCAACTAATGATGCATCTTTATCTCCGTGCAGCAAGAAAAAGTTGCAGAAAGAAAATTAATTAGGTAGTTATTTGAAACAGCTACAATGATTTTGACTGGCATATAACGAGTTTACTAAAGCAAAGATTTCCAAATAAGTTGCCTTTACCGACCTGCAATGAAAACACTTTTTTTCACAATAAAAGAAAAACTAAAGGACAGAATAATATTTTAAGCCGTTGCACTGTTTGCATTTTCCAAACCAACGAAATAATGACATCTAGGATTACAAGAGTTATGTTCTATTCTATAACGTAGCTGTATTGCTTAAAATACTTTCCCTGGAGAGTTCGCTTAGCGCAAGTGTCTTAAGATAAACTATGGCTGTTGTTCGTATTCTAATCATCAACACTGTTTCTGTTTGAGTTTTCGGGTATAGAACGGACATTCAAACCCTTTCTACATAAATTAAAGCATGCCTGACCTTGCCGTGCATTGTAATAGAATTAAAGCGACATATTAGTAATTTTAACGTACCGAATGTCACAGCAGCAGGAAATCGAAAAGAACAACAGTTAATATTTTAATGAAAATTTGCAATTGCAAGTGAAGATGCATTTGAATTATCTGATACAGATGCATCTAAATGCATTTACTCAAATATTTGTATTTGTGGTTACTTTACCAGCATATGAGTACACCTGACGCATTATCTGTTTGACACATCATCAAACATTTGGAGATGTTAGTGGCAGCTTCGTGGATACTTCTGTCAAAATGTTATGATACATGCTGGGCGTTTCATTTAGAATATATACCAGAAGTAGATATACCCATCTTAATATAAAATGCCATTTTGCTTATTCTATCAAAATGTTAGCCCCAGGTTCTTATTATTTGTGATCGCTTGTTAATTATTTCCAACTGTCAGCACAATATCGGCTAGATGGTGCCCATAAAGAAGTACTTTTGAACGTGTACAAATGAAGAGAGAGAGAGAGAGAGAGAGAGAGAGAGAGAGAGAGAGAGAGGCAAGTGCTTTATAATCACGTGGTAGCTATTTAATTAACATTAATTGAAGAGATGTGAATAACAAGCGCTTGTTTTGCTCCTAATGTTAAGTATAATCATTTAATTTATATTATATTTCTTAGGATCAAGTCCACTCCTTTTATCTGTATACATGTGGAATCATTCCTGAAATCATTCTAACACAGAGCATATGAAAGTTATGATATCACTGCTGTAATTCACAAAGAAGACACGTGCGTGTATTACAAAAATAACTATCTCTGTAGAAATGTAAAGCTCAAAGCATATCATTTACTAACTACTGCGTAACAAAATTCTGAGCTGGTTATTCAAGGCCGCCGTTGTGGCTCTTCGTGTTCGTACGATACGGCTAATATTTGTTCGTAAGATACGGTTAATCTATGTTTGTACGATACGGTTAGTATTTGCTCGTAAGATACGGTTAATCTGTGTTCGTACGATACGGTTAATCTGTGTTCGTACAACACGGTTAATATGTGTTCGAAAGACACCGTAAATCCTCATTTTGACACAAAATGCTTTCATATCAAAATATCATACATTGATGCTCTCAGAGATGCATATCAAAATTATATCTTATATATTCTTGGAGATCCTATGCATTAGTTATGCCAGTACTGTCTTGGCATTCAGAGTGGATATTCAGCGTTTAACTTGTTATACAATTGCTTACCTCATGTGATTTATTGCATTTCCATACACGATAATTAGAAGAATTTGGTCTTTGTAATTATGTACAACAGAAGATTGCACTAGATGACATCACGCAACATCCTTAATGACTTATCGTTACTCTGTAGTAATCTGGATATATTCAACGCATTGCATCTTTGTCGACTCAAGTAAAAACACTTTTGTGCGAAATATTGAGCTACAAGCAGATGGGGTTGGGGTTGAAAGGAGGCACAGCAACAAAAATATGTTATTTAGTGTAAGACAATCGTAGTAACGGCCTTGCAAAAGGACACACCACAGTATCCCATTCGGGTTCGAACCATGGACAATAATAACAGCTACACAATATATTTATCACGCTAACTAATTAATGACATTTTTTAACCACTGTAAGTTTATTGAAATCTTTATCTAGAGAAATAGACTAATTTCACTATAGTCTTATTATAATTCCAAGCAGCCAAAATTCATCTCCATGAATTTATTTATTTTATCTGCAAAAGTGATAAATCCCCCTCGATATCACTGTTCCATATGGCCCCGTATTACCTAATATAGATATCACTCTTCCATATGGCCCTTTAGTACCTAATATAGATATCACTCTTCCATATTGCCCCTTATTACCTAATATAGATATCACTCTTCCATATGACCCATATTACCTAATATAGATATCACTCTTACATATGACCTCGTATTACCTAATATAGATATCACTCTTCCATATGGCCCCTTATTACCTAATATTGATATCACTCTTCCATATGACCCCGTATTTCCTAATATAGATATCACTCTTCCATATGGCCACTTATTATCTAATAGACACGTTGGCAGCATGACAACATTCTAACTTAAATAAAACAAAACATTTGAATATTAAAACTAATTACTTTCATAACTGTATTTCTTGATCAGAAGTCGAGGCATAAGATATCCGAATACAATATGCAAGTTTGTATCAATGTATCTTTATAACGTGATAAATTCGTGATTACAGCGTCAAAATCTCGTCATTGTTTGAAATAAGCAATATGGTCTTTACAATTAACTTTAAAAGCATAAGGTGGTATTCACAGCCAATATTTACACCAAAATACGTCGATAGACTGGCCATTTATCCAGACGCAAAATAATTACTAAGGTTAAATCTCATCAGGCAACAAACCTAAACAAACCTAGACCGTCCTCGGTTACTCTAAGAATATAACTTACATGAAAAACTCATCAAAGTGTAATTTGTAAGACAATCTGCTTTTGAAGCTAAATTTGTATATACCAACAAGCTGCCAGGACCCAATGAAGCCTGTATCGGGTGACAATAATATAGCATGTGATCACTCTCTTCATTCCGCTCATTTACGCGGAAAAACTTATATTTTAACGACGCCTGTGAAATCTAAAATTTTTTGTAATTGACTAGTGAAATTGTAACTTTTTAACGTAACTAGTTATATATTTAGTTTTTCCAATTTTGGTTTCAAACAGCGTGTTTTTATTATACAGCGGTGAATATAAGAAAGATCGTTAAAATCATTCCTCAGGAAATAACCCATGAAATCGATGTAAAATCATCACTAAGTAAGTAGCGCCTGACATGGATTTAAAATCAGCCCTAAATAAGTACCCAACGACATGGATGTTCTTTTCAAAATGCATTTTTTATCGCTCATGAATTCCTTTTTCAACTCTTCCGTATTTTCTTCCATCTCGTTGCCACGAATCTTTTCTAATACAATTATTCGTCTGATTTATTTATACATGACACAAGCATTTCACACAGCAGCTGTCCAAGCTAAACTGCGAATGTTGTATATTTGGGAAGCTGATTATTATTCACCAATGGAAATATGATGATAATGCTCTATATACATGGGAAATGTATCAGGCCACATGTAGTGTGTACAAATTACACAGATGTCAGTGCCTTCCTGGTGCCAAGAATTTAGATTCAGCATGTTGATGTATGATCTCGTCGCATGCGATTGTTTTATATTCCCTGTAGATTAATGTGAATATCTCTGTCATACTTATTAAATACAAACTCTCAAGGTCGGTCAAAGTGGCATAGCAGTATATATCGAATGTTCTATTATCATTGTGTGGGCTTTCTGGTGTACATCTGAGCTGAGCAATTCATCTTCGTGATCTTAAAGACAAAATTTCTGAAGCACTTCAGAAAAACGTAAACAATAGATACAGCTCTTTCATATAGATACCTAAATCTGATACCGCAGGATTAAAATCAGCTGTTGGTACCTTACGGTTTAAGACTAGTTACGATGAAAATTTGCAAAAACTGCAAAACTAAGTCACAAGTTATCATCGCTGATATGTTTCTCTTGATCCGCAGTTGGCCAATGTTAATAAAAACTACAAACTTCTGGTTCAACCCCTTTGCTCACATGCAGTTTTAAACAACACCATTATTATATCAAGCAAGAAGTCATGTTGTCTACAAAGTCTTCCTTTATTATTTCTTCAGATTATGTGACAGTAAAACTAGGTCATTAGAATTCCCCATATACTATATTGGAATCAGTAAACTTGCAATCGAGTGCTCTATCATAAAAATTAATTATTATAGACGTATAGACTTCCTAAACGTTACCTTACACTTTTGTGTCAATCGACCAACTTATAATTCGCAGAACGATTCGTGTCCATGTAAAGAAGTTTAGAACAAAAAAAAATAAAAAACATTTTGGATTTCCGGTTGAACAAATCTGAAACCCTATAGAGTGTTAAATCGATAGACTAATCTGCACTCAAATGCAATTCTGATCAGACGTAAAAAGCATGTTGTACCTTAGATGGTTGCTGTCTTTACTTAATCTATCAGCTGTTTTGGAATTTATCCCCAATTACACTGGTCAACAGTGAAATCATTACTGACTTGAAAAGGCCCTAATCTGTAGTATTTTGGTGTGCCGAACACGAATATAACCGTGAAAAATTTGTATTGGCTCTCGTTTTGAAGATATTCATATACCTCATTTTCTATGTTTCACTGTGTAAATTTCTCCAGTAGGAATGCAGCAACATCCGGAATAATGATGTAACATTGCATAATACCATCATGCTCACATCATCCACAGTTGATTGCATCATTTTCTGATGCAATGCAATACTAATGCCATGCGGCTGCTGAAGTAAGTTGACGTCAGCAGTGTACTATACATGTGTAGGCCTATTATACTAATGCCAGGCGGCTGCTGAAGCTGACGTAAGCAGTGTACTATATAAAGCCCAATCAGATAGGTTCAGCATTTAAAATATTTTAGACGTTGTGCGAGACAGTTCAAGCTACTGTTACATAAAACTTATTATTTTATCCATTTACGTACAATAAAGAACAGTAATGCCTCGAAAGTGTGTTAATACCGCGGACAATTTTTGCTATATTTGTGGGGAAGTGACATTTGCCAACCAGAAGAAAAGTATCAATTCTCAAGTGAAGAAGGCATATCATCTTTACTTCGGATGCAAGGTTGGTGACCAAGACAAGCCTTGGGCTCCGCATATATGCTGTGCTACATGTACAACACAGCTTTCACAGTGGTTGAATTGCAAAAGGTCATCAATGCCGTTTGCAGTCCCAATGGTGTGGAGAGAGCCAAGCAACCACCTAAATGACTGTTACTTCTGCTTGGTTCCTCCTCTTTCCGGCGGAATAACGAAGCGAAAGAAGTCGAGAATAGTCTACCCAAACATTCCGTCTGCATTGAGACCAGTTCCACATGGTGAGGGACTTCCTATTCCAGAACCTCCAGCAGAATATTCTCTTGATTCGTCTGACGAAGACAAAGGTGAGTCGACCTGTTCTTCTCCTGGTCCATCAGCATGCAGTGATCCAGATTTTCACTGTGGTGCATCATCAACCCCACACAGAATAACACAGGAAGAACTAAATGACCTGATTCGTGATTTGGACTTATCAAAGAACAAGGCAGAATTGCTAGGATCAAGACTCCAACAATGGAATCTTCTAGAAGAAGATGTCACAATTACTGCATATCGAAAGCGCCACCAGCAATTGGAGCCTTTCTTCAGAAAGGAAAGTAATCTGATATTCTGTTCCGATATTGAGGGCCTCATGAATGCTTTAAAAATCACTCATGACCCACAAGAATGGAGACTATTTGTGGACTCTTCGAAACTGAGTCTCAAGGCTGTGCTTTTGCACAATGGAAACATTCTTCCATCTATTCCAGTAGCGTATGCTGTCCACATGAAAGAGACATACGATAACTTAAGGCAGCTACTGAATTCCATTGAGTATAACAAGTACAGCTGGCACCTCTGTGGTGATTTGAAGGTAGTTGCCCTTTTAATGGGACTGCAGCAAGGATATACAAAATACATGTGTTTCTTATGCGAGTGGGATAGCCGAGCAAGGGAAATGCACTACATGAGGAAGGAATGGACTCACAGGCAGAATGTAGCCATTGGAGAGAAGAATATCTAACACCCAGCTCTGGTTGAGGCTCAGAAAATCTTGCTACCACCCCTTCACATCAAACTAGGTTTGATGAAGAACTTCGTGAAAGCCATTGACCGGACTTTGCCAGCATTCCGATACCTGCATGAAAAATTCCCTCGACTCAGCGAAGCAAAGATTAAAGAGGGAGTTTTTGTGGGTCCTCAGATTCGAGAGCTTTTCAAAGATGACCGGTTCAACAACTTGCTGGAAGGTGACGCGAAACAAGCATGGAATGCTTTTCGCCTAGTTTCTACAAACTTCCTCGGAAATGTTAGGGCAGAAAACTATAAGGAACTAGTAGAAGACATGTTGATGAAGTATAAGAAACTTGGCTGCAATATGTCTCTAAAGATTCACTTCCTTCATTCCCATTTGGATTTCTTTCCTAGCAACTGTGGTATTGTTAGTGATGAACACGGCGAACGTTTTCATCAAGATATCGCAACAATGGAACAAAGATACCAGGGAAAATGGTCCACTACAATGCTGGCTGACTACTGCTGGACACTCCTCAGAGATGCTCCCGAACAGCTGTACAAGAGACAGGCGAAGAAATCTAAGATGTAGTCAATGACTTGATTTTTTATAGGTAGGCTATTACAGTTGACCTTTTACTATTGGAATGCATTTCGTTATGTAAACATTAATTTCTTGCAGATTACAAAAAAACTAGAGCCAATTTTGCAATTTGACTGTCATATTCGTGTTCAGCACATAAAAATTGATAAGAATTGACTAATTTTATTTCAGTAACATGACTTTTGTAAAAATTTGTTGTCCAGTGTTATCTAGCAGTTGACAGGAAAACGAAAACTGTCAAAATATGGCGGCAGGAGATTACAGATTTTAAATATTATAATTTATGGCACTGAGAATCCGGTTGAGTGCAAGAAAGACGAAGAAGAAAGATGAATTAGGCCTATTTATGGAACTATAAAATCGAATAAGATACATAAAGACAGGTATATTTCCTGAATGGGGATAACGGTGGTTTAAGATGTGATATCACCACAGTGATATCAATTTTTCTCACGCTAATACATTGGAATATCTTATTATGAAATATATAATTTGCATTATTGAAGGCAAGCAAACCTTTTCTTCTTCTTCTTCTTCTTCTTCTTATTATTATTATTATTATTATTATTATTATTATTATTATTATTATTATTATTGTTATTATTATTATGATTATTTAAAAAGTACAAATATCATGTTTTATAAGATATCGTATAAAATTAATGAAATATCCGGCTGATCAATGTATACGATATCCTTTATTTGTATGTGGAACTACTCAGAAGTTACAAAAATTTTTTAGATGTTTTATTAACATTCCACAATGTAACAAAAAGCATAGCTGAATTATCGGGTATTTTCTACTTTCCAAAAGTCAATAGCTTTAATTAGTTACAAATTTACATGCATAATTAGTTTCTTAGTCAGTAAAGTGAATCAAACAATGAATTTGAGGTAAATTAGTGCTCATTTCAAAACCAATCATGAAACAGTATGCGTACAGCTTTGGCTTGACTTGGCTTTATAGAACTAGTATGCACTAAAACAAGCCCAACGAATAAAGCTGTTAGAGCCTTTCAGTATCCTAAAAGCTCAGATTTAAACACTATCGAAAATAATCATACATTTTAAGCTTCACAATGGGTACGCTATACCAAGAAGAACCCGCAAGGAAAGGGGGTGATATGATTCCCCACCCTGTTATATTACCTTGTTTATCGTTATCTAGGAGATGATCGACCACCGTGCTATTGCACGGATCGAGCAAGCAATAAAATAAATATGAAAATAATGGATTGAATAACAGAGATCTGAGAAAAGATATAGAAAAGAACAACACAGGACCCCGTATGTAAAATATAAAAGTTTAATCAATTACATAAACAAAATAAAACTGAACATGACACTTGAATGATACATTTTCTCTCTGAAGTAAAATTACAAACTTAATGCGAAATTCAATTAGCCGTGCTGTTATACCGATAAAACAAATTTCATCATAGACTTGAGTGAACCTTGAGTCAGCATAACCTGGCTGCTTCATTCCTTCCCATTGTGTAGCACAGGTATGGGGCGATTGTTTCATTCACATAAGTAAAGCGCACCCTAAATATTTGTCAGGTTTTTCTTTTCTGGCGTCGGACAATATTCCTATTCGTGTTATGTCAGATACCGTCTACTCCTAACTCCACAGAACTAAGCTAATGTGGTCAGTTCGCAGCCTGATACTGATACACAGTCTTACCAACATGAAATTGATCTCTTTTTTCCTAGCTGCTAGCCTCATTGCTAACAGGAACCAAGACATAACTAGACCTCTTGGATAAACTATTACAACCCCACTGGTGGCTGTAAATTACAACGTGAACGTTGTCGGTCGATATAAACTGATTTTCTTCGGTTAAGAGAATACACAACGTAATTACACAAATGAATTAACAGATTCGAAGTCTTTTTATAACTACAATACTTGCTAGTTAGCGATTCATTAGCATTGACATAGTAACAAATTCTTAGCATATATGATACATATCGTTTAAGACAGATACATTAAGTTTCACAATTTGTATTAGAGTATTACATGGAATTCTTAAGATACGTGATTTATATTACATCTGAACTAAGTAATTCAAAAAAATTCATATAAGTTTGAACACATTCATGGAATACATGAGTCATATAACATTCGAGACAAATGTATATAAACCCTTAGTTGCCGAACTCAAGGAAAGTTGATGCATGAATTTAAAACGATGACAATTCAACAAATAATGACAAATTTACATTAATGAAAACTGTGGAAGGTATTGAATTGCATACCAGTCCTATCAAGATCAGGTTGAAAGGCATAATAAGTTTGGTAAACCCATCAGAGAAATCGATTCTGATGAAATTGACGAAGTTGTTGTTGTTGTTGTTGTTGTTGTAGGGTTCAATGCCATTTTTAGGACAAGATAGGCTATACATGGTGGCCGGTATAAATGATGGAGGACGAACCCTGGAAAATCACCGATCCACGAGAAGCTACTGGCAAACTTTCTCACATAACCACATTAGCCGAATCCGAGACTCGAAACCATGCAGACAGAGGTGAAATGGCAGTGATCCGTAACGGTGTGCACTTTAGACCACTTTGCCACTCGGGTCCCCAAGCTGATTTTGTACTGCAGGGCGTTGTTAAGCGAAACACCGTACGCTTTTATGTGGATAGCACTGTGTGTGTGTGATTTTGAATATTTTATTAAACTTCTGTCATTTCTAATCTATCCTACTCTAGTCCAAGAGTAATGTAGGATACATATGACGTCGATGTAGCGTGCATAACTGAACGCAACCTATTTCTGCACTCTTACTTCAGTTCAACGATTCTATTCGTTCTGACTACTAACGCAACGCTAAGGTAATTGATATTGCCTATATAATGATACATCGCTAAATGTGGTAAAAGACGTGTTGCAACGCCTTCAAAATTCTCTAATGAGATAAGTTAACGTTATAGAAAATGTCATCTGTATATTTAGCTAAAATTTCCAAATATGCAAAATGTGTATATTTCTGTATGTATATGGCAGCAATGTTTATTGATATTTCAAGGGTCAAACAGACATTTAAAATCTCTATGATCAGTACTCTCAGATGGGTAAGGTTTATCACACCGGGGATTTAAAAGTAGACTCTGAAACTAGTATGTCCAGGGATTATAACAAACGGAGTATTTCACGAGTTCTTAAGAAATAAAAATCTAGTCAGTGTTGTCCAGTTAACAATATGCACTGGTTCCCGTTACACGTTCGTTATAGCGAAAACGATGATTTTTAATTTCTACTTTAGAATCCATACATCAGTCGCTTATGTAGTGTGCAAATTGCACGAGATTGCTAAGAGCACATGCTATATAACAATATTCCTGTATTTACTTGGAAACAAAGGGGGGGGGGATTTAAACAAACGTGTACGACCTGCTAAACAATAAATAAATACCATTCAATTAGTTACAACTAGGGGACAGGCTAACAAACTAAATGTAAGGAACAACAAGACCAGATGTCTTTGACGTGCCTTAACGACCTGAGTATTCGGCAAAGATAACTGTCTTATCAAAATAGATTTAACCTATAAATAACATCACATAAATAACTCTATCCACAAGCTAGGATAATAATCAAAACAAAATAAGTCCAAACCTACCAAAACTAGTAGACAGGCTAGCAAACTTAAAATTAGGGAATAAATAAGAACAGATGAGTATTCGGCAAAGATATCTGTCTTATCAAAATAGATTTAGTCTGAAAATAAAATGACATCACAAAACAAAATAGAAACAATTATCATAACTAGTAGACAGGATAATAAACTTAAAATTACGGAAGATATAAGATCATACTTCTTTGACATGTCTTAGCGACCCGAGTATTCGGAAAAGACGTCTGTCTGAATCAGATAGACTTAGCTTAAAAAAACAAAACAAATACTAATAGCTTCATTAAAAAAACTAGGAACATAAATCAAACATAAAGATAGATAAGCAAGTACTTAGCCCAACCCTAAACCCACACATATAGAAACAAATAAACTGAAACAACCCTTAATCTAAATTTTAAAAAAAAAAAAAATATTTTCTTTTCTTGTATTATTTTCTGTCTTTAAGAAAAAAATTATGTATTTTTCTAGGGCACCACAATCCTACAACATGAAATTAAGGACACTAACATCTTTTCCTACCGCAAGCTGACCGCAGATAATAGGTAGTACAAATAACGCAACTGCACTAAGGCACAGCCTCTCCTCGAGGCACTAAAACAATTAGAACACCTAGATAAGACCCAAAACATTAAAATATATAAGGTGGTCTAAAAAGCCCAAGACCGTCAGGCCCCGCTGCACAAGGCGGCAAAGTCTATCAAGACAGGAAAACTTACTATTACCCAAAATTAATACCTAAAAGGTGGTCCAAACCCCAAGGACCATCAGGCCCGGCTGCATAATGCGGCAACCAAATACTAGTGAAACTAGTTAGGACCCTAAACATAAGAATATATGAGGTGATCCAAACCCCAAGGACCATCAGGCCCAGCTGCACAAAGCGGCGCACCATTAAGCCTATGTAAGTTTAAATAACCATGCACAAAATGGTGAACCCAAACCAAGAACCACCCCACCCAAATCAGATTCAATAGATAAAGTTTAAATAACCCTACAGACTATCACTAAGCGGTCACTGGTGCGGTACTATCTTTAAAAACAAAAACGGCACAGAATACTTCTCCAAATATCCGTCAAAACGACAACTCATTAACCTTTTGATTAGTTCATTAAGTATCTGGCAAAAATTTTACCCTGGATAAACCAAGTTGCCTTCCTAGTGAGCAGGCTCCTCCCTGACCGAACCTTCCTCCTCGCCACCGCCGGACATTAAGTTAATAAACATGCATAACACATATTAAATACAGAAAGGGAGAGGCACTTTTTCCTCTCTTCATGAACAATTAATTAACCCTCCACATGGGAATAAAAACCTTGGTGTCCCGATGTGACGTCATAGTGGCGTCAAATCGCTACTGGCGTAACATACTGCGTGGTTGACACCTAGCGCAGCTAATGCAGACTGAATTGCTACCTTTAACTCGAGTGTGTGCTGGGTCTATCTCCACTCGAGTATAGCCTTACATTCAGGTCGCTAGGGTCTATGAAGCCTGTCATATTGACCCAAGTCATGATGGCTCAATTAATAGTGCCTTTAATACACATTAATGCCTGGGGGATGAGGCTCTAATTCCTTCCCCCGGATCAATTAAATAGTCCGCTTATGGACATTAACCAGACGTACGTAATAAGAATATACAGTTATGAGGGTTCGAGTCACAGGCTCGGTCTATGTAGGTATGTGAGAAATCTTGCAAATAGCTTCCCATATGTCGGTGGTCTTACCGGCATATTGCGTATTCTTCCTCTAACAGTTATACTTGCCGCCATGTATAGCCGATAGTATCCTGAGAAACCCTAAACGATAATAACAGCAATAAAGTTATGAAGAGAGAGTTTAAAAACCTTCACAAATTACATGGAGGACGTATATATATAAATATATGTATGAACAGATTGAAACATTTAGACATTTGGAATGTCATCAATAGTAAGAGAGGTTAAAATAAAAATATTTGTCAGGACATACTCTTTGAAGGGGTTTGTGTGCTTGGTGTGTCGATTGCAAATGGCTCTGACACATATTGCGAGGACTTTCACACACCAAATGCTCTATTAATTGATACGTTATACGCTTTAATAAAGCTGGTATTCAGTCTCGATCATCAGGATGGTGTAGGTGATGCCTTTCAGTATCATTCGATCTCAAGTAGAAGTCATTAAAAGTTAACAGAAATCGAAAGCATCTACCCGTGATAAAATCTATAATTAGAATTTTACTATGGCAGCGATTAGCTCATTAAGTATCTGGCAATATTATTTAATCTAGATTTTTGATAAATCATACGTATCTGGAGATTGCATAGAAAACGGTTAGTGATACCATTGTACACTGGAGACAGAAACCTTAAAACTGTCTTAAATGTTACAGGCCTTTTATTATGTTGTGGGGTTTTTTCTTCAGAAAATAAATATTTATTTATTTTTTCCAGACAATAAATATTCATTGTCGTTAGGTCACTTGGTTCTCAGATAAGACTCCTAACATTTCTAATTCAGTGGATCATGATTAAATGTAGTGTTTAGGCTGCACGGCAGTGATTTTCTCACTGTTGCAATTGGTAAAATATAATGTAAACTTGGGTTCGCATTTTGATACACAAGAGGTTTTCGATACCGTGAGGTACAAAAGGGTTATTGATAACGTTAATCGTGCTGGGGATGACGGGAAAATCGCTATCTATATCTGAATACATACAAAAATTTACAGAGCAAAATCTTTGAAAATGGACTCTTTTCTGGTTGGTTCATAATTGACCAATCTGCAATACAAAGAGTCATTTTGTCAGCTTCATTGTATACAAAATGTATTAATAACTTTCTATTCCAGTTAGAAAATTATGTAATTAGAACAAAGATTGGATCCATAGCCGTAGGAAATCCAACCGGAGTTAATGATACTTCACTTGGTTCTAATTATCAAGACATTTGCAAGACCTGATGATCTCGCATACGTATACAGCTGTTTTAGTCCGTGTCGTGATAGTATCCGGTTGCTGATTGTACAAAACTCCGAACACGCGGCATTAAGGCTAAGTTTACATCACATGATGCAATAGTATAAGGTTTAATACGAAAGGGAAAATAGATTTAACATTTTGCTTGCTGCAGATAAAACATTAATTTTACCCTCGACGTTTCATGGTAGTTGATTTTGGTGTAATATTTCTCTAAGTGACCGTTACAACTTTGAGGTATATGAAGGTATTTTGTCAAACTTATAAATCAGACAGTACACTCGAGACGCTAGGTTGGATGTTAGCCTAGGCCAAATCGACGGAAGAAAACTTATGGATTCTTTTGTAATAGATAACAGGGCCAAATGGGGGGGGAGGGATGCGGACGCTAATGCTAAAAAAAAATAAAACGTACGTACACTCTCACACACAAACAAACGAACAGTCACTTGAAGTTTGATCATCGTTTTATTCTTGCGCTCAGTTATTGGTTAGTACACACACGTTGTTTAGATGGACAGATAAACTTTACTTTGGTACCCATTAGAGGGAAGTCAGGGCTAATTTGAAATTTTGGACTTTCCCATTACCTGCAACACTTGGCCTGATCCGGTCCATGATTATGTGTGATGCAAGCAAAATAACGCGTTAATTTCATAGATATGTTACTTTTGAGTTGCCACAGTCTTTTGAAATTTTGGAATCTCCCACTACCTACAACATTTGACCTGATCAGGCCCAGGATTATGCGTGATGCGTAATAACGTATATACAGCATGTTTGTTTTTCGTTGAGGTATTTCACTTTGTTGTGCTTGGATGCAAGCGAAACAACGCATACATTTCATTTATATGAAACTTTTGAGTTGCTGCAGTATTTTGCTAATTATCGACATCATTCTGATTTTCTAGATAAACAAATTTGGAACAAATTATTAGGCTGAAAATTGCAGGCTTTGAAACAAGACTGGAAAGTGTGACTGTCTAATCGACTCCAGTGAAACTGATTTTGCGAGGTTCTCTTCGATACATGAACCCTTTAGACCTATCTTGGTTAAGCAACAAGTTAAATCAAGACAGACACATTTCCTGCACACTTATCTACCGTCTATACTCGCATACCAGTCCAACTGCAAAATGCACAGACCCAGTTCTGCCGTCGCATGATGCGCCGACAAATCTGGGTCCTTGAAGTATGTTAGAATTAATCAGCAGAACAAACAATACAGACCCTGATCTGCGGGAGCATTGTTCTGCCTCAGATTTTGATCTATATTGTGTAAGTTAGTCTCAACTTATATGACAGTCGAGACGATTCAGGATTTTGTTGATCAAACACTTCTCGATATGTGTATTAGATGGGAAATGTTTATGCAGACTAGCTAGGTAATGTGTTTGTTACATGTAAAATTTGATAAACTCTTTTGGGGATTTCTAGACTGAAAGATAAACTTATCTATTACATTGTCTAATTCAGAAAACGAAATTCAACCATAGTACCTTCTCGTTAAAAAGTCACCATAGGTGCGAGAAACCTTAACGTTGTTCATGCGGTATGCAGCATAGTGTTTCGTACAATTTTCAGCTATTTTCAACAAAAAATGTGTAACATGTAAATTCTGCAAATTTAATAAGGCTAAAATATAAGTATCTTGAGACCTACAATTACATGTTATGGAATTGAAATATGTCATGATATCTTGCTTCACATTTATTATTATTATTATTATTATTATTATTATTGATTTTCGGCTCAGCTTGGCTTTCTTCCAATGAGGGTAGGCTGTATCTTTTGCTGAAGGGACGAAACCATTCTTTATTGATAAATAATATCGTGTATGGTTGAGTTATCTGTTGATAAAAGCATAAACTAATTTTAAAAATATGCATACTATAGAGAACACTGATAAAACATGTTTAACTGATTTTCATTTCTAAAATCAGTTGCTTAAGACAATCACGATATATATATATAATACGATAATACAACATTACTTCGCACTGGAATAGACCAGGCCGTGAAATGCATAAATGCGTATACACTGCACCTTACAGTACTTATAGTATATCACTTTAATGTCTCTATGAGCATGTCAAGTACTATAATCCCAGAAGTCTATACTGATGACTTAGACTTCCGGCTTGACCATTAAGTATGACACATTCTCTTGCATCTCTTGAATTGTTCATTATTCTTGCAGGGCGAAGATAGTCATGTACAACTACATATTTAAATAATTAATCTTTATTTATATCGGTTGTTTATTTTACCTAAGACATTCATTATTTTGTATGTAGAAATATTTGCTTTTATTTCTTTTACCTTATGATCAGGTTTATTAATTGTACTTAAATTCATAATATTTATTACACCGTGTAATCATCTACGAAAAGACATAAAGATGATAATGATGATGATCATCGTCATGTTCAAATCTATATACGACGTTTGTCTTGAGAATATTGAACATGCCATTAATGAATCCTTTTGCTGTGTTCCATTTTGGAATTTTACCGTAATGAATGGCAATAAAGCACACAGAGTTATGAACTGAAACCAACTTTCGGCTACGATTCTAAAACTTCACGGATTCCGACGAAATAAATGAAACACCGCCACCGGCTAACTACAGCGTTGTTTTACATAGTCTCATACAACCGACTTGTAAGGCGGGTTATCTTTCCCAGTAAAACCATACTTCCGCGTCCGTAGTTGTTCTCTTTGTTGATTTCATTTTCTCATAAACTAGTTTTACGTGTGTTATCTTCATTACATTCGTCTAGTTGTATATCTATTTGAATTAAAACCAATAATATTATAATATATTGCCCATAGTAAATTTCATAAGAGGATCGATCAAACATCTAGTAATAATTTTGTTAAACTAAACAACCATAGTCATACTAATATGTACATAACATGACTGAAGGGCAGCAACTACAGAGAGCCGTTAGTAATTGATGTAAACGTATGAAGGCGTACATCATTACTAGTACCAGAGCAATCGCAATATTAACACACTGTTTACGAATTTATAGTCATATTTGTATTTACCAACAAAACTTATATCTCTCTAAATAAACAAAAATGTAAGCAACTAATCAAAAATATCTGAACCCATGGAAACAAAATTTTGGTTTGTGTAATTTTTAAAGAAAACATTTTACATAGAATAACATGGCTTGTTCTACAAATTACATACATACATACATACATACATTACATACATACATACATACATACATACATATATGTCCTACCTGAGAAAAACGATGACGCCTAACTTTGGGAGGTCATTGTGAATTATTGACCATGAGTCCTGTACAAGCTGTATCTGTTGCGAGTTGAGACATGCGCTTAGCTGACGCTGTTCTCGTGGAAACTGACACTTTGCGGCAAAGCAATTCCCCATTAACGACTGAATACAGCTGCTAAGACCGATTACGAACGATAATATCCTTCCTTATGGTTTTTAGAGTAATTTGTTTGTGATTTTAGAAAAATATTATTATTTTATGATAGATGTGTTGGTCCTTGAAACGTGTTTCACAAAACAGTACATAAAACACACAATCTCTTTCAAAATGTCAACGGTTAAATAGCTTTTCTTTCAAATCATATTCGTTATAAATATTTCACGTACATTCAATCACAAAACACGAAGACATCGCTCTTCGCTAAGACTGACTTTATAATGTTTCTCACTTAGCTTTTATTTATAGCTCAATTTGTAAGCATCACATATTGGATTTTCCAAGCACAGAATAATCCAACTCACGTGAATACACGATCCAATCGCAACCGTACCCTGCAATGAATGAATTAATATTGGGAGGCAAAACGCATGGATCACGTGTTTACATTCACAGTGCGTGGGTTCCAATGCTTTCAACAATGCTGTTGAAGCTAATATAATAGGTGTTATTAGACTGGCATAGGCACATTGCTAGTTCAACGCTGACAAAAGAAATCTACATTAACATGTTATCATATAAAAAGTATTTGTTTTGAAGAATTGCGGAAATAGAGTTACTCGTCGATAAGGTGAGAAGTTTCGGATCAAAGTCCTAAAGAATAAAGTCAACACTATCATATTATACATGAAGTATTACCCGACATCCAGACATTTCATGTTGTAACTTTCACTAATTAGCTCGCATCTTTACATGCAGTATTAACAGGCTTCAATATTTCGTTTACCAATGATTCAAGCAAATAGCACTTGTTCTAATTTGAAAGTTCAGAATGTGGCAATAGATTGGTACCTCGATCATAAGTGATCTTGTCAAAAACTATACAATTTTCAATGCATCTGTCAATCACCTTGTGTAGTTAATGAATATTCATACTGATTTTCTATACTCATAATAATTTTTCAGTGTTCAAGTTAGGGTCATCATTATCCATTATGTACTTAACCTGTCTTCTTGATTTTCCCTGTTGCTGGATAATATAAGCAGTACTACTGAAGAGTTTTACTGCTTTAATTGATTTTATATTGGAAGCAACCAGCTTTGTAAAATTCAACTCATAATTTCCAATTCTGAAGATGCTGATATGCCTGTAGTGGTTTTCTAATGTACTAATTTGCCAATTTGCCAATGTCCTGAATTGTAATGATGTGCCAACAGTCTTTTGTTCAATCACAGTAATATAATACAAGGTTTATTTGTTTGAATTCACTGTCATTCCCAGTTATTGTCTCTTTCCCAGAATATAATAGAGCACCTTCAAAGAGAAATATTAGCTGTGAATTATTTATTTACAGAATAAAAAGTCAATGATTCTGATCAGGTAGACAATGTACTAGATTATGGACAATGTCAGCTACAAGATATGATACAATTTTACCTAATCTATAGTGTATAATAAATTTAAAAAGCTAACAAACTCTGCAAATAAATATATAAAACACTCAGGAGCATAGCTCAACTATAAGGATTAAACAATAATTACAAAGGCAATTTACTTAGCTACTCAGACTATCTGCTGATTATGGGGAGAAATATTAAATGTGTGATATAGCAATGGTAAGCGATATCTTGTGTCTAACAGAAAGCAATGCTAGCGACCGTGAAGGTGATAGTGATGATTGTGACAATAATAATACCTGTTTAATAACGATGTTGCTGTTGTTATCATCATTATGTTATTGCTGCCATCGATATTATTATACAAATAATTTCTACATGCATGGATAATCTTCTACTTCAAACTGGTCAATAAAATACAGACATATATGAACAATTTTTCAGTCAGTAACATTAGTATATGCACATACATGCATGGCCTATCAACTATCGTACAAAATTATATCACCGTGATTTCTGTTGAAGCTGGTAAGTAAGTGTTTATCTCATTCTCCAATGTATGGTATAATTTTGACCCTTCATTTTGAGTTTTCATCATCCAAGTGGTCATGGCAAATCGTTACACAACTATGCTTCTTAATTTGTTTATGTGTTTGTGTGTGTGTGTGTGTGTGTGTGTGTGTGCGTGTGTGTGTTTGAACGTGTATGTTCATATCATGTGATTCAGGTGTACCAAAATATTTGTATCATTTCACATTAAAAGTGCGTTTCAATTCTGAATGTAATATTTCATTATTACTAACAAAACAACAATATTTTCAGTGAATGTAAGGGGTGTATACAGTTCCAGTTCCAGAATAAACAAAATGACATCCATTATTTGTTTACAAGAAACACGCAGTACTGTGGAGATTAACAAATATTGTTGGGGGGTGGGGGTCGATCAAATGGGTTTTACTAGATTTTTTATATATATAAATAAATCTAGTAATAGTCCTGGTGTCGACATTCATTTTAGATATATGTTTGAATCTTTCATCCAGACAAGGCAGTGGACAGGAATTTTTGCCCGACGAAAACTTCTCCAGTAGTTCTCTATAAATTACAACTTGTAATGTAGCGTATCTTCTGACCGTTGTAGGCTCCCGGAATTTAGTCCTAGTTGTCCTCTCCTGTTTGAGTCCCTGCATCCAGTGAATAAGATCAGATGTCGATGGCAGAAATATTGTTTAGAAATAATGATTCATGAAAAAAGAATAGTTTTGGTAAATATATATCGTCATAATGATAATAACCATGACCATTTAAGAATCTGAGACAAGATATTGTCAGTTCTAATAATTCCTCTATTGCCATTTGCGATGACTGGAATTAAGTTCCGGACATACCAGTTGATAGATATAACATTATTCATGATAGAAATCTCAAGGCCCAAACAGCCACGAAGGATATAAAGAATGAAATAGATTTTAAAGATCCATTATGGAGAGTAAATCCATATGCTAAATTATTTACTTTAATAAAACACAGTAAACAAGGCTATTTTCTGATCTCTGAGGACACGTTTTCATATTGCACATAATCATATATTGTTCGAGGATACAAAATAGACCACTCTACCATAATCTTAACATTATCATTACCTACACAGAGTTATTAGAAAGGCAATGTAAATGCTGTTAAGGCATAAGGAATAAAATGACTCGATTCTAAATGTTAAATTATTGACGTTTACATAACATTAATCCTGATTGGCAAGGCTAATTGGGTGCTTGTAATGCAGACGAAATTCAAGGTTTTAAGTAATTTCCCTCGCGCCAGAAGTCAAAGGTTTCTGTATTAAGCCAAGAAGTTCTTAGCGATGGGAAATAACAAATATATATCGTTAAATTGTCCTAGAGACGTTTGTCTGGAAGTTGGGGAACATGGGCTTCAAGGTAAAAGAGATTCGGCTCCATGGAAAAGAAACCGAATCTCAGAAAGCACAAAGGAAAAATAGATCTATAAGCGCACCACGCTGTGGAAAAGGAGAATAGCAACCAAGTTAACGTTGATGACTCGAAGCGGCTGGAGAGATATAGACAATAGAAAAAGGAATATGGCGACTCTGACCTGTCACCAACGTTGACTTTGAAAGGACCGGAAGCAACCATGTTATGCAGGCATGCTGAACAAATGAGTTTGGCCATTCAATCGATTTTATGATGAAATTTGTTTTATCGGTATGACAGGACGGCTAATTGTATGTCTTATAAATGTTGTAATTTTATTTCCATGAGAAAGTGTATCATTCAAGTGTCATGATCAATTTCTGTTCTTTATGTAATTGATTAAATTATTATACTTTACATACGAGAGCTCGCGTTGTTCTATTCTATATTTCTACTCAGACCTCTATTGTTTCATCCATTTATTTCATATTTTATTTTATTATTTACTCGATCCGGACATTAAAACCGTGGTCGATCATTTCCTAAATAACGATAACCAAACCAAAGGCGCCATATGGCAAGTGGAAACCCTAAAAAAGAATACTATATTGAAGATATTAAAATTTGATTTAGTACAAGAAAAGCTAACATGTAATAATCAGCTCTTTTTTGAAATTCTTGAAATGAAATTGGGAGTTAAAGTAATTGAATATTCACAGACAAATTAAACACATGAAAATGAACATGCTAAAAGAATGGGAGATACAATTTCAAGTTTAAGCAAATTACTTTATTAAAGAAATGTATCAGAGATGGCAACAAAAATAGCTGGTAAACAAATGGACCTAAGTGAAATAAGAAAGAAAATAATAGAAAGAAAAATATTTGAATGATAAGATGGGGGTGAAAAGAATTCAAAATACGTTGTTAGTCGTCAAACGAGGAATTGCAAATTACCGAATGAATTAATTTTGGATGAGGGGAAAATATTAATAGATAAAATGGAATACTGATCAACAAATTTAATTTCTATGAGAAAATGTATCCATAAACAAGTACTAGTGTTCTACAAACAAACGAAAAATATTGAATGCGTGATAAAAACATACAACTGTTGAAAAACTCATCTAAGGGAAGCTATCCTTTTCTTAATGCCTTTTAGCATCTAAAAAATGAAAAACGAAACCAGTCATAGTTTTGACGGATTTGCTATCGAATTTATAAGTTCTGTTGGAAAGATTCAGGCTGATTTATTTAGAGATCTCTAAATTTTGATTAAAGAAAACAAAAGCGTGTCTGATTTTCAGTCTCGGCTAGGGAGGAACAAATTTCAGAAGAACATCATGCCCATACATTCAAATTATTTGGTGTACTTCTTTCTTTTAACTGTTAGAGTTACAGTATGCAAAAAAGTTAAAATAAGTCAAAATAACATGGGTTATTGGGTGAAGAGAAATCTGTTGGAAATTTTACTTTGATCAAGTCATTCATTTTCATTTTGCCAATTTTTGAAATTAATTCTCAGTTTTTCTTAATCCACCATTATGTATAGAAAATGAATTGAATAAAATATTGTTTGAAACGTATTTGGATAGCTACTGTAACAAATCATTTTTTCAACGAAATAAATTTCATCAATGACGATACATGTACTGTCTGCAAACAAGAAGTCGAGAGCAATGAACACTTATTTTATGCTTGTACAGTTACTGACGATTTTGGAAAATATTTATTTTATGGATTAGAAATTATATTGCAATATGATTTGCATACTGATGTCTTTCCTGGAAATGACAAGCTGGTGATATGATTGCAAAATATAACATTTACTGCAATTCTATTTTTTTTAAACTTTCACAAGATACGAAGTTGTGATTTTATGCTATAAAAAATGGAAAATTATTTAGCAATGTTACATAATAAAACGTTTACCTTTACGAATAAATTAACCATTTTGAACTTGAACAGCTTGTAGAATACTACTGTGAACCATTTATCGATATTGGGTGAGTAATTTTATGTATCACTTCACAGTCCGAGTAACGCCCTACTTCTGTTGATACTTATTAAATCACATGTATATATGTTTTTGTGTGTGTGCGTGTGTGTGTGTGTGAGAGAGAGAAAGTTCATACGAACTATCTAATTGCATTTTTAACTTATATTTGTTAATATAGATTGTGCAAACGAGGAGTCAAATAATTATACATAACTTCCATAACACTTTGTCAGGTGGTGTTAAGAGAAATTCGTGATATCCTGTGAGACAATTTTCAATAAAAAATGAATAACCAAAAAACAGACCCTCACCGTTAATAACGTAAGCTTTGCAAGTCCGTTTTATATTTCGAAGTTAAACGTTGCAATATGTTTTGGGCTTTACTTAGGTACTTATGGGAAGTGAATTACTTTTATTTATTTTTTAAATGGGCTACATTTTGAAACTGTTGTTCCTTTGATTAATCGATCGTCTAAGAAAATTTAATAATACCCTTCTTAAATATTTTGGCTACCTTTTGCAGCATTTTCAGCTAATGGGATCGAACAATCTTTATTTCACAGTAGCTTATTATTGGAAGATAGAAAATAATTTCCTAATATAAGAATCGCGTCAAAAGTACAAAATAATTTTGAAAATTATGTTCCATTCTCAAAAAATTATTTCTACAGTGGGTAATAATTTTATTTTATTTTGTTTTTATTTCTCACAGATTCCTTTTAGCAAGAGAAAGGTATGTAGCCTGAGGTGGACTACGTTTCATAGCTAACTTAGCAGACTTATTGCTGCAATATCACCCGACCTAGTCTTCAAATAATCTTTCTGGTATTGAGCCCTCCTCCCCACCTCCATCAAAGAACAAAAATTTTTGAATATTAATTATAATGCGATTTAATTGCGTTAAATAAGTCTCCATTTTAATCATGTTAATGCTGATACAAGAAACATCGTACATCAATGGAGCAAGAATCTGTATTATGACATAGCAAGGATCCGTATTATGACCTAACAAAGATTCTTATTATGACATAGCAAGGATCTGTATTATGACATAGCAAGGATCCGTATTATGACCTAACAAAGATTCTTATTATGACATAGCAAGGATCTGTATTATGACATAGCAAGGATCCGTATTATGACATAGCAAGGATCTGCATTATGACATAGCAAGGATCCGTATTATGACCTAACAAAGATTCTTATTATGACATAGCAAGGATCTGTATTATGACATAGCAAGGATCTGTATTATGACCTAACAAAGATTCTTATTATGACATAGCAA
This sequence comes from Sinohyriopsis cumingii, assembly GCA_028554795.2. Classification (NCBI taxonomy): domain Eukaryota; kingdom Metazoa; phylum Mollusca; class Bivalvia; order Unionida; family Unionidae; genus Sinohyriopsis; species Sinohyriopsis cumingii. The sequence continues at coordinate 159,930,574 of CM068824.1, forward strand.
GGATCTGTATTATGACATAGCAAGGATCCGTATTATGACCTAACAAAGATTCTTATTATGACATAGCAAGGATCTGTATTATGACATAGCAAGGATCCCTATTATGACCTAACAAAGATTCTTGTTATGACATAGCAAGGATCTGTATTATGACATAGCAAGGATCTGTATTATGACATAGCAAGGATCCGTATTATGACCTAACAAAGATTCTTATTATGACATAGCAAGGATCTGTATTATGACATAGCAAGGATCCGTATTACGACATAGCAAGGATCTGTATTATGACATAGCAAGGATCCGTATTATGACCTATCAAAGATTCTTATTATGACATAGCAAGATCTGTATTATGACATAGCAAGGATCCGTATTATGACATAGCAAGGATCTGTATTATGACATAGCAAGGATCCGTATTATGACCTAACAAAGCTTCTTATTATGAGATAGCAAGGATCTGTATTATGACATAACAAGGATCCGTATTATGACCTAACAAAGATTCTTATTATGACATAGCAAGGATCTGTATTATGACATAGCAAGGATCCGTATTATTACCTAACAAAGATTCTTATTATGACATAGCAAGGATCTGTATTATGACATAACAAGGATCCGTATTATGACATAGCAAGGATCTGTATTATGACATAGCAAGGATCCGTATTATGACCTAACAAAGATTCTTATTATGAGATAGCAAGGATCTGTATTATGACATAACAAGGATCCGTATTATGACATAGCAAGGATCTGTATTATGACATAGCAAGGATCCGTATTATGACATAGCAAGGATCCGTATTATGGCATAGCAAGGATCCGTATTATGACATAGCAAGGATCCTTATTATGACATAGCAAAGATCCCTATTATGACATAGCAAATAACCCTGTTATGACATAAACGGGTAGTGTTTGATTAGAAGATAGGTGAATAATTGACATCGATCTCCTGCTGCTATCATTAGGTTGATTTGGATGTAATCAGCGAATACAAAAAGGCATCAGACTATTGAATTAAATTTTCTGGGTGTTTATTTTAACCTTACTCTGAAGATTATTGTGTAACGTCACAAAATGGCTGACTCTACAACTGTAGGTCTGTTTATCATCTGCTTTCCTTTTTCCGTTCACACTAAAGACAATATAACAGGTTTGCTATTTAAATTGATATCACCCATACTTTATTTATACACCCAGGTATTTCTTTCCGTTAACCCGAACCTCATCCTGTATGATGGCTCATTTGTTATTAGGCTCACAAAGACTTGACTGTGTCCACAAAGCGTCCTAATTGTTTAACTTAACTGAAGCTAGGTTGTTAGAATTGTTACAAGCTAAAACCAGAATATTAAAAACAGGTTGTTATAGATCAAAATATATGTGTCAATTAGACTGTGACCATGATAGACTGTGAAAAGATGGCTTGATGACCTTTGCCGTGTTGAACAGATCCCGACACAACTAGTATCGACCATCATACAAGATGTATATGACAATGAATAGCTCCCAAGTGTGCAGGCGTGGCGGAAATGTCATACGGAGGCAAGCTATTTCAGCACTCTCACTTCCGTTCAACGATTCTATTCGTTCTGACTACTAACGCAACGCTAAGGTAATTGATATTGCCTTTATAATGATACATCGCTAAATGTGGTAAAAGACGTGTTGCAATCGCCTTCAAAACTCTCTAATGAGATAAGTTAACGCTGTAGAAAATGCCATCTGTGTATTTAGCAAAAGTTTCCAAATATGCGAAACGTGTACATTTCTGTACGTATATGGCAGGAATGAATATTGATATTTCAAGGATCAAACAACCATTTCAAATTTCTATGATCAGTACTCTCTTGATGGGTAAGGTTTATTGCACCGGGGATTTAAAAGTAGTCTCTGAAACTGGTATGTCCAGGGATTATAACGAATGGAGTATTTCACGAGTTCTTAAGAAATAAAAATCTAGTCAGTGTTGTCCAGTTAACAATATGCACTGGTTCCCGTTACACGTTCGTTATAGCGAAAACGATGATTTTTAATTTTCTACTTTAGAATCCATGCATCAGTAGCTTATGTAGTGTGCATATTGCACGAGATTGCTTTGAGCACGTGTTATAAAACAATATTCCTGTATTTACTTCCCTTTGTATAGTTACATACGTGACAAACTTCAGGCGATATATAACTAAGAAAACAACAACACAACATAGATTAGTATAAATTAGATTCTGTTTCATTGAAAAGAACTATCATACTGAATTTTACCATTGCTTGAAATCATTGAATATAGATTGCATTTTTAACGATTTTGATTGATTGTACGAATCCATTGTTATTGTAGTCAAGTGATATCAAGTTCCTAATATCCAGACAATGTTCACACCAACACCGTTTTCTTCAAATTATCATAAGGAAGCGCATATGCTTTGAAGACATCATGTGTATGTTCGGATGTAGGGAAGACCAAGGGATAGCAGATATAATTCTTAATAAGAACATACAGTTATGAGGGTTCGAGTCACAGGCTTGGTCTATGTAGGTATGTGAGAATTCTTGCAAATAGCTTCCCATGTGTCGGTGGTCTTACCGGCATATCGCGTATTCTTCCTCTACCAGTTATACTTGCCGCCATGTATAGCCGATAGTATCCTGAGAAACCCTAAACGATAATAACAGCAATAAAGTTACGAAGAGAGAGTTTAGAAACCTTCACAAATTACATGGAGGACATATATGAACAGATGGAAAAAACACTCAAATGTGATGATGGACATTTGGAACGTCATCAATAGTAAGAGAGGTTAAATAAAAATATTTGTCAGGACATACTCTTTGAAGAGGTTTGTGTGCTTGGAGTGTCGATTGCAAATGGCTCTGACACATATTGCGAGGACGTTCACACACTAAGTGCTCTATTAACTGATATGTTATACGCTTTAATAAAGCTGGTATTCAGTCTCGATCATCAGGATGGTGTAGGTGATGCCTTTCAGTATCATTCGATCTGGAGTAGAAGTCATTAAAGGTTAACAGAAATAGAAAGTATCCACCCGTGATCAAATCTATAATTTGAATTGTATCCATGGCAGCAATTAGCTCATTAAGTATCTGGCAATATTATTTAATCTAGATTTTTGATAAATCATACGTATCTGGAGATTGCATAGAAAAGGGTTAGTGATACCATTGTACACTGGAGACAGAAACCTTAAAACTGTCTTAAATATTACAGGCCTTTTATTATGTTGTGGGTTTTTTTCTTCAGAAAATAAATATTTATTTATTTTTTCCAGGCAATAAATATTCATTTTCGTTAGGTCACTTGGTTCTCAAATAAGACTCCTAACATTTCTAATTCAGTGGATCATGATTAAATGTAGTGTTTAGGCTGCACGGCAGTGATTTTCTCACTGATGCAATCGGTAAAATATAACGTAAACATGTGTTCGCATGTTTATACACAAAAGGTCTTCGATACCGTGAGGTACAAAAGGGTTATTGATAAAGTTCCTCATGCTGGGGATGACGGATAAATCGCAACCTATATCTGGATAGGTATACATATATACGGAGCAAAATCTTTGTAAATGGGCACTTTTCTGATTGGTTCATAATTGGCCAATATGCAATACAAAGAGTCATTTGTCAGCTTTATGGCATACAAAATATATTAATGACTTTCTATTCCAGTTAGAAAATTGTGTAATTGGAACAAAGATTGGACCCATAGCCGTTGGAAATCCAACCGGAGTTAATGATACTTCACTACGTTCTACTTATCCAGACAATCTGCAAGACCTGATGATATCGCATACGTATACAGCTGTTTTAGTCAGTGTCGTGATAGTATCCGGTTGCTGATTGTATAAATAAAAAACCGAACACGGCAAAGTTTACGTCACATCATCCAATAGTCGAAGGATCAAAACGAAAGAGAAAATTTTATTATCATAATTTGTTAGATATTGGTATAAAACTGAATAGATTGAATGCCAAATCAACGGAAGAAAACTTATGGATTCTTTCGTAACAGATTACAGGGCAAAATCCGGGGGGGGGGGAGGGATGCGGACGCCCCAGCTAAAATAACGTACACACACTCACACACACACACACAAACGTACAGTCACGTGAAGTTTGATCACCGTTTTATTCTTCCGCTCATGTATTGGGTATTACACACACGTTGTTTAAATGGACAGGTAAACTTTACTTTGGTGCCCATTCGAGGAAAATCAGAGCTAATTTGAAATTTTGGACTCTCCCACTACCTGCAACACTTGACCTGATCCGGCCCAGGATTATGTGTGATGCATAATAACGTATATACAGCATGTACGTTTAACGTTGGGCTATTTCACTTCGTTTTGCTCATTTGCTAACGAAACAACGCGTTAATTTCATATATATATATATATATATATATATATATATATATATATATATATATATATATATATATATATATATATATATATATATATATGTGTGTGTGTGTGTGTGTGTGTGTGTGTGTGTGTGTGTGTGTAACTTTCGAGTTGCCGCAGTATTTTGCTAATTATCGACATCATTCTGATTTTCTACATAAACAAGCTTGGAAAAAATTATTAGGCTGAAAATTGCTGGTTTTGAAACAATACTGGAAAGTGTGACTGTCTAATCGACTCCAATGAAACTGATTTTGCCAGGTTCTCTTCGATACATGAACCCTTTAGACCTATCTTGGTTGGGCAACAAGCTAAAACAAGACAGACATTTCCTGCACACTTATCTACCGTCTATACTCGCATACGAGTTCAACTGCAAAATGCACAGACCCAGTTAGGCAGTCGCATGATGCGCCGACAAATCTGGGTCTGTGCAGTTTATTAGGATTAATCAGCAGAACAAACAATACAGACCCTGATCTGGGGGAGCATTTATTCTGCGACAGATTATGATCTATATTGGGTGAGTTAGGCTCCACTTATAGGACAGTCTAGACGGTGTAGACTTTTATTGATCAAACACTTCTCGATATGTGTATTAGATGGGAAATGTTTATATAGTCTAGCTAGGTAATGTGTTTGTTACACGTAAAATTTGATAAACTCTTTTGAGGATTTCTCGACTGAAAGCTAAACCTATCTATTACATCGCCTAATTTAGAAAACGAAATGCAACCATAGTACCTTCTCGTTAAAAAGTCATCAAAGGTGTGAGAAACCTTAACTTTGTTCATGCGATATGCAGCATAGTGTTTTGTACAATTTGTAGCTATTTTCAACAAAACAAAATTATTTGTAACATGTACATCAATAATGGCTAACATATAAGTATCTTGAGACCTATAATTATATATTACAGCATTTAAATATGTCATTATATCCTGTTTCACATTTATTTACATTATTTGTATGATTATTATTATTATTATTATTAATTTGATTTTCGGCTCAGCTTGGCTTTTTTCCAATGAGGGTAGGCTGTATCTTTGCTGAAGGGACGAAACCATTCTTTATTGATAAATAATATTTGTGTATGATTGAATTATCTGTTGATAAAAGCATAAACTAATTTGAAAAATGTGCATATTATAGAGAACACTGATAAAACATATTTAATTAAGTGATTTTCATTCCTAAAATGATTTGCTTACGACAATGACGATACGTAGTACGATAATACAACATTACTTCACACTGGAATAGACCAGGCCGTGAAATGCATAAATGCGTATATACTGCACCTTACAGTACTTATAGTATTTTACTTTAATGTCTCTATGAGCATGTCAAGCACTATAATCCTAGAAGTATATATTGTTGACTTACACTTCCGGCTTGACCATTAAGTATGACACATTCTTTTGCATCTCTTGAATTGTTCATTATTATGGCAAAGCGAAGATAGTTATGTACAACTACATCTTTCGATAATTAATCTTTTTTTATTTATTTTGCCTAAGTCATTCATTTTTTTGTATGTAGAAATGTTTGCTTTTATTTCTTTTACCGTATGACTTTTTCCCGATTGTAATCAGGTTTATTAATTGTACTTAAACTCATAATACGTATTACACCGTGTAATCATCTACGAAAAGACATAAAGATGATAATGATGATGATCATCGTCATGTTCAAATCTATATACGACGTTTGTCCGAGAATATTGAACATGCCATTAATGAAACCTTTTGCTGTGTTCCATTATGGAATTTTACGATAATGAATGGCAATAAAGGAGAGAGTTATGAATTTAAACCAACTTTCGGCTACGATTCTAAAACTTCACTGATTCCGACGAAATAAATGAAACACCGCCACCGGCTAACTACAGCGTTGTTTTACATAGTCTCATACAACCGACTTGTAAGGCGGGTTATCTTTCCCAGTAAAACCATACTTCCGCGTCCGTAGTTGCTCTCTTTGTTGATTTCAATTTCTCATAAACTAATTATACGTGTGTTCTCTTCATTACATTCATATAGTTGTATATCTATTTGAATTAAAACCCATAATATTATAATATATTGCCCATAGTAAATTTCATAAGAGGATCGATCGAACATCTAGTAATAATTTTGTTAAACTAAACAACCATAGTCATACTAATATGTACATAACATGACTGAAGGGCAGCAACTACAGAGAGCCGTTAGTAATTGATGTACACGTATGAAGGCGTACATGATAACTAGTACCAGAGCAATGGTAATATTAATACAAAGTTTACGAATTTATAGTCATATTTGTATTTACAACAAAACTTATATCTCTCTGAATAAACAAAAATGCAAGCAACTAATCAAAAAGATCTGAACCCATAACAAAATTTTGGTTTGTGTAATTTTTAAAGAATACTTTTTACATGGAATAGAACAACTTGTTCTACAAATTACATACATACATACATGCATACATACATACATACATACATACATACATACATACATACAGGCATGTCCTACCTGAGAAAAACGATGACGCCTAACTTTGGGAGGTCGTTGCTGATTATTGACCATGAGTCCTGTACAAGCTGTATTTGTTGCGGATTGAGACAAGCGCTTAGCTGACGCTGTTCTCGTGGAAAATGACACGTGGCGGCAAAGCGATTCCCCATTAACGACTGAATATAGTTGCCAAGACCGATTACGAACGAAAATATCCTTCTTTATCGCTTTTAGAGTAATTTGCTTGTGATTTTAGTAGAATATTATTATTTTATGATAGATGTGTTGGTCCTTGAAACGTGTTTCACAAAACAGTACATAAAACACACAATCTCTTTCAAAATGTCAACGGTTAAATAGCTTTTCTTTCTAATCATATTCCATGTAAATAAATATTTCACGTACATTCAATCACAAAACCCGAAGACATCGCTCTTCGCTAAGACTGACTTTCTAATGTTTCTCACTTAGCTTTTATTTATAGCCCAATTTCTAAGCATCATATATTGGATTTTCCAAGCACAGAATAATCCAACTCACGTGAATACACGATCCAATCGCAACCGTACCCTGCAATGAATGACTTAATATTGGGAGGCAAAACACATGGATCACGTGTTTACATTCACAGTGCGTGGGTTCCAATGCTTTCAATAATGCTGTTGAAGCTAATATAATAGGTGTTATTAGACTGGTATAGGCACATTGCTAGTTCAACGCTGACAAAAGAAATCTACATTAACACGTTATCATATAAAAAGTATTTGTTTTGAAAAATTGCGGAAATAGAGTTACTCGTCGATAAGGTGAGAAGTTTCGGATCAAAGGCCTAATGAATAAAATCACACTATCATATTATAATTGAAGTATTACCCGACATCCAGACATTTCATGTTGTAACTTTCACTAATCAGCTTGCATCTTTATATGCAGTATTAGCAGGCTTCAATATTTCGTTTACCAATGATTCAAGCAAATAGTACTTGTTCTAATTTGGAAGCTCAGAATGTGCCAATAGATTTGTATCTCGATCATAAGTGAGCTTGTCAAAAACTATATACTCTTCAATGCATCTGTCAATCACCTTGTGTAGTTAATGAATATTCATACTTTTTTTCTATACTCATAATAATTTTTCAGTGTTCCAGTTAGGGTCCTCATTATCCATTATGTACTTAACCTGTCTTCGTGATTTTCCCTGTTGCTGGATAATACGTATAGTACTGCTTAGGAGTTTTACAGCTTTAATTGCTTTTATATTAGAAGTATTAAGCTTTGTAAAATTCAACTCATAATTTCCAATTCTGAAGATGCTGATATGCCTGTAGTGGTTCTCTAATCTCTAATGTACTAATTTGCCAATGTCCTGAATTGTAATGATGTGCCAACAGTCTTTTGTTCCATCACAGTAATATAATCCAAGGTTTATTTGTTTGAATTCACTGTCAATCACAGTTATTGTCTCTTTCCCAGAATATAATAGAGCACTTTCAAAGAGAAAATATTAGCTGTTAATTATTTATTTACAGAATAAAACGTCAATGATTCTGATCAGGTAGACAATGTACTAGATTATGGACAATGTCAGCTACAAGATATGATACAATTTTACCTAATCTATAGTGTAAAATAAATTTTAAAAAAAGCTAACAAACTGTGCAAATAAATAGATAAAACACTCAGGAGCACAGTTCAACTATAAGGATTAACCAATAATTACAAAGACAATTTACTTAGCTACTCAGACTATCTGCTGATTATGGGGAGAAATATTAAATGATGTTTGAATCTTTCATCCAGACAAGGCAGTGGAAAGGATTTTTGGGCCCTAGGAAATGTTTTCCAGTAGTTCTCTAATAATTACAAATTGAAACGCGGTGTACCCCCTGACCGTTGTAGGCCCCCGGAATGTTGTCCTAGTTGTCACACCTTGTTTGAGGCCCTGCATCCAACACATAAGAACAGATGTTGATGGCAGAAATATTGTTTAGAAATAATGATTCATGAAAATAGAATAGTTTTGGTAAATATATATCGTCATAATTATAATAACCGTGACCATTTAAGAATCTGAGACAAGGTGTTGTTAGTTCCAACAATTCATCTATTGTCATTTACTATGACTGGAATTACGTTCCGGACATACCAGTTGATAGATATAACATTATTCATGATAGGAATTTCATGACCCGAACAGAAATGAAGGATGTAAAGAATAAAATCGATTTTAAAGATCCATTATGAATAGTAAATCCATATGCTAACTTATTTACTTGAAGTCAAAACAATCATTTGAAACACAGTAAACTTTGCTATTTTCTGATCTTTGAGGACATGTTTTCATGCTGCACATAATCATATATTGTTCCAGGGTACAAAACAGACCATTCTACTATAATCTTAACATAATCTTTATCTACACAGAATTATTAGAAAGGTAATGTAAATGCTGTTACGGCATAAGGAATAAAATGACTCGATTCACAATGTATTTTAAGTATTTTTGAAGAGTGTAACAGAGTGAATTTCATAGAAATTGTTATTGAAACACATTTATAAGTCAAGCTTATCGCGGTCAGCGTGACGCGTAACAAATAACATTGAGGTATGGGCTAGGCTCGCAATAAATCGCTAGACTCCAGTGTTTAACCTTCCTCGTTGGGGGTGTAATTAACTTTTAATTAGATTCCGCTGAGTAACGATCAGACAAATATGTTAACTTGAGTTTAAGTAACAGTAAACGACAAAAGAAATTAAGATTAATTCTCAGTTTTGTTTAATCCACCATCATATATAGAAAATGAATTGAATAAAATATTGTTTGAAATTTATTTGGAGAGGTAAATGTGAAAAAATACAATGAGATTTTTTATAGCCTCATTTACAGATGGTGTCATAGACATTGTTCACGTTCATTCTTTTTTATCCAATACAAGAAGATCACATGATTAAACGAATTATTGCAACTGAAAAAGGACTTTGCTTGGCTACAAAATGTACCAAAGATGGAAATTAAATTGCCTTTCAGTTTAAACTGATGCACTTAGCTATTGTAACAAATCAGTTTTTCAAAGAAAACAATTTCATCAATGACGATACATGTACTGTCTGCAAACAAGAAGTCGAAAGCAATGAACACTTATTTTATGGTTGTACAGTTACTGACGATTTTGGAAAATATTTATTTTATGGATTTGAAATTATATAGTAATATAATTTGCATATTGATGTCTTTCCTGGATATGGCAAGCTGGTGATATGATTGCCTAATACAACATTTACAACATTTTTAACTTGAACAGCTTGTAGAATACTACCGTGTATCTATACTGGGTGCGTAATTTTATACATCACTTCACAGAATGAGTAACGCCCTACTTCTGTTGATACTTATTAAGTGTTATGCATATGTTTCTTGTGTGTTTGTGTGTGTATGAGAGAGAGAGAGAGAGAGAGAGAGAGAGAGAGAGAGAGAGTTTGCACAAAATATCTAATTGCATTTCTTAACATATATTTGTGTGAGCGGGCAAATTTATGTCCATCTATGAAAAACACCTAAATTTGAGACCAGAGAACAATTAATTAGATTTATGGAGATAGGCGCTTGTTAAATCGCTATACTGCAAGAATTTCTAAATGTGTGGTCGGGTACGGTAGTGAGGCTAATTACACTTTTGTTTATATAGCAGCCAGACGGGCTATTAGGGACACGGTTAAACTTCGATTTCATAGTAGAACTGTCAAAAATTGAAAATTCCCATAAACCGTTAGTCGCAACGTAGAAGGTCCAATTTTTCCCATATTTGGAGCCTGTTTCTAAAAGGCTGTAAATACACTTAATCCTGATTGGTTACGCTAAATAAGAGGCGTGTTTCCCACACTAAATTTTCTACTTTTAAATATCGCCACATCGGAAATCTAATTAGTCCAAGCTTTGCTGGAAGAGTAAACGTGAGTGGACTCCGAGAGGAATTTGAAAGATATTCTCTCTCATAAAACACTTGTCCAAGGGACCGAATGTCTGAAAGTTCAACGGTCACAGTTTTTGGCGGCAGTAGAGAAAAACGTTGAAAACACAGGTATGTGCGTCAAAATTTCCTGAAATTCGTTTATGACAATATAATGATTTGCTTGAATTATTCGCAAATATGTACATGACTTTAGTTTGTTTAAATTCGTAAATCAATTATCTTGATATGAGTATAACTGTGTTGAGTTTATATATATATATATATATATATATATATATATATATATATATATATATATATATATATATATATATATATATATATATATATATATATATATATATATATATATATATATATGAATTCGTACAATAATCTTCTTTATATAAGACTGTCGAATTGTTCGAATTTGTCGCCTTGTTTGTATTGGAATTGGGTATTCTAAGAATTCATGCATAACCTTTATTGATATGAGTTACGGGAATCCATTTGAATTCACCGATCTTAAATGATTTCACGTATGATAAAGACTTGAATGTGTGTATTCTCTGAAATAGCGTAATTACGACTTGTAAGGAATTTCATTCGCTCATTTGTGTAATTGAGACGAGAGTGGAACCGTTATAGCCATTAGGAAGTACATTAATTTTATGAAACTGATTGTTTTGGTCTGCCATGCTTGGCCCGACTAGATAGCCTTTGGTATCTGTTTGAATCCATTAGTAAGAACTGATAACGAGATTGGAGGAATGATCTATTCCCAGTAGGATAGCCGACGGAAAATTTAGGTCGCTTTTTGTTTAGTTTAAAAGGGGAAAATAACTCTTCCGACGTATCATCAGATGTACCTACTCGCTGACGCAATCAGTTAACTGTGTATCTACATGTTTACATAACCACCTACCCACACAATGAAAGAGGACCGAAGGGAGGCGAAGCAGTAGAAAGGTTGGAGAGGAGAAATAAAAAGGAAGAAAAGAAGGAGCGAAAAGACAGAGAATAGCTACAGTGAAATTGGAGGGAACCAGAGCTAAGCAGGTTATGCAATTGTACAAGGCAACGACTTCGATTGTTCACTTGATCGTATGATGACTAATTCTATCAGTAAAACAGATCGGCTATTTTTATAAATATATTTGTGGTTTTAAAATTCGGTGAAAGATTTATTCCAAAGAAGTGCATCTTCCTAATGTATTGTATTATCTCCAGTGTTTATGTAATTGATTAAAGTTTTATTCTTTTCGTACGGGGGCACGTGTCATTTCTGTTCATTATATCTGCTCAGATCTCTATTTACTCCACCTATAAGTTTACTTGATCCGGGCATTAACACCGAGGGCGATCATCTCCTAGATAACGAGAACCGAATAACGCGGACACCTTGAAAGAAGGTACAATCCACCAATCAACCCACACCCCTTGCAAGTGAGGGGCGTACCGTTACAATTTGTTAATAGAGATTGTGCAAACGAGGAGTCAGGATTGCTAAATAATTATACATAACTTCCATAACAATTTGTCAGGTGGTGTTAAGAGGAATTCTTAATATCCTGACAGTCAATTTTCAATTAAAAAAATAATAACAAAATAACTGACGTTCACCGTTAATAACGTAATCCTTGCAAGTCCGTTTTATATTTCGAAGTAAAACGTTGCAGTACTTTTTGGGCTTTACTTAGGTACTTATGGGAGTGAATTACTTTTATTTTGAAAAAATGGGCTACATTTTGAAACTGTTGTTCCTTCGATTAATCGATCGTCTAACAAAATTTAATATATTCTTCTTAAATATTTGGACTACCTTTTGCAACGTTTTCAGCGAATGGTGTCGGGCAATCTTTATTTCCCAGTAGCTTATTATTGAAGATAGAAAATAATTATTCCTAATATATAAATCGCGTCAAATACACAAAATAATTTTAAAAATTATGTTCCATTTTCAAAAAATATTTCTTAACTTAGAAACAATTTGAATTTATTTTGTTTTTATTTCTCACAGATTCCTTTTAGCAAGAGAAAGGTATATAACCTGAGGTGGACTATTTTTCATAGCTAACTTAGCAGACATACTGCTGAAATATCACCTGACCTAATCTTAAAATAAACGTTCTGGTATTGAGCCCTCCTCCCCACCCCCATCAAAATACAAGAATTTTGGAATATTAACTATAATGCGATTTAACTGCGTTAAATTGGTCTCCATTTTGACATTGTTAGTGCTGATACAAGAAACATCGTACATCAATGGAGCAAAGATCCTTATGATGACATAGCAAGGATCCGTATTATGACCTAACAAACATCCCTATTATGACCTAACAAAGATCCCTATTATGAACTAGCAAAGATCCTTATTATGACATAGCAAGGATCCGTATTATGACCTAAAAAAGATCCCTATTATGACCTAACAAAGATCCCTATTATGAACTAACAAAGATCGTTATTGTGACATAGCTAAGATCCGTATTATGACCTAACAAAGATCCGTATTATGACCTAACAAAAATCCCTATTATGACATAGCAAGGATCCGTATTATGACCTAACAAAGATCCTTATTATGACATAGCAAGGATCCGTATCATGACCTAACAAAGATCCGTATTATGACCTAACAAAGATCCCTATTATGAACTAACAAAGATCCGTATTATGACATAGCAAGGATCCGTATTATGATCTAACAAAGATCCTTATTATGACCTAACAAAGATCCCTATTATGACCTAACAAAGATCCCTATTATGAACTAGCAAAGATCCCTATTATGAACTAGCAAGGATCCGTATTATGACCTAACAAAGATCCCTATTATGAACTAACCAAGATCCGTATTATGACATAGCAAGGATCCGTATTATGACCTAACAAAGATCCTTATTATGACCTAACAAAGATCCCTATTATGACCTAACAAAGATCCCTATTATGAACTAGCAAAGATCCTTATTATGACATAGCAAGGATCCGTATTGTGACCTAAGAAAGATCCCTATTATGAACTAACAAAGATCGTTATTATCACATAGCAAAGATCCGTATTATGACCTAACAAAGATCCCTATTATGACCTAACAAAGATCCCTATTATGACATAGCAAGGATCCCTATTATGACATAGCAAGGATCCCTATTATGACCTAACAAAGATCCCTATGATGACCTAACAAAGATCCTTATTATGACCTAACAAAGATCCCTATTATGACATAGCAAGGATCCGTATTATGACCTAACAAAGATCCGTAGTATGACCTAACAAAGATCCCTATTATGACCTAAGAAAGATCCCTATTATGACATAGCAATGATCCGTATTATGACATAGCAAGGATCCGTATTATGACCTAACAAAGATCCTTATTATGAACTAACAAAGATCCTTATTATGACATAGCAAAGATCCGTATTATGACCTAACAAAGATCCGTATTATGACCTAACAAAGATCCCTATTATGACCTAACAAAGATCCCTATTATGACATAGCAAGGATCCGTATTATGACCTAACAAAGATCCGTATTACGACCTAACAAAGATCCCTATTATGACCTAACAAAGATCCCTATTATGACATAGCAAGGATCCCTATTATGACATAGCAAGGATCCGTATTATGACCTAACAAAAATCCCTATTATGACCTAACAAAGATCCCTATTATGACCTAACAAAGATCCTTATTATGACCTAACAAAGATTCATATTATGACATAGCAAGGATCCGTAATATGACCTTCAAAGATCCCTATTATGACCTAACAAAGATCCCTATTATGACATAGCAAGGATCCGTATTATGACAGCAAGGATCCGTATTATGACCTAACAAAGATCCCTATTATGAACTAACAAAGATCCTTGTTATGACATAGCAAGGATCCGTATTATGACCTAACAAAGATTCTTATTATGACCTAACAAAGATTCCTAGTATGACATAACAAAGATCCCCATTATAACATAACAAAGATCCCCATTATGACATAGCAAAGAACCCTGTTAAACAAAAAGGGGTAGTGTTTGATTAGAAGATAGGTGAATAATTGACATCGATCTCCTGCTGCTATCATTAGGTCTTTTTTATTTATTTTATGTAATCAGCGAATACAAAAAGGCATCAGACTATTGAATTAAATTGTCTGGGTGTGTATTTTAACCTTACTCTGAAAATTATTGTGTAACGTTATAAAATGGCTGATTCTACAACTGTAGATCTGTTTATCATCTGCTTTCCTTTTTCCGTTCACACTAAAGACAATATAACAGGTTTGCTGTTTAAATTTATATCACCCATACTTTATTTATACACCCAGGTATTTCTTTCCGTTAACCCGAACCTCATCCTGTATGATGGCTCATTTGTTATTAGACTCACAAAGACTTGACTGTGTCCACAAAGTGTCCTAATTGTTTAACTTAACTGAAGCTAGGTTGCTCGAATTGTTACAAGCTAAAACCAGAATATTAAAAACAGGTTTTTATAGGTCAGAATGTATGTGTCAATTAGACTGTGACCATGATAGACTGTAACAAGAATGCCTTGAGGACCTTTGCAATGTTGAACAGATCCCGACACAAATAGTATCGACCATCATACAAGATGTATATGACAAGGAATAGCCCCCAAGTGTGCAGGTGTGTCGGAAATGTCATACGGAGGTTGAAACGCACGCTTTAATACATAACAATACTGTATAGTTTGAACTAATTGGCAAATTTAGATGTTTTAAACAACATCCGAATATTATATTGAAGTTTCGCCATAAAATGAAAATACCTTTAATTACATATTAAGTTTTTGTAACAAAGTTTTAGCAGTCTTTGAAATATTTTTTGAAGAAAAGTCTTTGCTATGTGCAATTATTTGCTTTTTCACTCGCTCTAGAAACGTATTCTTACGAGTCTTAAGAATTATTCCTTTAGCAAAAATATAATTGTTTCATTTAGCACAGTTATTTTAAAAGTATTATAATCAGTCCCACGCTTCACCGCTATCCATCCCAGTCAAATCAATTTCATTGTAATTATGTTGATGTGCGTTATCCATTCAATTACCATAGTTTTTAGTCTAAAGAAGAGCTGTCATCAAACTGGAAGTAAAGTACTGATGCAGGATATTGAGATGCCATTCATGTCCGAAATTCTAATGTTTATTATACACTCTCACTTTTAAAGACGATCGTTATATGACGTTGATGATGTAAACAGAGGTCTGATGAAAGAATTATTGTTTTTCGTTAATCGGACAAAAAGGCATAATTACTGATAGAGATGCATAATTATTGCAAAGATTAACTATTTACTTCGGTAATCGTGTTCTTAAGAATTACAGTTTTAGGTATTGATAACGGTGATTGTTATAATGTTTTCCCTTGTTTAATCTTCAAATTGCCATGTTTTATTTTCAGGACGCTTTTCGAAGATGAAATGGAGATTATGCTATTGTCTGTCCAGACGTGCGTGTGCTTGAGTAACACCGCGCAATCTTTACAACACTGAGATAGAGACTTCAAACTTGAGAACATGTTAAAGCGTTTGGATCCATTTCGTGGAAAGGATAGTGATTATTGTGAAATATATGGGTATAATCTAGATTTAATACGATTTGTAGTTTTTACCAATTTACTTTTCACTCAAAATAATATACGTTTTCCAAAGAATGGGAATGTCAAGCTTTTTGGCGTTTCTCGTTCGTTTACTGGCTTATACTATTTTACAATACATTTTTAAAGAACAAACTGGTTCCAATATGTCTAAATGTATAGGGGCTGTTGTGTTTTTAATTAAACGCTCCTGGTTAAAGAAAATGGGTTCTTTAATATTATTCAAATGCCTAGGGTCACGTTGTTTATTTTGGGCAGCGTTGCTAAACTGGTGGTATATGAGAGGACGTCAATCAGATCATGTTTAATTAACATCAAATCCCAGGATAATAACTAATTTGTACGTTATATTACATTCATTAATTCCACGTGAAAAAGGACCTTTGACGATGATGTCTTCATTACATAGACTACAAATCATAAGTAGGACAGAAAGTTAGTAGCAATATAAAGGCGGGCTAGGAAATCTCTGGGTGAAATATCGAACGTATTTTTCAGCACACATGATAAAGTTACTGCTGTCGGAATCTCAGAAGGTTCGAACTGATAGAATCCTCTAGGTCTCAAATGGTTCGAACAACTGGAATCAACTAGGTCTCAATTGGTACCAACAGATGAAATCAACTAGGTCCCAGTTGGTTTCAACAGATGAAATCAAATAGGTCTCAAATGGTTCCAACAAATGGAATCAACTATGTGTCAATTGGTTTCCAACAGATGGAATCAACTAGGTGTCAATTGGTTTCCAACAGATGGAATCAGCTAGGTGTCAATTAGTTTCCAACATATGGAATCAACTAGGTGTCAATTGGTACCAACAGATGGAATCAACTAGGTCTCAAATGGTTCCAACAGATGGAATCAACTAGGTCTCAGTTGGTTTCCAACAGATGGAATCAACTAGGTGTCAATTGGTTTCCAACAAATGGAATCAACTAGGTTTTTAAGCGTAGAAAGGAAGCGTTTGCTGTATGAATAAATGAATTAGAAGGACCGCCTCAAAGAATTTATTGCGTTTTTTTAAAAAAATCCATCAGTTAAATCTTCTTTCTTTAAACGAGGTGTATGTTAACAAGGTGAAGAAAGCTAGTTTCGTTTCTAAACATCTTTACGTCACTGACTGAGTTTTCCTATTAGAAAACCGAAAGTAATTTCTGTAAAACTCTCTATTTGATATTCCTCGATGGACAGATACAGCGTAAAAAGTGCAAATTTTTATGACAATCAAAGGGAACTCAGTCACTAAGTGAAGTATACTATGCATAATTGAAACATGTCAAAAGCACTATGATATCTATTTGAAAGCATTATGATATCTATTCAAAAGCATTATGATATCTATTCAAAAGCATTATGATATCTACTCGAAAGCATTTGCGTAAGTTCCGTTAAAAAATTTTTTTTTTAACGAGTTCTTGACTTTTAAATGCAACTGAACATGGTTCAGAAGTGGGTTCTTCAGCTTACTAACGAATGATTGTTTTCTGCTATTTCGAACTATATCAATAAATAAAAATCAACTTCAAAGAGAATAAGTGAGTAGACACTAAGCGAGATATAAACGCTAGTGCTAGGTATGACAACATAAAAACATAAGACTAGTAAATGGAACATTGGATGTCGTAACTGGTAAACACTTAACGAATAAGAAGTTTGATAAAATTGATTAAAAACAAATCAAGCAAGCAAAGGATATCTTGACAAATGATAGATTAGCTAAAATATCAATGTCGTTTTCAGATGCAGTAATGCATGGAGAACATCTCTGATGTCATTTTTATTTCCGTTGATAACATAAATAAATTCCAGAAAGAGTTGAAAGATGACTAGATATGTTTGGATCACCAGTTTGAGCACTCAGTGTTTAACAACATTAAATGCAATAATTGTAAAATTAAAACGAGCTAGTTCTGGCCAACCAATACATAATTACCACTGAAATGTCAGTCAGCAAAAGTGCTACTTCAGATATTCGTAAGTTAAAACATAATTGAAACTACTTGAAAATAACCTGAAAGTAACTTAAAAATAAGTTGAGGGTAAGTTGAAAATAACGTGAACATAACTCTAATAATTAAGAAAACTTGAATTTCGTTGGCAAAATCAAACAGGTATATAAAAAAAGACGCGGGAGGCAACGAGAGTAAAACTAAGGAAACTTTAAAGTTTTCAAAAATCACCGAAGAAGATAACTTTACAAAAGAACAAAAATATTGTATGCTGAACTTGGAAAACAATTTGGAAAAGGTTTATTCGATTGTATAAAATGCAAGAGCAGAAACATTTAGCATAATACGGATAATGAGAGGAAGACACCACCAGGCTTAACTTTGATGGTGCTAAAATCGATTAATCAGCAAGAAACCGCCAAGCTCGACTTTGATGGTGATAAAAACCAATAATAAGCAAGAAGCCGCCAAGCTCGACTTTGATGGTGCTAAAATCGACTAATAGCCAAGAAACCGCCAAGCTCGAATGTGATGTTGCTAAAGTCGACTAATAAGCAAGAAGCCGCCAAGCTCGACTTTGATAGTGCTAAAATCGACTAATAAGCAAGAAAACACCAAGCTCGACTTTGATGGTGCTAAACTCGGTGCTACATGTCTGCGGCATCATACCCCAGTGATATACATCACTATAAAAATCCAAAACACATACACACACCATCTGTACTGATTCTAGATATAGAAAGCAACTGCTTGAATCAACTGTCATTGTAGGAGTTACTGATAATCCAAATGCATCAACATCATCTTTCTTGGTCATGTTATCATCTTGCAAAGTGTCACATTCATCTGCCACGGATGTATCTAAAGCATCATGATGTTTTGACAGATCTTCTTGCAAAGAACTTAAAAATTTGTCAATAGACGATGTCCCCGAAACAGAAATAATCGAGATATCATCCTGATCCACAGAATATTGTTCATTAATGATGTTTCTAAAGCATTATTACTCTCAGTTTCATAACTGTTTTCCACGGAATTCCCCAATTCATCAATGTCAAAGTCTGTCTCACTGTCCATTTCCATGGAATTGCCCAATTCATCAATGTCAAAGTCTGTCTCACTGGCCATTTCAGTATAACATGGCAATTCATTTGATGATTTACTTTAAGCAGCTTAAAAGTAATACTTAGATTATTTAATAGTCATTTCTTTACTTTTACTGCTATGTATAAACAATTATAAGACAAAGCATTCTAACTACATGAAGCACTTCTAGTATAGCTAATCTATAATGGG
Source organism: Sinohyriopsis cumingii (assembly GCA_028554795.2). NCBI lineage: Eukaryota > Metazoa > Mollusca > Bivalvia > Unionida > Unionidae > Sinohyriopsis > Sinohyriopsis cumingii. Next base: position 159,950,341 of record CM068824.1, read on the forward strand.
ATTTTCTCCAGACATGATATTGTCTACATTAAGTCTAAAACTAGACTAAACTGTAAATGGGATCCCATTCACCTAACAGTTGCTGTCATTTAGTCTGATACTCCCACACATCAACTCTCAGACAGGTTTTATTTTAGTCCAACAAAATACCCCTTGTGTTTTGCCATGTCAGACAAAATCTCTGCTCTGCCACTTCCTGTAAGGGCTATGAACAGCTGTTAACTCTGAGCTTTTCACGCAAGAGATTCTTCCTTCTGTTGGAAGTAATGATGAAATGAAATATGGTTACCAAACCTGAATTTTCTCTTTTATGCAAACATGCTTTTTTCCGGTATGCCTTCCTTCATTCTTGAAACACACTTGCTGTGTATGTTCGTTGTTTATGTAGTCCTTAATTTGCTGTGTATGTTCGTTGTTTATGTAGTCCTTAATTTTCTGTTTACATTAGTAACTGTACGTAGTCTGATTCCAGCTATCTGCTAAGATCGTGGTATAAGATCTTCACCCGTAACTGTCACGTATTTTTGTACCATTTATCTTTTTATTTATTGATAATTTATCTTTTATTTATACTTTTCAGTCTTCTTTACATCTTTAATTTTCATCTTTATCTGATAGGACTAAATGTCTTCTTTTTATATGGAAGTTTGAATATTTACTTATTAGGAAGTTGTACCTTAACAATTATTACTACCAAAAAAAGATTGATTCTCTATGGTGGGTCTACATGCTTTTTAATAAGTATACCATTTTTAAATAATATACATAGACATATTTTTTTAAAAAATTTTAATCAGAAAATATTCTTGATTATACTTCACTGAGGAAGATATAGAAAAATTTCTTCTCTCTCTCTCTCTCTCTCTCTCTCTCTCTCTCTCTCTCTCTCTCTCATATTTAATGATATATTTCAGACGCATTGGATTTTCATACCCTCCTGCTGGCCAGCTAATAACTTGTTATCACTACCAACCAGCCCCCAACTTGGTAGCCTAGCCCGCCTTCCTGTTGGGCAAATTAGCATTCTCCATATCTTTATCTATAAACAAACCAATATACGTACTCCATTCCATGAAATTAATGATCTTAATAGTATCCTTATGCAGTAGGGATAAAACAGAGATTATGAAAGTCGATTAACTATATAAACCGTTTTGTTCTAGTTGTTGATGTTTTGGGGTTTAATGCCATTTCACAGGCAAAGTTAGCCTGTTCATGTCGGCCAGTATAACTGCTGGTACAAGAGCATAGGAAAGCCCCGGTAAGAACCACCAACTCACCGGAAACTACTTGTAGCTTTCTCACATTTCCATAGTGGTCGTGTTCAAGACTAAAACCAATATGGACAGAAGTGAGATTGCAGTGATTTGTAAAGGCGACTGCTTTAGACCGCTCACTGACTGGGTACAGTCACTGGAACACAACATTGTAATAATAACTCATTGTATTACTGGATACAAAATAAACACCTTAGAAGTGTCTACAACTCTACATAATAGAGTCCTTGCACATTATTAGCTCCCTTTAGCACTCTGCAATAATAATGAGTGAAAATAGTCAATAGCTGCTGAGAAGGCAAGCTACTTACGGTTATGCTGTATATGAGTTGACATATGGTAAAGTCATCAAGAAAGTGATAATTATTCTAGTATGTATACTATTATACTTTTACAAGAGAAATACAAAACTGCATACTATAAAAATAATTTTCAGTTAAGTTTTCAACACTAATAAAAAATATCATTTTGGGATAAGATATTTGATTTACGTGTATATGTAATCAAATCTTATGTACATGCGGTAACTCGAAGATACCAAATGTATAAATACATTGTTAATATTTCTTGTTGTCTTATTTATTTACTTATAGTACATGCAGAAAATGTGTTTGAGAACATCTCTCTCTCTCACTATATATATATATATATATATATATATATATATATATATATATATATATATATATATATATATATGAATTATTACCATCAAAATTAAGTTGGCTAAGGGCAAGTAACAGGAGAAATTTCATTTATTTTTACTTTACGGTTTTGTTGTAAATGTATTTTATACAAACAGCTTTTGAAAATGTTATTTATGTTAGGGTCATTAACAGATAACTGTTTTAAGTTCAGTGAGTGAAAGTAATGAGGTTAACAGAATTATTAAATGTTCACATTTACTTATTTTGTACAAAAGATAATGTTTGTGTCATGCAAGGAAACATTAAGATTGCAGACCCGAAACGTATATCAGTTTTGGCCCTTACAATGGTACATATATCAATGCTTTAGAAAGAAGATAACCATGGTCATTTAATAAATTGAACTTGCCAACGTCACTGACTTCTTAGCATAAATAAATACAGAGTAAAAACATGTTTTAGTGATGAAAGTAGCTCTATGTTTTTTTCCGATAAATTGGACTTAAGTTTTAAGTCAGTGAATACCATATTTCCAAGATTATAATATTTTATCAAACTAATGAACTCCATTTATTTTTGGCATTTTAGCTGAACTCCATTTGAGACTTCGTTAATATTGCCAAGCTAAAAAATAACCATGCATTATTAAATTTCATAAATGTTTCTTTTTTTCCTCACAAATAATATTGCCCAATTTCTCATAAAAATGTGCATATTGTAGACAAGAAGTTTTTGACTGCAAATAAAGTTTATAATAATATTACGTATTGGTCCAACAATATTTTTTGCTTGTTTGAGTTTTTCTCTTTTTCCCACAACATAAATGTATCTGGGGTAATTTGACATTTGGCATACAATCTGTACTTTTTTCATTTGTCCTGTTAGATTTTCTATATACAGAATGATAATCACACATTTGCATATAAGAATTGACATATTTCAATATGAGATCATTCCAACCTGAGGCATGAATCCACTATGACTTATGATTTGACTGTTTGGGAAATTTATAAAATCCACAAGTGTTATTAGTTGTATTCTTTTGGTGGTTACACCCGTCACTGCAAAATGATGGTGACCACCCCTTTTATTCAACCCAAAAAAGATATAAATTCCATAGTTTGGAGTTGACCTTTTTACCGATGTGTTTAGTAAGAGCGATTTGACTGTCCCCCCACCCCACCCGCAATTGCTTGTCTCACAAAAGCTGATACAATAACATAGGATCTCGAGGCAATGTGAACGAAGTATATTGTTGTTTAAAAACTCTGTTGCACACAAGTAAATGATATAATATGTCTACTACTAAAATTACTACTACGACTACTACTACTACTACTACTACTACTAATAATAATAATAATAATAATAATAATAATAATGATATTGTTTTTAATCTTTCTTTGCAAAACAGTTAAAGCCAGCAAGGCAACACATTTATTTAAGAATACATTATATGAAAATGATCTTAAAATAATTTTACAAAAATATTCATTTTAACTAATCGTGCTAAAATATTTTCTTCTGTAAAGTAGTATTTCCGAAAGGTAAACAAATGTGTAAATAAAATTGAACAAAATTCTCTAAAAGGCAATAACACTTTTTATGCTGACAATTTTGGTAAGAAATTCAAGACAAGATCATTTCTTATTTTTTACAGCTGAATACTGAAACCATCTCTGATATTCTACAACAATAACAAGATTTTCAATGTAACTGCTGGGGTGGACATATTGAAAGACAGATTAGCATCATTATCATTTCGGACCAACAATACGTCATGAGAAGTATTCTGTTGGAAATCCCACTTTGATATGACTTTCTATCTTCAAGATGACTGCCATGGTGGCCATACTGGGTATCATGTTGGCATCATTTCCAGTTTGAACGAATATGACATAATAAGAGGTCTTGTGGCGAAAGTACAATAGAGATAACAAGATTTTCAGGATGGTCATTCTGCTGACCATATGGGAAGTGAGATTGGCATAATTTTCATTTTACAACGGACTAGACTTCATAGCCTTTCAGTGAAAACCCTATGCTCATGTGACCATTCATTCAGGAGAAGTGATATGATTTTCAAGATTGCCACTGTAGTCAACCCGAATCAACTATACATCATAAGAAGTCTTCTGGTAAAACTCCCTTGGCAATATGTCTTTACATTCAGAAGAAGTAGCAATAACAGGATTTTTAAGATACTACTGTGGCAGCCATATTGGACATCAGATCAGTACCCTTTTTTCGGACCAACTGGACATCATAAGAACACTTTTAGTGGATATTTCGTGCTGATAGGATCATCCATTCAGGAGAAGTGGCAATACCAAGATTTCAAAACGGCCATTCTGGATGCCATATTGGATGTCCATCCAGCACCATTTCTTTTGAGGATAAACTAGAACATGGGGTGATTGTTTGAGGTCGGGGTCGGGATCGGGGTCGAGGTCGGTACCGTACGAGTAAGAGCTAATGTCTGCTTGTTATTATCAGATACCATCTCATACAGTTTCTTTAGTCGAACAAAAAACATTACTTACGTATTAAAGACAATAAATTGAAGGTTAATATTCACTTGTGAATGTTACCAAAAACGTAGGCAAATAATACAATGTACAGATTAATATTGACATGAACAAAATACCTAAAACTTCTGATTGGAAAGGGTTTAAATTCTTAATGACTGAAGATACAATATAAATTAAATTGGTTGCAATAACTTACTCAATTTATAAAGTATTTATTTTAGATCCCGATACGTGCGAACTATTGTGACAACATTTTGTATCATTGTTAAACTCTGATCGTAGCATTTTCAGCATTTGGAATATTTCATCCACTGGCACTGGATTAATTGTTGAACTATTCGATATGGAGACAGAAAATAAAAGCAAGTGATATCTGGAGACACGAGAATGTGAAAAGAAAATGAGAGCCTATGTTGATAAAGTCAGAAAGACCAATGATTTTTATATAACAAACTCTAAGAAAAAGAGTGATACGCAAGACAGGATGAGTTACCTAACATTAGTTTTAATGAAACTGTTCCGTGTCGATCAAACCAGATGAAACAAGTATTTATAACCTTCAGTCAGATTCAAAATGAATGAACATGTTGATCACTGTAACTATAAGAGGGATAAATACATTCATGTTTTGTTTTATTAAATGAATACCAGAAATATATTAATCCAAACAGACAATCGAAACCACCTGTACCATACTGATAACTGTAATGTTCATGTACCAAACACAGGTAAATTTAATAACACCCTATAGGTATACATTTCTAGACTAGTACCTAACATGCCGGATACTGTTGGTATCTCAGTGATGATGAAAGTAAAAGAAGATGCTGGTAATGCTGAGACAAATATAAAAAAATTGCAGAGGCTTACCCAAGGATATTAAAAGGGATTACGGCTGTATCCATCTCTCAGGCTACAATGTATTTGTTCATTTAAGAAACAACGAAAGACTGAACAATCAAGAAACAAAACAAGCATGTAGTGAATGATGTTAGAAAGTTAAGACTAGAATTGCACCTCCTTAAGGTAGTGTTTAGCAAAATGTATAATTCATCAAGATTTTTATATCATCACGGAACATAGTTCACTTTATCCATATGCTGTACTACATAATATCCTGCTTCCAATTAAACTGTTCCAGTATCGGCAGGTATTAAAAGAAGCTAACAAAGATAACAAACTGGAAAGTATTTACATTAAAAAAAATTAATATGTCATATTCACCAGAAAAAACTCAAAGAATTGATAATAAATGACTTTCATTCTTCTGTTATATACAACCATCGTCATGGATTATGGATATTGGATATACGTGTACTGGTACCCGGCTATTGTCTTTGTTTTGTTTTTTTTAATTTTATATTTTTTATTTTGCTGCCCGTTTTTTTTTTTTTCTTCTTTCTAATACGTGTTGCTATATTCTCTGGTACCGTGAATCCGTGTTCGGAAAAAACAACAACTGAAAACTAGATTGTTTGCGGTTAAATAATCGATGACGGTCAATGGCTCAGTATATACAGTACTAATAACATATCTCCTGTCACTGATGCGTATCATGGCTCAGTATATACAGTACTAATAATATATCTCCCTGTCACTGATGCGTATCATGACTCAGTATATACAGTACTAATAACATATCTCCCTGTCACTGATGCGTATCATGGCTCAGTATATACAGTACTAACAGTATATCTCCCTGTCACTGATGCGTATCATGACTCAGAATATACAGTACTAATAACATATCTCCTTGTCACAATACAAGAAGAAGAAAACGCCGAGTGTGCTACGCGACATTTTGACGGACTTCATGTATATCAAACAAATGGATCGGACTTCTTTACCTAAACCGAAGAGAGAAAGTCACACGTGTGTTCAGATTTCTGAATCTTCAACGTCTGCATCCTCACACATCATTCCTGACGTGCCGATACCAGCAGCACTACAAAAACATCAAAAGCGGTAACAGGAGGTGGAATAGAACATGGTCCTGGAAAGGGGTTGAGACAGGTCAATCTGATGGTGTCAAGCATATAAATTATTTTGTGATTGAAAATATTCAGCTGTCTTTTCTGGGCCCACCTATATCTCTTAGAAAAAGGATACTAATCTACGATTGCTGAATCAACTTAAAACTTAAATCTGTTCCCCATGATTCGATAGTGTGTGTGTGTGTGTGTGTGTGTGTGTGTGTTTAAGAATCTTATTCATTTCTAATAAATCACAAATCCTTTCGTTTTAGGTGTATTCTCTTTGAAAAAATGTCATAATAAAAATTTCATCACACAGACAAAAGTCAATATTCTTATTTTTTCTGTATTTTTTCACCCTTTAAAAAATCTTTACTCGTATTAGTTCTTTCTTTCCTGCTTTGGAAGACCTCTTCTTCTCTTCCTCATCGTGATTTTTCTGATTTTTCTTGTACACTCTGAAGACCGGTGTCATGTTTCTTTAGAAAGATAATATGCATATTTACTGTTGTCTATTTTCTTTCTTGTCTTTCATATACTTTGGCGTTGTGGACACTCTGTAGTCCAGTATCCTTCTCGTGACAGATATTGAACGTATTTTGGTATTTATCTCGAGAGTAGTCCGCAGTCTTATCTGAAATATACTTTCGAATAATTCTCTGTAAATCTGTGACGAGATGGGCGATCTGTTTTGCCTCTTCTGTCTTTTTCTTCTCCGCAGTCTTAGTGTAAGAAGTTCTCTCTATGTAGGGAGCGAGTGTGTAAAACTAAGTCAAATCAAATTTTGGAATCCAGATACTTTCCTGAGAAGAAACAAGAAGTCTACAGACCACCACGACGTTCGGTGTCGCCTTATACGCTAATTGAAGTGTTAGCAAAAGCGCGAGCCTAAACCAAAACCTCAACATACGTCACAAAACCAAGTGAGTCCAGATACACCAAGAAAGAAAATCGTTCGGGAGCTCCGTAGCGTTATTTTCACATACGAGAGAAGCAAAAGGTGACTTTCAGAAAATTTAGAAAGACGGCTGACCCCTACATGATCTAATTTAAAGATTTCAAGGTTGAGTGTCACTAGGGAAATCAGCAGGTTTCATCTGAGATTTTTTTAAAAATAATTCCTTTTTAGGGACATTAAAACGATAGCGTCAAGATAAAGAGTACAATTTTTGACACTCTCTCCATCGAAAAAGACAGCTTGAAACACGTGTCTGGATCGAGTTTCGTGCACCTGTAAAAGGAACACCATCCAATGTCATCGACAAACCTCGATATGTCCAACAATCCAATGACGTTTTAAACATAACCAATGGAAAATAGAATTTTCACATGATCGACATGTGAACCGGGCGTTGTACAAAAAGTGGCGAAACAACACCCTCGGGTCGTGGGGTTTATTTTCCGTCAAGTATACGAGATAATAGAAAAACCAAAGAAAACAAAACCTACAACGAAACAGAACAAATACTTCATATACGATACTAAAATAGAACGGAACAAATACATAAATATACAATACTACAAACGATGCAAGTACGCTACACAACCCGCACGCCATTATTTCAATACAGCGATACGATAACATAAATTACAACTTACCAGACACGAAGACCCGAAACATTCGCCACCATTGGCCTAGACAAAATGAATAAGATGTCGTTCGTCTAGAGACGACACGACGAGCGCCTAGGGCTTTTATCAGGTGCAGGCGCTCGACGTTATCGTCTTTTTCATCCATTGATCGATCACCACTCACTCACGCGCTCTCCCATGACAAAGATGTACCTGGGTCACATACTCCCTCTCAAAGTGTATTTATCTCCTGACATTTAACAACTTTATAAATGTACAGGAACAAATAATCAATCAGTGCTATACATCGTGTTTTCAGAAATTAATAAAAACATTAATACATGACAGGTATTCAAATATGATATCTAGATTTACAAGCAAACATTTAAAAAAAGATATTTGAAAGTTCATTCTCTTTCGTTTTAAAATAAAAACTATACAAAAACGGTTTTCTGTCACTGCTTATTCCCTTTATCTTGTTCTTCCGTAGTGCTACTAGCGTGACTGACCTAGTAGGTCAGCTCCAGCAGGATTCAAACCCACCCGATTCTCCCCGGAAGACCATTACCCCTACATTCATCCATCATTCTCAAGTAATATTGACTCATTAAATGGAGGACAAGGAAACAATAAACGGAGCTACAGAGCTTGATAAGCTCACGTGCCTGGCGAAGAATTAAATACATAAAACTACTGAAATTGAAAACTACAGTTACTTATATAATAATGTGAAATTGTCCCTTTATATTTATTTTTTCTGTTAGATTGACAATAAATGGGATATTCAACATTACTAAGGGGGCGCTCACCAATTAATATGTACTTTAGAGAGAGTGACGTATGTAAGGTGAAGTAGTTTGCATTTAAAACATGCACAATGGAGAGAATGTTGGCATACCTATATGCTACAGTAATGTAATGTGGATGATGTTTCTTTGAATATTGTACTTTTGGAAATTTTACATGATTTAAGAGCACTGCTAACTAAAATGACCGCTCCCTTGTGTTAAAAAATCAGCCTGAATTAGTCTAAAGTACACTATACATAGCAGCTGTTAAAATAGGGAAAATGAATTTTGCCAGACAAGACAATACCAGCTTCTGAAAGTGCAATGAATGAAGTACCAAATATGTAAAATGTAAAAAATGTTATCGGCTCTTTTTTATACAATTTACCTCTGAAGTTCAGGAAGTGAAAATGACCAAGTAGAGCTAGCACTTTTTTGAAAGGTTCACATCTGAAGTAAGGCCAAGCTGTATATTCTATAACCCATAGTACACCCATCAATCATACATCAAAATAAAGGGAATTAAAGGTTCTTTTAATTATACCTAAGATATACAAGGTCTTTTTTAAACAGCCAGTATAACCAGTGAGGAAAGCCGGGGAAATTCTTTTTCTTTAAAATTTTAACCTATGGAAAATGCGAAATTGTATAGAGAGACCTTAAATAAAAACAAAGATCCGGATGGATCACAGTAACTCACACGTAGTAGATCGTCTGTGAATACACCCACTGACCCAGCCGGTCGGGTGGTTTTCGGTCACTGGTTGAACGCCCTACCGATTGCTGGCCTGAGTCTTCCTGCGAGACCTATAGCGCTGGTGGGCTCTAGACTAACCTCAGGGAATGACGCTCTGTGTTTCCGAATACGGTCGGGTTTCGAACTGACCTATTGGTAGACACCTGAGGCATGTGAGAGAGTAGAAAAATGGTTTGATTCATTTAACCTCATATTGCCTAGATCCAGTATTTTGAAAGGTTACGCCTTCAAGAGGCTGGCTAATATGAGGGTTGATAATAGATGGAGATCCACTGTCAGGGGCGGTCCGTGTGGAGTGTTCAAGGGGTCAAACAATCTGTGTGGTGTAACATACATGTCAGTATCTGAATCAGAACTCAGAGATTCAGAACTCGACTCTGAAGGGGTAACTTTTTGTACAATCGGATTCTTTCGAACCGGTTTCATGTGGGCAGGATCGCAAGGAAGATAGTAAAAGGGTAAAAGCAGATTACGATGCAATGTGCGTACAGATTTCGGACTGCGACCCTTCTTACCTTGTACACTGGCATATATAAATTGGGGATTGATATCAACTGTTATACGTCATTGGTCCACTTATCGGCTAAATTTTGTTTCCCCTTTAGTCCAACATTGCGCACTAGGACGCGGTGCCCTACTTCAAGTTTGGACTCTGAGTTTCTTATCATACTGGACCTTGTTCTTAGCATGGCTATTGTTAGACCTCCTCGCGAATCGGAGGCGGTCTTTAATTTTTTAGTGCCCAGATACTAAACAATCTGAAACAATGTACGAATTTGAATCATGTTTTTGCTCTTCCTCCAGTGTCCCTAGCATTTTTAAGAGCGTTCCATTGAAACTTTCGCAGGCACCATTTCCCTGTTGTCGAAATGGATAGGAGCGAGACTTCTGTGTGTTCGCTAATTTGCATAGCTCATGTATAACCCTACTCTCGAAACTACGTCCCTGATCACTGTGAAGCCTTTCCGGGAAACCCTAATATCGAAAAATTGCTCCTAAAGGGCTTTAGCGTTAGTCTGGGCCGTTTGATTGAGTCAAGGAGTGGCCTGTGCATACCTGGTGAAATGATCGATTATCACCAAGATACTCTCAAACCCTCCATTAGACCACGCTAGTGACAAAACGTCTATGCAGACGAGCTCCATAAAGGGAGTAGTGTGAATTGAGGTTAATTTAGCCATTGCCCTAACCGGAGTCTTTCTGTATACACACCGTTAGCAAAACTCCACCTTGCGATTAACGTCCTTCTCCAGACCGGGTCAATAAAACCTTTGCCAGTGTGTCTTCTCCTTGCTTTGATGACCTACATCCTTACAGATACCTTTCAGGTCCAGGCTCCGGTTTGTCTCTGGGATCACAAGCTATCTGACTGATTGACCATCAAGAGAAGTGGTTCTGTAGAGAGCGCCGTTTTCAACTACAAGGCGGTTCCATTCACAGAGAAACTTTTGCACCGACAAATTTTCTCTCCGGAGATCCTCCTCAATGGGACGTTAACCCTTACTCTTGAGGTCAAAAACGTTAGCTGTTGTTCTATTGGTTTACTGTTGCCTGTCCTTTAATGTTGTAACAACGTTCAAATGAGAACACCTCATCGGCCGAATGAAGTGCTGAATCATCCGAAACACTCTCAATCAAGGGAACAGAGACGGTGGCTGCAGAGCAAATGCTTTCCACCAGGTCGGGGTACATTTGTGGTAAACACGAGAGGGTGTTGGCGTCAAAGTTATTATTTCCAGCTCTATATCTGATGGAGAAATCTTAGTTTGCTAGAGCTGCAACCCATCTATGCCCTGTAGCGTCAAGCTTTGCCGTCGAAAGGACGTATGTCAACGGGTTGCTGTCCGTGACCACCTCGAAGGAGGAACCTACGAGAAAGTCATGGAATTTATCCGTCACGGCCCATTTTAGCGCCGAAAGCTCGAGTTTATGGGCTGGATATCGTTGTTCTCTGGGTCTCAATCCGTGACTCGCGTAAGCAATGACCATTTATACACCATCTTGCTCTTGATATAGGACTGCGCATAAACCAGAGCTGCTATCATCAGTATGCACAATAAATGGTTTAGCATACACAAACCAAAACTCATGCGGTACGCCTCATTCAAACCTAACGAGAAGGATGTATACTGCTTGTGTTCTTCCTCCATCTCGACTTTCAAATATCTGATCTTAGGTCCACCTTGGAGAAGAACATTGCCCCTCTCAATATATCAACGGTATCATCAAACTACGGAAGTATGCAGTCGTCCTTCCGGATCTTTGCATTGTTGGTCCTATAGTCAATGCAGAAATGTATGCTGTTATCTCGTTTCCAGACCAACACAACATTACATGACTAAGGACTTTCAGATTCCCTGATTGCACCAGCATCTAGCATTCCCTTAATGCGCTGACGCACCTCCTTATACATCCCCAGGGGTATTCTACTGTATGGTTGTTGGAAAGATTTATCATCACTGAGTATTATCTTATGCTTGATAAGGTCAGTTGTTCCCAAGTATGTTGGCCCATTCTAAAACACGCAATCCCATTTGCCCAATACTTGTTTGAATCTATCCAGTTGCTCTGGGGTCAGATATTCAATGTCGATCTTAACCTTCAGATATTCCAGAGTAGATCGTAAACTGTTCTCTGACCTACTGAGGGAAACAAAGCAGAAGCTAAGTGGTCAACCACTTGGACTTCACTTATGAGATATATATCAGACTTGGGTCTTTTTTAGTTTAACCTGAATTTTGGAATTGGAACCCTGTTGATAAACCCTGATCACACTTGGACAAACGGTAAAATGTTCAGAGTTTCCTAAGTTCTCTGTAATCGCTTCTCTTATATGAGCATCAACATTGCGGGCAATGCCGTTGATAGTAATGTTAAATACTGTGCAATGTTGATAGTAATGTTAAATACTGTGCAATGTTGATAGTAATGTTAAATACGGTACAATGTTGATAGTACGCACATTCGTAGATCTGACTGTAATGACTCACACTCAATGCTATCAATAGCAATTTTCCATGCAGCTGGAATTATGTACGTAGGAGGATTATCAAGCATGTAATCCCTCCACAAAGAATGACATTTTTTCCTAGTACTACAGGACAGGTACGGTTGGACTCCGTATACCAGGGGTCTCAAACTCAAACCACCCTGAGGGCCGCATGAGGGGATTTTCAATGGCCCAAGGGCCGCACCACCTTTGCTATCTCTCATGACACCTTGTGACGCCAATCGTTTTGCGGGCCACAGGATACGGCTTGGCGGGCCGCGTGTTTGAGATCCCTACTCTACAGTCTTATAGCGAAACTTACTCTTACTGAATCTTCGTTGCACTGACTAGCATTGGTAAAGAAACTTCTTTGTTTGCATAATGCTGATTTAAGTTGCATAACTTTATCCTCTCTAATTTTGCCCGCGTAAGCGTCATATTTCTCACGGTGCATTGTTTCGTAGTGCCGACGCACGTTATACTCCTTCGGAACAGCTATCGTTTGTTGACAAACGACACATTGAATTTTATCGCTGACCTCAGTGACAAAATATAAATCCTCCCATTTGACTTGAAAAACTCTCTTTTCGTCTGCGAGTTTTCTTTTTTTCGAAACAGAAGACATTTATACGGGCTTTTATGTTTATAAAAATGCAGCAAAATCAACTTTATAATTCAACATCAACTCGATTACTAAAAAACAGGAACCGGAAGTCCGCATTAAGGGCGACAATTAATAGAAAGACTACGAATAAATAAGTCAAAGTTTCTTATGGTTAAAATGGCGCTAACGTTAAAGTTCAAAAGGCGGCGAAAAGTAAAAAAAATAAACGAATAGTCAATTTTTTTGAAAATCCCAAAATGCGTCGCGGGCCGCACAATATGCCCTTGCGGGCCGCGTGTTTGAGATCCCTTCCGTATACGGTACCACTAAAATAAATTTATATGTATATTTGTTTAGTAATTTGAGATAGGAGTAATAATTTATATTGTGTGTTTTTATAGTGTTTTTCACTACACAGTGTGAAGTACTAATATTTAGCCCTGAAAGGCTTACTGATGATTCATATCAATGTGAAACAATAAAAAAGTTTGCAATTAGAGTTTCTTGATCTACGATTGTTAGGTGAACAGAGAAACATATTTGTAGCATTCGCGCGTTGCAGAACCTTTCATTTCACAACGATTGCTGTCCTGAGGTCCAAGGACATAGGGGAAAATAAATAGCATCATGCTAAACTCGTGTAAGTGCCTAATTCGCTTATCAGTGAGAGCGCTTGCATGTAACACTACCATCGCCATAGTAAAACACAGACGGCAATGCGTTACACTCCGTTATCGCCCATGGTTACCTGCGCTGAGGTCGACTCGTTTCTCATGAATGCATAAATCTGCTTAACTGTCAGCGCGAACAGAATTATCTCTCAATCGTGAACCAACATGACATTTCAGGATGTTTAAATGAGCCAATTAGAGTTTCGTTTCCAAACACACGCACTTGTCGATGGATAAAACTGATATTATTATTGATGTGCTGCAGATTCTTCGTTTGTGTTGATAATTTATTTGTGTACTCGTGAAAAATGAAGTTTCTTAGAACAAACTGCCACAAAGGAGCATAGCGGATTGTCGCTTGTGGCTTGCGACGATACAACATTATCAATAACAAAAATGTTGTAATAATAAGTACGTATGATCTTGTAAGATGACAGGGAATACGCCTTTTAATGTCAAGTGTCATCACAACCACACAACGTCAGCACAACAATCAAAGGTCTACATGATATGTTTATTTTATATTTTCTTCTATTTTCTACTGTCAGCAGCATTTAATGTTTCTAATGAAATACGGTCAAGTGATGCATTATGACAACAGACGTGAGATGGAGGTCTACTGGGTCAGAATTACCACAGCTATGAATCTGAGGTCTGCTGGGTCAGAATTACCACAGGTATGAGTTCGAGGTCCACTGCTGGTCAGAATTACCACAGGTATGAGTTTGAGGTCCACTGCTGGTCAGAATTACCACAGCTATGAGTTTGAGGTCTACTGTGTCAGAATTACTACAGCTATGAGTTTGAGGTCCACTGCTGGTCAGAATTACCAAGGCTATGATTTTAGAATATATTGCTAGACAGAATTACCACTGCCAGGAGGGTGAAGTTTACTGTTGTTAGCATGAATTACCACCTCTATGAGTTCGATGTCTACCGATGGTCAGGATTACCATAACTGTCATTTTAGAGTATATTGCTGCTCAGAACTAACCATCCACTGAGCGCACTAAGGAGCAAGATGACACTAATCTTTACCATCCAGATATGCTGAGTTATACACTATAAAGTGTCAGAATTAGTTCATGACGCTATAACAAGCTGTACGTACACTGCCTGGGAAATAATTAATAATTCTTGTTATGCCTGTAATATAATTATTAATTATTGTTAGGCCTGGAATATAATTAACAATTCTTATAAGGCATGAGATATAATTAATAATTCTTGTAAGGCATGGAATATAGTTAATAATTCTTAAAAGGCCTGGGATATAATTAGGAATTATTTTAAGGCCTGGGATATAATTAATAATTCTTATAAGGCCTGGGATATAATTAATAATTCTTGTAAGGCATGGAATACAATTAATGATTCTTATAAGGCCTGTGAGATAATTAATAATTTATGTAAGGCGTGGAAGTGTAATAATGTTTGGACAGCCGGGCATATAATTAATAATTCTTGTAAAGCCTGAGATGAACAATTGACCATCCGTAAGCTTTGATTGACAGCTGCTATTGGCCAGTGTGGCGTGTCAGGGTTTTGTAATGCCATCACTGTGGTAGGTTTGGGGTGGGGTGCTTCCAATATTTTATTTAAATTATTACAGAAGTCCCACCCATGCTTGACTTTGGTTTGAAGTTAAAATAGTGAAAGACAGATGTAAGGCTCCGAGCCCCCAGTCAACAATGCCGACGGTTAAATGACTGAATATAAAAAAGTGAAATTCAACGTATAACAATGTAATGACAATTCAATAGTCAAATGATTAAAATTTCCCAAGTACTCTCCTTCCGCTCGACCCTGTGATAGCCTATTGCAGTATTTGATTTGTAGTGTGAGATAGCTTACCACCTGTCCTTGTATTATACTCATTTGTATGTTCTCTCATATTCCTCCTATTCTTTCTCTTCCTCTCGACTTTCTCCAAATTCCTTCTTCTCTCGACTTCTCTATAATCTTCCTCCTTATCCACTCTATCCTCCTCGACTCCTTTCCTCCTCCACCTCGACAATCTCCCCCGACTAGACTTGTCCACTCCGATTGCTCTGCTAGTCTCACTTACGTCTCCCCGCTTAGAGACTCGGAACTTAACTGAACCAGAAGTTCTGTCCCCAAAAAAGCTTCCTGTGAAAACACAAGGACGGTACAATATTTTCCTTAGCCCTCTCATTTCACACTACACCCAGCCTATCATCAGATAATGGCTATTAAATTTCTTCGGTCACGCATTCATTCACATTGAAATACTCATACGTTCTTGTATGGTAAAACAACGTCATAATAAAAGCACGGTATCAATTACTTCTCATACAATCATCAATAAATTGCGTCACATCAGTACATATTCCAAATCCCATTATACTAAACAATATCACAACAATCAGACGCATTTCTTTACATTACAACTCATACAAAGTACACACACATATTCAACCAATTTCCAAATTCACAATTCAAACATGTATAAAATGAAACATATCACATGAATAAATGCAATAGGTCACTACGAAGTAACTTAATATAATAGCGAATTACAAAATTAATTCTGACCAGAAGCTAGCAATCTACACAATTCTCTACATAATACTCAACCTCATTTATCAAATACGCATGTAAATTAAACACTACAAAGGTAATTCTACGTACAAAACGATCCTAGTAATTAAGTATACATACTACACATGATTACAATTACAATGCCGTAATATTCTGCAAAATTCGAGCAAATAACGTACTGACCTTTATGAACCACTGTCTTTCCTTAGAATCTCCTCTATAAGTTTTGCCGCCAAATTATGAGTGGCTCTCTAAGAGTAACCGTATATTGCTCAGCAATCTTCCTAGGCGAAACTAAATTTTCGCTTGCTAGATAAGTTATAATTCGGATCGAAATTGTTATCACACCTTCTATTTCAATTCCGACTGGATGTCGTTTTGATCCGATCCAATCAAACTTAGCAGACAATGTCCTGCTCGCTGTCTGTCCACGTGGGGGACGGATTTAGAACACGCACAGTTCCTCGAGGTTCCTCTGATCTTAGGACAAAGCTGTAACATTTAAGTGGGAAGTCGTTCGATCTAAGATGTCGGGTCTTATCTCTGGTCACTGTAACCTTGCGTAAGAGATTAACTCTAGTCTGTGGCAATGTTATGACATAAAAACATGGCTTGTAATAATACATTAGTTTATACACGACTAACGAACTGGGGCTGAGCGAACGTGACAGCCAGTCAAATTGGGAAACCCACACATGGTTACACCCTACACCATTACCTTACACTAGCTTCGCTCTATCGGTTGTCTAACTCAACAAACTTATCGACCGTTTTATTTTGTATTGTGCTACTCATCAGTGTAAACGTTTTTTTTATATGACAGTGATATTTAAAAATAGTAAGGAGGTGTAGTTATGGTTTGTGTGACAGCAATGATCGATATCCTGAATGATTAAAACAAAGTGTGAAGTTTGTGCTTTTTTCGAAGCCGAAAACAAATTTACAGAAATGGATTAAACTTTACGAGAGGTACAATTAAACCTAAAGAGAATCAACTCAAATAAATACGTTTGTACTAAGGTAAATACTGTTGACTTGCAGTTTATAAATATCATTTTTAAGCATTATTATTTTGTCAAACACAACCCCTTTGCCGAATAACCGAACAGAACACTGATGGATTAGCTACTGTAAAAGCTATCCATGCATTTATCAGCTTCGCCTGCCTTGTGTAATAATGATGCCCGAACATTTTACAACCTAATCGTGTCCTCATGACTTTAAATGAAAGACAAATATATCAAAAACAAAACAAAGCCGCCGCACAGTTTTATAAATAAATAACAAACAGATATCTATACATCTGTATTTTTAAAACATAAATTATATGTTCGCCGGCTAAAATGATGTATAAATTGAAGATCCGTTTTCTAATTCATAGTGCATTGCTACATGTTACGATAGGATATCCCAGTGTATTGCTATACATCTCATGAAAGATCCTCCAGAATGTTGCTAGTTTAAGTTGTCTAGTTTCAGTTGTCTAGTTTCAGCTGTCAGTGACTTTCAAGGTGTTTCATACCATAAATTAACTTGCAGTACAAATCGTTACTAAGGCAGTCACAGGGTTAGCCTCTTGACATTCTGATATCGATTTACACTTGGGCTCTATATGCTATAAATTAATTATTTCTTTTACGTATGTACACGTAAACTAAACACGTTCTTTCCAAATAAAGTAATGTTTTACATTGTTAGACGGTTCCTTCATGAAAGACCTGTTAGCATGTAGATCAATAGTCTGCACACGTTTTCGTTGTATTGTGATACAATGCACCGTAAGATTTATATATGTCACCGCAAAAAGCGAAGTTCATTCAGTTCTGTGTCGGTGTAAAATTGCTTCCAGTTAATTTGACTTTGCTCTACTGATTGACTGTGATCAAGCTCGGATTCCAATATCTTCAATTTACGACGATATATACGGGTGGCCTTGGTTGGATAATTAACAATTCCCTGATAACTTCTATTAACTTCCTGAAGAAAAATAAACGGAAGATCGATGTATGTCTAAATACACGTAAGAATTAAATGACTTTATGTGGTTTTCGTTTTGTGTCCGAAGTCGGTTAATTAATTGTCTCTCCTAGTCTGTACTGCATCGAATGATGTGGGAAAATGTGGGCATAATGACACACAAAATTAAAGCAGTTTATTAAACAAAAGAAAATCAACATAGCACTATGAGATTTGTCAACGACAAAAAATAAAGGAAGAGAGAAGGGTGGATAGCGAGAGACAACAATCAAAGAAAGACATGCAGACAGACACATAGGATAAGTCTGCTATATACTGTATTTTAGATCTGAACTGTGCTACAATTTACTACACATAATTCAACATCCGGAAAAGGTCACATCGTGGTCATAAACGTCGTTGTAGCCATTGTAATCGTCATCGTCATTATCATCGTCAAGAACTACACAATGAACAATAACTATAGAGTAATAGTCGAAGTAATATTGATTAATTCCACAAATATTATATGTGGCTGATTATTGCACTAAATGCTTGTAAAGGGCTATTCCCCGCAATCTTTGGTCTTCAGGACTTGAATTGTTATCCCGACTGTCAATGTGTTGTATTTTGTAGCAGGTCTGGCTATAGTCCAATGCCCTGATTTTGTCAGTAGTGTAGAAATGGATACAAAGTAACAATGTAACAATTTCAAGTTGCATCGGACTATCCTTATCTGTGCTACTGTTGTTCGATAGTTCGTGGGGTACAACCTCCTGTAAACCAAACTACTAATGGTACGAGAGATCATGATCTGTTTCCAGATCTTATTAAACTGTCCAATCAGGTCGGTAGTTTGACTTTATCAGATCTTTACGACATGCATGAGAGACTGTTTCGGAAACTCTCTCTCTCTCTCTCTCGTACTCAAGTTTCACCTTTTTCTTCGAGGTCTTCAAGCTGCTGTTGTTCTTCTTTAAACGATGACAGCATTTTATCACCACCGGCTCGTGTCCTCTGCCTCAATAAAGCTATCTCAAAAATAGAATGTTTGCTCAATTCAATACACTGTTGTCAAAATACATTTAGTTTCATTCTATATTTCCTTTTTTATAACAAAAAAAAAACAAACCTGATATATACGATAATCCCAATCAATATACCATTTAACAAACTATAACATCCTTCAATCACCGAAGAATTTAAATTATATGAACCGACGCACACATCAATAAATGGAAAGAACTAGTTTTTAATCAATTCAACGTCATCCTCGGTCTTTCTACCATTTTCAAATAATTTTATTTGCTTCGTCATCACTGCATATAAATTTGCCGAAGATTAACTTAATATCTGCAAAATGACACACGCTTAGGAAGAAATTAGTGTGTTGTTTACACGTATGTTTTTGTGTCGTTTAAGAATTATACTTATCGTAGCGGTAGTAGAGCCAGATTTATAGTCGTGCCCAAAACATTTAATGACTAGTACTTCCTTCTGCGATTATTGTTAATAGTTTATGTTCATTTTGTTTCCTTTGCATATCCTAAGAGATGCTCATCAATGGTTATTTCTATCAGCTTTGTCTTGAATACATCTAAAATGAATTTAACGTTCAACTTCCCGCTCATTTCGATGAAGGAGCGAGTACTGTGTTTTTCTTCAAGCCAGACGTGCGTGCGTGAGTAATGTCACGCAACTTTTCTACGCGATTTGACATGGAGACTTAACACCTTGGGATATGATTGACGATCATATTTGCATAACGGTTTGTAATTTTCTTAAACAGCCCATGTAAAGAAGGAGTTAAGGGATGGGTGCGCTATTACATAAATTCAAAGTAACCCCCATGTTACAAAACTAACATTTCTGAGAATCAGAGTGTAATTATGCAGGTGTCAACAGATGTCAGATAATGAGTTTGAACAGAACCCTGTGGATCATTCGATAGTGGCATACAATTCTGACTGCAGGATCACGACTTAGTCGGGCACCAGGGCCAACAAATAACGCAAGCTAATGGAATTTAATGTATTCGTAATGACATGTCCGTTGGAAAGTTGTTGTTGTTATTGTTGTTTTATATAAGGTTTAACGCCATTTTTCAGCACAAGATAGGCTATACATGGTGGCCAGTATAAACAGTGGAGGAAGAACCCGGGAAAACACCCGAAAGAACCACCAACCCACGAGAAGCTGTCCTTCGGTGACTCGGTCAACTTCAACGATTTAAATTTTTCTTGCACACAAGCATACAATGACTTTTCACACTTTTTGTCATATTCTTCGACGAAGTTTTGTTGGGCTGGCTGCAAAGCGATCCCTAAACCGATTATTTTATCAAGATCATTCGGAAACGTCTTTGAAAAATTACGTAATATCTTTGGGGCCTCTTTCACGATTCGATATTTTACATTCAAGCTAAATGACGATTGAGTCTATTCTCCGACGGCACAAACGCACCATTGGTATGGTAGTTTAATCCTCGTGAAATCTTTCATAATACTATATGTGTGGAAATGCGTGGTTTCTAATAGCATTATGCAATAGCTCACTGAAATTCTTTAATAGTAAATCACCTATGTATTGCCTGTGTATAGCAACCTGTCTGGGAGATCACATCCCTGCAGCTACCAACACATGGAAGCTTTCAAAGGGACTTGCGTTGTCCACAATCAAAGACACACATCTGTGCGAAAATCTTTAGTGGGGAAACGGTCATGGGGAATACAGAATGGGTTTTGGCCTAGGAACCAAAAACTAGCGAGATATTCTCAACTTTGCATTATTATACTACTACTTCTAGACTACCGCCATGCTGTTGTTTAAACGGTCTGAACCCTGGAATTGGTATAATTTGACCTTAAACATTATTTACTGACGTCAAACCTGTGATAACTCAGTACCTGCTCTTGCGGAGAAATATTTAAACATGAAATGGCTCAAAACAAAAGGGGACTTTGTGAAGTAAGCACCTCGTTACTGCATACATATGTGTGATCTATTCAAATAAAATATATCCTTTTTTCTCACCTCTGTCCGCGTGGGTTCAAGTCTCGTTTCGGCCAACTTGCGTATGTGAGAAAGTTTGCCAGTGGCTTCCCGTGGGTCGGTCATTCTTCCCGGGGTTTTCCGGGGTTCTTCCTCCCCGGATATAGCGGGCCACCATGGGTAAGCCTATCGTGTGTTGTAAACTGGTGTTAAACCCATAACAACAAAAACTCTCTTTATTTATAAGGAGATAGAGCAACCACTTTTGAATGAAGGTATCCTACAAATCCCTAAGCTGTTGCAGATGAATTGATGACGTAGTATGCAGCTGTGATAACTTAGGAACAATTCTCTGGATTTTAAAACAATTTCCATCCTTCCATTAAATTCACTTTGAAATCGTTCTGTGTTAGTCGTGAAAAATATGTTCCAAGATACTCAATCCATATCAAAGAAAGGAAACACTGAAACTGACTTATTCTGAAAACCGACAGACTTCCACCAATATCTTCTAGCTTCCACATGTCAGCCAAGACATGTAATCAACACCTTGTGTTATGCTTATGTTTTCGCATAAGCTGTGTCCGGTAAAACGAGGAGTCACTTTACGGGCTTAAAAAATAGGAGGACTAAAAGAACAAAAAAAAAGATCAGGCTATATCAAAGCTTATGCCATTGCCCTTAGTATTCACCTATGATACAAAGCAAAGACAGACAACAATCGTAACCCTTTCGTAACAACATACCAACCGCATACCCCCCAAAAATAACACAAATTGTCGTGTGTCTCCAGGTGAATTCAAGCCAAAGTACGAAAGCATGAACATACAGATGTAAGGACAGACAGTGGCGTCACTCGAGTTGGTGTCACCCAGTGCGGTAACTCATTGTGTCACCCCCATGGTCCTCCTTCCGTAACAGACCATACAGAATCCTTAGTAATGTCATTTTGGTGTCACCCCCTCTGATGGTGTCACCAGGTGCAGTCCGTACCCCCCGCATCCCCCTAGCGACGCCACTGCTGTGCCTGTTAGTCATGCATTTAACTATGATCGGTTATCTGCTTATGAAATCCGACTAGACCGAGCAGTGTGTGCTCTGTAAAATTTGCAATTTTTCATTTTGGTGTCACCCCTCTGAGATGGTCTCACCCGGTGCGGTCCGCACCCCCCTAGCGACGCCACTGAGGACAGACATTGTCTAAGCTAATAGTAACTGCCGTGGACTATTACGTTCAAGAGTCTATCAACAGAAGTTACTCTCAGATCAAGAAAAGTCTATGAAGGGTCAGTACAAACGTAATTTACGTCATAACATGCAAGATTTGTGCCATCCGATATGTTACAGAAACAGCTGACTTTAGGAAAAGAATGATCAATCGCAAATGCGATATCAGAAACAAAGTCAACACACAAAACTCGCCAACATTTCAACACAGTCGTACACTATTCAGTTCCTCGAAATGATGCCAGGTGAGTGAAATCAACGATGAATTTTGTTATTTATATTTAATTTGTATCGTTTGTTATTTTCATCATTGTGTGTTATGTATAATTGCAATTTGTAATTGACCTTGCCCAAACTCAAGCTCATTGTGTACCTAACAAGGGTCATTAATTCTGTAAACTAGATATTATTCGCTTATATTTCTATGTGAGCGTAGGTTAAATATTAGGATCTTTATCTTAATCTAAGGCAAAAATATTGGTATTCCCACATGGGTGTACCTGTAGCTGATGTTTACCATATTCTTTATTATAAATTTTGTAACAGATTTTATCTAGTTGACAACTTAAAATTTTCTAGAAACTTTTGACCCTCATCCTGGTTCTACTTTTGTGTCTTAGTTTTTTCATAATATTGATTACTTGGAGTACTCATTCTTGCGATAAAATCTGAAGCAAAAGCATTTGCATTGTTGTGTTCAGTATTTTTTGGTTGGAATTATTTAGTCAAATTATTATGCACTGGAAATAGAAAGTGCTCATCGATGCTAATCTTCTTGGAATGAAACATCAACTTGGAATTATAGTGAATTCAGACAAGAACGTCTTGGATTATATTATTGTGATTCATCAAAAGACTATTGTCACATGTCCATGTCACTGGCCATAACAGGCACATCAGCACGTTTAGGGTTAAGGTATTTTTTGAACAACACTGGAATTTAATTAGAACTTCATTCATAGGCCTTATGATAGAAAATTTTGGACTGTCTGGGGTTTAATTCACAAACCTTTCTACCATTTTCACTTTGTATTCTAGGGAAAGAAATTATTTGTTGAATTTTGTTTTAAATTGTTGGCTTTCGCTCTTTTCTGTTACTTAGTTCAAGACAACAGAGTCGAACCAAATCGATTGAAGGTGGTCTTAAAGAGAAATGAAGGATATTGCAGGTGCGAACAAATTGCAAATTTGGTTTAACAGAAATATAGTGCTAATGTGCGTCGTTTTTCATCTTAATTTGCTTAATCCTACCATCCTTTAGTGACATAAGCTTATTATTATTATTATTATTATTATTATTACGTCTTTCGTCAAACTTCTCTTATAGTGTAAATACATACAAAGTTTTGTTTTGCCGTCGTTCGAATTCTCCTCTTATATCCGGCATGTTAAATCCAGAAGTCTCGTACTAGAGACTTATAAACATGGTACTAACAGCTGCCTCTCTTGGTGCTCAGCATTAAGAGATTAGTGTTGAGACTGGTTGGACTGGTGTCAGGATAATCTGATTGGGTGGGACATGATGCTACATGTCTGTGGTATGATGCCCCATACACTATAAACTGCCAGTAGGACACACGGTACTAATTATATGGAAGAACCGTGAACCAGTCTAGAAATGGGTGAATAAATACTAGAGTAAATACTGGTTTGGTGGTTCATAATTGGTTAATAATGAAAAGTAAAATTTTAGTGAAAATATCTTTTGAGAGCTTATAATATCTGTAATTTAAAAAGAATATCGACAAAAATTCTATTGATACAATTTTAGTATTTTTACAGACTTGAGCGCTCAATAATGAAAGTAGTGCCTGATTCATTTGGTGCAGAATCAAATAACAAGTGTTTCATGCACATGTAGATAAACAAAATGCCGCGGTTTATATGGTGTTCTCCAGACATAAGCTAGCACCAAAGATAGTTGTGCATGGAGAAATATATGTCTGATCATCAGCACCCATCACTTTTAAGTTATTGAATTTTGAATATGATGGTGTTCCCATATGTTTGCAATGGGAGTTGAATTAGTGCCTTGAGTCATGCAGACATCCAGAATCCGAAAAACGCATATCTACAGTCCTCTTTTGAAACCTGAGCTTGCAGATAGGTCAAATCAAGTAAAAAAGCGCCGTAGTCCCCACTTTGTATCAATACTTGTTCTGATTATTCCTTGATAATAGGTCGATTTCTACACTTTCTTCTGTTATTTTGTTATCTTGACTATTCTGGATATTTTATGAGTGTCACTTTGTATATGTTTGTCTTTCTGTGTGTCCGTGTCTCTGTGTATGTTTATTATCTTGTCCCCTGAGAAAAACCTTCGTCTATTACGGAAGACCTGGCCGTGGATGAAATTAGAAAATAATATTCGTTATTTCTCCTACTCTATTTTGCAGCTTTTGATAGCAGCGCAGTTGCAGAACGGTTTCAAAACGTTTCGAGCCAATCAAGCCTTTCGAAGGGAAGAAGGAAGAAACACTTAAAACAAAAAAGCTTAACACAAAAGCCATGCGAAAAACTCACCTGTCCGTATGTTTAAAGCACACAGGAAATCTACAACAATATAGTTACTAATTAAGAAGGATGAACATTTGTATCAAAATGTGCAAACTGTATGACTATTTTGAGTCTGGGTTAGAACAACATGAGATAATAAGAAAACAGTCAAAGGTGGCGTGGTTCTCGCTCTCTCTCTCTCTCTCTCTTAAAAGTATTATTATTTTCGTTTCCTCATTATTCATTTTGTGCTTAAGCACCGCCTTGTTTAGCAGAAAGATCTACCTTGCACGTACCTTTTGTTGACACTCATCGAATAATTATCACGTGTTACACTCGAATTCAAAGCAAAATAACCCTATTTTACCTGCATATTTAGTACAGCACGTCATTGTTCTATTGTAAATCATTCAAGCGCTATATTTCTACAAATAACACATCCTAGTTGTTACGTCAGCTTTACCCGTAGCAAACATGTACGACTTGTCGATACCATCAGTCTTATTCTATTATTGAAAAGGTAGATAAAAACGGGTGGATGAGGTAACCAGCTCATCTAATGTTCAGGACGATAACTCAAACCAAAATCTTGATTGCAGGTAAGTCAAATAATATTGATTCTCAGACGCATTTGTGAGCGTGAAACAGGTCATATTTTATACAGTTTACGTACAGTATATATGCTTTGCATATATCTACTTTACTTAAACGAAGCGGAGCTAAATGAGGGAGAAATCAAGTGTCAACATTACATACAATTTCTATTTAGCTATCTATCAATTTGTTTGGATGGAGTCGCCTATTCTTTACGGAATATACTTTACATTCCACAGAGCTGCTTATGTTTCTACCACTGCAGAGGGCGTGACCGATTCTATTATGAAGTCATGGCGGTATGTATATATAATGTAATCCATTTCAAAATATGCCTATTATAGCAGTTTCAGTATTGATCGATACAATTGTTATATATTGGAAATATTGAATATCACCTTCCTACTAAGACACGTATAATGCCCACATATCACTGCTAATAATGAAGCTATATCAGATGCAGGGCATTGAAATTATGATACCTTGGTATAGCATTTCTAAGCTTGTTTTGTGGTGGGGGTGGGGTGGGGTGGAATATTCTACAAGAACATAATCATCTTAACAAGAATGGCAGATGCTGCAGTAACCTATATCTTCTAGTTGATCTTACGGTAAAGAAAAGGCACAAGTATTTTACTAAAGTCAGCTGCAAATGCCGGTTCAAGGAGCCAAACTATAACACACGTTGTTCGGAGAAAGGGCACATTATTTTGCTGCATTAACACCCATGTATGAATGAGAATAAAGTGTGGCCAGAGTTAGCTGTGATACAAACAACTTTTGGGAGAATACAGTGTATATTTGCCTATTAAGAAATCAAAATTAGATGCACTGCAATGACTCATTAAATATGCTGATTTACAGCTGAAAAAATTGAGATACGCAGTATGAAACATAACAGAAATATGATCGGTATGAACAGAGATTACATTTCATGCTGAGACTTCCCTTTCTGTAGGTATTATACTTCATGGTGTGATTCATAAGGTTTATTTGGTATTTTGAAGTTTTAATAAATTATTAAATATTGAGCCATTTATACATTCAGTTTTACACAGTTTTGTGTGCGAATAGGCTTCACCGGATACTACAATAATCAGGTTGATTAATTAACGTTATTTCTTGCCAACACTTAGCGTACATGTAAAGAGTTTAATCAAAGAAAGAGGCCAAAACCCCTTCCTCGCATATACAGGCAAACAAGCTTAATTACACAAAAGTAATTTGTATATCAATTGTCTACCCTTCTGTGTGTCTGTTAAGTGATAATGACATCATAACTTGCTGTTCGCTCTCAGACACTTCGTCTTGAAACGCAAATCCTCGTGTGCCTCTGTTTCTAAGTAGTTCTCTCTCACAAATGTGACATGCAATTGTTGATTAAAAATGTTTCTAATCTTCGTCTGTAAATTCCAAAGGCTTTGCATATTTCAGTTCGGTGTAAACTAGTCAGATATACAAGTCTTTTCGTGATGTTTGTGTTTACATTTGTGTTGTTTTGGGGTTTTTTTCTCTTCTTTATGAGTACCAAATCATTTGAAAAGAGACAAAATGCTTTTTAAGACGTTTCGGAATAGGCTGATAAACTATAGAAGTCTTTATCAAAGATTTATTTACCCAGCAAAATTTTAATTGCTAAATCTCACAAGCGCGAGACATGGTAACCTTGACAGTACTTTTGATAAAAACAGACGGGGGTTAACTGAACTCTTTCTCCTGCGTGATATTTATTTGTCCTGAATTTGGACCTTTTTTCTTGCTAGTTTAATGCGCACTTTATTCAAAGTCATACATGGGACCTGTTCCTCTCGAGAGCCTTTCTGGTGTTATATAAGACTTGTTGACGACTTTGTGCTAATTTTTCATTGACTTTTGGATTTGGACGGTTCTAGAATAATAAAGTAGTTTCCCATCGGGATGGGCTACTTCACATGAGACCGTATTTCGAAATATGTATGGAGTAGTACGATCTGTGGCGTTTCGGAATGTTGTAAAATATAGTCTTAATGGAAGCTGTGAAATAGGAGAGAACGAGCAATCCGATTCATTCCTATTTTAGAGTCTATCTTATTTCTTGTGTTCCTGTTATAACATCAAGTTTGCAGACGTGTTTTATGTTGTACTTATATAGTATCTGAGGGGAAAACATTTATATGGACTGTTCAGTGGAAATTTAAGGTGTTCATTTTTGGGACTATAATATTATTCTGGAACTATTGTGAATTATTCAAAGGAGTTCTGGACAACGCCATATTGAGAACGTCACGATTCTTTGTGTTCTGAGTCGTCTTTACCTTGAGTATCTATGCGTTCCTTCTTTACTGGTGATTTTGAAAGAAGTACCGCAACTGTAGCATTTTGTTAGCTCAATTTAAAGTAGTAAAAGGTTTTGAAAGTATTTGTATGTTTCAGTGGTAAATTATATGAGGGTTCTGTTGTGCAACCTCAATGAAACTCGAATACAAATGCAAGTGTGGCAGCTATGAAAATGTCTGTTTGTTTACTTTTTTCGTTGTTGTTATTTGTTTTCTGTTGTTGGTTTTGTTGTGGGTGTTATGTAGTAGTAAAGAAAGTGCGCCAGCTATGAGTGTGTATATTTGTTTTTATGCAGTAATTGATAGTTTTGCGCCAGTAAGGGTTTAGTAGCACGATAGTGGGTATAATAACGTTGTGGGGAAAATAACAGGTATGGCATTGGATTCAGTAAGTCAAATCATGTAAAAATGTCTATTTTTTTTAATAAAAAAAATTAACTAGTGTGGCGGTTCTCTCATTATTTTATCTGCTAAACAAACTTCAAAATTGCGCTGCTTTTTAAAACTCTAATTGCCCCCGACATAGTTACGAGGCAAACTAAATAGCTATTGAATAGTGGGAAAGCCACATGTAACAATCAAGAACAAAAGAGGTATGCATACGTGGACTACTGAAAAAAGAACTATCCATTGGGTGTGATAATTAAAACTGTCGAACTGTTTGGTAACACATGAATTGTATAAACTTAAAGAGAGCCCCATAAAGTAACTGGTTCCTTACAATATGTAAATACGCTTGGAAAAAGGTTGAAAGTAGGTACAAATAAGTTAGATGTATTTGCTGATCTATTTCTCCTATAAATCGTCTAGGTACTAATGTAATATTTATATTATATAGATCGGTTGTTTCAAATGATAACAATGTCGGTTTTAAATTTCAACATCATAATTTGCGCATGATCAGAAATTTTATAAGCAATCTTGTTTTCCTTCGGATGTTGAAGTGTGATGAAATATACATTTCCTAGAAATGGTATTCATAATCCATCTTTAACATAAATATGTTAGTATTTAATCATGATCAATATTGGTCATGATGTATTTCATATACTAAGAGTAATAATAGTACAATGTTACATATATGTTTATACATTTGCATCATTTCATTGTCCTCAACAACAGAAGATTGGTAAACAATGTTTTCCATATTAAGAGAGCTTTCAATGGAGGCATTTAGTTATAGCATAACCTGAATCACGAGTCCGTTTCGGCTTTCAATGAAAGCATTTAGTCATAGCATAGCCTGAGTCACGAGTCCGTTTCGGCTTTCAATGGAGGCACTTGGACTCAAATCAACAATGAATTTTCCTATATAGTCTCTACATTTATTTATTAGTACTGAACTTTCCACTGTGTCCAAATCATACGCTAATCTAAACCACCGTCACAGATGACTTGACGGTGAAGATCTTGTCATAGGTTCACTGGCATTTCTTTGAGGCTGGACTGTAAACAAAGCAGTGGGCAACGGAACACAGATTTCACTTCCGGATCATTACTAAGGCCTAATTACTCACTGTGCACTGTCTCCGAAACACACAAACAACCACACCATAAGCCATTAATCTAAAGAATAATAATAACCTTTAAATCCATACCAAGACGGCCTAAATCTAACACTTGTATCATGACCAAAGGGAGACTAGAAAAAAAAAATGATCAAAAAATAAACTGGGACTACAATCGTGGGTAATGAATAGGAACTAATAATTTTGATTATATTCCATTTGGTAATATTATAGTCTGGGTCACCCGTCAGTTTTGGCTATAAATGGAGGCATTTAGTCATATAACAGTCTGGGTCACCTGTCCATCTCGGCTTTCAATGGCGACATTTAGTCATATTATAGCCTTGGTCGCCGTCCGTTTTGTTTTTTTTGGGTTTTTTTTTTTTTTTTTTTTTTTTTTTTTTTCCTTCATTGTTAGGCTATTGAAAGGTCAAACAGTAGGCCCGGCCCCAGGATGTGTGGGTCCCAATGCAGCAAGCGATGAGCGCGGGTCTCCAAGCAAAAACAAATTGCGTTGCGGAGTAGATTTCCCGAGGCGGTTTCCTCGATCGTCTTGCCCTAGGGGCGGGCCTGCCAAACAGGGACCGGTGAAAACACGAGCAAATGAGACGTCTTAAAGTTTCGGCATCAGACGTTGAAGAAAGCATTTGCAAACACAATTAAATTTAAAAATGAAAATAAAGCACGTCAATTCACACCCTCAAGGTAGCTAAAAAAAAATTAAAGAAAAAACTATGTCAATCAGGTAGAATGCTTTAAGATCAATTAAGTTGTTTATTAGGCTAGCGTCATTTTTTACGTTATGCACATTATGACGTTATAATCTCGACGAGGTCCATATTTCCTCGTAGTATGAATCAAAACGTACCCACATAACAAAGGCAATCCACAAGGGGGCACAGTTTTTTACCGAACTTTCTCCGGACTGATGTCTTAAACTTTCTATGCAGATAAACTGATAATCTGGGAAGGCCAAGAGTGGTTTTATCCGTATCTATTGTGGTCTCAGGGACGAGAATTTTCACATTTTTTTTTGGCAAGTATGAGATTTCATGGTTCACAATCATAGTTTAACTTCTAATCATCGATCTAATCTGTTCAATCAATGCAAACATGGAGGAGGGGCTTCAAAAATGTTTGTGTTTGTAAAAGGTCATTCTAATCCCTAAGTATGTTTCAAATATGGCCATAGATATGAAGAAACAAAGCATTTTAAACCCAAGTGTCATGAAATATGAAAAATAATGTATACCAATATGATTTCAACTGAGTACTTTGTTGTTTTTGTTGTCGTTGTTGTTGTTGTTTTATTCGCAATGCAGTCAGGTTAACAAAGACGAACAGTTCTAAAAACACTCTCCTGAGACTTTCAGGCATAAATTGTTCCATTCAACTATTGTAACACTTCACTAAATCTCTAGGCATAGCATACCGTTACATATAAATACTGCTGATAAGCAACTCTCTCTCTCTCTCTCTCTCTCTCTTAATATAATTTACCACAGTATAGGCTGCAAAGTAATTGCAGATGAGTTATTTCAATGCAATTATGTACCTAAAAAGTCATTTCTGAAAAAATAGCAAACCTTCAAAGTGAAACAGAATTTCATTCATGCAGTTTATGAATGAAACTTATATTGAAAAAATCATGATCGCACAGTGTTTTGAAAATGTATGACAAACTCACGTACTGAATTGAATACACATCCGCTTAGACTATATTGCACAACGGCCATAGATTGTACACAGGTAAGATTCACTATAAGCAATCCCTTCACCGCTATTGGTTAATATAGACACTTCATATTTTGTGAAAGAACATTCTTCAGTATCGTTCAGTTCACCCAACACACACGTCAGCAAATACGGGGGAAAATGGCCTTGCAAAAAAGTGTACCCTTTCTTAATCAAGCCTGGGCCTCATGTGACCGAGTTGTCTATGGCACTCGCCTTTTCAAACATCACGCCTTTATCCACCTGAGCCTGTGTCTCAGCTGGAACGTGGATATGTGAGAAAGCTTGCCAGTAGCATCCGATGCGCTGATGATTCTTAAACCAATGATATATTGGCCGCAAAGTATAGCCTATCATGCGCTAAACCCCAGAAACAAGCTTTACCAAGCTAATTGCACGCTTGATGTGTATTCTTACACACTGTTTCTTCCTAGATATTTCAATTGTCCGTGCAGTGATTTGCTTTCTCCCATTAAGAAAATTGGTCATTATTAATTCATTTCCACAACAAGCAGTAAAGTCATGATGTAATGGCTATATCTGGTCACCTTGCATATGTTAAGGAAGTTATGGTAAACCAGACTGTGAAACTAATTCTTCATTATCGACTCTTCTTCTCAAACAGTTTGACAGGAAGTTCATGAAACCAATAGGACTGAATACTGTTCAGGCCATTATGGTGATACCTCTTACATAATTAGAATACTATTCACGCCATTATGGTGATATCTCTTACAGAATTAGAATACTATTCAGGCCATTATGGTGATACCTCTTACAGAATTAGAATACTATTCACGCCATTATGGTGATATCTCTTACAGAGTTAGAATACTATTCAGGCCATTATGGTGATACCTCTTACAGAATTAGAATACTATTCACGCCATTATGGTGATATCTCTTACAGAGTTAGAATACTATTCAGGCCATTATGGTGATATCTCTTACAGAATTAGAATACTATTCAGGCCATTATGGTGATACCTCTTACAGAATTAGAATACTATTCACGCCATTATGGTGATATCTCTTACAGAGTTAGAATACTATTCTGGCCATTATACTAATAATAATAATGAGGACTTTGTATAGCGCTTAATCTTTAGAAGCTCTAAGCGCTTTACAACATCAGACAACACCTATACGATAAAAAACATATAATAATATTATTACAAAAACAAACACCATGAAATTAGAAAAACATTAAAAAAACAATAAAAAACATGCTGAGAATATTTCAGGTAGGAAACATTATTAGGTCTTTACGTTTGTTCTTGCAGTCGAAATAAGTGAGTTTTGAGAGCCCTCTTGAATGTGATCACTGTGT
This sequence comes from Sinohyriopsis cumingii, assembly GCA_028554795.2. Classification (NCBI taxonomy): domain Eukaryota; kingdom Metazoa; phylum Mollusca; class Bivalvia; order Unionida; family Unionidae; genus Sinohyriopsis; species Sinohyriopsis cumingii. The sequence continues at coordinate 159,982,863 of CM068824.1, forward strand.
CTTTGTGTCTATGTTCAGTGGGCAATTCATTCCACGTTGCTGGGCCCTGGTATGCAAAAGAACGCTGTCCATATAACTTTGTTTTCATAGTGGGAATAATGAGTATACGATTGTCAGAAGAGGAGCGTAAGTATCTTGCTGGTGTGTACACATGGGTGAGATCGGATAGGTATATTGGACTAGAGTCCGACAGTGAAACGTAGCACAGAGAACAAATTTTGTGTTTGATTCTGGATCGAATGGATAGCCAGTGTAAGGTACAGAGCAGCGGCGATGTGTGCTCTGATCTTGGTACTCTAAGTATGATCCGAGCAGCTGTGTTTGAAGTTTTCAAGTTTCTGGAGTAGATATTGAGATGAACCAGACAGAATTGAGTTACAATAGTCCAGTCTTGAAATTACTAATGAACACACAAGTGTTTTAGTGGCATCAACTGAAAGATAAGTGGCATCAACTGATGATATCTCTTGCATAATTAGAATACTATTCAGGCCATTATGGTGATATCTGTTACAGAGTTAGAATACAGCTTACCTTTGGCTAATAATCCAGTTGGTCTATCAGTAAATGCCTAGAAACGTTCCATAGTTCGAGTAGGTCGGGAACAGTTTTTGTACCAACTTTCTGTCTAAATAGTTATAATGAATGCCAGGTTTGAAACCATTAAACTGGCCAGCGGTAAAATATCATGCTCACTGACATTGTACATGAAATGTCATTCTGCATGGTTAAGAATTCAAATGGGGGCAATGAACTGAGACTTCAATAGAGTTAGTAAAACTAACTATTCAGTTATATTTATTTCTCTTTCTTCCAGGGAATAGTGCACGAAATGTACAAAAACCATGATAGTCTTGTAAAAAGTACCTTCTTTAATTACCTTTTTCGCATTTTGTCTTGGTGGGTCGGTGGTTCTTCCCGGGGTTTTCCCGGGTTCTTCCTCCACCATTAATACTGGCCGCCATGCATAGCCTAAGTGTGCTGAAAAATGGCGTTAAACCCCACAACAACAACAACAACAACAACATTTGGTCTTGCTTCAAAATGAGTAGCAAAATATTAATAACAACTTTTTCTTCCAGTTACTTTTTTCGTTCCTAAGATTATCAATTTCTTCCCGAAGAACAATTTTCTTGAGTTTCGTTTCATGGCTATGTTCATTTATGCCACTGATGTATCCATGTTTAATTCGTCAGTGTCTTCTTCTAAATTGTCATCGTAAATCTTGGTGACCCTCGGATGTACACGATCATCTCATGGTTGGGGTAGTGCTGATGAAAAGTCATACTTGTGGTACAGAATCTCCCTTACGACCGAAATAATTCGGGTTTGACTCTTGATTCATGATCAAGTTCAGCTTCCGTGATATACCTTTGGGAAAGGCATGTTACTCCAGTTCCCATCTGCGCTACTTAACATACCTGTGTGGCTGTGCCGCAAAACACCTAAATAAACCAAATTACCTTGTCTAGTTCCTAATGCTTGTTCTCAGTACTGCATAGCACTTGTTTTTATTACACCATGAGTTTCTAATCTATCTTTTGCATGTTGCATAATAACTGGGGTTTTAAACCTCTTTCGTCATTAACTTTGATCATCTCGCTAGGCACTGTCCTTTATTTATATATTTATGTGTGTGTGTGTGTGTGTGTGTGTGTGTGCGCGCGCGAGCGCTCACTCTATGCAAACATAACCAATGACGAAGGCATAAAATATGGTAAGGAATCGTGGAGCAGCTGTCCCAACGTTTCACTTTAGACAGACTGGAAATCTTCCCAACCGTGTTTTGAAGATGAAAAATGTGTTTAATAACCAGCATTATCTTCAAATCAATTTTATCGAAATCATTTCTAATCAGCTGACATTGTTCTTCTTTAATTTGTAAATATGATTTTTTATAAGAATTGATTAGTTTTGGATCAAGATTTTGTGTAAATTATGGGGTTTCAAATCCTTATCTTGGTAAATTTGTATCTAGAGTAAATCTCTACGGCTGCATTTATTTTCGATTTAGAAAAAATGGACGAAACCTAATTGGTATATACTTAATGCAGTGTTTGCAATAACCTCAAGTCCCAAGGACTTTCCAATTTGGCATTTTGAGCATGAAATTGGTTCTTTTATTTGTGGTACTTATATTTTCAGTGAACTTTGTACCACTCAAATTATACTACTGTCATCTTCAAACAATTCAAGATTATGTTAATTTGAACTGGTATTGAGTAAGTTGCATCCACCTTTAAAACGATATTTTGTTTTCTTTTGTTTGTCCTAAATAATGTTGCAAAATTTATGGAAAGTGGTGAAAGAAAACATTAAAGCGATTTCTAAGGTTGACAAATCACCATAGAAGGTGATTTGATAAAAGAAAAAAGATCCTTCGCTGAGTTGAATCTGAAACCCAAGTTGTAAAGAGTGCACATGAATTGATCAAATCCAATCATGAAGGCTGATGCAGGAACAAGTAAAATCTGGGATGTCTAAATGTTATGTCTAAAGTCAAGCGAAAACAGATTCAATTAAGTCAAACAGTATTGATGATACTGTGAGTAAGGTAATAAGCGATAACGAATCGATAACAACGAATTTAATTTGTCAGTTAAGGAGTATAACAAGTGCAAAAACAAAAAATTGTCGGGAAAAAGTTAACAATATAGAAGTCAAGGTATTACAGACATAAACAACGTTTTCTAGAGGAGAGAAAGAGAATAACAGCATAAGAAATTCTATAGAAACCTAAAGCAAACAGAAAATATATTATAATAACGGAAGTAGAAAGAATGCTACGGGTTATGATACAACTCGTAAAATTGACCCTTAAACAGCTCTTGAAAACTTTCTTGCTTCTATAAATAGAAAAATCAAAAACACAAACAAAATAATATATTCATCTGGAACTTCTTCATAATATTGGTTTGGTAGATGGAACTAATGACAAACTATACGAAAAGGCGAAACAGTAAATTTTTAACGATACTGGATCATTATTAATAGCTGAAGGAGACGCATTTAAAACTCGAGTAGCTTCAAAGACCCCTATCTTAAGTATAAAAATTCAGCTGAAATAGACGTTTAAGATAAAAAACAGAAATTCTAAACTCAGTTGAAGACTAAAATAGTTATTAAGGGTCCTGTATCTGTTGGATTAAATTAAAAACAGGTTAGATGATTTCAAAAAAGGAACCTAATTATAAACCTGTCAGTAGAGTGTTTTAAAATTATTTTTTTTTTTTTGCATTGCACCAACTCCCTTAGATGTACCGAATTTTGATTTGTTGCTTGGTTGCCTATTTGAAGTTTCTAACAAACATCTAATTTTGTTTTGGTTATTTTTAAAAAATTTCAAAGATATAGCGTTATAAACTCACAATCCTGAATTTAACCAAATATAGCACACATGCCTTTCTTTACGCAACAGTTGTGTAACTCTTCTGGGATTTTAATTCACATTAACTCGTAATAAATGTTGCATACTGTTAATCCGTTTTTCTAATTTCTGCTCCTCTTGGCATGGAATATTATTTCTCATCAGCGGCAAGTAACTTTGTTGAACCTTTCAAAGTAATCCATATATACGTAAGGGTAAATGTCTTTCCTTAAATATTTGTATTCCATGCTCTTCAAATATTCTGTAGTTTCTACGAACTTATCAATATATAGATTATTTGCTAAGAGTTCATAAGATTTTTCCATAAATCTAATAGTTATACTTCCAAATACTACTTACAGGCCTCTATATAAACCTCTCAACTATGAACTCCTTACTGAACGATGTTTACTTTTCTTCATGGTTTGCTATGATTGTTGATTCTTGATCATGAATATGACAATGATCTCAAACTATTACATCACTGATTTTAAATGATCTTTGTATTCTTAGTAGTATGATAATGGCCTGATGTTACTGATCTACGTTAAAGCTACTAATCCCATGACTTTGTCCTTCTAACACGTGCACATGCGCACTCTTGAATGTTACCCACAGGCTCTCCTCCAAGAAGATAGTCATGTGAGGTAGAAGACTTCGACCCAGATCAGTAACCAACAAAATCGCTATACTCACGTCAATCACTCGATTACTAAATCATACCAGTGATGACCTGAAATCTCCCATAAGTGCAAACAATTACTAGATTGTCATTGCCTTTGAATCAGAGTAATTAATGTTCCGGTTCCGTATTTCTGCTCGGAGTTGCCGATGATTTTCCATTTCCGCCAAAAATGGTATGAACGTCACCCATGCTAATCGTTTTATCTTTAGCTACTATCGAGTACAGCTTGGTAATTGTACTGAGACTGTTTTGAGCTACCGCGATAAGTTCTGAATGGACACGTATTTACAAAAGCAACCGTGACGAGGTTATTTTGCCAGAGCCGCTAGTCACACGTGTTACTATCGATTTGGCTCAAACAACATTGAACAAAACCAGTATGTGTGCCTATAGTAGTTCACGCAGTTATGATTCCTGCCACACCCGAACCAACGGCTTTCGACCACACAAATGCGTTTTTATTTCACTAGTGGCGCGGTTCTCTTGTTGATTCCATATCGCAATTGTTACTCAGCTTTGATTATTTTTTCGTGTTTGCAACTATGAGGGTCTATCATAGTTCTTTTATTAATAATGTGATAACAAAGTATGATTGCTTGACAATCTTGCCTTTGTCAGACGCGAAATTACAGGTTACAGTTTTTTATTTCTTTGGTTTTCTTTCGTGTGCGACTGCTTTACAATCATAGAAAATTTCTTCATTATGGAATATTCAAATCTCTGCCAGTTGTGCTTCTTGGGACACCATGTTCAATGAGAACCATATTAATTGCGATCTTGGTTTGTGGTTCCTTGTTGAATAATAGTAGATTTGTTTCTCACAACTTTTACACCTCTGATACTATTATTCTATATTTCGTTTCATCTTCTGATTTCAATTTACTAAATTTCTAACATTTGCGGACATTCAATATTTTTGTTTTATTTACTACTTACATTTTTACATATGAATTTGAAAAATTCATTTTCATCTATAATCATTGCACTGTATACGCTTTTTATATATTTCAGCTCTTCAATTAATGTCATATTTTCTTCTTTCAGACTTAAAGCATAAGCTGGCACGATATTAAACCAATTTTCCTTGACAATATTTATTACATTTTTTACTAAACGAATGATCTGAGCAGAAAAACATACACTGCTAACTATAAATGTAACATGCACTGTTAATGATAAGTGTAATTTTGTTGTCACAAATTATGCTACAGTAAAAAAGTCAAAATAGGCTTTATTCTTTAAGAATGGTTGGCTTTGTTTTGGAGGGTTCCGGGTTCCGTCAAACACAAGAGTTACTAGTGAAGACATGATCACTCGTTTAGCGCCTCCCCTTCCCCCACCTCTCTCTCTCTGTCTCTCCATAGCAATTCAGGAAGGAGATTGAGGACTGGTGGCATAAATTAAAAATAATTTTTTTAATGTCTATCAAAATGGCTAATATGCACATGAATTCTCTGATACTAATTTTATTTCCTTTTGAAGGGGAAGTAAATTTTAGTTTTCGGTTTTATGTAGTCATGCAATTATCGGAAACGGGTGGGATTTAATTTCCAGTTTAGAAGGTATCAAGTTATCGGAATTGGCAATTTTTTTTCTCCTTTTATTTTGGTTTAAATAATTGAGAGAAGCTCGCAGAGACTGAATTTTGCATATTTACTATAAAAATGAATTCTTCCTAGTTTTAAAAAGACAGAAGAGTTAAAGATAATTTTGAATGACCACACTGTGGATTTTAATGGTGCAAGTACAGCAAGCACTATATCAAAACCTGTAAAATATGAACAAGTTATTGATTTTACATTTGAAATAAACAGTTATCAAACATTATTAGTTAGCTTCTTTAATTTAATTTGAGTGAACTCTAAGTCACTCGATTTAACCCCAACCCACCCACCCCAAAAACCGAACTTACCAAATGTAAGTTCTTGCTTAAAGGAGGTACTTACTGATGGCTATGATATATCACTACATAGATTATAAATAATGTTTTTAATATCAACGTTATGCCGAATCCCAATGGGGTCTTTGAAACCCGAGCCGGAAGGATGGGGGTCTTAACACACCCGATGGATTCGGTGAAACGTTGGTACGGATATTGATACATATATACAGACACACTCATACAACCAATAATGCTGCGCACGCATGTTTATGCATATGTAATTCATTCAAAGTTATGACAGACAATATTTTATTTTGATATGAAAACTTTTGTACGTTTTAAATGCTTTAGATATTTATGCAAAACTTTAAATGATGAGATTCTAATTGTCTAGCACACATCAGAACTTTTAGATTTACATCAATGTAAATTATCATCCATTTATGTAAATATTTATTTATTTGAAAATAATTTCAGCTGAAAATGATATCAGAAAAGATAGACGAGCAAATATTCAAAACAAGAAAAGCAAACCATATTTATATAATCCCAACACATTCTTCCTCGCTTTTCAAAAAATATCCATTGCACAGTTTCTCATAGACTTTTTCCTGAAAAATTCATTACCCATGTAAATCTTTTCACTAGTGAGTCCATAGGGTATTAACGTAGACGGTCAACTAAGTTAGTTCAAACTCAAAAAAGCGAATGTCCACGTTGCTATGCTGTGGTTGCTGCAACGAAGTCCATTGTTATAAGAAAGGGTCACACATAAAGGATCCATTTCTTCAAAAGCATATTTATACGAAGACATTTTTGTCATGCCGGTTAGGGAATTTTTACTTCGTAATCTACTAATATTCGAACCCAGGTCCACGGATAGCAGCACCCATCATGTTGAACACGTCACCAAATATTATTCTACGAAGTAACTGTTAAATACATTTGTAAGTAGTGTGTGTGTGTGTGTGTGTGTGTGTGTGTGTGTGTGTGTGTAAAGAAGAAATACTCAAAACGTTTTGTTTTTCTTTTTGCAGTCATATTTTACCTGTCAGAAATGATAAATGTGAACCAAACAACATTATTATAGATTTCCAGTTATCACATGAGTTCTCTTTTAATTTACTTTGATATACCATATCACATTTTTTATATACGCATCAAATGTAATGACACCTCGTCACATCACAAATAGTGAGAGTTTTACATCTAGACTTCAAAAATGGGTTTGATATTGTTCATCGCAATATCCTCCTGCAGACGCCTTCATCACACAAATGTTTTCATCTTATTTTATCTTGGTTTTGATCATACCCATTTGAGATCCAGGCTCTGACTGACTTGGAAAGGGAGGGGGGGGGGCACCTAAATGATGCAAGCTGAAGCTATCTTAGAAGAAGTACAGATGCACGAAGAAACGGACATTTCGGTTATTATTGCCCTGTTTTTTTTGAGAGAAAATCTGTTAAAGTTACTTTTTTGGCAATAATCTGAAAACGAAATGCGAATTACGCCATTAGCAGACGCAGAGTATTTTTTTTTAAACACGCATCTAATTGTCTACATTGAACCGCTTATCGAATAGGAATGCATTTTCTGAAGTTCTAGTTCCTATTTAAATATACAGAGGACCACAGTGGTAGCCCTGTTATTATTCAACGCTCACAATACAATTGTTCATTTGATATGTACTGAAAGTCTGTCTATTCAAGAGAGAATACAATATCCCAAAATATATTACCCTTGTACATATCTAAAGTTTCAAAGCCCTATTTCTAAAACACACATCGAATCTTTTTACGTTCGTCTTTTCGCCGAATTATATTCAAGTAATTGTTTGCAACAGACCTACTATTCTTTTTGTGAAAAGGCCGGACTCTAGCTAATTTGGCCTCATCAGGTACAATACCACGTGCCATAAAGGTAAGAATACAAGTCATAGGAATCGTGACAACACTGGCAATATCTTTTATATACTTGCTTGGATATCGCCAATGTCTGTACGTTTACATGGGCTAAATTACTCATTTTGCTGTAAATGTAAATAAATTCCTCTCTTACATAGTGAACTTGGAGTTAATTATTATGAACATTTCTTTTTATATATTTGTTCATGTTGATTCTTTTGCAAATATATTTGAAGACTGTGGTGCTTTCTCCACGAGAGTAAATACCACCTTAGAGAAGAAGTTATAAAGATAAGTTGTAACACCACCGGGACTATAGCGGCTGTTACCATCAGTACAATGCAGCATTTGCATACGTTTTATTTAGAATTGTAACCGAGCAACTCCAACTGTTGTTACACTTTAAGCGAGTTGTTTTCTTCTCTTCACATCTGTTTTTTTTATTATTATAAAAGTAATTATATTTTCCTTCCTAACATATCTGTGCGCATGATCTCTAACGTTGCAAAACTTTGTGGGCACAGAGCAATTATATTCCTCTTTCCATAAGCTTTCAATAACTGATACCTATATTTAGTGTTTTCCAAAATTGAAGTCGTTCTGCATCGTTTTGTACTTTGTTGTATTCTGACCTTTTAATTGGAGCCATCTTATCGAGATCGTGCCACATGCTATGAATTTTTTATATAGTAAACCCGTCTTTGCTGTAGTGCTTAATAGTTCTGGTTTGAACCGTGTTGTTTCCTCATTTGCTGTTTAGCTATTTTCCTTGTACAGAAGGCATCCATAATGTATATAGTGATTGTCCCTGATGAACGATTTGTTTACAGGGTCACTGCATAAAATATGATCCAGGAAGGTTGTTGTTGTTGTTTGTTGTGGGGTTTAACGCCATTTTTCAGCACACGATAGGCTATACATGGCGGCCAATATTAATAACGAAGAAAGAACACAAGAAAAGCCCGGAAAGAACCACCGCCCCATGAGAATCTACTGGCAAGCTTTCTCCCATATCAACATTGGCCGAATCCAAAGACTCGGACCCACGCAGAGGTGCGATGGCAGTGATCCGTAACGGAGAGCGCTAACGGGGCCTTTCCAGTAAGGTTGAAACGTCAGTAGAGTAAGTAGTAGTAGTGGCAAGCATCAGAGGTGTTTATTCTTGCCAGTTGAATATTATAAATAAACTATGTTTAGATCATATTCACACTCATAATGCTTTTTGACTATTTCAATTTGCAAAGCGTAACCAATATCACACAAATAAAATGATTACCAGATGCGGAAAATTAAAGAAAACACCCAATGTTGTAAATTAAATAAAATAAGCACCAGATGCGGAAGATTAACCAAAATACCCAATGTTGTCAATTAAATAAAACGAATACTTAATGTGTTGTTTTACGTCCTCTAATTCGGTGAGATTAGTGACCTGTAAGGTTTTGTCTAGTCTTTTTTTCCTGCGTCTAATGAAGAAATCCTATTCAAAGTAACATCCGTCATTATTGTAATTCACACCCAATGGCTGTATTTTACTTCCTTTCTTTTGAAGAGCCATGTATGTTTCCGAAATATTTGTACAAGATGTCATGTAACAACTTTCGTATTCAAACAACCCTCAGCTGAATGCATTCTGGGCTTAATGTTATAAACTCTGACCTCGATTCAGATCACACATTTGTATAGGAGCTGTACGAGCTATTAATGTAATATATTAACATGATATCAGTTGCTAAAAACACTTTAAATAAACGATTTTATTTATAAAGAAAGGCTGGAGGATGAAGAGGATTTCACACCTGACCTTCATCGGAATGATACTTGTCTGGTTCGTGACAATATTATACTTGCTCTCAACGATGAATGAATATAAAACTCCAGAGAACCAGTCAGACCAGGATCGTCTCATCTTTCATGCCATCAGTTCCATACAAGACATAAAACATCAAAAAGAAGAAATCCGAAACGTGTCTGAGCTTTTGAGGTATTATTTTGTATTGTAGTGTCCCATAATTTAAAATTGCATAACTGCATCAATCCATGAACTAGGTTCAATAAAACCCGAAAACTTGGAGGTAAAGAGTATATACAAACGTTTAACCATTATATAAGGTTTGAAAATATATTTATATTGTATTAAATCAGTCACCGTAATTACAAATAAACCTATTCCAAGACAGACTTTCCCTGTCTGTGTATTGTGCAAATTGACTATTTTATTGTATGCGTTGAGCTGTAACTAAAGTAACACTGAATATAGTGGACAATATAGGCAGCTAGTCCCGCAAGGTCAATAAACAGTATAGATGTCGGGAAAAAAAACAACAACAATGTTGCGCTTCTTGTGTATTTTTGTCCCTTGTTATCATGCACAGAATATTTCATATATTACACTCGGTTAACACTGCAATAAGAATCAGGTAATGATAAATGTCAGCGTGTTGCCACTTCCTTCAACATATTCAAACAAGTACGAGCAGTTAATAAAAGCCTTTTGTAACCGATGAATTAATAATGACCGCATTGAAAGTTCTTGTACTCTAAATGTATAACCAGTTCCTTTGAAAATCTACGCTTAATATCCAAATTGTAGAATTTAAAGGACGATTGTTCAATATGATTGTATTTATTTTGATGAGGAAATGGTCACCGTTTGCATGGTTGTTAAATGTCTAACATTTGGGATTAATGTATTTGATTATGTTAACATAATAGTATTTGTCGATCTCAGCTCAGAAACATAGAAAATGGTTATACTACCATAGATCACAAAGAAACAGTTATACCTTGCTAATTTACAAGTGTTATTTAGGCACACAAGCAAACGTCTCTACCTTGCTAATATACAAGCACACAAGAACATTAAAGCAAATTCATGCAATAATTCACCATGTTAGCAATTCCTTACATATTCATAATTATGCAAACCACTGATTAGCAAAGTGTTCACCAATCACTTGAATGTTACGTGCGTTCTCAGCAGTAGCATTGGGGGTTTGACTATACTCCATGGGTGGCATTTTGTAGAAGAAGCGCGGTAAAGGCCATTTCCATTGGCAAAATATATTATATTTTCCAACAACAGTTCATCGCAGAGTTATTTTACAGCACCGTTCTGGCAAAACTTTGTCACTGTAGTATGTGTGTGAGAGAAAAAGCGTGCATTCAAAGCGATATTGCATATATCTATTTCTTTTAAAAAAAGCATAAAGTGTAATTGGAAGAGCCTAGAGTTTGGTTTTATAGTTCGTACTATACGGAGATTGCGAGCAAAGTCTCGTACATACAATGTGATGTGTTACAAATTGTGCTCTAATTTTTGAAAAGTTTTATTGATAGTGTTCTTAGCATGTAACTGTTAAATGGAAATTAAATCGAGGTCCAATGTTTCCTTTGTTTTTCAGAGAGATCAATAAATTGCAAGAGAAACTACTACGAGGTATGTGAAATTGCATTCATTAATTTAGGGTAGCATTACGGTAACAATCGTCATTAAGCCGCCATTCAACATCAGGGGTCGGTTTTGGGGTTTATGGGTTAGGGCACCAACGAAGATATCCCATCACGCCCAGTTTGGACGTGCAAACACATCACGCCTAGAGAGCATGCACACACACATTTTTTAAAACGTTCGTGCATGAGCACTGAAATTTCGGAAATAAAGCTGAAAATATGGCAAAACTGTCTGCGCATGTGAACATAAAATAAAAAAATAAACAAATACAAAAAGTTATATAAAAATAATACAAACGAACAACTGTTTTAAAAAGGAATAAAATTAAACAAATGAAACGAAAACAAAATATTTTAGACGAAACTATGCAACGCACACAAACAACAAAAATATAAATTTTGGGGTTGGCAATACTGAGTAGTACTTATATTTCTGAGCAATGATGGAAAGGGCCGTTTTTCACGAGTTAAGTAAGAAACATAGCAGTGTCACGGGAGGTGACACTAAAAAATGATGTGTGACAATACAAAATATTTCTACTTCTTGAAATATTGTTACACATAAGAGGTCTCACACCGAGCGAATCAAACACCTGTGTGAGCGTGGCTCGATCGTCCATATTTTTCCCTATTTCCAAGGACCTCAAGACATTGGTCGTTGTCAACAGAATGGCTCTTAAATGCTCAAATACTACAGAAGGTTCATCTAACCACTTAATGGAATATACCACGAAAATCAAATTACACTAGCATGGTTTCCTTTCTTTCACATTTTTATAATTCTTTAGTAAGTCTTTCCGAGATAAAAATTTAATACTTCACGCTATGCAATATAAAACACGACCCAGAAACGCCTAATACAAAAGAATTATTCCTGTACCATTTAACTAATCACGTATACCTATAAGCAACCACACAATTCCCTACGTTAAGAACTTACGTTGTGTCCAGTTTACCAAACTAATGCTATCACAAAATCTTGTGAATACTGTACATTGTGACGTCTGCACCTACAGTTGGCTTATTACTCGGGTTCAGAAATAGCTTCCATACACCGTTTCCCCCTAACCAACAAATAATCACTAAATCAAACAAAGCTAAAAATGGAGACGTAGGGTAGGCGTGGGATTGTAACTGCACGTATTAGTAGTGTTACGTATATTTGATTTAATTTATATTTGATTTAATTTGTTTGTAAGTTATAAAATATTTTAATTTTAATTTCATTACATGTCAAAATAGTGTAGTTTTGTTTACTAGGAACATGATAGTTTTAGACAATGGTTTGACCTTGACTCTTCAGTTGTAAACACCTAATGCTGACCTAGTTCCCGACCTTGATTTAGAAATCAGTGAGAGAATTAAGCAAATTTTTAAAATTTTGTTCTCGGAGTAAAATGATTGGTTGTTATCAAGGTCATACTGGGGTTACGAGATTTTTGTATATGTAAACAGCCTCCATTTCGCAGTTCTGGGCTTTCCGAAATTCCGCATTAGTTAGTTTTAATAGTGATGCTTAGAGAGAGATCTCAGTTGGGCTTCTAAACACTAGGACGTAAAGGTATTTCTTTTGTTGTGTCATTTTGGTGTTATTTTTAATTTTTATTCAGATTATTTGGATTCGAAAAGGATAATTCCTTTTCCTGGAAATATTTTAGTGTTCATACAGAATTCTTGGACAAAGACATTTATTTAAATTTTATTCTGAAATTCAAACGCTGAATATTATTGACTGTGGAATAAAAAAGAACTGTGGACGATGCAGCCATTTACTGACTACAGTTACACGTCATCGCCTTCCATTTTGGAGTCTTAGTCGGGACTAGAACTTGAATTCATTAGAACATTTCATTAATAGGACTTCTAAAGTTGAATTCGTAGATTATTCTTGGATTATTTTTGGATTTGTTTCTTAAAACCGTAAGTTCTTATTTTTTTTTAATTTTTACAGTGTTTTTCCCGGGAAATAAATGCTATTAAAATTTTTCAAAGCTTGTTGTTTTTACTCTTTCTTTTGTTACTGTTTATTCGAGCCTAAACAAGTAACATAAGAGTCGGCATCACATAACTCTCCTTTCCCGCTTGCTTATTGTTCGTAAAGTGCTTGGTTTTATTTCTATTTTTATAATGGAATATCTCTATTTCGTCACCATGTTTAATTCCCATTAAAACAGTTATCCACCCACAATGTTACAACTGTAGACAGTTTTAGTATTTAAATTCTCTTGTGCCCAAGAATGCCATCTTTTCAATATGGTGGATTAATGTTAAATTCTCTTATGTCCATGATGCTATTTTTGTACCAAGAGTCATACTCAGTAATAGTAAATCGCTAGGAATTGTATACCAAACCAGAGAAGAAAATAATACAAGGTCGAGACTCCACAAACGAAGGCAGCTGATTTGATCCAGGATCCTATCAGAACATAATTACCTTCCAGGAAAATTGCTCCTTTCTTGGGATCTGAAAACCTGGTTAACGTTGGTCATTAATTTGCACGGTGATTGACACCTGATTGATAACCTTTCAATATCAACTGGATGTTGAGAGAAACTTAATTAACTCCGGGAGCAACAAGATCAATAAATAGGTGTTGGATGTTTCACACCTTGTTTGATATGGGTTGCTAACCAAGCTCCACTTATTTATCAATGACAGCTTATATTTAGCATGCTCTGTTTATCGTAAACAGCTGGTTAACAGTAGCTATAAAACAGCTTCTTAATAACATGTCTGACAGACAGAAATCACCTTTTTCTTCCCCCAAGAACACATTGGTGTACAAATCTCAGATCGAGAAAAAGTGAGAACTATCAATCTGTTACTTTTTGTATGATGGTAATCAAGTAATAGACTGTAAAAGCAATTGACGAAGTGAAGGCGATGATGATGATGATGATGGTGATATTATTATTATCATCATTATTATTATTATCATCTAGGTTCATCGTTTTATCGCCAGGAGGCCAGATCTCACGTTGAGACAGCTGTCAAAGGCCCATCACTCCGTCATGAGGAAGTCAGACGTCATGTTGAGACGGATGTCGATGAATTTTGGCGGTATATGAGATCCAAGTTGTACAAGCTGAGAGATTCGGTTAGAGAGAAAGACACTGTATTGAGTGTTAATGCTATGTTGGAAGATGGCCAGGCTTTGCATAGGTACCAGCTCCCCCCATCCTCTCTCTCTCTCTCTCTCTCTCTCACACACACACACACACACACAAAACACATATGCACGCACGCATTAGCAAATGATGGGGTTTGAAGAGTACCATAGCAGCAGGGAAGGGCTACAGACCAGGTGGCTCAGACCAAAATAACCCTCCCACGCAAACTTTCTCCGTAGAAGCCTCAGATTGCAGAAATAAACCTTACTGCGCAAATTAATCAGCGAAATTTCGCCCCAGGATGCATTTTCAGGCATAAAAAAAAACAACAAAATTTAGGGGGGGGGGTCGGAAAGATTTGTTTGTGATTGCAAAATTGGGCTGCGAATTTATGAGTAAATCTGATCAAGACCGACTCGATACCTACTACGCGGATCATGAAGATTAATCGTGACAAATCCGTGCGGTGTTGCCTGAGCGTGACTGAAGAAATTTTTAAACTTATTTATGTCCATGTCGCCGTTACACCAAGTTTGATGAATGTTTCTCAACGTGTGAGTATCAACGCCATTAAATACCGATAAGATATTACAATTATCTCTAATCACCTTTGGAATTTGCGTATATCGCTGCGTTACGTAAATCACATCGGTGTTCTTATGTCGGCCACGCGAGAATATCCTAGCTGGGTTAGTTTGCTTATCCAGCATTACATCATCGAATACGACAAGATTATTAACATCGCCATTTAAACTTTCCACTGATGGAGCTTCATTGATATCCGTTATAAATTCTATCGTGCCATCCTTAGTATTATCACTAAATTCCTTTAATACTTGATAACATCGCTGATCATCAACGGATGGCGCAACCAAATACAACTTATCCCATTTTAACCATCTCATTATCAAATTCAACAACAACTGCGTCTTTCCAGATCCCGACGGTCCAATGATTATCATTCTTATTGAATTTGGTAATGACGCGGTATGTTTCATTTTCTCGCGTTTCTTCGTGGCTGAAAAATCAATTACATTCATGTTATTAGAATATTATGGATTCATATTGTGTTAAGTGTCGCACTCGAACTGCTACGATAAATCCAATCGAAGTCGTTACGCGCAATAACAGGAATGCTATCAGAGGTGAATGCGCAGTTTGTGGAACAATCAAGTTTAGATTTATAAAAAAAAAGATAGAAGAACCGGAGGAGACATTGCCGCCTCCATGAAAAATCTGCCAGGATTGCCTTGGGCGAAATATCCTGGAGAGAAACATTTACCAGGATACAACTACTGCGGACCTGGTACAAGACTAGATATAAGACTTAATAGTAATAATCAACCAAACCCTGGCGAGGATCCAGTAAATGCTATTGATAACGCATGTTATCATCATGATCTTGCATATCGTAGCGGAGATTTAGAACAACGACATCTTGCTGATGTGAAGTTAATTCACGCAATAGACGCAGTTCCTAATAAAAACTTCAAAGAGAAATTAGCAACTTGGTTAGTAAAAGGAGCAATGAAGGGCAAATTAGTTCTAGGTGCTAGTAATTTATAATGGAGCAAATATATTATTCTCCGCGAGGATTCTGGCGAGGAAAATCAGCAATAGCCAAACTTGCTAAGGCGGCAAAAGTAAAACATTCCACCGCTGCATCATGGTTATCGAAACAAGCGGCTTGGCAAATTTATCTTCCTCCACCTAAGAAAATACCATATGCAAGTTTCTCCGTCAGTGTTCCTAATGAAGTTCATCAAGCTGATTTAATGTTTCTCCCTCACGATACCGTTGATGGAGTTACATACAAATACGTACTAACTATTGTTGATATTGCTAGCAGATACAAAGAAGCAGAACCATTATCAAATAAAACAGCAACGGAAATAGCAAAAGCATTTGAGAGAATTTATTCACGATCTCCACTGACATGGCCGAAGCTTCTTCAAATTGATCCAGGACGAGAATTCCTTGGTGCGGTTACTTCATTGATGAAAAAGAATAACGTTAAAATCCGGCGTGGTGTAGTTGGTGTTCATCGCAATCAGGCTATCGTTGAAAGATTCAATAAAACACTAGCGGAACGATTATTCGGATATCAGTACGCAAGAGAATTTATCCAAGATAATCGATCTCACGATTGGGCAACAAGATTACCTCACGTGATTAACACATTAAATAATGAAGTAACACGAACAATATCAATGAAGCCTGCAATTGCAATGACAAAAGTAAAAATACCAATAAAGCGAAGTTCCATAATTCCGTCTGTGCTAGGTAGTGTCACGGTTCGATATTTATATAAGGAAGGAGAAGCCGAAGGTGGAAGAAAAAGAGCAACCGATCCAACTTGGAGCGTTACTACGCATAAAATATTGGCTGTAACAAGATCATCAGGAAGACCAGCAATTTATTTTCTAGATTCACCAGCACCACAACGCGGATTTACCAAAGAAGAATTACAAATAATACCGAAGGATACTCAATTACCACCATCGTCACTTATGTGAAATTTAATTCTACCTAACTGAGATAATTTTCTTACTCGAGACACGGCCAGATAAACTAAATTCGACCAGGAAATTCTATCATCGACTATCCAGACTTGGCCATCTACTGTTAATCCTTGCGATGAATGTATCGTTGCTGCGTATCCGAGTTTCCATGGCGATCTTTCTGCGTTTATCGCATCATTGACAAGATTAATATCAACGAAAATAATATCATTCAAAACCATTATTTTTTCTTCTCCGCATGGCAAAGTAACATTAATATTTTGTTTCCTGGTATCAGCGGGCCTGTAGCATAATGGTACCTGCAGCGTTGGAAATTTCTCACAATGAAGTTTGAATAGTATTTCCTGAATGGCATCGCGAATAATTTTTCTGCTAGCAACAATCAAATGATCAGGACGCCACAAGGTTAGAAAATTATCCATCGGAGTCTCGTCGATTATTTTTCTCATTACATCACATTGAAACTTATTAGGTTGTAACCGAATCATTTTTTTAAATTTGGTCAGTAAATTATCATTGGATCTATAATCAGCATCAATCTCTTCATAATAATCTACAAAGTTTCTAAGCCACTCATGAGGAGATTCACCATCAATAGGATCAGGTTGGCCATGATCGCCGCACATTATTACTGCGGTATTTTTTTCCTCTAGCCAACTTAGGAATGATTTTAGTATAACTAAATTTACTGTGCAAATTTCATCAAATATTATAATCTTGTTGATATATTTATTTCCCATGCGAGCTGAGTCCCATAATCCACCGCTATATTTGAAATAACTATGATACGTGCAAGAACTAACACCACGCTGTTTTATTTCTCGCGCTAGTCTGTGAGTTGGAGTTAACACGATCATATCAGAGTTTGAAAATAAGTTTATTGCTCGTGTTGTTTTACCACTACCACCAGGACCATTTAGGTAAACGAATTTATTTCGTGAAATCGGATCAAACGCAGATGCAGCCGTTGATACTTCATCATATTGGTCTTTATGAAACTTATCGCAATCTTCCACATCAGCGTCTTCACAATAATCTAGAATATCTTCGTTTTTTATTCTCCAGGTTCCCCAATCCCCATTGGCGATTAAATTCTCCAATCTGCATTGATATTTTTTATCGATATAAAATGAATCCGTTGCAACCCTTACCGCGATATCGGCAAATTTATTTATCATCGACAGCAAATTAATACTGACATAAGCAAGCATCGATGATCTTAAATGAGTATACTGCGCCGACTCTCCATCGAGATAAGTGATCACTGTACCTAACTTCGTTCCATCAATAATAATATTTTCTCTGTTGCAAAATATTCCACGCGATACTGTATCGGCAATAATAAAATCCACCTCGGCATCATTGATAAATAATCTAGCGTGGCGATGTTTATGATCAACTGATCCTCCTTGAGTAAATTTACCAATTATTTTTCTTCCAATATCTTTTGCGTTTTCACAATCCGTGGGTAACCACACCTCGGTCTGCTTTCTATACGATATAATCGCTTCACTTACCGTCAGCGATATTAACATCGACGAATCCAGCATATATCTCAGCAACACCGTAGGAACCCATCTTCGCTGAGATAAATGCCGACCAAACCAAATATAACAAATCTTATGTAAATTCTCAGCAAGTTCGAATGAAGTAACATGAGCGAATCCGGTCATAACAAAATCAGGTAACGGTCCATTAATTGCAACTCTAGTCATCTCGTTGGTAGGATGACCAAATTTAGCAAAGTAATCCGCACAATCACCATACCCAAGGAAACTTCCAGGATAACACGCGCTCATATCAACGGAGATCATATCCTCAAAATAATATTTGGTATTCCATAATCCTCCATGGCCATATTCGATACAGCTAAGTTGAATATCATTGAGAAATTCGTTTCTTGTAGGTTTCCACGAATTTCTTTCTCTTGCGGCGTGAGCAGCAACAGACGGAACAGTAAAGCAGTTCGTTAGTAACTGATCAGGATTTGACGAATACTTCTCCGCGATATTTTTCATTGATTCGTGTAATATTTCATCACGGTAAATATCTCCACGTGGCAATATAAATTGATCGTATCTTTCTTCACTAGAAAATAACCAAACCGATATTGGATCGGACTTGGCTAATAGTTTGATATACCTGAACATTGCATCGGAATTGTCTTTTCCGGATTCCACAGGATAAAATTTAACAACACGATCTCGTGGAAATATCATCACTGACTGACTCCACGCATGTGAATTATGATCAACAATTTCGATTGGTGTTCCTCGAGAACCATATGGTGATGAATATAATATTTCACCCGATAACGTTTTAACCGTAATAGGAAATTTAAGTTTCTTACTTAACGCAGCAACATCGTCAATCGATGCACCGTCAGTAACTGTCTTTGCCCATGAATTAATTTTATCCAATCTCAATTGGGTCAGACCAGATCCACGACGAGCGTTTTTCATGTGCTCGATAACTCGCTCAGCTACACAATTTATTATCGGTGATTCTTTCATCGTAGGTAGGTTTTTCACATCAGGATTATTATTCAGCCGATAAATTCCATAAACAACAGCACTAGATGGATACGCCCTAGCATAATAAGGACCATCAATCCCCAATAACAATCCTGGTTTCGAATTCTTATCAAGAACAACATTTTTCTTACCGCCGCGCACTGGATCTCGTTTATCACGAATGATCCAAGTGTCATCAGGCATTTGTGCAATAAATTTTATTCCAAAGATAAATCGTTCTTCTTTGTGTTCAGATTTTATATGTTCGATTATTTTTTTCGCTCGCTCTAGATTCATCGTAGCATCAACGAAGTTAGTTTTCCACGTTGACCAAACATGAATCGCTCCATCATCGAAAAATTCTTTCTTAGCACGATCAACTTCAGGAATGATAAATTCTGCCTCATCAAGATCAAATAAATCCATTATTATATTTTAGACAAATATCTAATTATAATATGCAATGCAAATGGATAATAGTTGGATCAACAAAGTCATGTGACAAATCCTGCAGAGGTGAATATTGTGGCGCTCACATATACGAAATTCGACGAGGTAACAAAGGACCACAGCGATGTTTAGTTTGTCAAGTTGGCATTCGAGGAAAGACTCGATTATGTTTTTCTTGTGGTGGAAAGAAATATCGTGAGTTACGAAGATATTATGAAAAAAAATCTTCCTCAGTAATAAAATGTGAAGAAGATTATATTAATCGTTTCAAAGCAAATTATGATTTAGACATATAAAATATTATATATGGAAATGAAATCAACGATTCCCATGAGCGAATATAAATCACATCCCATCATCGATGATTATGAAGCATCCAAGGATGGAAATGTCAGACATATCAAAACAAAGAATCTTGTTGGTCATATTATGAATGGATATCTCAAATTCACAATCAACAAAAATAATAAACGAAGAAGAACAGATTACTTCGTTCATCGATTTGTGTTTGAATGTTTTCATGGTCTCATCAGAGATAATTTGGTTATAGATCACATTGATGGAAATAAACTTAATAATGAATTAACTAACCTTCGAGCTGTGACTCAAAGTGAAAATTGTTCCTTTGGTAGAACTGGCATGCATCCGAAGTATGCCAAGTCAGTTGAGTCGATAAATCAAGAAACAAATGAAAAAATTATATTTGAGTCGATAAATGCTGCTGCGAAATATTATGAAATTAATTCAATGTCGATATGGCGAGTGGCAGAGGGAATAAATTATAGGACATTTTCCTACAATCTCGGCGAGTGGATTAGATTCTCCTATATACCAATAATATTCGACGAAGATAACGAAGAAGAAGAATAATTAAATACTACAAAATTAATATAATGGACGAAGAAACAATAAACGATATTATTGGAGAGATTAATAGTCTGAAAAGAAAGATAGATCTCCCATCAGATCTTGATATGAATAAAATCAGATCAGAATTCGAAACAATTATCCTGGGGAGACTCGAATATAAATATACTCTGCCGTCAGAATATAAATTAATAAAGAAAATTCAAATTGCGATGTACCAATCACTTGCAACGGTCAGTGACGATCACATCGAGGATTTTGTTAAATTATCAACGTTAGTAGAAAAAGCTAAATTGATTTTATCCGACGCATACGAATCAAGAAAGGTTATAAGTTCGCGTGTTAGATATTTGAAAAGACTTGTTGATGAAAACAAAGTTAAGGAATCCTTGATTCCTGAATCCTCAGGCAATGTGGTATAAATTACACGTCTGCGCCATTTCACAAAAACAAAAAAAAAGATTAATTCTCCTGGGTTTTATTTATTTTTTTCGTTTGTTTTTTCTGGGATTATTCCCGGGGGATACAGATTCAAGATTTGAAAATCTTACGATTTCACCAACAAACTAATACTTAACGTTTCTCCACGAATATCAAGTAAATTTCCATCTTGATTTGTTAGTTTGAAATTTATTCTTGATAATAATCGATTATGACATCGCAGATAGAACGGATTAACCGGCTCCTTTATTATTAGATAACCAGGAGAGACGTTAGGAGAGAAAGTATATAATATAAATCCCTGCTCCGCTCTTGATATTTCAGGATCAACATTATAACTTCCTTCCACAACATCAGCATGAAGATAAACAGCAATCACGTCGGTTATATTAACAATGCCAGGAGAAATATGTCTCCCTTGTCCAATTCCATCATTATCATGCATCAAGAATGATTCTGCTTGTGATTTCTTCTTAACCCATGCGTCGTGTAATTTAGGAAATAACCTATCAGTTATATCAGTGACAAATTTTCTCATCTCATTAACGTTATAGCCGGGGAATTTATAATTCGGCAGCGTCCTCTCGGTTAGATTATGTCGTTGCATAAAAGCGTTAATAATAAAGCCCATACCAAAGACAGCACTGTCCTGTACGTAACCCGTTGCTAGGTTGTTAATAAGTTCCATATCAGCAGCTATTTTATTTATCCGTTCTGTTGTTATTATAATTTCGTTACATGAAGCTTGTACGTTAAATACGCACTCCTGGAAATAATGTTCCATAAGACTCTTTTGTTTCTCGTATTCATTTATAATTTTAACAAATAATATTATGATGCTTTCCTCGAACAAATCTAGCATATAAACTGAACCTGATGAAAAATCAAAATTCGCCTTGGCTTTCTCATACTGATCAATAAAGTCCAAATCGATTCCGTGGTAGTTTTTTTCATTGCTGATAAAGTCCGTCTTCTTCGGTTCTGGTGTTGTTATTCTACCAGGCTGAATATCAGGCCAGCCCAACACTGTCCTGATCGATGAACGGTAAATATCTACCATGTATGGCGATTTTACTTCAATGACTGATGATAGCGTTGGTTCGTGTGCTGATATCTTTATTCCTGGATTAGCATCGCCAGTAATATTCGATATTCTATTATTGAACTCGTTATTTATCTGTTCAATCTCATAGCTGCCCGTTGGTATGCTAACGACAAACCAATTAGGAGTTCCATCGGGATGTTTCTTATCAGCAACAACAAGTGAGTTATTTGATAATAATTTACCGAATGATTTCGATCTGATATTAGGCCAGCTATTATAAACACGCAATTGTATCAATGCCATTTCCTTGGCACCAATTGGAGTTGGAAATTCTACGTTAAATTCCGGATTAGTTGAGCTTAGCGATATTAACGTTATTGCCGGCGGAGTTGTGTTTTTCACGATCTGGACTAGCTCGGACATTATTAATATTCATTTGTTCAATCTCAGAATAGATACCGATCATCGAATAAAATTCTGTATCGGATATAACGCCGTCATTAAGACTTTCAGAAATCATCGATGATAATTTCGAATATGCATCATTGATCTTAGTAAGTTTATTTTGGTATGATAACAGTTTCTCACTTGTGCACGAAGATATTTTTCTCGCAATGATATTGAGAACACCAGCTATCGTTGTTGTTGACGAAATTATTATCGTTGCTACGATTGGCGCGATTGTTGTTACTACGGATAAAACAATTCCAGCACCTGCGATTATAGCGGATGCAGCATAAACAACAATATCAATAGTAACTAATCTGCGCTGGTACTTCTTTATTTTTATTTGATGTGTGTCAAGTAGTTTTCGTAACGAATCCTGCCATGATCGCGCCTGATTATATCGGTAATCCGATGCGGTCATTTATTAGTTATTTATCTAACCAATTGGGCTGGGTTAATCATTTTAAAACCATCCCAAGTTGAAAATCAGTTAGTTAAATATTCGAAAATTATTTCATAACCATATGGTTTCGTGGTGGTTCTATCCGGTGGTGTTAATATGAAAGTTTTAGCGACATTTGCTTGCATGTAGATAATGTAAAATCCAGGATAATGTGTACGAACTTCACTATCTTTTATTTGTATTATAAAAGTTATCTGTGATGATATAACGTATATTCGATATGTGCCACTAATTTGCGGAGTGAATGTAAATTCATCATCATTGAGTGTCCAGATATTGCGATAATCGTGAACCACAAACGGCACACGACATGGTAAATTATTTGTTACTAATTCATCAGGTATCGTGATACGTGCCAGTGCAGGAATATTCAACGATGATAGTTTTGTGTTGATGCCTTGAATTTCTCTGTCGTACAATAATGTATCAACCTTTTGGTTAATTTTTCCAGCAAGATCATTTAATTCCGTTGTGATTCTTAGAATGGACGGTATATCGACTTTTTCTCCCATTGCTGTATTTATCTTGGCAATTTCCTCGTTGATAGATTTTACTTTCTCATTAATATCATCGATGGTTTTTTTATCAACTTTTTCTCCTATTGCGGTATTTATCTTAGTAACATCTGCGAGAATATCATCGTTGGTTTTCTTTTGTTTCTTTTGGATATTGTCGTGTAATGTTTTATCAACTTTCTTAATTGCGATTTGGCGTACGGTGTTAATATCTTCAATGATCTTAGTATTATCATCATTGATTTTCTTGTGAAGGTCATCGTGCGATGATTTATCAACTTTCTGCTCACGTACTAAGTTAATATCATCATTGATTTTCTTGTGGAGGTCATCGTGTGATGATTTATCAACTTTCTGCTCACGAACTGCGTTAATATCATCAATGATGGATTTTGTTTTCTCGTCATGAAATGATTTATCAACTTTTTCATCCATTGCAGTATTTATCTTTGTAACATCAGCAAGAATGTTAGTAACATCCCTGGTGGTTCTTGTTAGTTTTTCGCCAAGATCATCGTGTGCTGATTTATCAACTTTCTGATTTGCTAATCCACGAACTACTTCAACGTCTTTGCTAATCTTAGTAATATCATCACTGATAGATTTTGTTTTCTCGTCGTGTGATGATTTATCAACTTTCTGATTTGCTAATTCACGTACTGCTTCAATATCATCGCTGATGGAGTTTATTTTTTCGTCGTGCAATGATTTATCAATCTTTTGAATCGCTAATCCACGAACTGCGTTAATATCAGCAAGAATGTTAGTAACATCCCTAGTGGTTCTTGTTAGTTTTTCACCAAGATCATTGTGTGATGATTTATCGACTTTCTGTTGTATTAATCCACGAACTGCGTTAATATCATCACTAATGGATTTTGTTTTCTCATCATATAATGATTTATCAACTTTCTGTTGTGTTAATCCACGAACTGTTTCAATGTCCTTACTAACTTTAGTAATATCATCACTGATGGATTTTATTTTCTCATCATATAATGATTTATCAACTTTCTGTTGTGTTAATCCACGAACTACTTCAATGTCCTTACTAACTTTAGTAATATCATCACTGATGGATTTTGTTTTCTCATCATATAATGATTTATCAACTTTCTGTTGTGTTAATCCACGAACTACTTCAATATCATCACTGATGGATTTTGTTTTCTCGTCGTGTGATGATTTATCAACTTTCTGCTGCGTTAATCCACGAACTACTTCAATATCATCACTGATGGATTTTGTTTTCTCATCATATAATGATTTATCAACTTTCTGCTGCGTTAATCCACGAACTGCGTTAATATCATCACTGATGGATTTTGTTTTCTCGTCGTGTGATGATTTATCAACTTTCTGATGAGTTAATCCACGAACCGTTTCAATGTCCTTGTTGATTTGATCGATATTATCATTAATGGATTTTGTTTTCTCGTCGTGTGATGATTTATCAACTTTTTCACTTACTGCAGTATTTATCTTTGTGACATCAGCAAGAATGTTAGTAACGTCCCTGGTGGTTCTTGTTAGTTTTTCACCAAGATCATCGTGTGATGATTTATCAACTTTCTGATGCACTAATCCGCGAACTGTTTCAATGTCTTTGCTGATTTGATCAATATCATCATTGATGGATTTTGTTTTCTCATCATTCTGATTCACTAACACACGCATCGCATCAACATCAGCACCAATTTTATTTGTTTTATCGCTAAGATCGTCGTGTGATGTTTTATCGGCCTTTTGGAATGTTAGTGCCCGCACCGCTTCGATATCTTTGTTTATCTTGGCAATATCATCGTTGATGGATTTTGTTTTTTCAGCAAGATCATCATAATCACTTCCACGTAACGATTCGATGTGCTTATTGATTTTTGCAATATCATCGCTGATTTTCTTTGTTGTCTTGCTAAGATCATCATATAACACTCTATCGCCTTTCTTATCCATTGTGGTTTTTATTTCAGAAACGTCAGCGATAATATTAGTAATATCGTCGTTGATCTTACTCACCTTATCGATAAGATCATCATGCAATTCCTGATCAACTTTTTTCTTTGTTAGTTGATCTGCGACGAATGAAGTATCAGTTGTTTTCTTTATATTATCATCGACTTTCTTGCTAAGTTGTTTTAAGGTTTCATCGAGTTTTTTAAGATCGTTAGTTAGTTTGGTTAGTTGCTTTGTAAGTTTTTCCTGATCTCCATCGTAGATTGCCTTATCCAACTTTAGCAACAATGTCGCTGATAGTTCTTTATCAGAATTTTCCACATCTGCGATGTTTGCCTTCGATGGTAAGTTTGTGATAAGATTATTAACGTTATTGATAGATTTTGTTACTGAATCTGATAACTGAGTAAATTGCTTGATGCGTTCGTTATATTCATCTCGGCTAATCATATCAGTTATTTTGACATTGCTAGTTTGCAATCGCCCTTCGGTATTTTGAAAAACAGCAATTTCACCAGGATTTATCTCTGCCAACGATAGAAGATTGTTAATGTCTCTCTTAGTTGCAAACTTTGATGTGTCGATGTCTTCTTCATCTGTTTCTTTTTTCTTTCTAAAGAGAGATCTACCGTAAATGTCAACCATGATATTTATCTACGGTATATTCAAATAAAATTTTATTATAAGGACGTGATGATTTTGAAATTGCCTCTAGAACGTTAATTGATTCTGGACCGCATATTGGTGGGTCAGTTATTGTTTGTGTTGGAAGTGTTGAATACCAAACTGGAAGTTTCAGCGATGAGATGTATTTGAAAAATTCGTTTGGTGGCGCTAGTCCATATGAATCAAAGTAAACTATCTCGCGAGGATTAATCGCGTAGGCAACCCAGTGAGTGCCAGGACCAGAATTTTCATCAAGGTTAATTATTCCTGTCTCGGTAGAGTTTGGTTTGTCCGGTAGTTGATCTCGCATGAAAACTCCTCTGAAAAACTTTATTTTCTTTTTCTTTGCTTCATTGATTAAATCTAAATTCGATGATGGCGTGATGATCTTAGGCCGGATCCGTATGTTGGAGGTCGTCCTAGTCTTAGGCCAGATCCGCGATGGTATTTTTTTTTACCGTATCTTCCTCCGGTAACTTTTTCTATTATTTTTTTGCCTGCGAATCCAGCAGCTGCTGATGCTAGACCGCCTAATATTGGAGCTAATAAAGGCAATAGGAAAGGAAGGAAACCACCTACTTTGACCATGTCTTTTAATGCGCCAACGGAGAGAGTTACATGAACATTAGCATTCATTAACCTAGCTTTGCTAAAACGCTCATGTTGACCTCGTGTCAGTGATAGTTTGTTAGGACCACCGTGAATCTGATGATTTTTCAAGGTTAATTTCAAACCTCTTCGTGCTGCTTGGAGTTTTTTTATCTGACCTGGAGTCAGAGTTACGCTGACGTGTTCGTATGGCATATTAATAATCACTTTATCTAAATTTAGAATTTATCACATATTTTCCACTGGTGCATCGATGACTCTCATTCTGCCACTAATGCCTTCTAGGATCATAGTTCTATCACTGAGGATCACCGCGATTGCTCTTACGTTTCCTCCTTGTGTGTCAATTCTTGCTTTGAAATGAATATCGACGACCGACTGCTTCACCAAATCGAGATGTTCCAGGGAAAAGTAATAGATAGGATATAGAGTATTAAAATCCAATTGTGATATTTGCAATCCAGTATCAATATTTTGATCGCGACCCATGAAACTTAGTAATCGATGATACGCGCGTGCAGTGGAAAAATTAGTAAAATTAATAGCTATTTCCTCTGATGGTTCTTGTTGACCGTTTATTCTTAACGAAACATTTGTTGCATTTAATCGATCAAATATCATGTGACTATGCATTTGATCGTATCTATTTGCATTTTGAAGAACAATGAAGATATGCCTGGGCGCTGAAACACCTTGCTGTGACGCAATTCGCCAAGTATATATTCCATTAAGAATAAAATCAGCGGAGCAGTCGGTTGTTGTTGTTAGCCAGGACATGATGGATTTTCCTCCTTGATTCATGAATGACAATAATTTTTCTTCCTCGTGAATTGATGGTGTTACTGCTGGCATCCACAAAGTAATTTTAGTTAATGTTACTTTACCAGCATCGCCTGCACCTGCACCCGCCTCTCGCCAGATGGCTCTGTCATTACCCGCGGCATCTCGAATAAAGGAAATTGTATGCTTCGCTCCATAAATAACTTTCCTGAAATGCCGGCAAAATCCAAAAATGTGAGACAATGGAATTGCACAAGAGAAATTATTTTGATCTCCAACTAACATTTTCTTTCGCGTAGCAAATCCGAGATTGTAATTTTCAGTGGAGTTAATTATCATATTTTCGATAGCAGCAGGGGCAGGATTAGGAGCGGCGCGATCAAGAGGTTGTCTGACAAGAAACGGTTTGAATATAGGTGCATCAGAATTATCCTTGGCAAACATCATGCTAGGACCAGCCGATCTGGTAAAATCATCCGAGTATCTTGCTAGGCCTATGATCGTTGTTGCTACATCAACATTGTCAGTGATTGATTCAATCTCTCTTCCATCAATCATGTAAGTGGCACTCTTGAATAATGCCATGATACCGTTATTGACAAATCCAACGTTAAAATCCGCATTGTAGTTGGTATTATCGGTTTTATTAAGTATCCCAACAACCTCGATATATGCCTCAGATGGAAGAAAATATCTTGTTGTATCGTGAACTTGAATTTCCTTGCGATTAGGTGTATTTGGTTCAACTACATCGTACGAGAAATACTGAAAATCTCGCACTGATGTGTCTCTGCCTACAGGTTCATCCATGTCAAATACTTCATTTGACACTTGTGAAAACATTATTATTAATGATATCGTCTAAAACGAAGACCATCTCCTGAAATGAAACTTGTGTTTCCAAGATTTGTGTTTGCAATTTCATGCGCTAGATTTGTATTTGCAATTTCATGCGCTAGATTTGTGTTTGCTAGATTTGTGTTTGCAATTTCATGAGCTATATTTGTCTTAGCAACTTCCTGTGCCAGATCGTTTATTTTCTTATTTGCTGCTTCGTTTATGGTTTTGCTAATTTCGGGTGGCATTTCGCTGGTGATAGGTAATTTGACTGGTCTTTTTTTTACGTATTAAATTTAATATTTTACTTTTGACAGCATTGAAGCCTTTACTAGCTAAATTGCCAATACCAGAAATAGCGGTCTCGCCAATCTTTCCTATTGCTTTTAATCCTAATTGTTTGATCGCGGGACCAATTTTAGGTGCTACTCGAGTGACAAGACTTCCAATGATATCACCGAATCCATTACCGTGGACATATTTGTATACTGGCAATCTAGAGTTAACTACGCGGACCTGATTAGATCTGCGTTGATGTTTGTGAATAATCATATTATTTCAATTATGTTGTTTTAATCAATGAGTTCATCAACGAGTTTTTTGTAAATGTGAGAATCAATCACACCACCACGAAATAATCTCTGACAAATATCTGATGCTTCGTTGATTATTTCGCGAGAGTTATTTCCGGCTCGTTTTCCTCCGATTAATACTTCGAGGCGAGATACGTCATTGACAACACTATCAGGGCAAACCGAATATCCGCTTCCGGTTTTTGGTTTCTCGTGTAATGTTTTTTCTTTCCGATCTAATCGATTTATCTTTTCTATAAAATTTATGTAATCAGGATCTTTTATATTCGTAGGTCTACCCACAGATGCAAAATACACAGTAGGAATCCACTGATTTCTTGTCAGTCTTAAATGCTGATGTTGTGAATTCAAATATTTTTCTGGTTCCATAAAACCAAATCTAGCAATTTTAATTAATTTATCTTCGTCACTAAATTGTTCAAGAGTATCATCAGTGAATAATTGTGATGGCATAAATGTTTTTTGTCCAATTTTTGGAAATTCCTCTGGTTCAAATTTAACAGATGAAGATGATAATGCCTGCGACCGATCAGCATATTTTCTGTGTTCATATTCGCGTATTGCAGCGAAAAAACTAACATAATCTGGATCATTAAATTTAACTTTTGTGACACCCCTATGCACATAATATACCCACTTCATCCATTGCACAAATGTCACATTTTCAGCCTCGCCGGGTTTCATAAATTTTTTCCGTTCTGGTTTATCAAAATTTTCTGAGGTAAATTTTACAACTTCATCCGGACTCATTGATTTTATCATTGCGACTGCATCATCGGTAAATTTATCGGCACCTGAATACCTTCCTCTTCTTTCTTGAGGTTGATCTCGTTCTTCTTCTTCTCTTTTTGGTTGTGCTTGTGCTTGCAATGCTTGTGCTTGCTGCAATTGATCTTGCAATGCTTGTGTTTGTGCTTGTGTTTGTGCTAGCACTTGCGCTTGTGCTTGTGCTTGTGCTTGTGCTTGTGCTTGATCTTGATGTGCTTGTATTTGTCCGCGATGAATTTGCACAAGCCGACCAGGAACCTCCCGAGTATATTGCTCAATATCTCTTGTCATAGGAATAAGCCCAAGATCTCTAAGTTCCTTATCTTTCTTTTGTTTGCCATATGCAACTTGTTCGATAACTCCAGTAACTGGACTCAACCACTTTGACGATACCTCACCAATATGATGTTGCTCATCATCGTACTCACGAACTTTTTTCTTAAATAATTTTTTTGTCGGAATGAGTTTCTTTATTGCCGCTAATTCTTCTCGCGCTAATCTGGCAGAATGAGGTTCTCCAACTGTGTTAGTTTTCCGACTCATCTTATTTTCAATGATATTGTTTTATTGCAAAATAAAATTAGTATCCGCAGCCCAATTTTGCAATCACAAACAAATCTTTCCGACCCCCCCCCTAAATTTTGTTGTTTTTTTTTATGCCTGAAAATGCATCCTGGGGCGAAATTTCGCTGATTAATTTGCGCAGTAAGGTTTATTTCTGCAATCTGAGGCTTCTACGGAGAAAGTTTGCGTGGGAGGGTTATTTTGGTCTGAGCCACCTGGTCTGTAGCCCTTCCCTGCTGCTGTACCATCTAAGGAACCATCCAAGGAATTTAAGAATGCAAAGGTAGGTAGCCATCCAGTTCAGGTTCAATTCTCCAGTTTACTTTGTCATTATGTGAAGGTTTCAAGTTGTTAACAATGTAAATTGTCTCTCCTTACTATATAGTACCTTTCAAATCTGGCTTAAATCGATACGTAATTAATCCCAGTAACTATGTGCTTCGGTTTCTCCACTATTTTTAAATAAAATATCCCTGTGACTTTCTTGGGAGAGTAAAACCATGACTGTTATTTTTAGAGAAAAAGTGAATGTTGGTTTACATAAGGTACCTTAGAAATAGACGTAGCTCTTCGTTATGTTAGGTTTTAATATGGAAGGGGTGGGTGTGTTATGGTTTAATTTAGAGAACGACTCATTAGCTTTGCTTATACGGCACAAGTTTTGTTAAAAGAAACTTTAGACGAAGCATTTTGGTACATGAAACTATACTCTACGAATTTATGGACAGTGTACACACAAAATAAAGTTTTAAAAGTCTGGTCTTATCCCCATGTTTAAACTACTCAGTTGTGTCTGTCTGTCTGTCTGTCTGTGTGTGTGTTATCTTGGTTCCGCACAATTCTAAACTTAAATATTTTTTCTTCATAATAACTAAGGTTACCAATAAACGCAAATTACTTGTTGAAGCAGAACCAATTTTGCTGGTCACATCACGGAAACATACACTTTTAGTCATTTATGTAACAGGTACTCATCTTCCTTGTTCGTTACCAGAGCAATCCTACAGTCAGTCGTCTTACGTGATATTTTTCACCTCACACCCTAAAAAGCGGCATATCCAGACATGTGGAATAGTATTACAGTTTATTCGATGCTGTTTTCATCACGCATAAAATTAGTATGGCAGGGAGCTCGCATTTCTAAGGTGGTTCAGTAGTGCCACTAAATTTTGTCCACATCATGTTTAAGAAACATAATATTGTATCTAAGCATGATGAATTTTTAAACGAAATAATATCTTCTTAAACAATACAATATCTTGTTTAAATGAACTATTACAAACAGCATCATAGTTTTTCTTAAATAAGATTATATACTGTTTAAGCAAAGTCTTATCTTGTTAAAACAATACCTGTTTAACAACACCTTTATGGCACTATCCAGCAACTACTGGATCCAACTGCAATAATCGGTAATGAATGACACCTTTATCATTTTGTTATTTACATTTAAACGTATGTCAACCGCTAACCTGAAAGAAGCAGGAAATAGTATCTCTTAAAAACAGACTGTATTACACAGATCTACGTGATACCTGTCGTTTGATTGAGTTCTTGTATGTACGAAGTGCGTAACTATAGCCCATATACCCAGCTGTTTGAAAAGTCGAGGTTCCAAATAAAGATTACGAACAAGTAAAGTTATGACTTAAGAAAGCAAAAGATTTTATCCTATATTCTTTCACTAACATAGACACAAATATGCTTTTATAAGAAAACATTATTTAGTAAGACATGTAAACGCATTTAAAGGTTTGTTGTTCTTATTTCAATAAAGCATTATTAAGAAGGGGAAATATTTTTCACGGCTATACGCAAAAAAAGAAAGCGAAATTATAATATGTTGACTTACAAATGAAAAAGGTACACGCTTCCGTATCATTTTTGTTCTGTGCTCTGTGAGCGTGAGCGCGCGCGTGTGTGTGTGTGTGTATAGATAGATCGAGAGAGAGAGAGATACAGAGAGAGAGAGAGAGAGAGAGAGAGAGAGAGATACAGAGAGAGACAGACAGACAGACAGACAGAGACAGAGAGCAGTAGTGGTAGTAGTTGTAGATTTAGATTTTTAATGCCTGATTCGCCTCGTTACGATCATGACCTTGCCTCTGCGGAATCTACTCATAAATCATGGGTTCTGAATGCCCCACAACGGGGATTTCAGATTTCGGTTTGAGGCCACTTTTTCTCCATATCGCCCATGATTTTACCCATTATTCAAGCGCCCATGAATTCAGGATGAGTAACCCGCGACCGTTTACTCGATTTTTGTCGGTCGAGTTATTGCTGTTGGTTTGATATATTGACGGAAAATGTTATTGCCTTGGATTTGTCAGTGAATATTACTTCATTTTTGTTGTACAAACAATCATTGTTGTACAAACAATCTCTGGTGACGTAGTTAACGATTGTGGGATTTTCGTGTGCTAATTCGATAACTCCAAGATGGCATAGATTTTGATATTGACACACATGGATGATCCCAACGGGTGATTTCTATTTCTCTCTTCGCAAGATTTTATTTTAGTGTATGACAGTTTATTCACTCCACTCTGACGTAGATATTCGTCGACAAGCGGCACAAAATTGCCATCAATGCTGGCTTCCCTTACCAGCTGATCCAACACCCAGTAAATTCTACAACATTGTCATCGATTTCCAGAATTCATCACGTATATGTAATTATAAATCTTAAACACAAACGCCAAATATTAACCTTTAGTTCCCGTTGGGATAGATAGTAATTCTACCTGAATTTCATCTCCGGTGACTAATGATAATAAAATCGTACTGAGCACTGAAGACTTTAATGATACGCGTCAAAAATAGCCCTTCAAGAAGGTGATCAGTTATCACTATTGCCATTGTACCCTACCTACCTCTAGTTAGTGGTTAAGATAAACAAGTACGATTTTGACGTGCGCTTATTTAAGATGCATGATTCGAACTGTTCAAGACCATCACCGACAGTAGTAAGAACAAGTCGATCGTCTGCTCTGTCGTCATTTGTTTCTTTCTCTCTTTCGCTGGTTAATTTGACACTTAATACATAGCATGAATTTACTACGTGTATTGGCGAGGGTAGGCCCGATAGCACATGGTCGGCTTTTACATCCACGTATAATTTCATTGCAGCATTGCTATCGTCGACGTTGTTTTCGACAAATTCAACGGACACGCCAAAGTTTCTGATTCCCTCTATCTTTCGACCAGGGTTGTCGCAACGGTTCCTAACCGGTTCAATGCAACATCGTTACTGTCAAGGTTGAACGTTTCCATCTTTAAAAATCTGAAACTCGTTTGGATCGATGCCACCAACAACACGATGAGTCAGCTCTTTCAAATCGGCATTGGAGGCAAACATAGTGAGATCCAATTGGCGCCTCCCCGTCAGTTTGCTGCGCTCAAGACTCCGTGTCATCCTGTTCGGTACTTGTTTTCCATGAGAATTCTCCTCGAACAGTGTTTTGCAAGGAGTCGGTGGTCATCGTGAATAATGAAATTATAGATATTCCGCCAAACTGTATAAAGGAGGTAAAACATACATCAGTGGTCAGTGATGGACTGGCTGAAGGCATGAACAGTAAGTTTGGCAAGGGCATCATATACCTTGCATTGTTGTTGTTGGCCTTTCGGGTTCACATGATTCTGTGTTTGGCCCCAATAATGACCTTACCAACGTCTCTGCAAGATCACTAAATATTTCTGAGTGGAGTCGTAATGGAAACCTCCCCGCATGCTTTAATCTGGCTCGTCTCTTTGCAAAGCCATGATTAAATTGGGGTTGTCTCCAGTTACGGCACCAGACGAGTTTAAGTGTAATCAGCACACTCGCCTTTATCATTGACAAAAGTCATAGACGGGTCAGCAGACATCGCGTAATCATCGCTGTAACGAGCTAGTCCCTGTATTATTGTGGCAACTCCATGATATCCAAACTTGCTTCGATTTAATTTCCATCGATGAAATAGCGTGCTCTGTTTAACAACGCCAAAATGCAGTTGTTGAAAAATCCTACTTTATTGTTAATGCGTACAAGCCCTTGGACTTCCAAAAATGTTTCGCACGGAAACAATATCGAGATGTGTCCTAAGCCTGAAATTCTATTCACCCACGCTCGTTTGGTATCCTAGTCTCGTACGCGTAATACTCGTAATAGTGGACGCTTTCATCTCGCAACACAGGCGAGTCTGTATCCACTCGAGATGGGATGCATCTTTAAATTTTTTCCTATCGTATTCCAGCCCATACATTATCGGTTTCGCCTAATACTTTATACGTAACAGTAGTCTGATTCCAATTAGCAGGTTTACGATCGTCGAATCGTTATTGGCTTGCGCCAGTCATCGTTGAACATCTTCAGTAAAGATTATACTAACCGGCTGAGGCATTGTTGAGTTGGACGGGAGCGCAACTTGATCCTTTGGTTACCACGCTAATCGTCGTAGTCAATTTCGATTTGATTGAACCGCCTGCGGTCCCAGGTTTTTCAACTGGTTCACTTCATTGCTTTCTATACTATCAGCGACTCGCAATTCGATTTGTTTAGCTACTGGTGCAACGCTCAAAGCCTATAACGCAAGAATCTGTAACGGTTCTCCGGATGATCTCGTAAAGGCCATTTCTGTATTATGTCTTGCTAACACGCTTTCTCGCACCGCTAACACAAATGGGCGTCACACGTACGAGTACGACCGTCATTGTTTACATTAAATGTCAGGCCAATCTCTTTTGTACAGTTGTACCATCAGAGTCTCCCTGCATAGGCCCAACCGGAAATACGAACAAGTGTCAGTCGGGGATTGTTGCAGGGAAGATACTTAGAAGTGGGAGTACTCGACAGCATATCACCCGTAGGGAGGGGGCGATGTGCGTTCAGGGAGCACTTAAACAATATATAAACCCTGGGCGGCTTTTCGCATCGGAACGGAATCAGCTGATGACAAGTTATATTACCCTGAATTGTGGTGGTAATCCTGACTGTGTCTAGCGCAATAGTGTAACTGGTACCGCCTGGTTCTGCACGCATAATTCGTTTCTGCTATGGAATTTTAGAACACATTCGAGCCAACCCAGAACTGTTTTCAATGACTGTAGTCTCAAGATCCATGATGGAACTGTTCGGGAGGGCATGGTCGTACACGTCTATGCAAGCGTGACTGTGACTTTTCGTTTAAAACCTTCCGAGGATACCATGTTCGATGAACAAATATTGGTCAACATCAGTGAGCAGTTTGAACTTGACACGAATTTTCGAGAGCAGCACATCTCATGCCATTCTTGGCGACGAAAAGTAGTGTGCGTGGTTAAGCATGTACAAGCACATTAATGTGTCACGAAAGGCCTCAAAGCCATCCACGAGCAGAACACATTATACGCAAGTACATGTCGTGGTACTCACCGATCGCGAAACAAACGTTGTTCGCGCGCGTCGTTGACGCAAATGTGTTCACGGGATTGTGATAAGTAAAAGGCCTCGTTGTAGTATATTCGGGTGAGTAACTTTAGAGTATCCAACTCTACTCCAGTGCCTACCTCAAAGTTGCTGACAATTTTGTCCAGGCTTGAATTGAAAAAAACTGTACTGAACCCATCATGATCTTTCTCGGGTGTAATCGTCCCTCCATAAAAATGTTGCCGATTTTATTATTGGTGGCCTAACCATCTTCAAGGTACAGGATTACACTGAAATCACTGTGAAAACACCTGGATAAACTTTTAACCCTGTTGTTGGAATCTTTAGCTTTCGCGACGTGAAACGACCATGTAAAGTTCACCAGATGACAATGTTCATCTTGAACCTGGATGTGAGTAATGTTGCGCTTGCGTGCTGTGTCGTTCATATGATTCCCTGCTGCATGTTCGAGAGGAGCTTCACAGTGTCTCTGCATAGTTTGTATGCGTTTAGAATGTATGTTCATTAATCTTCGAAATCACCGACGCACATGTGCAACTTAAAGTCTGGCTGGATTCCTTGGCGACCATACGCGACAGGCTAAGCGGCAATAGTAGCTGTGATACGGAGACGGTTTTTCCTCGTTGTCAACCGCATGTGCAATTTCGGCCCGAGTTGTCCGAGAAGGAATTTGGATACGTAACTGCACCGCCATTGGACAAAGGTGTATCACAGTCGGACGCGGATCAGTATATCAGATTTTATTGAACCTCTCCGAAACGTATTGCTTAAGCTAATTCACAGTAGCATACTCTCATAATTAAAAGTATCTTCTAATTGTTTCTTTGAAATAATATGTTTGCCTTACCAGGATCAGAAACTGCAGTTGCTTTAATTCTGGATAGTATTTCACAGACTTCACTTTTCTTTTTCCTTGGCTTTATCCGTGACGACATCTTCGGCTTTTTCTTCGACGACATCGACAACATCCTCCATATTCGCGATGAGAAGTCTTAGGCAGCGCGCGATAATGCTCAGCCAAGGATCCGCACAGTCAGCAGATCTGATTAAGCGACTTGAATCTGATACGTACATTTTGCTATGGTTGTGTAAAGGTTTCGTCACGTAAGGCGGGAAGTGATATTTACAACATTCGTAATGGTATGTTCTGCCACAAACACCTTTGCATCGATTGCGTCCAAATGCCGTTGAACTTTCTTTATTCATGTGAATTGATTCAATTTAATATCTGGTTGCTTCTTCTTGCTGTTTTTTTTTCAGTCACCGTTATTTGGTCTCATCCTCTGCTTAAGGTGGTACATGGATGATGAGGCGAAGCGGATTATCCATATGACTGCCTAGAATTTTACGAAATCCATCAAAAGTCCTACAATATTTTTCTAATATGGTAATTCGAAATTGTAACCCAGGATATTGCAAATAACAGGCTTGTTCTTCCCGGAATCTTTGTTAAATTCCTTTAAAAACTGAATATTGCTCCAAGTCAAACACGGCCAGACTTTGCACGTTTGTATCCTACAACATCAAACGTCTTGGAGTGATCTCATATCTCAGCTATCGCTTTGTGCTTTATTGGGCTTGGAAATCACTTTGGAGAATATTGCCCATTGCATCGGTGCTCCGCTTCTACGTATCCCTCATGAAAGCCGGGTGTGGATGCCATTGCTATATTATATTGCCAAAGGCTTTATCTAATTGATCTGTCCTTGGTAATCGTCGCTGTCTTCGCTGTCCTGACTGAACAAATCAGTCAATGTGAAAGACTTGAATTTTTTTTGCAAAACTTCATACAATGACTTTTCTCGCTTTTTGTTATAATCTTCAGTGGGGTTTTTGTCGCGTTTGACCCAACGCGGCGATCATTAACTTGATTAATTTATATCAAGATGTTGCAGATTTCATTCATTCATATATTTTTCAAATGTCGGTATAAAACAATTTTGTGACATACCAATAATGTTTGTATAGCATATTATGATTCGTCCATGACCTATGTAAGCAGTGGTGTAGTGCAAAATAAAGTGATAGAACACAATAAAGAAGGGAGGGAATGCATGTTACTCAGATGCGGGGGACGATGGCGAGCGTAAAGAAAGGAAGGGAACTCGCAAAATAGCAAAGGAACGCCGTTCCTGCAGCATTACACCCCTGTAAATACGCATATAATTATGGTTACAATATGCATATAATTATAATTTCGAAAGTAGACCAAGGCTTCCAAGCTTTCCATATTCTCTAGATTAGTAATGGCTTTCACTTCCTAATTATTAATAAAATAAGACAATAAAATGAATAGAAAAAAACAAAAATTCACGTTATGTACTGAATTAAACATGTTACAAAATTCCATTGAAATCCACTTTGCTTCTCTCTCTCTCCCTCTCTCTCTCTCTCTCTCTCTCTCTCTCTGAATCTATAACGGTAAAACTGAAAGACTAACTGGCAAACAAGGAAACGAGTGATGAACGATATAAACAATCGTATAATCAATCACTCCAAACCCAACCCAACCCACAGACTATGTTTTTTGCTCAACCAGCATCTCAGTTTTACCCCCTATAGATCCCGTATTGAAAGTACCGTTAAAACCAACATTATGACTCATTGGTCTTAAATCAATAGAAAAGAATGAGAAGCAACAAGCTGTGTAAAATTCAACAAATAATTTATTTCCATAGATTACAAAGTTAAAAGAAAAAAAAAGAACTTACGGTATTGCGACTTAAATTCCAGGTAACCCTGGAGTTACAGACTTAGGTCCTAACTATTAAAGTTCTGAATAAACTTTAGTGGAAATCCAAATTTAAATCCATCGCTGAAGGCGTTGATGTACCTGTGGTGGCACGTATCGTTTTGATATACAAACAGTAATTTTGTTGGAACACAATAATAGCTTCCAATAATTAAATCCTTATTTGAAATTTAGGTTTTAATTAAAGTCTCTATTTGCAAAAATGTTATTTTTGAAAAGCACTTTATATTTCCAGAGAAGAATCACTTGAAAATAATAATTTGAAAAGAAAAATTCCAGCCCAAACGAAATTTGGAAACAAGAATAATACAATGGACTCAGTTAAGATCGTACAGCACGAATGAATAATCTTTCCAGTAACAAGATCATGTAGTTCTCTACTTGACCTCTAGTCATAATTAGCATTTTCTAAAATATAAAAAAGTCAAACTATTACCTAACGGAAAAAAAACTTCTAGAATGATCCTAACATTTACTAGATAAAAACTAGTATAAATTAGGAGGTCTGTTACTACGATGAATATACAGAATACAGAATATGTCAGGTAGGCCAGGTATATTTATAGTGGAATTACAATAACCTAGACTAAGACCCAAACAAATAAGTTAACTTCTATTAATAATGATCCTAATATTAAACCCATATACATAGATAATATTTTAGCTGTGTATATTAGTTGTTTACAAAACAATAAAAAAAATCAATACCTCAGGTCAAGTAGAAAATGATTTTGGACAAGATTAAATCCAATATACAGTGTTACATTACGAAAGCATATCATGAAATAAAATTATATATATATATATATATATATATATATATATATATATATATATATATATATATATATATATATATATATATATATATATCCCTTTTTTTAGGTCAGCTGTAAACGATCTATATGCCCTAAAGAATGTGGACGATATCGATAAATGGCGATTAAAGGAATCTATGGAATTGGGAGAGATTATCCAAAAACGTCTACATAGTCTGCAGGTAATGGGTCTGGAATATAACGGTAAACTACGATTCTTCTGGTCTCAGATGCGTGCAATGTAGCAGGACTTACTGATCACTTTTGTTTTCCATCGGCGACTTTGGAGTGAACCATTATAAAATATTACATAGTTTTAAAATTATAATTAGCGTAGGCTTGCGTGTAACTGACAGCTACACAAAGTGTAGTCCCAGATCAACATACACACAACGGTCCTTTAGGACCTACGCTGTTGATCCAAATTTCCCTTGTACATTGCATACGAAACATCTCAAGACCCATTTAACTCGGTTGGGTAAAGATTTCAACGGGGAAGATCTAAGGTGAATGAATGAAAATCTTTAATGATCTTTTCCCTAAAAGACCATGTTATCTGCGAAAGGCGTTACGCGTACCTTTCGATAATAAAAGCAAGAATCACGCAAAAATGGAAGTATCAGTTCTGCAATACAGAAATATCATTTCAACCGAAGCAAACCGTATGGTGTACCGCTTTAGACTGTCTCCACAGAAGCAGGTCTGCTAATCGAAAAAGATGGTTATCACCGGTTAATATAACATTCTCAGTCCGTGAATAAACCTGTCAGGGTTAATATAACATTCTCAGTCCGTGAATAAACCTGTCAGTTGTTCGTAAACATCATTTTCAGGAAATGTAAAAGTCAGATCACTAATATATGTTTGTCTTAGTCTGATGCAATTAAGAAATCAGATTACTCCAATTAACCATCTTGCAATTTGGTCACACACTGGACAGTCTCATTATATATGCTCCTTGTGAAAAAATTTGTACATAAATTCAATATTATATGGAATGTGTCATTAAAGATTCTAATATTTCTTACGTGTATTATTATGAATGTTGCAAACTCAGTCAGTGACCAGAAAGAGAATTTAAAGCTTCTATTTTCGTGAAAGATGAATCCAAGAGATGTACTTTTGACGATTTTTGGAGTGAAAAAACTTAAATGACCTATTTTACTGCTAAAATAGAAATGATTACAAAATGTATCAAAAGAAATGTGTCTCAAAGAATAAAAAATATATATGTGAGGAATAATTTTTATTGAGCAAGAAATCAACTTAATTATGGAAAATCCATGTAACGCCCATGAAATTATATTGGTCGGTAATAAAGAAAAAGCCTTAGGTCAGCATTTCACACTTGATCCTAAATGTACTAAATGTACCGTGTGCTAATGTGTGTGTGTGTGTGTGTGTGTGTGTGTGTGTGTGTGAGGGGGGGGGGAGTCAAAGAAATAGCGTGAGAGCGAAAGCGAGGAAACTATATGATACGTGATTCGTGGTTTTGTAAAACGACGTAAAGAATGAGTAAACGTTATTCACATATTCTGTCTAGTTTATAAAGCCTGTAGTTATTAAAATAAAAGTCTGTCACATGCTGTTAATGATGCATGACGAGAAGGAAACCATGTCAAACGACATATTTTATCATTAGTTAAGGTGTTCGCCGAGCTTGTGAATTCCACGTCAATAACAGAGATAGTAAGCCTACCGACACTAACATATAAAAACAAATCAATTGTATTTGTATGTTTTAATGCATACAGTAATTTTTCGATTTCGGTTGAGAAATTGATGTTCTATGTTATATGGATTTATTTATAAATAGTAATAGGCAGAAGAATTGATAAACAATATGCAGCGCAGAATGTAAGCATCATCCAGTAGTTCACTCACCTATGCATAGCATGATAGGAACGTTTTGCCAGCCCATGCATATATTGGTTGTGACGAAGAAGTAAATGAAATTTCTAGCCTCCTCAAGCCCGATCTTGCATAAGGAGACACTAGATAACCTGTTGGTTTACACTGACAATTTTGATGCCCAATATTATACCAATTAGCTACAATTTGCACCGCCTGCTCTCTTATTGATGTCTTTGTTCCTTTTGGCATCTTTGGCTGTATGATCCTTGATTGTGTACGCATCAAAACCGGCCCGTCAGAACAAAGAGGTCAACAAAAGAAAAGCTTGTTTACTAAGTCATTTAGATTAACTTGGGAGTTTGTCTTGCAAATGATTTAACAGAGGATAAAACAGTATGGCAGATGAATTTGAGAATGACACGGAGACAATTATAAAATCATTAGAGAACCTTGACACTCTGCAGTCAAAGCTTAAGGGAGTTACAGAGAGACTTGCATGACCAATCAAGCTTAACACTCAAGAGATTAGAACAATACAGCCTGATCTGATAGACAATTTACTAACCATATCAAACTTCTAGCAGACAGTCTAAGTTCATTAACCACAAGACTCCGCTAGGACTGGCAATGGTCTTTTCCTGCGCTTAAGGTGTCGTAGCAGTCCAATAAGCTAAAATGTGTACCAGCTGTTTTTTTTAATGATATTTGTTTTTTTACTTGGAAAACTTTATCAACACAGCCTTAATTGTGGTAGAGTTGGGTACGAATTCGCCAAATTGGAACTAAAACATTAACAGTACCACAAGTACTTCATGACCTTTCACCGCGAACATGCAAACCATACCGAGCAGCACGAGAACACGCGAGGCAGCAATAGCTCTTTCAAACGCGCCAAGAAGCAGGCACAAAAATAGACCGCATGCCCGCAATAGTTTTGCTCAGGTAAGAAACAGCATCGTATGACGGAGGAAAGCAAGATATCTGTCGTTTCGGCTGCTTGTTGTCGTGTCCGCTGTTTCAGTGACTTCGATAGACACCACACAGATTATAAAATGCTTAAAAGCAATAGGCTCAAGAGCAAACCATGGGGAAACAAGCATACATACCCAGTGAAAACAAATCTTTCGTACCACCTGACGATCTCGCGCTAGTGGACGATGATATAGGATTGGTGCAGCTCGCAAAAGAAGTCGACATCGACTGGATGTGTAAAGCCCTGATTGAAGAGATTCTGTGCCAGCTGAGATCACCAAGAGCACTCTAAACCAACGCGCGGTCAGCTACGAGTAATATAACCTTCACTGACGGAATAAAACCCCAAAGGACTGGCCTCGAGAGGTCATGAACACGACTGCTACTACAATGACGGGTATTTAGTATCAGATGCCACCTATCACTCGGTTCACTAAATTAACAAAAAAGTGTAATCTTACAAAAATGTATGTTCTGTCACATTTTAGTAATCGGTCAGAAAACAAACTATCACGAAATCTGAGAACAG
Source organism: Sinohyriopsis cumingii (assembly GCA_028554795.2). NCBI lineage: Eukaryota > Metazoa > Mollusca > Bivalvia > Unionida > Unionidae > Sinohyriopsis > Sinohyriopsis cumingii. Next base: position 160,025,639 of record CM068824.1, read on the forward strand.
AGACACGCTGTAATAACCCTCGTCAAGCGCGTTGGAGGGAGTCATTACTGGGACTAAATATGTTAAGGAAACTGACATTTTTCACATTTTTGCTGCCATGCCAGTACATCAAGGCGACAGGCTAGAAGTTCGTGCCCACAGAGGCATCAAACCATTCAACTGCCATATCACGTGGTCCATCCAAACTGTTCTCTTAACTCCCATATGTGCATCGTGATTCAGCCAATACTGTGTTGAAAATGCCTCTTTAACCTAATCAGCTAACCAACAATCATAGCACACGCTGCATCCGGTTCTGAATTTATAGAGAACTACTGGAGATATCGGGCAACTCAGGGGCGGTGTAAAATCATATAACGCTTAGAATCCAAAATGAAATCTTTTGTTAGTTATTTACAATTATTTTAATCCCCGTACGATCATGGCTAGTGAACTAAGCAAGTTCCAAATTTGTGTCACTCAATAGATAAATTAAATCTTTTATGTCGGTTTCTTTGCATGCGTAAAGTAGATCCAAAACATTTACACTGTAAAGGTCTCGTAGACTACCTTAGGTTGGGGTGGGGTGCTCCCAGTATTATCTTTAATTGTTACAGAAGACCCACCCTGGCTTATGTTTGTTAGAAATTGAAGTAGTGATAGAGATGCAAAGCTCCTAGCCCCCAGTCAGCGATGCCAACAGTTAAATTACTGAATACACAAAAGGTGAAATTCTAATAAACAACAAATGTAATGCCATTCAATAACAGATAGCCCTTCCTCAAATGAAATTCAATATTCAAAACCCTATCACTCGTCTTTCACTCGACCAAGTGACGGCCTATTTCATCATCTGACTTAGTGTGATAGATTTTCCTCCTGTCCTGTGTTTCTACTCATCTGTACTATTTCTTGATCGGTACCCAGTATCCCTTCAGTCCAACAACCACGTCCTTCACCCTTCCACTTCCTCCACTTCCGTCCTCTCCTTTTCTTGTCTCCCAGAGACTCGGGACCAACTGTACCAGGGTATTTCCCTTCTCTGTCTCCTACAGCTTCTCCGGTCCCTAAAATCTTCCTGTCCAAACACACACAAAGACATTAGTATATTCCTCTAGCTATCTAGTCTCACACTAAACAACAATCTATCATCAGATAAGCCATTACCTTCTTTGGTCACGCATTCGTGTACATCGAAATACCCATACTTTCTGGTATGATATACACGGTATCAACTGCTTATCATGCATATATCAATAGATTTCATCACATCGGTATATATAGATTCTCAATCTTATTATACAGAACAATATCACATAATCAGACGCATTTCTGTACATTACACTTCTACAACGTGTACACAGATATCTACATATCCATGTGCTGATATATCCTTACATATTATACTCTACAAAGTATACACAAATATTCAAATACCCTTATTAACTAATGCTGCACACTGCAACCATTATACAAAGTTATAATTCATCATTTGCACATTTAGAATATCACATTAATAAATGCACGAAGTTACTACGAATTAACCAAATAGCGAATTACAGTATTAATTCTTTACATAAACATTGCTCATATCTCAAAATATGCATGTAGATCAAACAATACAGATGAATCAAACCCTACAAATGGTAATTCTACGTACTAACGATTCTAGTAATGAAGTATATTAATGAAGCACATATTAAAGTACAATTACCTTGCCTTAATAGATTGCGACAATCGAGCAAATAAGTAACTGACCTGTCCGAAGCTCCTTTGTGATTCCCAGAATAACAATGTTTCCCGCCAATTTTGAATGACGTCAGAGTAGCTTATAACTTCCTTATGTAATTCCGGCAAGATAGTTTAGCGACTAATGACGTTTAGTTTCAAGACACTATATTTAAACTTGCGATTCCAATGGTGGCCACGCCTTGCTCAACTCCGAGTGGATGTCGATTCACCTATGGTCTTCATAATTAGCAGGCATTGCCCCCTCCCCGGCAGTCTGTCAAGAAGGATTTACGACCTCCACTTGATGTTCCTTTGAGCCCAACACCGGCAATTCATGCCACTTACCTGTGAATCGCACGCAGCCAAATAAGGCGCCAGTAAAAAGTTCCTATGGCCATGTTATATACAACTGGCTTCCCACCCGCCCTTTTGATGTCGGCTTACACTATCGTAACATAAGCCGGCCGGCCAGCTGTGTACACATCGCTTTGACACTCATTGTTCGCAAGGCTGACACTCGCAACATTTAAGAAGCGAATAATTAGTCTCAGGGTCAAGCATATACATGTTGCAATGTGGCTATTGTTCCTTACTTATAACGTGACATACACTATAGATACATTATCTGAATGCATTTATTTTAATGTTGGAAATAAATCTAGAGCAATTAATTTGATTTAAAGTGGATATGTCCCAGTTCCAAATCGTTTCTGACTCCCCGGGGATTCGGTGATGTGGAATATGTCCAGTGGGTTCTCAGTTCCTAATAAACCAGAAGGCACAGTTTAAATGGATTTCGCGTTCTTTCTTTTATGTATATCAACATATAAATTATCACTGAAAAAACATACCAACTAATCTGTCTTCATAATTTTGTCTTACTTTTAGCATCCCAAAAATTGTCAAAAGACGAAACTGTTTGTGTGCGAGATAAAGAATAATTGTGGATTTGGGTGCCAACTTCATCACGTAGTCTACTGCATGATCACAGGTTACGCAAACAATCGAACTGTCGTCTTGCCGGCTACGCACTGGCAGTACGCCCCCTCGGGATGGGAGTCCGTGTTTCAGCCAATCGGTGCCCCCTGCCTTCAAGCTAATGGCATATTCTCAGAACGAGGTATAATATAAAAGGGATAATTAACAATATATTTTCATGTATAAAAGTCATTTAAATGTTTGGCGTCTTTGACCCAAGGAAGAAATTTTAAGGAGACTAAAGGTATATAGAAACATTGGCTATCATAAGGGTAAATTAGTGACGCAGTATTAGGCAGCGTTGTCTGAAATTTAGGACAGGCTTTAGCTAAGATTTACAAAGATCTGAAAGTTTAGATATGACTTCTTGGAATTTAACGTTCGCCAAATCATTAGTTGTATGGTCCTTGGAGTTATATAAGCTTCAAAAGATAAAGAAGCTTGCTAGAGACATCGTAATAAATATATACACTTTTTTCTTTTTCTCGACTTACACGAACACCATCATCATTAATATATGATAATAATAATAATAATAATAATAATAATAATAATAATAATAATAATAATAATGTTGTTGTTCTTGTTGTTGTAGGGTTTAACGCCATTTTTAAGCACACGATATGCTATAAATGGCGTCCAGTATTAATGGTGGAATAATAATGTGATGTGATGTGATATTGATTTTTAACGTAGCTTTAACAATTTTTCAGTCATATCGCTACGATGTCTGCAATGTGGCAGTTTATAGTGATGTCTAGCACTGGGGCATCATGCCGCAGACATGTAGCATGATGTCCCACCCAGTCACATTATCCTGACACCAGGCCGACCAGTCCTAACACTAACCTCTTAATGCTGAACGCAAGCGAGGCAGCTGTTAGTACCATTTTTTAAGTCTCTGGTATGACTCGGCCGGGGATTGAACCCACGACCTCCCGCGTCCGAGGCGGACGCTCTAACCACTAGGCCACAGGAGCGGTCAGGAATAATAATAACAACAACAACAACAACAACAACAACAACAACAACAACAATAATAATAATAAGAATAATAATAATAATAATAATAATAAAAGGAAGAAGAAGAAGAATGTGAATATGATGGTGGTTGTGAAATAAAAGAGCACCATCGTTGCCGGCTAGGTTATTATCATTATTATTATTATTATTATTATTATTGATGTTGCTGTGGTAGTGGTATTTTCAGCTGGTTTTCTTTCTAAGATTGGACTTCAAAAGGACCTTCTGAAACCTTTTTTTGTTTTAGGGGTCCTGCTTCCTGTTCTTGGTCTGGATTAGCTTTATCCTGCCTTGTTGTATTTTTTCTTGTTCTGGATTTTAAGCTTTATCATGCCTTATTTATTCTGTTCTTGGCCTGTATTTAGTTTTATCCTGCCTTATTTAGTCTGTTCTTGGCCTGTATTTAGTTTTATCCTGTCTTGTTTAGTCTGTTTATGGTCTGTATTTAGTTTTATCCTGTCTTGTTTAGTCTGTTCTTGGTCTGTATTTAGTTTATCCTGTCTTATTTAGTCTGTTCTTGGTCTGTATTTAGTTTTATCCTGCCTTATTTAGTCTGTTCTTGGTCTGTATTTAGATTATCCTGTCTTATTTAGTCTGTTCTTGGTCTGTATTAATTTTATCCTGCCTTATTTAGTCTGTTCTTGGTCTGTATTTAGTTTTTTTCCTGTCTTATTTAGTCTGTTCTTGGTCTGTATTTAGTTTTATCCTGCCTTATTTAGTCTGTTCTTGATCTGTATTTAGTTTTATCCTGCCTTATTTAGTCTGTTCTTGGTCTGTATTTAGTTTTATCCTGTCTTATTTAGTCTGTTTTTGGTCTGTATTTAGCTTTATCCTGCCTTATTTAGTCTGTTCTTGGTCTGTATTTAGTTTTATCCTGTCTTATTTAGTCTGTTCTTGGTCTGTATTTAATTTTATCCTGTCTTATTTAGTCTGTTCTTGGTCTGTATTTAGTTTTATCCTGTCTTATTTAGTCTGTTCTTGGTCTGTATTTAGTTTTATTCTGTCTATCCTGCCTTATTTAGTCTGTTCTTGGTCTGTATTTAGTTTTATCCTGCCTTATTTAGTCTGTTCTTGGTCTGTATTTAGTTTTATCCTGTCTTATTTAGTCTGTTCTTGGTCTGTATTTAGCTTTATCCTGCCTTATTTAGTCTGTTCTTGGTCTGTATTTAGTTTTATCCTGCCTTATTTAGTCTGTTCTTGGTCTGTATTTAATTTTATCCTGTCTTATTTAGTCTGTTCATGGTCTTGATTTTTAGTTTTTTTCCTGTCTTATTTAGTCTGTTCTTGGTCTGTATTTAGTTTTATCCTGTCTTATTTAGTCTGTTCTTGGTCTGTATTTAGCTTTATCCTGCCTTATTTAGTCTGTTCTTGGTCTGTATTTAGTTTTATCCTGTCTTATTTAGTCTGTTCTTGATCTGTATTTAATTTTATCCTGCCTTATTTAGTCTGTTCTTGGTCTGTATTTAGTTTTATCCTGTCTTATTTAGTCTGTTCTTGGTCTGTATTTAATTTTATCCTGCCTTATTTAGTCTGTTCTTGGTCTATATTTAGTTTTATCCTGCCTTATTTAGTCTGTTCTTATCTGTATTTAGTTTTATCCTGTCTTATTTAGTCTGTTCTTGGTCTTGATTTTTAGTTTTAGTCTGTTCTTGGTCTTGATTTTTAGTTTTAGTCTGTTCTTGGTCTTGAATTTTAGTTTTATCTTATTTTGTTTGTTCTTAAGCTCACGGTGTATTAATAGTGTACAGCTTAGAGCTTCTATCCCAGCCGATCCTATGTAATTTTTATTCAAGTTTAGAAAAACATCTATGAAATAAACATGAGAAAGTTTAAAACGTTAAAGAACTAAAATCAATCAGTAATTAATGCACGAAAATATTTAAAATTAATAGATCAAAATAAAGCCTTTACTACTCGATATGCAAATAATTTGCCAGCACATAAATGATCTTGATGGACCGGCTGCACAAAGCAATGTGCATAAGCTACAAAATTTAGGATTTAAAAAAATCTGCAGTCATCTCTGTTGGCATTATAGCAACATCCCACACATTTAAAACTGTATAGGAAATATCTTCCTACATGTGTAAATTACAAATGAACATACAATATATTACAGACTTTCTACATGACATGAAACTTTGCATAGATGATGGAAAAAGTGAGGGACAAACCGGAAGTAAAATACCACTAGGTTATATGTAGGTAGCTTGCAGAACTCTTATATTGCAGCAATTCGTGCATAATTAAATAGTCTTTGATGACGTCTGACATAGTAACAGTTAAAACAACTCGTTGCATTTAGACGACGGAATATCCTATAGTAACTGCTACAGCTGTCAAATATTGTATATTGCATACAAGACTTTTTCAAACTCCTTTTTTCAAAAGTGTTGCAGTTAAGTACTTTAACGAAGGATGTCAACTTTTAAAACTTTACTCATTTTCTTCGATGTTGGAAACAATCCAGGTAAAAAATAAGCTGAGAAATGGTCAGTAATATCTGTCAGCAGCATTACTCCGAGTTCTCCCATCAGGATTAATATGGTCTCAGAGTTTTCCCGTCATGATTAATATAATCTCTGAGTTTTCCAGACATAATTAATATGATTTCAGAGATTTCCCCAAAAAAGTCAAATTTTCTTGTTGGTTTCAAGTAACGGTACTTTGTTACAGCCCTTGTTTTTGTGTGACAATACTTTGTTGCCTTCCATGCTTTTGTCCGACGGGAGAGTTCCAAGAAATGTTATGTTAGTGTACAGCATTTTCATCTTGTTAAACCATTCTTATTTTGAACTTTCTGTGCCCTGTCTTGCGGTCGCTGATGAAACTGAAAGCCAGTCATCGTGCATGATACAAAATACTGTCCCATTTATCAAATGTACCATAAGAAAAAAAACTTGCATTCTTTCTTTCACTATAAATTTGAACATACATTGTTTTTCATGACATCTGACTTGAGTATAATACATTAATCCTTTCACTGCGACTTCTGCTTTTCTTCAAGATGTTCACGATATACTGCGTCCCAATGTTTCATCACTGGTCGGAGTTGAAAATGACATGCCAATAAATCGCGATTACCTTCCCCTCGCCGTTCCCGATGACATCGCAGATCGACTTGTTCGTTTCCATGGCAACCCACCAGCATGGTGGATTGGACAGTTTGTGAAATATTTATTAAAATTTCAACCATCTACACAAAATGCCATAGAAGAAGGAATAAAGAGATTGAATTGGACGACTCCTATAGCCGGGTGAGTGTATTTTAAGCTTGCTTTAGTCCAGGGTGGCCGCAGAAATTTGTCGGGGGTGGGGTGGCAAACATGCAGTGGTCAGCTATGCAGATTTGCATGAACATTTGCCCCTTTCTCAATGATCAGACTGGGCAATTGCTTATTGGAATGTTTGTTGTCTAAAACTTGATTGACAAATACCGCGCCCAACCGAGATGCCAGTTTATACAAGTAAATTTTTCTTTGCCATCAGGCAAACATAAAACATGAAGTCAATTAATTATACATTATAAGAACGAAATTGAACACAATGAAGTTGATATATTTCCATCCAGTAAGCCAGAAATGGTACTCTTTGTAATACAGATCGCGAAAAAAAAAAATTAAACTTACATCTATATCCTGTTACATTTTGCTCAATCCTTAATTAGAATCCATGTAAGAAGGACAGACAAGGTCAATCATGAGGCAGGAAAACACGAGGTAGAAGAATATATGGCATATGTAGACGAATGGTATGACCAACTCAAAGGGAGACAACCAGTCCTCAAGAAAAGAGTTTTTTTGGCATCGGATGATCCAGATGTTCTAAAGGAAGTCCAACAAAAGTAATAACTCTCTCTCTCTCTCTCTCTCTCTCTCTCTCTCTCTCTCTCACACACACACACACACACACACACACACACAAATAGTAAACATAAGTGAGACAAATTCCAGAGGTCCCCCCTCCCTTTGCTTCTTTTCTCGCTGACAATAAATATTTCATTTTTCTTTGTTTCCTGGAAACAAATGTATATGTTTGATCGTTCACATAACCACTTGGAAGGTTTTAAGCTTAATCGAATTTCCCAACAGCAATAAAGCTCGCCTTTAATAATAATAATAATAATAATAGTAATAATAATAATAATAATAATAATAATAATAATAATTAATAATAATAATAATAATAATAATAATAATAATAATAATAATTAATAACAATAATAATAATAATAATAATAAGAAGAAGAAGAAGAAGAAGAAGAAGAAGAGGAATGTTTGAATTTTTTTATAGTAGTAGTAACACTAAGCACCAAATTTGGCAAGTAATATTAGTGTAGTTTCATGGTAAGCAACAACAGCAGTGGTAGATGCAGTTATTGATGCGTTTTCCTTTACTTATTGCCCTTGTTTTGTTGTTTTCGTTATTGTCATTGCCCTTGGTGTTACGATTAAAAACATTTCATGGACACCGCATCAACTTCTTTTGTCCAACTTAAAATCTACAACGGTAGGCAGTAGTGGTAATAAGCGGGGCTTTCTAAACCAAAACTATATTGTGTATTAGGACGATAGCATAATTCTTACCCCGCCAGACCCGCCCCCCCCCCCCATGTTAGTCCAAACAAAATACGAAAACAACTTTGTTGAGGCAACAGCGTCGATTTTATTATCGATTTACCAAGTGAGGACCTATCATTTAATCATCATCTTCGTCAGACAAAACCGAGTTTGGCTCAGAAACGATCACTTATCACTACTACTGCGGTTTTTATTATATAGTTTTTTAACACAAAATTTTACTATACCTAACATTCACGTAAAATTCAATGTAACAAATCTAAAAAATCCACCATGCTAAAATCAGTACCATCAGATATTTTATATCCTAACGCAAATGTACTGATCCCATCAGAGCAGTATCGCTTATAATCAAAATTGCAAAGACCAGATTTTATAATAACATCAGTCTCAATTTTATGACAATTTGAACTTATTACCATCATCTCTGCATGACTAGAAAACCCGTCCAACGTAGCTTTATACTTATCGAATCCTATCACCTTAACAATCACATTTATTTTGATTCCCTTAGCTCGTCTCTTAACTTCATTATCACCTAGTTTTAGACAGTACAATTCACTACGCAATCCGATAAACTCAACAATAGGAACAAAATTTGTCTCATCCTTAAACTTTCTTTTTTCCTTTTTATTATCATCACAGTGAAATCCGCTGTTTTTGTGGATAATCTACAAGATCAACATTTCTCGGTTATCATAAAATTCTTGATAAATTCATATTGTACATCAACGAGTCAGTATCTGTAAATAACAGCTCTGCATCAGGCCACTCAACCGTAAAATAAATTGTAATGAAACTGGTATAATAACTGCTTTGATATCTCAAGTACTGCCATACCGACGTGAACTGGCTTGTTCAACTTCAAGTTTGTCTTTCATCGTTGAATGGCTACCAAGTTTTTATTAAATATTTTCATACTGACAAAATCATCAGATGCTACAAGTTTATTACGACGTTCCACGTTATTGACGATATCAATATTGACTTGCTTTCCGGTTTTTTTCCATGGTCTTGCCAAAGACGCTGTTGTTCATAAGCTTCAAAAAGGATTTTTTCTTCTTCAAATTCTGTGTTGGCAGCTGCTCGTCGTGATGATTTTGAATCAATATAACCCTTCATTCACGGTGATTGACTAAATTTTAGCACACGATGAACTTTTCTTAGAAAACTCCGTGATCAAATGCTTGACTAAGATTTTTGTAATGCAAAACGTGTCTCCGTTTGTCAAGCAGATTAGGAACTAATTTGTAAACAACAGATTTATCTTGGGGATAATTTGTCTGTACATCAGATAATTAACTGTAATCAATCAGCATTGATTCTGGACAAAATGGATAATCATTATACTTATCATGAAGCTTAACAGAATAGTCAAGATCAAAACGTCAACAAAATAACTAACATCAGGATTCTTGCTTCCCGCTGTTACTATTCTATTAGTTTCTCTGACAAACAGTTTTTCACTGATCTAGCTGAAACCACCACATGACATAGACTCTGACATAGCATAGCCATACAGGTTATTGTTGTGGAGATAGACTATACAACTTGATGGTAACATGTTATTATAGTCGGGTAGATATTTATTATTATCCTTTGCATATTTATGTATTTTTAATTCCACCGCGAATTCCCCGCTCGATGAAACAGAACATATATGGGGCTGTTGACAGTTCTAGTTTTATTTTGCTATGTTTCAGTAAAGCGTCCTAGCTTAATCCGGGTACCGAATAATACCAAGATGGGTCGAGTCCGTAGTTATCAGCACCGACATCTCTGAAATTTTAAAATATATCTGAGGAACAGTACATCTGTGAAACGATATAAATCATGATAATATCTCAAGTTTTTGCAGCCGAACGAGTCCCACGTTGATTTAGCATAGGCATAATCATCATCGCTAACACTCTCAAGATTTAACAGAGAATAAAACTTTTCGTTGTCAGATAGACACGTTTCATTATATCTGCTCCAGTCATTAAGATATTCGTAGGGAAAGATACCTTTTCGTGTCAAATAAACTTGATTCATCACCAAAATGTTCAATCAAATTATCAAACTTACCACAGCCTTTGACTAGTTCGTCTGATGACGCAGACATAAACTGGAGACTATCAATAAAACTTATTTTTCAGTAGTATTTGGAATGCATTTTATTTTAATCGCTGTTATTCATTTTTAGGCGGTTTATTATATCTTTATTACCGAACGCTTAAACGATGATAAGATAATCATATCCTCTGAAATTGTGAAAGACAACAGGAACGAAATCTGGTGCGGTAGGTATATTGTAAATTATATTTCTCATGTGTTGGACCGCGATACTCTCCAGTAATATGACAGTGATCTTTTACACGGTCAAAACCAAGCTTACGTTCACAAATATGACATATTTCTTCTGCTGTATTAAATTCAGCTTCTTGTTTTATTGTTAGCGGTTTCATTTTTAGTCTTTGTTGTTGTTGTTGTTGTTGTTGTGGGATTTAACGCCATTTTTCAGCACACGATAGGCTATACATGGTTGCCGGTATTAATGGTGGAGGAAGAACCCGGGAAGACCAGGAAAGAACCACCGACCCACGAGAAGCTACTGGCAAGCTTTCTCACATACCCACATTGGCTGAATCCGAGACTTAAACCGGCGCAGACAGATGTGAGATGGCAGTGATCCGTAACGGAGAGCGCTTTAGACCACTTGGCCACTCGTGGCCCCTTTGTCTTTGTAACATCAGGATAAAATCAACTTCGTCGATAAAGTTCTTCAGAAGCCAAACAACAGGATTTACGCCATGAAAAATCTTTATTGATTTTGATAAACTGTATTCAGCAGCAGAGATAACTTTATGCGCTACTCCGCAAGGAATATACTCCTGTATTTTTCTTGTCGAAGATTTATCAGGGTTATTTCTACTCCTAGCACTGGAAGTCCAATAGATTCGGAATATGCATATATTATAAAAGGAACTTTCATCTTGTGTATGTAATTTGTAAATTGTAATAATTTTTTTTCATCTTCGCCAGGCATAGATATCCGTTGTACGTTAGAGCAATACTTGACATATCGATCAAGTACCTGCTGAGACTTACAGCCATGCAAGCATTTGAAACAGAAATTTTTTTTTCCTTATGCGTGTTATATTGCCCTCCAACTAGACTGTTAAAGTTCCTGATCCACGCGTAATGATATTCATAAAACAATAAATGTACTATTGTTTGTGATGCTCGATCGCTGATATATCTGGGATATATCTTTCTTCATCATCGACACTAAATGCATTAATACCTGCTGATAAAAGGATATTTTTTCTTCTTCAAATTTTTGAATATTATATTCAGAAACAGGAAAAACAATCCCGCTAAAGTTTAGATTGTTAACATGACTTTGCTACTAGATAAGGGTGATCTCGAGCGGGAAATAACGCCGATAATATAGCCCATTGAAAACATTTGTCTTCGCCATAGTTTTGATATTACTACAACATTTTGAGTTAGTTTTTAGTTGGCAGCTCGACATACGAGTTACCTCGCAATGGATTATATTTCATAGTGTGAAATAGTATTCCTGTTATTTTATCAAATCTTCAGCCGGATCCTAATGGTTTGTATTCATCAGGATTTTTCCATATTTCCTGAAATATTTTTTCTGACAACGACATTAAATCTGTACCGGTTAAAATTCGACGAGAGTTTGATGCGAAATAAGGATTAGCAAGTTCCTCACGTTGATCAGCAACAAGTTGTTCTGACGTAGGTGTCTGACTGGCAAGTCTATCCGCAGCTTGCTGATGTTATCCCGAAGATATATTTAGTTGAATTGATTTATATATCGACGTAATAACACGTGGCATCCACAATGCCAATCGTGAAATTACAGACTGAAAATTATTAGCAGCATCAAGAGGAGCAGCATTAGCAGTTCTCATCAGACTATCACTTTGATCAGCTCGGTCAAGTATAAGTGTATGTTTTATACCACGAAATACCTTATTTTATTCTATGCAAAATTTGAATATTGTGTTAAGCGGAAGCATCGTAGTTATTTGATTTGAGTGTTTGGTAAATTTTCTTCGTTTAATGTAGCCTTCGTCGTAAGATCGAGTCCTTTTTATTATTCCGTTTACGATTACTAACATTGCGATTCCATCGTCCGCGGCTCCAGGTAGGGTAATTCCAAGAATAATACACACGGCAGTCAACGAGGTTCTTACAGCAGCTTCTTTTGCATCAGCAGCGTTATCAATATAAAAACCTCTAATAAATACTAAATTATCATTAGCATTAACTGTATCTAGAATTTTACCGTAAAAAATAAACTCGTTTGAAATAGCATCTTCATCTCCAGTATATTTTAACCACATCATAGTTGTTGCAACAGATCGTGTGTAGTCGTCGCTGAACGAAGCTACGTTAAGAATAGTAGTTGTAATTGGTAAGTGCATATAAATATCTTATACGGTTTGATTAGCTAGCTGATATCTAGCGCTTCTAAATAAACTCCAACCGTTATTTACAAATGTCACTTATGTACCAGCAGCTCAATCTCCACCAGCTACTGTTTTTATACTTCCTCGTACTTCAAGTACGGCTTTATGTCGTAGCAGAAACACATCTCCGTCTCTTGTGTTAAAATTTCGTATACCCGTTTTGTTGGGTTCGTTTGAGTTTTCATTCAGATGCTCAACCTATTCATATTCTGTTGTTGGGTTATATCTTGGTCAAGTCTAGGTCATTTTATATAGACATTTTTATTAGTAATTGTTTGATAAAGCTGTGAATTGCTTTGTGGTTTGCGGTTGCAAAACACTCACTAGAACGCTGCAATATATGGTCGAGTGCTAGCACTACAAGGTCGTGTTTTAGTTACCAATTTTTTGATAATCTCTTCGGCTTGGGGAGATAGCAGTATTTTTGTAGTGTATATAAACATCCGCAGTGATTTCTGATGTTGGCGATATTTTAGAAATTACCTGTTTTATATCCCTATCGCATGCGATGGGTGCATCGGTGGTCCACCCCTAATTTTATCAATAATCTTCTGTCCGACAGCTGTACCCGCTGCAGATGTGGCTCCCATGGTAAATGCTTTAGATGCGTCTAACGCAATAGGTGCTATTTTATTTGCAATTCCATGGATATTTTCAAATATTTTAGAGAATATATTTCCAAAGAAACCTCCTACTATATTTCTGTGATAAATTTTTCGTTGTTTCATTTTGCTATACAAAATTGCCAGATAAAAGTTATCCCACCGACATCAAGTGCAGATAATATGTTACAATGTCGTTTTTGAGATCTAGCAATTGACCTGATTGACCAGTCAGGGTTATTGTTATAGACGATATTTGATTTTCGACACTAACAGGATAGTAGATTATCTAACTTGGATTTACTTGCATTAGCGATCCTGATGGTACTTCAGGAGAAACAACTATAAATAGTTTTCCTTGGCTACCTAGTGCTGAATATGATCCAGTTGCAATAGAGCAGTTTATCAAAATTGTATTTACATCTGTGACGTTGACAGTTGATTCACTATCATATGATACTGTTGCAACTGTTGCAGATCCATGCTGTTGTTTGTTAAATCCGAGTGATGATCCGATTGTGTCTTGGCTACTGAGATCGATGAACAAGTTATTTTTAAGTGTTATTCTTGACTGTAATGTGTTATACTTTGCAATGAACTCAAACTAATCTGATGAAATTCCGCTGCTACCAGCATTTATAAGATATGTAATTGTTTTCTTGAGATCTGTAACGTTGTAGGCGCCTTGTTTTATCTTAAAAGAGTTCCAATTGATAACATCTCCTATTCTTACTCCGAACGTAAAAACATTGTTAACATTAGTTTTCACATTTGCTATTGAGTGCGAAGCAGGAGCTTATACTAGTCCTGTTTCGTACTGATTTGGGAACGCTTGTGTTCCTGTGTCAAGTTCGATTGGTGGATTATAAATTACAAAGAAGTTTGCACTGTCCGACATAGTCTGTGATTAATCCAGCAGTAACGTTGCTGACAACATTCCTATTGTATCTGATAGATAAAACTGAACTGCTGGCAGTTCGTGCTTTGCTTTTAGCGAACTAATTGCTGCGAATCAAATTACTTTGTAAAATGTATTATTTATGGGATGTTAGATAACCGTTTGTCACAAATTATCTAACATTTCAACAATTTTGTTGTCGATTTCTTTGCTCGTCTTTCGGGCTTCCTTTGATGATATTAATAGCATCAACCAGTCAACTATTTCAGCTTGGAAGTTAAATATTTTAATTCCACGATCTCTTAAGCCTGATCTGAGTGAATCGTTGGATTCAGATGATTCATCTTATTGCTTGATATCGAAGTAGATCTTTCTGAGATTTGTTTTTTCTTTTCTTAAACGTTCATTTCTTTTTTCAATCAGAATACTTTTAAAAAAAGTTATTTTCAATGGTCTACCTTATGTTTTTCTGTACCTGTGTATCGTTTCTAAGATATCACTTGCTAGATAACCATTTATATAGATGATCCCAAGAACAGTACTATTTTTGTTAAAATTCTCATAATCAGTAAACTTAACAAATGTTTTGCTATCATTAATCGGGTCGTCATATTTTTGTCATTTCCTGATGTGAACATCAAGTTCTGATCTAACATCACCGTACTCAGTATCGCTCCACTCTTTCACCTTTGACAAATCGTTTTTGATAATACTACTTCCGGAAAGCTCAAGTAGTATCTGGTATCTATAATTTCATACGTTTTGATATTTCTTTTATTTTCTAACTCGTACAATAAACCTGTCAGGATCTTTAAATAACACCTCATGTAACTTCATAATTTTTTAGGTAAGTTTAGCTTGTTTTGATGTGACAAACTCAGTTTGTTTCAGGCAATCGTCAGATAATTTTTTTGCTGTTTTTTTATAAGTTTATATTCAGAGGAAGATTTTGCAATTATATTTACCGCAACTTTCTTTTGTCCCTCTTCGAGGAAGCCGTTTAAACCTTTCTCTGATAACTTTTTACGTTCTTCTGGTGATGCAGCTGAAATATCAAGTTGTTTTCCAAGTACAGCTTCAGTCACTGGTCTAGAAAGTCTAGCAGTTTCTTCTGTAGTTTGCTTTTGTCCTTTTCGTTCCTGTTCGACTTTTTTCTTGTACGAGCATCTTGTTGCAACAAATTTCTTTAGAACTTCTATTCGTTTCGCATCCATTTTTATAAGTGTCTGTTAGATTAATTTTCACAGTCCAAAACCTGTCTATTCCACACCTGAAGATACGATCTCGATCTCGTGCTAGCTTATCAAACAAATAAAGTTGTTTCTGCTATTACCAGTAGCGTTATGATAAAGCTAAGCAAATTTATATTTTAATACACACCCGCACTGCTCTCGGGCTATGTTTTGTACATCAACGTTGTCCACACCAGTGAATAGTATGAAACAACCTGTATTTCGCCTGATAAATCAATCCACATCATAAAATCCTTGTGCCAGATAGACTGCATTACATTTTCTGTTGGGCGACAATGAAAAATACGATTTAATCTTATCCATCTCGCTGTTACTCAGCGGAATGTTATCGAAGACAATTATTTTATGTTCGTCTGAATCTAGCTCGGCAAATGTAATTAAATCTTAGGTTGTTTGATGATAAATATATCATCACCAGCGCCTAGTTCCATTTTTTAGCTTTTCATTGTATTTGCTAATCAGCTTGTATTGATACTGCCGTGGATTGATCGTGTACATTTAAACTCAATCGACGTTGAAGAGGTCGTGAAGTAATAGATTCATTAATATTTAATACTCAACTCGATAACACAACGTTGACCAATAACGATTTTGTAACAAATGTCAAGTTTATCAAGGACATCTTTGTGATAAAATCCGTCGACACTATGGTGGGAAATCTAGACATGGGATCGAACAAAATAACAAATATGGCTATTCCATCAGCAACATCAGATTTAACAAATAAAAATTATGTCGATGATATGATAGCAGAGAATATTGCATCACGAGTAGCAAGTCCGGTGATATGATGATAGGTACATTAAGCAAGGGCTCGAATAAAATAACAACGACTTAAAATCCAGTCGCCCCATTTGATCTTCCAAGTAAACAATACGTGAACGCTAAAATAAGTGCAGCATCAGTAAGTACAATTACTACCGCAGATGCCAATTATCTTAAAAAGTCCGAAAGCACAGTTACAGGTGCGATCTATGTGGCTGCCAACAAGATAACTTCTACTTATGTGCCTGTTTCTGCATTTGATATTGTCAATAAACAGTACGTGGATAGTGTTACCCACTGGATTTTAAACGTAGACATATCTAGATTTGGGATCAAAATACAGTGTCTAGTAGCTGTTGCAATTTGTAAATTTCAACTACGAAGTCGAGCAAATGCTGGTGTCGCACAAATTTATAACTGGCATTTAGAAACATCGAGTGATGATTCGGAATGGATTGCGCTGTATAAGGTATTAAATGTTTATGTTTATGCTTCTCACCAGGAATGAGAGGCCCTCAGCTGAGATACGCGATCAGAGACTTTGATATAATTAGCAAATACTGTCCTGTAAGTGACTGTGAGGAACGACGATAGAAAATTGAAAAGTTGTTGATAAATACGCTGCTTGAGCTAAATAAAGAAAATGTTTTGACGATCGACAGACCTAACCTTGTACAAACAAAATGTCATGGTGATAATAAAGATTCACGTTGAACTTGACAAAGAAACTGAAACAAGAAAACGTAAGTTTTAAAAAAAATCGTGAGCTCAGACATTTGCTAAACGTCGAGTATTTCGTGTGTTAGATATGGACTATTATAATGAAAAACGCTGTTAGAAATAGTAGATAATAGCGTTGATACTAACCTGCCAACAACAGCATATCTAGTTCTAATAGACTCTCTCAGAGGCGATAAAGAAAAATATAACGTATATCACATTAATGTTGCACTAAATGCAATGTCAGAAACTGAGTCCGGAATTGAATCATATGATAATGTCGAACGAGACATATTTTATCAGGAGAATGACCATATTACAACTGTAAATCCTAGCATTGATGAAGATTATGAAATATATAATAGTTCTGAACAATTTGCTTTGAACAACTATTTAAAAAAAAGAATCTGGAAAGTTACTGACAGAAGCAAAATTCCGAAATATCAGAAAACTGATTGCTAAATACCTGAACCTACCTGGGAACGACATAAATATAGAGCAATCAGATAATCGCGGTCTTTTGAGTTTTGCAACAACATATACAATTCTCAGGCAGCATCTAGTACGTAAACATTTTATGCTGGGGCAG
Source organism: Sinohyriopsis cumingii (assembly GCA_028554795.2). Taxonomy (NCBI): domain Eukaryota; kingdom Metazoa; phylum Mollusca; class Bivalvia; order Unionida; family Unionidae; genus Sinohyriopsis; species Sinohyriopsis cumingii. The sequence goes on from CM068824.1 coordinate 160,043,244, forward strand.
TTATGTCATGTCGTTAGTTATATCGACGAAACATGATATATTATCGTGATATAGTCAATGGTATTACTGAAATAACAACAAATTTTGACACTCCTTTTTTGATCCTCGGATCGTAAAGTCTTAACAGATAGCAGATATAACGAGATCTCCTCTTAAGTGTATGATAAGTACACATATTTTCTTGCTGACCCTGTCAATAACAAATTGAGTGCTCTGGACGATAAAACTTCCGCTGAAAATACTTTTACTACTTTTTATTGAAATAATACTGAAATAGTTTCATAATGACAAAAAAAGAAACAATCGACTTCAATCTTATCTCATCAGGTCTGTCAGACAATGATAGGGATGAACTCATCAAATACTATAAATCTTATCATTTAAAAAACTTTGCTGTGTCAGAAGACCCAGAAAATATTACAGTAAAATAATAAGCGTGCCGATTTACATTCCTATGATACTAACAACATCATGAACTATATCAGCAGGCGAAACCGCAGATCCATTACTCCTGGTGGTGTCAGGGCAGGTATTATATAATCAGCAATACATAAAAAGATCGAGCCAAAATACGAGAATAAAAATACTTCGTGTAAAATACCAACAGCTACCTACAACAAAATTCTTAATCAAACTCGAGCTTATCTGCTTGGTGAGAAGCTTATAATGATAGATCAGATACAGGAGCTATGTGTCGAAGATTGTTTGCTTGTAGATATGATACCTAACAGAGTTGTGAAATATGAAAAACAGTACTCGCTAAATTTTGTGTGGAATATGTAATATGGAAGATATTACAAAGGAAGATGCTATGTTAAAGATGAAAACAATTCTTTTCGGAAGTAAGCATATGACGATTATGCTTGACAATGAAATGTACAGCACATATTTCAAGAACAGAAACAAGATAAAGTTGTCTCTGTTTAGCAAGGAAGATTCAACTTATTTTAGTAAGTTAGCTTGTATCACAGACTCACTTTCTGATGCTATTGACAATCTTGACAATCCAATATCTCAGAAAAAATGCACAAAGATCCCAGTTGATGATGAGCTAAAGAAATGTTATGCGGAAATGTTATGTCCATAGATCAATAGTTTCATATGGGAATGCTATCATCCTGCTAGAACCTGGCTCTCACATTAGGCGTAAGCTTAATCTATACTTGTTCTGTCATGATGATGAAAGTTATATAATAGCAAAAGATGAGACTTTAAAAATATCTCGACAAGATATAATACGCTCGCGACTGACTGAGCTATAAAAAAATAGCAAAAGGTAGTACACGCTGAATGACGTTTGATCTCTTAAATCTTGAGTATTGTTATATTTTTTTCATTGTGCGTGAACCCACCCACCCCACTCCCCCCGTGAATCGCTAAATGCGAAACGAAATTTTATAGATTCAAAGGGCTGTCCAGGCTAATTTTCAATTTTGTAAATGTTATGTATATTTGATTTAATTTATATTTGATTTAATTTAATTGTTCGTTTGTTAGGTTTTTTAAATTCCATTACATGCTGTTGTAATATAGCTTTATTTACTGAAATAGAGTTCAGTTCTGACTGATTTTTTGTATTTATGACGTAAACAACTTTATAGAGACATTGTATCTAATGCTGACCTAGTTCCTGTCATTGATTCAGAAATCAATAAGAGCTGAAGTAAACAACTTTTTTATATATTTTTTTAATTCGTCCTCAGAGTAAAAATTATTGGTTTTAGTCAAGGCCATACTGGGATTACGTGATGTTAGGCATGAAAAAGGCTTCTATGTTGTTCTAGAAAAATGATCATGTGCCTCTCATACGGAATATGTTTTGCGTCTTAAATTAGTGTATAACTATTTTCCATAGAGAATTTAGTCAGTCCGACTTTAAACGATTGACACTTAAAGGTGTTTTGTTGTGACCAGTTTGAGTTGAATTTTTAATTTTTCTTCAAATCATTTGAATTCCACGAGATTATATTTCCTTGGAAATACTTGTGCTCTAAATTAATTCTTGGACATAGACACTAATAGAAATTTGCACAGAATTCAAACACTGGAATATTATTTTCGGTGATTCAACAAAGAACTGTTGACACATCAGTACGGCCCTGACCACAGCATTCGTCATCGCCTTCCATTTTGGATTTCATCTGATTCGAACTCAGTTTCAATAGGACTTTTAACTACTAGGTCTTCTGTTTTGTATTCTTGGATTATTTTTGGATTTGAACCGTATGTGTTTTCATTTTTACCTTGTTTTTCTAGGGAAATATTTTATGTCTAATTTTACAAAGCTTGTTGTCTTTACTCTTTTTGTTGCGTTTTGAAAGAGCCTAAATGTAATATAATAAAAATAAGCCCCCACCCAAAGTGAGCCCCGAGCGCTTAAATATTAACGCCCTTTTTGAGGTTCAGAGGGGCCAGGCGAGTTGCACCCGGATTCGTTTTTTTTACAAGCTTATAATTACCATTTAAGTACATTTCATCTTTTTTCAATGAATCACAGGTTCCCCCCATTATAAAAGCGTCTGTTGCCGAACGCAGACAATAAGTAAATCGCGTTTTGTTTAGGATTCGAGTCGTTTTCATTTGTCGATCGAACGTTCGTCACTCTGTCTGCTACCGAATACTTACAGATATACAGATGGAATTAAAATATATAACTATATGAAACAGGTGTGTTGTGAAATATACCATTATCGCTCCTTTTTATTACCTGTCCATCTCAGCGAGTAATTAATAGCGCATATTATTTTAACAGTCAGACGTGATATGAAACATTCCTGCGTGTTAGGAATAGTAAAAAAATTGAGATTGTTAGGCATAGACAAATTCTGTATAAAATATAAATATAAACCGCGAGCGGTTTCAAGTAAAAATGGCAGTAGTAGTGATAAGTGGGCGTTTCTAAGCCAAACTCTTTTTTGTCTGACAACGATGTTGATTCAATGATAGGTCCTCACGTGGTAAATCGATAATGAAATCGACGCTGTTGCCTCAACAAAGTTGTTTTTGTATTTTGTTAAGACTAACATGGGTGGGGGGGTTCTGGCGGGGTAAGAATTATGCTGTCGTTCTAATACACAATAGAGTTTTGGTTTAGAAACCCCACCTAATACTACTACTTCGGCGACCCTAGCCTCGCACCTGTTCGGTATATCTTCAGAGAGAAGATTTCCAAAGCTTTCCATTTACCATAAGTGACACGTGCCTATGGTTAAAATACGTGAAAATGCTGCATCATTGTATATTGAACTTTACTGACAAACAATGACCACGAGCAAGTTTGACAGATACGAGTAGAAATAGTGCATAGGCAACTCTCAATACATTGTATTGACTATTTATTTAGGCTCGTTTCGAAAACAGACTTTAGTGTTTTAGCCCACGTTTGCTGTAGTTGCATCAAAGAGGCAGAGGCAGACAGTATTTGTGTGTAAAGACGACCCACACAATATTTCGTTAATTTTGTTTTTTTAACCTTTATATTCCCTAGGTATCCGGGCTATGATTTTATCAGTGACCAGGAAGTGTCTAAATCTGCAGACCCAAAAAACCGATATCAACTGACATCACTTTACGGCGTTTTACAAGATATCATTCTTTTGTCCAAATGCAACTATCTTGTATGCACGTTTTCTTCTCAGGTACGTCCTTGCATATATCAATTTTACAATAAATATCAAATGTGAAGTGTACCAGCAAATTGAACCAGTTATATATGCACATGCTTAAGTCCCACTAGCATTACATTTGTGTGCATTTTTCAAAAGATTTCTTTTGTACATTGATCCTTATAAACTTTTCTTTAATTAAATGTTAATGTAATTACTTTGTCGTGTTCATCGACTTAATTCTGAAGAATAATTCTTTCTTTTTTCTTTCTTTTCAATAGGTGTCATCGTTTGATTCTTATTGTATGACCGCTGTTTTTGCGTCAGATCATTTCAGTGTTGTAGATAGACCAATTGCGCAATATGCGTGTCGGACAAGTTACCATTCCTAATATCGATCACTACAATCATATCGAGGCTATCGATGCTGGGTGAATGTTGTTTATATTGATTTGGAAGTGTTGATAGGTGTTGGAAGTCTGACTAATATAAAAGAGAGTTTATCAAATAAAATCAGAAAGTAAAACCATATTCATACATTATATCAGTTAGACAATATTCTTTCGCGTGATAATATTTGTATTGTTCTGTGGGTTACGCAAATTGTATTTACAAAGAAAACTCGTGCACTGAAGCGCGCTCGATTTCTCTATCAGTAACCTTTTCGTCACCCCCACCATGCAATCAATATATCTGGTATCAGATTCGTTCATATCGTCTCACAAATACTTAGAGCACTCTATCAATCAGTCAAAGTTTTCATATAAAACGTTTAGAAAGCAATACAATGGAGGAAACATGACGTTTCGAATTACCCATTGTAATTTTAAATATATGGAGTCAACTTCTATTGCAACACTAGGGGCGCTCACTACTGAATACACCATTAAGGCTTGACTGGAAGGAGAGAGTGTTTTATTTTGAGAACTAAAATAAAGATCCAGCAAATAAGTTGCATTGACATTAGAGAACATATTTGTATCTGAGCAGGGGAACGGTCTAGGAGGTCTTTATATTAGATAGTGTAAAATTGGGTCGTTTGCCCAACAATTATGGTAAACATTCTTCGTTTTGATTTTACGGAAGCATAAAACAGCAATCTCAACTGATACAATTTCACCTGCATTCCACTTTTAAGCATAGCCCAAAAGGAAAAGAAAAGAAAACAAACTCCAAAAACGACCTGTCACACCAGTTTGTCTTCCAATTTTCGTTTGTCAAACTCGGATCAAGAAATCCATGTTTGGTTTGAATGGTCGTTTCATGCATTCAATTCTGTTATGTGAACGTTTTCTTTCGATAAACAAAATCGTACTTCATGAAGAGTTTAAACTACACCAGGAAGCTTATTGTGGGCATGTTCGCCGTTAGAAAACATACGTCAGTACTCATTACGTTTTTAGTTATCAAGAGTTAAAAAAGAAAGTTTCCCCAGTTGATTAAATTCATAGTCCGTTATACTAATTTACATTTCACCTCTAATTTTAATCCAGATATGTCGTTTGGCCTATGAACTAATGCAGACACATAACGGGGACGCATCCTCCAACGTCCAGTCACTTGACGACATGTTTTACTTTGGCGGGCAGACTGAACACATTATGGACGTAAGAGAGCCACATGTTCCGAGAGAACAGGGTGAAATTCGGCTTGACTGGAACGACTCGGTCGGAATTGCGGGAAATCACTGGGATGGATACTCAAAAGGAAGGAACAGAAGGACGGGTGAAACAGGACTGTTTCTTGCCTATAAAGTGAAAGATAAACTGAAGAGGGCGAAAATGCCATTATATAATATAAATGATTCCGTTGTTTGACATAAATAAACATATACATATTTTGCATGATTAAACATACCGGTGAACTCAAATACTCGAAAATGGTGATGAGATAAATAGTGCGGATATAATTGTACATGACTTTTATATTTTCACATTAAAAAGTACACTGAAAATGGTTATTAACTTGGCTTAATTAATTCAACTAGTAAAAAAATATTGCAATCATGACATTTTTATACATCAGCTCCTGTACGTATTTACGAGATTGTCATGCAGACCATGCTTTTAGCACTATTCCAGGTTTATAGTGTGTATGTACCAATGAAGACAAGATACAATACCCTATATACGTCCTAACTCCTAATTCATCCCTGTACCATTGATATGAAATGCATGCTTATTATTTTTTTAAAAGATCAGAAATATATTGTTACTGATTTAAACTATACTGTTTCTCGTTCAAAAATTCACTAAAATGAAATTATGATTGTGTAAATAAAGACAATCGTCTTTAGGGTTATTACTTGCCGTGATACAGTAATTAGTATACTGTGGCCGTCTTTGGTGTTATTACTAGCCGTGACACTGTCATTAGTATAATGTGGCCGTCTTTAGTATTATTACTAGCCGTGATACTGTCATTAGTAAACTGTGGCCGTCTTTAGGGTTATTACTAGCCATGATACTGTCATTAGTATACTGTGGCCGTCTTTAGTGTTATTACTAGCCATGATACTGTCATTAGTAAACTGTGGCCGTCTTTAGGGTTATTACTAGCCATGATACTGACATTAGTATACTGTGGCTGTCTTTAGTGTTATTACTAGCCATGATACTGTCATTAGTATAATGTGGCCGTCTTTAGGGTTATTACTAGCCGTGATACTGTCATTAGTATACTGTGGCCGTCTTTAGGGTTATTACTAACCGTGATACTGTCATTAGTATACTGTGGCCGTCTTTAGTGTTATTACTAGCCGTGATACTGTCATTAGTATACTGTGGCCGTCTTTAGTGTTATTACTAGCCGTGATACTGTCATTAGCATACTGTAGCCATCTTTAGTATTATTACTAGCCATGATACTGTCATTAGTAAACTGTGGACGTCTTTAGGGTTATTACTAGCCATGATACTGACATCAGTATACTGTGGCCGTCTTTAGTGTTATTACTAGCCGTGATACTGTCATTAGTATACTGTGGCTGTCTTTAGGGTTATTACTAGCCGTGATACTGTCATTAGTATACTGTGGCCGTCTTTAGTGTTATTACTAGCCATGATACTGACATTAGCATACTGTGGCCGTCTTTAGTATTATTACTAGCCATGATATTGTCATTAGTATACTGTGGCCGTCTTTAGGGTTATTACTAGCCATGATACTGTCATTAGTATACTGTGGCCGTCTTTAGTGTTATTACTAGCCATGATACTGACATTAGTATACTGTGGCCGTCTTTAGGGTTATTACTAGCCATGATACTGACATTAGTATACTGTGGCCGTCTTTAGGGTTATTACTAGCCATGATACTGTCATTAGTATACTGTGGCCGTCTTTAGGGTTATTACTAGCCGTGATACTGTCATTAGTATACTGTGGCCGTCTTTAGTGTTATTACTAGCCATGATACTGTCATTAGTATAATGTGGCTAGTTCAGATTTAATAATTATCGTAACTTGACTTAGTTGTGAAACATTTACTGAGCGCTGTTTAACTGACTATAAAAAATAATAATTTCAAAATTTTCGTTTCACTTCGCTGCTACGTATTCATAGATCTGAAGTGAATGAACCCAATATTTACCAAGTCGGAGTCAAATATGTTAATTTATATTTTAAAAAAAGACATGTACGTGCCTTCACAACCTTTTTTGGAATTAGTTTTGGGGGTTTGTTACACGTCGTCATAAAGGGTGTTCACGACTGATTGTTTTTACAAAATTTGTATTGGTATAAAAATATATTCGTCATTCTCACATGTCACTTCTTATATTGATTTAACAAAGTTATATTATTAGCCGTTCAACGTTTCCTTAAAATGTAAATATATTTTTCCGGCTTATGAAAAAAAATAAGGATGTAAGGCCAGAACCGTTGCCATCATTGAGTTATAATCATTTGTGTAGTACATACAATATTGCATCGACATACGTATACCATTTATCATAAATTTGTTACATCACCATTATTGAAAATGATTACACACGTTCCAATAAAAAAAATACGTACAATAAAACGGAAAAAGGATGTATGGATATATGGGTGGATGGACAGACGAAAACGGATGTATGGTTATATGGGTGGATGGACAGACGCAAACGGATGTATGGATATATGGGTGGATGGACAGACGAAAAAGGATGTATGGATATATGGGTGGATGGACAGACGAAAAAAGATGTATGGATATATGGGTGGATGGACAGACGAAAAAGGATGTATGGATATATGGGTGGATGGACAGACGAAAAAGCATGTATGGATATATGGGTGGATGGACAGACGCAAAAGGATGTATGGATATGTGGGTGGATGGACAGACGAAAAAGGATATATGGATATGTGGGTGGATGGACAGACGGAAAATGATGTATGGTTATATGGGTGGATGGACAGACGAAAAAGGATGTATGGATACGTGGGTGGATGGACAGACGAAAAAGGATATATGGATATATGGGTAGATGGACAGACGAAAAAGGATGTATGGATATATGGGTGGATGGACAGACGAAAAAGGATGTATGGATATATGGGTGGATGGACAGACGAAAAAGGATGTATGGATATATGGGTGGATGGACAGACGCAAACGGATGTATGGATATATGGGTGGATGGACAGACGAAAAAGGATGTATGGATATATGGGTGGATGGACAGACGAAAAAGGATGTATGGATATATGGGTGGATGGACAAACGAAAAATGATGTATGGTTATATGGGTGGATGGACAGACGAAAAAGGATGTATGGATATATGGGTGGATGGACAGACGAAAAAGGATGTATGGATATATGGGTGGATGGACAGACGAAAAAGGATGTATGGATATGTGGGTGGATGGACAGACGAGAAAGGATATATGGATATATGGGTAGATGGACAGACGAAAAAGGATGTATGGATATATGGGTGGATGGACAGACGAAAAAGGATGTATGGATATATGGGTGGATGGACAGACGAAAAAGGATGTATGGATATATGGGTGGATGGACAGACGAAAAAGGATGTATGGATATATGGGTGGATGGACAGACGAAAAAGGATGTATGGATATATGGGTGGATGGACAAACGAAAAATGATGTATGGTTATATGGGTGGATGGACAGACGAAAAAGGATGTATGGATATATGGGTGGATGGACAGACGCAAACGGATGTATGGATATATGGGTGGATGGACAGACGAAAAAGGATGTATGGATATATGGGTGGATGGACAAACGAAAAATGATGTATGGTTATATGGGTGGATGGACAGACGAGAAAGGATGTATGGATATATGGGTGGATGGACAGACAAAAAAGGATGTATGGATATATGGGTGGATGGACAGACGCAAACGGATGTATGGATATATGGGTGGATGGACAGACGAAAAAGGATATATGGATATATGGGTAGATGGACAGACGAAAAAGGATGTATGGATATATGGGTGGATAGACAGACAAAAAAGTACGTATGGATATATGGGTGGATGGACAGGCGGCAAATGGTCTGATAGATAGGTAGATGTAAAAAACAAGTAGAGATAGGTACATAATTCCCGCAGTAAATGTACTTTGTGATTTCCAAAGCTAACATGCATCTCAGAATAGAGAATTTGCATGTAGTTATTTTAAACTTTCTGCTAAAAGACTAAGACAATTCTTCAGTCCGAGATTTATTCCTATATAATCAGTGAAACGGGATATTGCATTCAAATTAATATAAAAAGGTACTATTGCCATTTTACACGATAACAGTGTGATTTGTTAATTTAATACGTGTTACGAAAGTCCTTAGATCTAAAATAATTTTTTTCATTACTAGAATTAATTTACAAATCAATGCACCAGAATAAAGAAGCTCAAGAAAATTCACAATTTCTTCTACGAATCGAAAATAATTTAAACAATCCATCAGATATAATACATGCTAGTTGAAATACATTTCAAAATAAAATCAAAAGTTACCTATGTTGTGGCCTTAGTTTATCATGTAACTGGATTAAAATCAAAGAAAGCTGCCATAAACGTCATCTACAAATATCTATCTATGCAAAGATCAGCTTAAATCGAGTTCGTTTACATCATAGCCGTAGTCCGTGGAATAATATAATCTCCCGTCACTCAACTTTATTCCCTTTTCTGCATCTAACAGAGACGTACCGAAGCAGGGGTGCGTTCGATTCAGAGGCACGCCTTCCACATAGGCAGCCATCGCCGTCATCCGTTGAAATATGGATTTCCATGGAACTCCTTTAGAAGTCGACACACTATCCATCACCTTGGTGTCGCCTGGTGGCTGCGAAAAGAAAATGCATTTTCATTATTCTGCATCTATTGCTTAATGCTTATATAGGTATTTGTGTTTACTGTACCTACCACATAATTCGGTTATGGCACAGCATTTGAACGTCATGCAAAAATAAATGGTAGAGAAGTGAACTGCGGTGTGGATTCGGTCTCGGAATCCGCATGTTTAAAGGTTTGTAGTCACCATTATTTCACTCCATTTTAATAAACCATAAGGAATCGCTTCACCATTATAAATCTGGTTCCCGGTTTGGCTTTATCGGCATAAGTCATTTACGATCTCTCTCTCTCACTCTCTCAATCTCTCCATTTTCTTTTTTGGGGTTATGCTGGTTTATTGATATTCATGAAAAACGAGGAAATCTTATTACAGACATGCACTGGTGAAAAGAGAACGCAGTAGGTCTTTGTTTTCGCCCGTGGCTTGTCACGATGGGCTGGTCTTTCGCTTTCGTTCGAAACGGTATCTAAAATAGATTCTTCAGAATAGTTGTATTTGATAGGATCTTTTCTGAAGTTGGAAATTGTCAGTGGCTGTACATTTGAAAAGTACCAATATTGATCACCTTATGGTGGTTCATTAGTTGTGTCGGTTGGCAATAAGCGGAGGTAAATTATTTTCGAAGGGAGTGTTTGGGCTCGTTGTACAGTCAACCTTATGGATTATTAATAGAAGCTGGGTAACATTTTCAGACAATAGGTACCAAAAGTTTCTGAATAACAGTAACCCCTATGTTTTGTTGCCATGTAAATGGTGTCCAAATATAGTACTTGCAAGGCCATCCATAGAAATAGTCTAATTTTATTTTTTTTATATAAGACAAATTCTAAAAAGAAAATATGACAATATACGGTAAAAACAAATTGCTCTTATCACTGTCCGTGTCACTGAGATGACTTAGGCTTTGTTCAACGCCGAGTTTGTTAATATGGAAGTAAAATAAATCGAACTTCATTTGACAGAAATTGACAACGTAATGATATTAGATATTAAATCAGTTGTTTTATAAACGATGAAAGTTAGACGTTATGTTACCCGAGCATGTTTTCAAAACTCAAAACATTTTATGTTGTAATACATATCATAAATGAATCTTCTTGAACTATAATGTGTGCACTAAAACAAAATAATCTTCCACGCTTCAGATTTTACACTTTAGTCTTAACCCATATCCGAAGTCCTGTACGACATATTTTTGCCGCCAACCGTTTTAAACGTTTTAACGGAAAATTAACTCTGCTACAAGAGCGACTAGAGGAAAAGCTAAAGAACTGCAATAAATATCCATAAATTACAAAGTTTAATGTTTTCTGCGCACAAGTATAACGTATATTTAATTTGCATTGTTTGTTTTTTTACCTTTGTCTATAACTGAGGGTCGGAGTTGAGACCTACCTGAATGTCATTTCTTCTAAACATGTTTACTTGGGCTTGAGTTCAATGTATAGCCTTGATTCCTACCTTGGAAGAATCTAGAAACGGAGTTTGTTTACAGTTTGTGGTATATTTCCATTAAGATGCTGGTGTTTTATCAGAAAGGGTTTCTGTGACATTGGTCGAATGGGGATGTATATAATGTTGTTTACATCAAAATTATTTATTCCTATTTTAACAGCTGTCTTGTGGATTAAGTTTTTTTTATAGCTGTATTAAGGTATTTGAGAGAATTTATTTATTTAAATTGTTAATTGGAATTACAAAGTGCTCATCATACTTTGGGTCTAAATCGACTATTTTGGGATTATTGCGAATTCATTTAAAGACATTATGGATCATATCATTGTAATGCATAAGGACTATTAGCACTTCGGCACGTTCTAGGTTATCGGCAAATCAGCATTTTCAAGGCTGGAACTCATTTGGAAAAGTATATACTTTTGGACTTGTGATAGAACTTGTAAGACTATTCTGGATTTAATTCACAATACTGAAAACTTTTACTTTGTAGTCTAGGGAAATAAATTTTTTTATTGACACTGACTAAAGTTGTTGGTTCGCGCTCTTTCTATTACTTATGACCATAGAGTAGTAACACAAGATCGTAACATGCAGGACCGCCAACTACATTTTTCTTCGATCTGCCATATTCATCTGTGCATGATCCTTAATATTAGATACATGTGATATGACGTATTGATCTGTGCCAGATTTATAATATCATATTCATGTGAATTATCAGTAGTATAAAATCAATCAAATTGAATGGTTTCATGATTTTTAATTTTGTAGATATGAATAGAAAGTTCAGATATAATTTAAATAAAGTCTCGCAATGATGGGAAAAGCCGCAAAATTACTTATTCCATCGCCTACCTTCTAGCTTCTCAAAACAAAAAAACACACACACACACACACACACAACCCCGTGGTTTACATGAAAAGTCCACAGCGGTTGTCATCATGCATCTAGGAACGGCGACAAACGGGGAAAGAAAACAAACAAACAAGATGTATGGTGTACGGATATGGTCGAGTTTGGGATCATCGTAATATCTGACTTCCGATTCCAACAGTAAACCGCCAGATTACTTGCTAATTATAACAACGTCTTTTCAGTCAATCAAAATACAAATTACATGTTTCTCGTTTACTATGACCCTAGCTTAGGATTTAGGATGACCCTAAATTGGAATGCACTGCGTTCCACACAAAAAATACGTTGACCTTGCATTCGAGTTTTGAATGACTATAAATTCAAACGCAGTGTTCCACAAAAATATTCTTTGACCTTACATTTTATTTTAGGATGACCGTAAACTAATAATATTGGACTCGAATTCAGTGTGACCTTTAATTAATGTTATTAAGTTCTATTTTAGAGTGACCCTTAATTAATAACATTGGGCTTAAATTTAGCACGACCCATAATTAATGCTTTTGGGCACGAATTTATGGTGACCTTTTAATAATATTAGGTTCTAATTTCGGGTGACCCTAAAATAATAATATTGGGTTCCAATTTAGGGTGACTCTAAAATAATAATATTAAAATAATAATATTAGCATCAAATTAGGGATTATCCTGAAAGTGGTCTAAAATTTATTATACATTTGTCCTTCATGCTATATATCCAGTACATAGAACACGTCGCATCGATGAGGCGGTATTGTGCCGATCGCGTACATGACATACATGCATGACTCGTGCATACTTCCTGAAGGGTGAATGAACCTCGACTAGAGTGTATACCCTGCCATTGTCCACTGATCGTGGAACAGTGAATGAACCTCGACTAGAGTGTATACCCTGCCAGTGTCCACTGATCGTGGAACAGTAAATGAACCTCGACTAGAGTGTATACCCCGTCAGTGTCCACTGATCGTGGAACAGTGAATGAACCTCGACTAGAGTGTATACCCTGCCAGTGTCCACTGATCGTGGAACAGTGAATGAACCTCGACTAGAGTGTATACCCTGCCAGTGTCCTCTGATCGTGGAACAGTGAATGAACCTCGACTAGAGTGTATACCCCGTCAGTGTCCACTGATCGTGGAACAGTGAATGAACCTCGACTAGAGTGTATACCCTGCCAGTGTCTACTGATCGTGGAACAGTGAATGCACCTCGACTCGAGTATATACACTGTCAGTGTCCACTGATCGTGGAACAGTGACTGAACATCGACTAGAGTGTATACCTTGCCAGTGTCCACTGATCGTGGAACACATTCTTATCGAGTGTGTCGACCTTCATCCTATGAGACAGAAGTATTTTCATGTGAACTTGATGAATAAACTTTATAGTTAATGAGACATCTAAGAAAATTAGACTTTATTGAGGGAATGTGGTTTAATATATCCAATGTTTAAAAAAACAATTAGGAATTTTACATGACACCTTTATCTTTCATGTCGAATACCTTTTACAACATTTTACCATTTTTAACTTTTATATTGTATCTTGTATTTAGTGTTTATATTTATTTTTAAGGGTTTATACTCCAAAAGCCAATGATATGATAAACGTACCGATAGAGTTTTTCTATGATATCATAAACATACTGATAGAGTCTTCCATGACATCATAAACGTACCTATAGAGTCTTCCATGATATCATAAACATACTGATAAATCTTTCTATGACATCATGAACATATCAATAGAGTTTTCCATGACATCACAAACGTACAAATAGAGTCTTCCATGACATCTTAAGCATACCAATAGAGTCTTCCATGACATCACAAACATACCTACTGAGTCTTCCATGATATCATAAACATACCTACAGAGTCTTCCATGACATCATAAACATACCGACAGAGTTTTCCTTGATATCATAAACATACCATCAGTCTTCCATGACATCATAACATACCTATACAGTTTTCCATGATATCATAAACATACCGATAGAGTCTTCTTTGACATCATAAACATACTAACATAGTTTTCCATGACATCGTAAACATGCCTATAGAGTCTTCCATGATATCATAAACATACTAACAGAGTTTTCCATGACATCATAAACATATCTACAGAGTCTCCCATGATATCATAAACATACTACCAGAGTTTTCCATGACATCATAAACATACCAATAGTCTTCCATGACATCATAAACATACTGATAAATCTTTCTATGACATCATAAACATATCATTAGTTTTCCATGACATCACAAACGTACCAATAGAGTCTTCCATGACATCATAAGCATACCAATAGTCTTCCATGACATCACAAACATACCTACTGAGTCTTCCATGATATTATAAACATACCTATAGAGTCTTCCATGACATCATAAACATACCGATAGAGTTTTCCTTGATATCATAGACATACCATCAGTCTTCCATGACATCATAACATACCTATACAGTTTTCCATGATATCATAAACATACCGATAGAGTCTTCCTTGCCATCATAAACATACTAACAGAGTTTTCCATGATATCATAAACATACCAATAGTCTTCCATGACATCATAAACATACCGATAGAGTCTACCATGATATCATAAACATACCAATAGTCTTCCATGATATCAAAAACATACTAACAGAGTTTTCCATGATATCATAAACATACCAATAGAGTCTTCCATGACATCATAAACATACCGATAGAGTCTTCCATATCATAAACATACCAATAGTCTTCCATGACATCAAAAACATACTAAAAGAGTTTTCCATGATATCATAAACATACCGATAGAGTCTTCCATGACATCATAAACATACTAACAGAGTTTTCCATGATATCATAAACATACCAATAGTCTTCCATGACATCATAAACATACCGATAGAGTCTACCATGATATCATAAACATACCAACAGGGTCTTCCATGACATCATAAACGTACCTATATAGTTTTCCATGTTATCATAAACATACCAATAGTCTTCCATGACATCATAAACATACCGATAGAGTCTGCCATGATATCATAAACATACCAACAGGGTCTTCCATGACATCATAAACGTACCTATATAGTTTTCCATGATATCATAAACATACTAACAGAGTTTTCCATGATATCATAAACATACCGATAGAGTCTTCCATGACATCATAAACATACTAAGAGAGTTTTCTACTATATCATAAACATACCAATAAAGCCTTCCATGACATCACAAACATACCGATAGAGTCTTCCATGACATCATAAACTTACCTATGTAGTCTTCCATGACATCATAAACATGCCTATAGAGTCTTCCATGACATCATAAACATACTAACAGAGTTTTCCATGATATCATAAACATACCAATAGTCTTCCATGATATCATAAACATACTGATAGAGTCTATCATGATATCATAAACATACCTATAGTTTTCCATGATATCATAAACATACCAACAGTCTTCCATGACATCATAAACATACCGATAGAGTCTACCATGATATCATAAACATACCAACAGTCTTCCATGACGTCATAAACGTACCTATATAGTCTTCCATGATATCATAAACATACTGATAGAGTCTTCCATGATAACATAAACATACCGATAGTCTTCCATGACATCATAAACATACTGATAGAGATTTCCATGACATCATAAACATATCAATAGAGCTTTCCATGACATCATAAACATACCGATACAGTCTTCCATGACATCATAAACATACCGATAGTCTCCCATGATATCATAAACATACCGATTGAGTCTTCCATGACATCATAAACATACCGATAGTCTTCCATGACATCATAAACATACCGACAGAGTCTTCCATGACATCATAAACGTACCGATAGAGTCTTCCATGACATCATAAACATACCGATAGAGTCTTCCATGACATCATAAACGTACCGATAGAGTCTTCCATGACATCATAAACATACCGATAGAGTCTTCCATGACATCATAAACATACCGATAGAGTCTTCCATGACATCATAAACATACCGATAGGGTCTTCCATGACATCATAAACATACTGCTTATCTTCATTACATGTTTCAGTTGAATATTGATGATTACACAATTTCTTTCCAAGGAATAGATGCTTCGTCAATCTTTTCAAAGCTATCCATATATTCACATGGGCACATGTCTATTCTCAAACATTTAGGTTGCATACGTTGAAACATTATAACCGTAATTTTTAACTTACAATTTTTTAATTCTTTGTCAGATATTCTACAAATGGACCCCATGATCCTAAGATAACAACAAATATGGATTGTTTTTTTTTAACATATTTTCTTTTTCTAAAGATAGCGAACATGCAGACTGTAAAATCCTTGATGAATAAAATGCGTTTCTCGTCATTGCCGTGTATGATTTTTACCTCTTAATGAATAAAATGCGTTTCTCGTCATTGCCAGGTATGATTTTTACCTCTTGATCGAGATCATTTCTAACAAATTCCAGGGGAAAGAATACTCCATAAATTGACAAGATATGAATGAAGAGTCGCATGAAAATCTGAATAGTAGGGGAAAAAATCGCAATCGTTATGAGCTGGACCTCCACATTTGCCCCTTAGATGACCTTGCTAGTGAACCTTACTATACACTATCACTTTCTCTAAAATATAACACACGTTATTTGATCTAAAATGTTTTTCATCGTCAACCCTAAATACCATAGTATTTGCATTTTTTTATTGCTTAAATTCACAATAATGAAGCTTTGCGATTTTACACAAAGCATCACGATACATGTGAATGCAATTGGAACTTCTGTAAACAACTGGTTTATAATTCCTGCGTACATATGTTTAGACACCAATGCAAAATGGAACATACTTTACTTTTTCAGTATGTTCAAGTATATTCTCTGTATATATAAGGTCAACACTTTTACTAAGTCGCAACAAACAACACACGAAACCTTTGGTCACAGCAAACGGTGCATCAACTTTTTGTCACAGTAAATGACGAATGCAGCAGTTAGGTGAAGTTTTAAGTTTTTTCTTTCTTCTTAATTTGACGACAAAATACTTTTCAGGCATGACGTATGTCGTATTATTTATAATGTAATACAGAGGTCGGCAACCTACGGCACGCGTGACACAAGGTTGCACGTCAGGAGGTTTTGTGCGGTACGAAAATGGCAGAACAAAATCTCGATTTTAACAGTGTTACTCTCTTGTTTGTGGCACGCGCTCGTTCATTTTGTAATTAATCCGGAAAAAGTGACACTCTATGTAAAATAGGTTGCCGATCCCTGGTGTAATAAAATCTGGTATGCTCCGCTGATTAGTATACATTGTATAAAACGAAAACGATCTCGATATGTCATTAATTACAACATTAAATGTGCTTTCTTTCCTCTTGACCAAAAACTATCAACATTTCTAAGTACGTATGATGCGCTAACATATCTATTATATTTATCTTACACTTTCTTGAACACATTGGTCTTCCAACACATCAGTATTGTCAATGTTTACACGACATCTATCCTGCATATAACTGTATTTGTTTAAATTGTATTTTATTGATCTTGAATGATTTGTATCGACATTTTTTAAAATCGACTCGACAGCATAAAAAAGCATTCTTGTCTTCGTTTCTGACATTGGCACAGGTTTTAAATTTGTTTACCTAATCAGCTAAAATCTGTTTGTCAACTTCCCTTAAGTGAGTCATGTTTGCCTGTACTGAAAATTAAATATTCGATCCAATCAAATATCCAGTTTATTCTATCAGCTGAACGAGTTGTAAAGCAATTCTTTGTTTCAGTACAGTTCTTCGTGTGTGGCTCAACATGGACAAAGTATATGTTTAGGTCCAGACAATTGCCACACGAAAATTTATATGACATTGATTATCCTCCAGAACCATACTTTCAATTCAAGCGTAATCAGATTATGTCGTACTTTCTGTCGTATACGTCATTATTTGCATAGTTGCCTACTAAATATTTGTTCGTATGCTCTTTCATGTGTTTGATACTTTATCCTTCGCGGTTGGAATGTCTCTTGCCTAATTTGTCTTTCTGTTAATATTATGCTTTTTCACCTAAGAAGTTTTTCTTTGGACATTCTTTTTGATGATCCCTTCTGATATGTATTTGATTTTAAACCATTCTTCGCTGCTGTATTCTGAATCGTTGTGGTTCACAGATCCTGCTAAGACAACTCATTAAATAATTGAAAACTTGAAGGAACGAATCACTTGAACTGAGCGCATGAGATACATCAACTGATGTTTCTTGGATAAGTTTATCAACTATCAATATGTTATATCTACGTAGACATTAAAGACAAATGTAGACGAGTTCAATCCGGTTTTTATCCATGGCTGTTATATCATTTATTTATACAGTTGACATTTCATTCATATTGCCACTGTTATTTATATTTCATTTATATTGTTTGTTGGCTTTGGTATCGATCATAGATTTAAGGGTCATTTTGTAAACAACACATTACATAGCTAATATTTGTATATGAATATAGATTTATTTTAAGATAATTATTACATATAGGTAAATATTTTTGCTTGAATTTATCTTCAGAGCGTTGGTTTTCCCTCGGGAATTATTGATCTACCTGACGTCTGCCATCTTCTTTACTAAAATTTAAGTGAAAGACCTGATCTTGTTTATAACTTTGAATGTTCTGGAAATTAACTTTTGGCTCTCATCCGAAACCTCTTATTGTGTCTTAGTTTTTTTTTTAAATAGTAAAGTTGTTTACATTAAAATTATTTATTCCTGTCTTTAATTTCAGTCAACTTAATTTGATAGGAATCTTATTTATTGCAATTACAAGCTGTTCATTAATGCTTTCGGACTAAATCACTATTTTGGGATTATTGTAAAATCACCTAGAGACATTTTTTATATCATTGTGATTTATCAAGACTGTGAGCACATCAACACTATTTCAGGCTGTTGGTACATCATCAAATTCAAGAATGAAATTCATTCGGAACACCACTGGCATTCATTCAGAGTAATCTTTACTTTTTCCTTGTGATAGAACTTCTAGGACTATTTTGGGATTTAATTCACTATACTGTAAGTTCTATTAAAATTTTTACTTTGTATTCGAAGGAATAAATATTTTGTTGACTTGTACCAAACTGGTTTTTGCTCATTTCGTTTACTTAGTATAAGACCTTAGAGTCGTAACAACACGAAAAACGACCTCTGAACTTCCAACCGTATTATCCATAGCCGTTATATCACTTGATTTAAATAGATGAAATTTTTCAATACTGACAGAAACGAAACAATATTCTTCAAACTTTTAGCCTTATCCATAGCTCTTATATCAGCTGATTCACATAAACGAAATTTCTTCAAAGCTGCCGCTCAATATTATTCGTGGAACTTCTAACGGTATCCATAGTTGTTACATCACTTCATTTTAATATTAAATATTTCTTCAGCATTGATATGAAATAATTCACGAGCATGAAGTCTAGCCCAATCAACATGAAAATAAAATATTTTCATTTAAATCGTTCATTTTCTCAGAGGCTAGTTTACTGTGTATTTTCCATTTTAATTCTCACTGCGTGAATGTTTAACTTTTCCCTTGTCTACAATGAAAGATCATCCTTTATCTTTGCATTGTTACCCCTTTTACATTCCACTTTAAGTTTATAAGAACAAGTTTGACATTTTGGCCATCGATCTTTCCTTTCATCTCGACGTTTATATTTGTAATACTTTCTACAAGCTATTTTTATGGGTTCTCAAAGGTAGGCATAAACATCATATATGCCACATTTATACTGAGTCAACAATCATGGTTACTTGTGTACTTGCCATTAATTTCTTCCATAGTTAAGAAACAAATGACTTAAATAACTACTAGAATTACTGAAATAACTAGATGGCGATACATGTTCGTGAGTACGAACTGCTGACCTCCGATGAATTTAGTGAGCGCATATCATTGACGTTTATCACTTTTAGTAAACTGTTAATAACAAGCAATTAACTAATAGTACTTTTACTTCACTCAAATAGGAATGAATATCCAGGGTCCTCATTGATCTCACTCATCAAGAAGCACGTGAAATTTTTTAGTTTAAAAATAAACATCAAAACGACACAGATAAATTTCAACTTACTGATATAAAATAATTCAGCAGAGAAAAGAGAGAAAATTGCAGAAGGGAAAGGATTTGCTAAAGCCAGATAAAGGACGAAAAATTTAAGAGGCATGTAATTTACTGTCTAAAGAATTAAAAATTCAATTGAAAGAGAAAAAAACGCATTTACCAAGCAAGATAAAAGAAAATTTAAACCTATTGATTACGTTTGAGCGTGTGTCACAACGGCGGATACAAGCTGTAAAGGTTCTATCCCCGAAATCTTATAGTCTACCGAAACTAATGGCATTTTAAACCAGTGTATCCCTTAGGTGTGCAAGATTGAGCGTCGAAAATCTCCTTGGTGTCCAAACTGAGTCAGACTGAGTAACAAAAAACAACTTTGGTATCAAAACTGGGGGGCAAATGAAAAGTTTGGGGGTCTCTGAAGTATGATTGAGGGTAAAGGTAAACACTGTTTTAAACCATAAACCATCACTATACTGTCCTCATGTTTGCCAATTTAAAGCGAAAGCAAAATATCAGATATAAACTACGATCAAAATTATTTACCGGGAAACATTAGATACGGAGTTAATTGTTCGCTTTAGTACGTCATTTGAAGAAAACTTTAATTACAAGACAGAACAGCCATCTAAAACGTTTTTTGAGGAGATTCTAAAATTGCTTATGACAGTATCTCTATCAGACACAACCAAGGTTCTCGCTAGCTCAGAAACCAGTTAGCCCAGATTATGTGCTTATGTTCACATTTCTATACAATCAATGAAACATTTTTAAAATGGTCCATTTAACAAATGAAGATGCTACAAACATCGACAGACCTATGGTCTCCTAATATTGCTCTTGAAGCTAAACAAATGCCATATTGTAATGGGGGGGGGGGGGCATTCAAAAGTTAATTTAGTTTAACTGCATACTGTATTTATTTCTTCTTCTTGTAAACTGATTCAGACCCATCCCAGGGAGATTATAAAATTATTTTATCCTCCATATAATGTCTACAATGTTTGATGCACTGATCCATGATGCACTGCATTTCAGTAAGCAATCGGTCTATGAGTGAATTTCATTCAAATTTTGGATGGCGTACGATGTTTCTATCATACCTCCTGGGTCAACTGCAATATAGTCACATTACTGCAAACAACGTCATAATCAGCGTATTCAGTAGAGATAGCTATTAATAGCACTGATTATAGCTATAATTTTTTTCGATTTGGAACTATTGTGTTAACAATTATTTTTAAAAATATTTAGGTTTAAGAAAGGATTAAATACATTGAAAAGACAATTCAATACACTAGCAATCCGGCTAACATCAGAAGGCATAATAACTGATTGGATACGTGAACGACTACATCGACCAAAACAGACCGTATTAATATAGATGAAACATTTTTGTATCTAACGATCATTTTGTCTTTTTCTACATAAATCTTAGATGGATCACGTGTGTCCTGATCGTTTAATTCAGGAACTATTGTCATTTATGTATTTAAGATGGTCAGACATTTCGGCACACTTACGTTGTAGTGTGAGATTGAACTTTAAACCAGTTGGAGCAGCTCAGGTAATGGCTAATAAGGATAATCTTCTAAACATTTGAAATACAAAATATCCAGGTGTGTCCGAAGTCTCACATTCATATTTACTAATGGTAATTTATTTAAAAAGTCGCGTCCCTTGTCTACGCAAAAAAAATGCAGTTATCTACGTCACGTGATTTAAAATTATGACATATACTTATTAATATGACAATTTCCTTTTGCGTACTCTGTTAATCAATAAACAAAATTTTAAATATAGTACAGTTACTAATGATAAAGTCTAGTCACCCTTGGTGACTAATAAGAAGTCAGTTGGAGTAAGAATAAAAAAATAAAAAACAATAATCATCATGCCAGGATCATGGCCTTAGCACACATATATCTGGGACATGAGATTACTCTAGCTTTGCTGCAAAATTATATTTGGTGCATTTCTTTTAAGTTAAAATTAAGTAATATGTTAGGTTTAATTAGGTTTTATTCTACAACTTATCCGTTTAAAGAAAACGTTCGTTCAAAACTACCCTTTAGTATGAGGGAAAATCTATGCAGCGATCCAAATATATTCACAACAATGTACCCCCATCCTTGACCTCTTTCTTGCACTTCCTGTGAGTTGCCCGGTGAGAGTTCTAATTGCTATCTAGATTTGACTATTATAACGAATTCTGGTTTGAATCCTTTTCATTGCAAATGTAAATTTTTAATATCAAGATGTATTTTTCACAATGACAAAGTACGGGACTAAAATCAGAGTTAGGGTCACCGTAAAATCAAAATTCAGGGTCATCCTAAAATCTAATTAAAAATCCCCCTAATTCAAATTTTCGGTCACCGTCTATTACTTTAGGGTCACCCTAAATTTGAACTAACAGTCACACTAAATTCTTGACTGAGAAAGATATAATGGTTGTTTTGTTTATTTTAACTGGCCGAAAAGACATTGCTGTTATTAGCATCTGATCAGGCGATTAATATTATTCTGTTGGCGTAAGATTACTAAGTCCGACTTTTTGGGTGACCCTAACTTCGACTGTATAACCGGATAGATAAATTAATTAATAAAAGCATGCAGAAAGGATGACTGTATGTATGCATGCATGTGTGTGCGTACCTACGTACGTGCGTTATGTATGTATGTTTGTATGTATGTATGTATGTATGTATGTATGCATGCATGTATGCATGAATGTGTGCGTACGTACGTACGTGCGTATGTATGCATGTATGTATGTATTCACTTCTTTTGATTGGGTTTTGTTAGCTTGCCATATATTGCATTTTAAAATTACCATGGGATGTAAACTGTACTTTCAGACAGTTAGACACGGACGAACGAACAGATATTGACTTTATAAAGTAGGGCAATGACGGTCAAACTGTATAGCATTAATGACGTTGAACTGATTACCGGTACTACCTCGTACTGTTTGTCTCCGATTCTGCTATCCACCCTCTGCCTGTCTAGATTTCTGCACTTTTCCCGGTTACAGTTTAATTTCGACGATTCTTGGTCCAAACTGGATTTTGAATCAGGAATCTCCAATTTAGTGTTTGTGCAAGACCCTTCACTGTCATTTTTGTTCTCAGAATCTCTTTCCTCCTGCAGTGATTTTCTCCTTTCTTTCGCTCTTCTGTTCTGAAACCATATATTCACAAAATTTTCTGTTTTTCCCAACTCGTTAGCCAGTTCAATTTTCTTGTCGCGGTGGGGTTTTGCGTCCTCCAAAAATAAACATTCCAATTTCTCGATTTCCTCTGGAGTGATGAAAGTTCGTTTCCTCTTACGTTTTTTCTTGGTATCCCGGGTATAATCCCCAAAATATCGAGCCTCAAAATCTTCCATCTTCAGTATGAATTTTCTTGAATTTTATTTATACATCGGCAAATGGAGTTGAATAAAAAATGGCGCGTGTAAATTTCATCATCAGCATTTCTGAGTCAAATGCGAATTGGCTGATACCGATTCGGAGGCGCCAATGGGTACAATTTTGCATAGACCAACATTCCCAGTCCGACAAAATCATCTTTATCGATAGTGGGCAGAAACTGTCCCGAGCAAAATTATAAATTTAATACAGTAACATGTCCCATTAAGACCACTGATCGAACTGCCAAAGGTGGTCAGAATAGAGAGGTTAGCTGACTTAAGACGACTAATTTACTGCTGCATTAAATATTAATACATACAAATATGGTTCCTGTCATATGTTGGGGTTGTAATTATTCGACTGGTACTGCTTTGCGAATTCACTTAAGATTCAGTTTACAAACTATCACTGAGTGTATGTCTGCACTCACATCGACAGAAACAACAGCAACTATAAATATTCTACTATTACTATAAACTGTACTGCTACTGCTACTACTACTACTACTACTACTACTAATAATAATAATAATAATAATTAATAATAATCATAACAACAACGACGACGACGAAGGAAACGAGGAAGACCTGACGATGTTGTCACTCTGTGATGGCAATGTCTATGTGAAGTTACTCGTTCTTTAAAGCAAGGGGAAAAACAGTTTAGAAGAACATAATTTTGTTTGAACTTCATAAAAAGGTGTTCAAATAAGTATTTTTATTTTAATATTCCCATTTAAAGCCCCTTGTAAAATCATAGGTTTCGTTGCCGGTGACTGACATAATTGTTATGAATTGATACAATGTTCAGTTCTAATCAGTTTATACGGAAACCCTGATGGGACACGCTTCACATTTTTTTCTAATTTTAACAAAACGTGATCTGGGTGTACTAAGCTGGGATACCGGTTTACTAATCCTTAACCTTGATTTAAGAATCGGAGATTTCGGCTTACCCATTAGAGATCTAGATTTACTAATCTGATACCTCGATTTAGTAATCTGATATCTCGTTTATTCGCATCTCCTGAAGGTACACACTGCACATTCTTTTACTCAGAAATGTCGGTTTACTGATCAGAGATCTCGAGTTAATTATCCAAGATCTCGAGTTAGAAAACGAGATATCGGATTAGAAAAGAAAATGTGAAGCTTATCCCTTCTAGGAGTCTGTCGTATTCAAAGGGCAAGTTGAAAATAAAAACAAAAGTAAAAAATAAAAATAAAAATATCTGATGCTTAGACTCAGTTTAGTTATTATTTTCTTGATTTGCAGACGTTTTGATAATGTAAATACTAACCCCAGTTGGCAATAGCCTTTGTCAATTCCAATTCCTGAAATTCAAATCAATTCTCTTCATTCTCTGTTAAAATGCAACCCCTTTTCGATTACAAACGTTATCATAGCCACTGTTTCTTTTAGCATGAAAATCCCGTCCTCCTCATCCTTCCCCACAATAAATTTTCAGAGACTTCTCTCGATAGATCGATCGATCGAGATTTTAGATTGTATCTATTGAATTAAACAGTAGTGGTTGAAAGTTATATATTTTCTATGTCGAGGTTTTAGATTGTGTCGTTTGAATTATAATTTGAAATTGTGGTTGAAGTTTCAATGTCATACGTCGAGACCTCCTAAACAGTTTATGTTGAAAGTTACATTTCATATGCTGAATATTTAGATTTCATCTGTTGAATTACACAGCGCTGGTTGAAAGTTCGATGTCCAATGTCGAGTTTTTAGATTTTAATTTCTGAATTACACGGCGGTTGTTGAAATTTTAATGTCATATGTCGAGAGTTTAAATTTAACATCTTTAAATTGTATCTGTTGAATTACACAGCGGTGATTGGGCATTTTATTGTGCTTGTCAGAATTTTTATTTAATATGGTGTTAAAAGTAACATTATACGAGGCGCTGTAGTGGACAAAAGCTGGTCCAAACAGAACGTTGCCGTTTAAATTTTAACGTCATATGTCCAGAATTCCAATTTCACGTGTTGTTTCAAAAGAGCTTGTCCTTAAAGTTCCATTTTCAAGTTCGAGATTTTAGATTGTATCTGTTAAATTAAACAGTCGTGGTTGAAAGTTATATTTTCTTTGTCGAGATTAAATATTGTGTCGTTTGAATTGCACGGCGGTGGTTGAAATTTCAATGTCATACGTCGAGAATTCCAAATTCACGTATTGGTTCAAAGAGTTTTTTGAAAGTTCCATTGCATATGTTGAGTTACATTGCGCTGGTTGAAAATTCAAAGTCCAATGTCGAGATTTTAGATTTTATCTTCTGAATTACACGACGGTTGTTGAAATTTTAATGTATTAGGTCTCGAGTTTCAATTTAACATGTTGAATCACATTGATTGTGCTGAAAGTTCCATCTCGTATGCTGAGTTTTTAAATTGTATCTGTTGAATTACACAGCGGTGGTTGAACATTATATTGTGCTTGTCAGAATTGTTATTTATAAATGGTGAAATGATATATTGGTGTCAAAAGTAACATTCCACAATGTCACTTTCACAATTCAAAATAATATCGAGTATTACGATACATCATTCGTGTAATCAATTAAGAGGCGCAATTACATTTCATACATTTACAATTTGAAAGTTCCCATTCACATGTCAAGAATTACAATGAATTTCTTAGCTAGAGGTCGCTCTCGTGAACGGACCGCGTTATTTTAAACAAGGAGCCTGCTTCTCGTTGCTTTGAAATTCAACAGATGAAATCTAAATACTCCCCATATGAAATGGAACTTTCATCACAAACAGTTGCATACAACGTTTGAATTAGGGATTCTCGACATATGATATTGAAATTTCAACCACCGCTGTGTAATTCAAAATATACACTTTAAAACGTCGATATAGGAAATTGAACTTTAAACCACAACTGTATAATGCAACATATAATATCTAAAATCTCGATCTAGAAAATGGAACTATAAGGACATGCACTTAGATCCAACACGTGATATTGGAGTTCTCGACATACGACATCGAAGTTTCAACTGCACTTTCTCATTGGACCAGCTTTTGTACGTTTAATTTCTTCCGTATCTGCTCCTAACATGTCAGCAAAGATGAAAAGATGTGTTTGACTAAAGTCAGACACAATCTCATCATCTTCACGGAAGATACCCTCTACCAACGAAATGAGTATCATTTACTTTCTTGTAGCAATGTGTAAGCCGATTGCCACTCTTTGTAACACCAGACGATACATTGCAGTTCACGATCCAACAAGTGTAACTTATGTCCGATAAAACGTTTGACAAATCTGGTCTTGCCCGAATCACTCAGTCCAGCAATCACTATGTTAAAGGGGTGGCGAAGATACAAGGCCTTACAACTTTCAACGATCGAATTTTTCGTCAATCACTCTGATAATTGAGAAGGAGAATGAAGAAATAACAGTTGTTATGAGAATTTTTATATTACCATCAACAACACAAGACGGGGTCCCGAATGGCCGAGTGGTCTAAAGCGCTCTTCGTTACGGATCACTGCCATCTCACCTCTGTCTGCGTGGGTTCGAGTCTCGGATTCGGCTAATGTGGGTATGTGAGAAAGCTTGCCAGTAGCTTCTCGTGGGTCGGTAGTTCTTCCCGGGGTTTCCCCGAGTTCTTCCTCCACCATTAATACTGGCCGCCATATATAGCCTATCGTGTCCTGAAAAATGACGTTAAACCCTACAACAACAACAACACAAGACATTGTAAACATTCGATACACGTTTAATGTTTTTCACAAATTGTAACCACAAAATATATTTACATTTCTACAATTAAACAAGAAAATACGTAAGGCATTAATAACTAAAGACATGAATAAGACACAAATTAAAATCAGCAAAGCTAGATACAAACAAATAAGTGTACATATTCTCGATCTGTGTGTATTCCATGGAATCTATGCTCTCTTTGGAGTTCATCTATTCTCTGTGAAATTCATTATTTCTAATTTCTCTGGGAGTGTCAGTTGTCTTCCTCGTTCTTTTCTATTTGTGTAATGGTACCACTGCTGCTCTCCTGGACTTGTAATATTTCTTTCTCTTTTTTTCAGGTTCTTCTTTCGCTATTTCTAAACTTGTTTCTAATTGATTTTCACTCTAGCACTGGTGATAAGTTAACCTCTTTTCTTGGATTAGCGGCACACATTGTCTTTGGCATAACCAACCACTTCTAGTATCCAGGCATCGAACCCAATACCTTTCCAGTCCCGTACATCTTTCCAGTCATAAATTTGTTGTTGTAAGAACCTAGCTATATAAAGCTTGGATATAGATCGACAAATGAATTCTTCACACAGAGCTACACAACTTGTTTTCATCACAATAGTCACTACTTTTAACACAATTTGTATTTCGTGCACAAATAAAGTTTCGGTGATCGTATCTATTGTCCACAACGAATTTGATAGTAAACAAATTCCGACAAAGGTAGTCACTAAAATGTATATAATATAGTCCAAAATTTAGTGGAATCGACGGTGGAAACCCATGTTGTGAAAAGGATTGGTATTTCTTAATGTCGTGAACACTGTTTTTGACGTCCTTCCAAGGAGTTTGTTACAACGCTGAGGACAAAAGTCAATGAAGCATGGTAAGCTTTATATTCACGTAGCCTTGTGTCTTTCCCAATAATTGGTCTTTTTATACTGAAAAATAACCATTAGCTGAAAAGCAGAAAATCATTATGATGATTTTTGTATCTTAATAAACTCTGTAAATCCGTTATCACAGTTCCAAAGTCGGAATTTGAATGAGTTTTTCTTAACTAGTCATTCCCAGGAATGTCTTTTTTTCTCAAGAAATAGTCATTCCTTTTAAACAGGTGTCGACTGGTAAACAATGGGACAATCTCGTCTTAAAGTGACGCTTCTTGTAAATGTTTCTTAAGTTTTGTAGGTCTTCGTCTTGTGGAAGAATTTCTTGTAGTTTTCCAACATTGTTGAAAGAAGTCGAACCATCGATACTCTTCTGAGTTGTGGATAGTTGATCAATGTCTGGCCACTTGAACACTTTCTATGTAATCAACCCTTTTATGTCATTCAGATACTGATTCAAAATTCTCAGGATTAAGTTGTTCTTTGCGTTATTGATTGACGTTGTTTTAGCCTAGGAGGCAAACTACAAATGTTTTCTACTAAAGTATCCATGCGAGTGCATGGATGAGACCTACTGGTCGGTCCATACGTGGAACTACTTTTACCAGTAAAGCAGAAAGGTAGGGCTGCATCGCTTTCACTGGTAGAGCGGAAGACACACGAATGGTGGTATAGGAGCTGCATGATTGTGCTGCATCGATGATGTCGCAAATTACGGCATCACTCTGGGTGCAAGGCAAAGCATCACACTCGAGTTCATTATTGAACATGGAGTCTTTAGTGGGTCCCTCACTGAGTTGCTGTGTTGAATTATTTACCATCTTTCTATGTTGGCATTTGTATTCACAATGATGCGATGGCCTTGGAACTTTTCCCTTGTTCAGCGTGTCTGCACGGTAAAATGGTGTGCTCTGGAACCCACATTCGTTCCTGGTAGACAATTTTATAGACATTTTCTAAAGGTTGACTGACCATTTGCATGCGTACAATTTTGTGCAGATCCAATGTTTTCAAGAGAAAGCCTTGATCTTCTTTCAAAACATCAATTTTGATTACTTGACCTAATCGGGAGTTCAGTGTCAGCTCTTTGACATTGCGCCTAAATGGTTCTGTTAGATATCTGGGTGAAAGCTATCGGACCCATAACTGATATACATACAAGTGTTGGTGCTAAAGTAGTGGATTCGATCTCCTAAAAGTTCTAAGACGAATAAAAATTTTAAACGGGCATTGCCTACCAAGTCCGCTGCAATAATAACATTTCCAAACTGGTTGAGTGGGTTGATGCAAACTGTTACTTCTTCTGAATTCACTAAGGTCAAATCTTCGTGGAAGATTTTCACGTGTTGCATAATTTTGCATTTGTCTTCCACCAGTTGAAAATTGCGACTTCGATCTGCCAAGTAATTCGTCTCCATTAATATCGGACATTGCTCCAATTGTCCCCACAAACAATTTAACATGGGTTTCAAACGATTGTCTTCCTTGTTTCTTTTCCACGTGTTTCAAAAGTAATGCCTTCTGAGGATCGATACTGCTCTTTGAATGTATCGTTGTCTTCCTTAATCTGACGAAAAGATGGATAACCACGTTCCTGTCAAAGCGCGTCATCTATCCTTGTGGCAACATGGTTGGTCTTGATTACATATTTCAACACATAAAGGAAACATGAGTGTTCCTTGGCAATGATATGGTAAGACCGGATGGTACAAGTGGGTTGAAGATAAAACTATGTATTTGACCATCCCGTCATATTCCGTTTCACGTCGATGTGTTCTTTTCAGGGTGCCCTATAGGAAGTTGAGCATATTTGCCTACATAATTGTACGAGGAACACCCATAGATATATTTTATTACTTCTGCTTGAGATTCGTTCACATCGTAGGGCAGCTGTTTGCATTGGTTTGTCCTCCAAACTGTGACGTGATTTCAAAGGTTCGATTAACACGTTGACGTAACTTTTCGGCAAAGATGTGTCTCAATTCTATATCGGTTTTGAAACGTCGATCTTCATTGTATTCCCACATTTACGTCACTTGGTATCCTTGAATTTCTAACATCTGGCATCATTGGTATGTTTACTTGTACAGCTCTTCCATGCTGAACGCTGAGAAAGGACTTTTCAGGTTTATTTTAGTAAAAGAAGTAGGGCATCCGTGAAATAAACACTTCTGGAACTCGTACGCTATTTTATGTTTTGCTACATCCCAGCCATCTAGAGAAAGACCTGCAACTTTCTTTTCTCCGCCGCTTCTAGCATACTGGATGCATTTGTCTTCATTTAACACCTGTAATGGTGCCAACGCAAAACTTTAGCGGAATACCGACGGATGACGGAAAGGTAAGACAGGCATGAACTTCTTTCGAAAGACTAATCCACACGTAGAAGCTTCCTTCAACGGATCGAAACCCTAGGCGATCCAGAAACAATTGTTAAAATGTTCTACAACAATGCCATAAAACGTCCATATGAGATCGGCAATGTTTCAACATTTCTTCTTGAATGTCAGATGGTTTGGAGAACAAGTTTGGTCCCAGGCGTACTATGCTTCTCGTAGTTCTGTGCATATACCATATGGGTCGTAATAGTGAACGTCTTCAAATATGGAACGTGTTCATTAACTTCAGTGCTGATAAAGTGTAGAAAATAACCTTTGACCATTTTATTATTCCAAACGTTTCAGGGATTCTTCTCACTCAAAGTCATGTCCAAATAAAGCATGGCATCTTTAAACTGTGTTGTTCCACTTTCATGTAGATAAATTTGGTTCCATTCATGGTGACGGTGGGACATTGATGCCTTGTTCTGAATAATATTTGTAAAAGATATTGTCCACTGTATCCCAAGAACTTGGGAGCCGTGAATGTAGCATATCTATGACAGTCCTCATAACGTTGAATGTCTTCGCACAAAGTGTCGTAGGCAGGCTCTAATATCCATCCAGCAAATTCGGGACGAGTAAGAGATTTTGTCACATCATCCTTAAATCTTTTCGTAATTGGGACAGTGACAAAGTATTGATTCTTTTATATACTTCTCAGAAGCATGATGAGATACGGAAACATACACTGTGAATGCCAGTCTCTTGTGTGCATTTAAAGTCGAAAACGATAAAAACCACTTGTTTCTTTCTGTTTTTGTGCTGATATTCCTTGAAATCGTTCTTCGTTATATTTTCATATCTTTTTTAAATCTGGCATTGATGTTCAAAGTCCAAAACTTGGTCACAAAAACAGCATATTTCTTTTCCTGGACAAACGTGTGCTTTTGGGTTTTGTTTGGTTCGAATAGAATCTCTACAATTGGAGCACAAACTCAATAATTCCCAAGCACATTTCTGTTGCTAAACTTGTTTCAGACAATGGACTGATAAAGGTTCACTTGCATGTCAAGTGAAGAATTTGTTCTTAACCTTCAGGAAAGCATGGTCTTGTTACTAAGTACCTCCGACATTTCTCTCCACAAAGAATGTGTTTGTCGCGAGTGATAAATCCTTGTTCGCATTTCTTACAATAATATTGGTATCCAAAAATTATATTATGGTAGTAATGGCATCAAAATGCTCCTGATGATGAGCGACATAAATGTATTTTCCATCTGGTTCTCTAAAACACGAAAGATCCGTGAACTACTTGAGGATATGCTTTAACGGGATAACGAGGAGGCAGGACGTCTCGAAGTTTCTGCATTTCAGGAATGCCACATATCGTTTCTTTAGAAATGCCTGCTTGCTGCGGTAGAAGTTCATTTGGTTGCTTTCATTGTTGGGGTTTGTCCGATGTTGGAATACACGCACATGATCTTTTTGATTCTGCGATATCATTTTTTCTCGGTATACGTTCACCCACGACAATAGTCCATGCTAACCACATCTAATCTTTTGAGCAGTCAATTTGAAAGATACTGCGTTTGTCAATGCGAATTTCGTCCATCAATAACATTTTCTGCATCCACTTACCTCTAAAAATTGAAACGTGTGTCATATGAAGAGTGGTGTTTCCATCGGTGATGTTAAACTCGTCATTGGATTATCGAAACTCGGTCCACACAGGAGACTTCAAACTGAGAAAGTCCCAAACATTCGTCTTATTTGGCTTGGTGTCGTCGTTTCATTGCCTTTAACAATGAATCACACAAATCTGTATGAAACTTGTTGCTCTCTCTGGTGGCACTTCAGACTTGAACTCCTTACATTTTACTGTATACGCATAAACAGGGATTCTAAAGTTTCTGGAAATCATTTTGTGTTTCTCTCGAAGCTACTGAATGACTTTCATTTTTGGTGAAATCATGATTTTCATGGTTTTGTGTCGAGGTAGATGGTGTTGCTAACATGCTCACTAATACCAAAGGTTGTCGTCGTCGTCTCTTGGCTTCTTCTTCTGTTTCCATCGCAGCAAAGTGTGTTTGTTTCATCTTCAAAGTTTACAAAATGAAATAGTCAAAGAAAGAAAGACGAAAATGGACTTTTGTGATTATGAAATTTTCATTGTGACTCTTATTCAAAGAATATACCAGAGAAAAAGAAATGTAAGCATTTCTTTGTCTTGATCTTTTTTTTTAACTCTTTGTATATATAAGATACTTAAACACACTAGTACACACATGCACACACTAATGAATCACGGGGAAGGCGTTTCAGTTTTACTTGATTTGGCAGTCATTGAGTAGTATTCATTTTCTAAGTGATATAGGTGGCCCTATGCGTTTTGTTGAATCACAAGACATACTCATGGACTTGACATCATCACCTTTAACTGTCTTAATCCCTTTTCCGAGGCCAAGTCATACTTCTTCTCCTCGTGCCGATGTAGCTGCCATGTTAGGGGTAGTAGTAACTGCTGCTGCTTCTGGCATCTCAGTGATGTGAGAATGGATAGAAGATCTTATGTCTCTTTCTTTTGGGCTAAGCTAAAGAAGCCTGATACATTTGTCGCAGATAATTTAACTCCATTACAATGCCTTGTAGCGCATATAGCACTTTGTTTTCGCTCCCTTTCCTTACGTTCTTCATAATGCAAAGATTTTCCCGTCTCTTCTTCTAGTTCTTCATGTTTTCTTTTTCCCCTCTTAATGTTATCTGATGATAGATTGTTGTTTAGTGTGAGACTAGATAGCTAGAGGAATATACTAATGTCCTTGTGTGTGTTCGGACAGGAAGCTTTTAGGGACCGGAGGAGCTGTAGGAGACGGAGAAGGGAAATACTCTGGTACAGTTGTTCCATAGTCTCTGGCAGATAAGAAAAGGAGAGAACAGAAGTGGAGGAAGTGGAAGGGTGAAGGACGTGATTGTTGGACTGAAGGGGTACTGGGTACCAGTCAAGAAATACTACAGATGATGAAATAGGCTGTCACTTGGTCGAGTGAAAGATAAGTGATATGGTTTCAAATATTGAATTTCATTTGAGGAAGGACTATTTGTTATTGAATGGCATTAAATTTGTTGTTTATTTGAATTCCACCTTTTGTATATTCAGTAATTTAACTTTTGGCATCGCTAACTGGGGGCTCGTAGCTTTGCATCTGTATCACTACTTCAATTTCTAACGAAAACGAGCCAGGGTGGGTCTCCTGTAATAATTAAAGATAATACTGGGAGCACCCCACCCCAACCTAAGGTAGTCTACGAGACCTTTACAACCTATATACTGAATATACTGAAAGTAACGTCACTCGTCTGCTCTATTCTGATTGGAAGAGAGACCCAATCTCTGAATTTTGCAACGCACGCTTTTATTGGTGAAACATTTCAATCCGTTTCCACCCGGTCTTAAGCTAGATATACAAGCTCATTATCCTATGGTGTCACTTGTTCATGAAATGTCGTCTCGGTCATGTTGTTTAACCCGGGCTAGCCCATGTATGTAAGTTATCGCGGGCCATTACCAGGATCACAGACACAGCAACGAATGTTGAGAAGAAGAATTCCGGTTAAGCGATGCCATTTATGTTACCGTCTTTGGTTAACCAACACAACGGCTATTTGCAAGGCCAAGCAGACCTCTAGGAAAGAGACATACTAATCCTATTTGCAAAGAAAACTTGGGTTTGTGTTTTGTGTATGCATTTGTCTCTTTGCATATGTTTTTGTGTATGACACCGTATGTCTATGTTGCTGACAACAACAAAAAACTAAATCCACTTTTAACCCTTCTCTCTTCTGTGTGATGTTAGATGTGGGAGGGTACCGTATTAGTATATCAATAAACACTTCCTACCCTTGGGTGTGATAGTATGTTTGTATGTAAGGGGCAAACGTCACCGACAACAGTGTTGATGAGATTTCATGATGGCATGGTTTAGTGTTTTACTGAGTTCAGGTCAGAGCTGGAAAAGTGGGCATGAGCCAAGTAGTTCCTATTTAAATCTAAAGGTGTTGATTGATTCTGTATCTCCGTGTGAAATATTGCATGAGAGAGACTGATATTTTGTACAATGGATTAATGTAGAAGGGATTGTTCTATTATCAGGAGAAGTTGTGAGTCAAATGTGAAGTTGGGATATGTTGTGGTCATTCATTGATTTATAGTCTTGATACGTTGTTAGAACTTCCAATAGACAACTGATGCTGTCGAGAGGTCCTTGACATAAGGGAAAACATGTGACTTCTTGCAGAATTCACGCGTGTGTTGGATTTGCTCGGTAATGAGACCCCTTTGCATATTACAAGAGGATTTTCCACACATCACCTGAGTGGTCCACCAATGTTAGTCTTTGAGCTAATGGTTATCCACGTAGGTCCCCCAGGAGTCCCATAAATATAAATGGAAGATGTTTGACAACAGAAGTAAATGGGATATGTTTTTAACAGATGGATATTGCACAAACAGTTGACAAATTTATAGATTATTTTACACACTTTCTGTTCAGTGTATTAAGGTAGTGTCTAAGGCCTGCATTTTCAGATAGGCAAGCAATTCAGGCCTTTGAATGCCCCAGTGTCCAATGCCTGCATTTTCAGATAGGCAAGCAATTCAGACATTTAAATGTCCCAGTGCCCAAAGCTTTCAGTTTCAGATAGGCAAACAAACGTATTTTCTAATTTAGATTACCAGTAGGAAAAGATGAAATCAGATGCATATCCTTAGTCAACTGTCCATCTGTTACCATGTGCTATATTATGATGTACTTCAGTATTTGAAACAAGAAAAAACAAAAAACATTAGGATATCGAACGGGAGACTTTTATCATTATGCGGAAAAGTAAAAACCTATGTACGAGTGTTTGTTTGTATAAATACGTACATATGCCCCTAGTACTGATATTAATAGTATGGCGGTAAAAGACTTCTTTCTGCTTTATCACGTGCCTTTTTGAAATCTTTGAAAACGGCATATAACTTTGCTCGTGTTTTTCTCAGATGTTACCTTATTAATGTGTATAGTATGAACATAGTATCAGGTTGGATTGGTTATTTGCACTACCTTTTGGGGAAAATTTAGTTAGAGTCGCTGTTGACCGTTTTTGTGGAAATACCCAATATCAAGTTATTTATGAAATAATTAAGCAAGTATTGGATAAATAATTAGCATAGTGCACTTTTATAAAAAAAATATAAAAAAATCACTCCACGACGCATCTATTCCACGGCTATTCGGTTTTTCAGCTCTGACTGTGTGATTCTGCCCTCTTCTTCTAATATTACATTGAGTAAGAATTCATGCTGAATAGTTAGATCTTGATTATCTCGTATATGTTCAACTTCGTGTGCTCAATTTAAAACCTCAGAAAAACAATGCGAATACCAAGATAAACAGGAGATGCTGGTATTTACCACAAAAATTGTTTTACATCATTTGCATCTTTGCTCTCATTTTTATACTCGGATTTTTTACTTTTGCAAAGCTCTTTGTAGTGATGAAACGTATACGTAACTCATATGTTTTTATTAAGCCGAGACATTCGGAAGGTCCTTAAAGCAGTATATTTTCAAACTTGCGATCTCTATCAAACCTTGGATGGGATTTCAACTTTCTAGTTAATGCTAAGAGCTCTATTTGACCGTCATGAAGCACTGACTTTCATATATTTTGCAGGTCATAATACCCATTATTTAATATTTAAATATTTCTTCAAAGGATTGTATTAATTAGCTGCTTATAATATTTTCTGATCATTGTGCAAATACATTTGTAAATGACTCGACAAACTGTGCTCTTTTTGCTTTGTCCTGTATATAGTTATACATTGGAGTAAATATTAAATTGTCCGACACGCCCTTACAATCATATCTATCGGAATATCCATCAGAGACACACGTATTGATTCGATTCTGTCATTAACATCAAAGGGAGATAGGTAATTAAATGAGTTTGAAGATACATTATCGTAAATCATTTGTATTTTCCGATGCCTTTATCTGCCATTCAAAGTTCTAAGTCCAATAGCTCTGGACACATTAAAAACTTATTCTCCATAACGGTTTATCTACCTTTGATCTCGATTTGCAAAGATTGTTCCGTTCCGTATCTTGAACATGCTTTAAATTAAACCAGGTTCCGTACTTGTAACACATATTAAAATCGTCAGCAGGTATAAATTTATGATCTGTGTACTTCTCTTTTAATTTTATTATAGTATAATTTTCAATAGTTGTAGATACATTTCCTTCATTGTGAATTGCTGAGTATGACTTATGACTCTGTATGATACTGTATGACTTATCATAGCTCTGAGTAACACAAAAGGACGACAAAAGACTATTTTCAGTAGAAGATGCTGTCCACCAAAAAAATAGGGAATAAAAACCACATTTTTCAGCAATTGACTTTGTCAAAAATGTGCCAAATATCTAATTGATGTTACTTTTCTCTGTAGCATGAATAAAATAATTAGCTATCTATGCACATAGCTTTACTGAATTTTCAGGGGGGAAAAATGTGTTCACCATGCATTTTCCCCTTTACGCTGTTCTAGGAACAAAAAATGATATCCTTCCTTCTTTTTAGAACATCATAAATTGGAAACGGGTGGATATGGATTTTTATTTTTAACGTTCTGTTGTTTGCTAGAATTTGTAAAAATATAGCACCATGTATAAAATAATGACAGACAAATCCTTAAATTTCATTTTATAAACAGTATTGGATTGAAACTAGATCCACGAAAAATCATGAAATCCATTAACAATGGGATATGTGTTCCTCAACTGAACAAACTAAAGGTAATTCATCATACTGTTTATAACAGAAGGGCGGCATTTTTATTTGCCTACGAATAATTAAGCATAAATGACCTTGACTTAACTTAATGACCTTCAGATTACAACTCTTACAAGAGATTACAAGCATAGAATTCAGGAAATAATATCATTTAAATTGTAGTCAACGTGTAAATTTGGATTATATCACGTCATTATTTGTGTAAAAAATGTACACAACTGTTATATGCTTCTTAGTAGACGCTAATTAAAACTTATATATTTGTACATGAAACTAAATAAAAATGAATATGTTTTAAATGCTTTTACTTGGGCAAGTTTAGACACCCCCCCCCCCCCCGCTCCAACCACTCACCCTTGACATTATTATGACGAATTTCACCGTATCTCAGCCTGCTGATGTTACTTGCTAATGATACTGAAACTAATCCGGATCGATGCCCTAATTTCGAACGAAGCCTTTTATTTCGCTGTATTAGCAAACTAATTATTGACCACAATACTGACCACATGACCACAGAACAGGTACGGTATTATTACAATCAGTGAGACGCATTTATATAGATCATTTCCAACAGAATATATCTTAATACGTGTTTGTCAGACACCAATCGATCTGGAACCAATCGATCTGGAAAGAAACAGAACTGCAGGTGGCGTAGCTGTGTATATCAAAAGATGGATTCAATTCAAAAGACTATTTTATTAATATTAAATCTTTAGGCCATCCGGGCTAAAATAATTCTTTCCGCAAGTTAATTTTAAAATGGAATAATGTATGTGCATCAAAGATTTGGTGACTTAGGGTCAATGGGAGTCTCAGTTGAACAAGCAATAATGCCTTTGGAGACTTGTAGGAAGACCGCGTGGCATCCAGTAGACGCAGAACTATTGCGAATGCTATAAATACCCTTAATTTACATCAGTTATTCGATTAGCCTACAAGTAATTCTTACCGTAGCTCAACATTGAGAGTAGTATATGGGGGCGATTCCGGGTCTATGGGACTTACCATTAAAAACATGGTCCCGGCACTATAGGGTTTATGTAAATTTAACATGGGGAAAACTAGCCCGGCACTATAGGGTCTATGTAATTTAACATGGGGAATACAGGACCGGCACTATAGGGTCTATGTAAATTTAACATGGAGAATACAGGACCGGCACTATAGGGTCAAGGGGAATTGAACAGGGTCGGGACCCTATTTTAATACGGTCCCGACCTTATGGGTCTATGGAAACTGAACATGGGGAAAATTTAAACAGGTAGGGTCTCTATTTTTTTTTTAAAAAAAGGGGTAGGCATGAAAGTCAAGGTTTTTTCGAGGCATATGAAGGGGCCCTGAAAAGGGCCTTTGGTTTTATGTTAACATACCCAGCTGTTAACATAGAGGGCATCTTTGAGATGTTCTTCTTTTCCTCAAACTACGTCTGATTTCAGGGCTGTAAATGAGAACCCTCTTTAGGCATCCTTGCCTCTCCACGTAAATCCTTCGTATCTATAGGTTTGTTTCTGTCCTATGGACAATAGTCCACTTGGATCGGACATACATCGGTATGTCCGTCCGGAACATCATGGAAGAGACAAGAGTTGATGATTCCACTGTGGTCCACATGTTGGGGTGTCGAGAACGGGTGAAGGAATGCAGTGAACTGCGCTTATTTATAAGGAGAGGAAGGATTGAGTTCATTGACCAATACAAACACGCGTTACAAAATTCAGTCAGTCCACGTCCAATCCGAAGAGAGCAATCTGTGACGTCACATTCCCTATATAGATTCGCTAGCGCCTGTGCGCAGTCAATCCATGTGACAGTTTTTCAACATGACGGAAACTCAGAAAACGATAAATTGGGGTGCACCAGCCATGGAGACTACCCAAGGGAACCCGGACTTACTTTCAGAAGAGGTGAATTGGGATTTTGTGGATTTTCTTACCTCGCAAGAATTTGTTCCGGAACCTTCGTCACCTTCTCCTTCATTACCGCACATGGAGAATTTTAGACAGAGACAGAAAGAACAATTGGAGAAATTTATACAACAGCAAAAGGAAGCAGAACAAGCTTTTCTCCTACAGCAACAGCAGCAAGAAGAAGAGGTAAGAAAAAAACAACAACAACAAGAAGCAGCAGCAGCAAAGAAACAATGATGTGAAAGTCAAACGGTCACGGTACTGTTAGACATTTTAGCAGAGTTAAGAAGTCTGAAACAAATGTATCAGACTTCTTCATTACAACCGAAGAGAATACGACCTTCCCGAGCTAAACACTCCAACCCTGTGACTAAGCCTACCGTACCACCCTTAGTGATTTCAACCAAATCATCATCATCATCAACATTACGCAGTCCAGAAGTAGGCCTTGGCCGTGGTAAAGGCTTAAGGCAGTTAAAGTTGATTGTTTAAACCCACCCATACACCAAAAAGGCCCTTTTCAGGGCCACCCATGTCTCTCGAAAACAGATAGTCTTTCAATTGCCAACATCCATTAAACTCAAAACAAAAAATCCATTTTACCCCTATAGTGCGTGTCTGTGTATCAGTGCGTGAGTGTAGGTTCTTATTTTAAAATCAAAACCCAAAGACACTTACCTTTTATACATAATTTATTCTTTTATAAATATTTACAATTCAATTCACAATTCACAACATAACACTTTTAAAAGTTCATAGACTTCTTCTGTCTCATTGTTCACTCTCTCTGTTTTTTAATTTCTTCACAGTCACAGTCTTTTCCTCCTCTTCATCCTCACTTTCTTCCCTTCTTCTTTTCTTCTCCTGTTTCTTTCTCTTCACCTGTCTGCTTTCTTCCTCCTCTTCTTCTTCTTCCTCTTCTTCTTCCTCTCCAGAATCCCTCTCTTCTTCTGACTCCTCTTGTTTCTTAGGGCAATCTGGAGACCAATGTCCTTTTTCTTGACAATAATAACAGGTATCTTGACTTTTCTCTCTTCTAGCCCCTTTTTTTCTTTTTTGACGGTCTGGACACTCTGAAGACCAATGCCCTTTCTTGTGACAGATATAGCAAGTATCTTGACTTTTATCTCGATAGGAGGGTGAGTAGTCCCTCGGCTGGTCTGAAGAAAATTTTCGGATGACCCCTCGCAAAGCTCTGATGAAAAGTTCTATTTGTGTAGTCTCGTCCATCGTTGTGCTCGGTTTGATAGTGAAATGAATAGTGGAAGGACAAGACACACACCCTTTATATACGCTGGTCTGTCATGACTATAAAGTAACCCATGGTGTTTAAATTTTAGTCATTTCACGTTTTGCTATCAAGATAAAACGATCCAATTCATTCAAGAAGAAAGAAGAAGAAGAAATTAAGAGGCAGAAACGTGATCTATCGCCTCGTACCAGGGCTGAAGTCTTGGCACAAATTCATGCCAGTGATTTTGAAGAGGACACGAGTGAACCAGAATCCAAACCCAGAGAGTTTTCCTCTAAACAAAGTTCACCACCCTTAGTCAACCCTGAAAAGTACTATTCCATTCAAGAGACGGAAAAGCGTCCCTCTAGAAAATTTATAACCACGGCTTACAAATACACGGTGAAGTTTAAAGATTTCAAGTCCGAAGTACCGTTAGAGAAAGCAGAAGGGTTCATCACCGAAGTGTGGGATTCTTCGCTCACCACACTAAAACGACAATGTGAAGCCAAAGAAGACGATCGCTTGACACTTTCCATACAACACGACGGTTTGAAATCCCCTGTTTGGATCGAGTTTAGCACCCCTGCAGAATTGACCGCTTCCAAAGTCATGGACAAGATTCAACACGTCCAACAATCCAATGACCAGTTTGACATCACCGATGGAAAAGCCACACTGGACATGACCCACGTCTCTCCTCCTCAAGGGACCGGACAGCGCAAAAAGGTGTTATTGGTGAACGCTCTTCGTAGCACCAAAAAGAGCCTCGTCCAAATTCACAATTCTCAAGACCAGATGTGTTTAGCTATCGTGGTGGGACGAACCTATGCCGACAAAAACGACAGGGCAGAATGGAAAAGAGCCTGGAAGAACATTCGACAATCCGACAGAGCCAAACAACGAAGTGAAGCAGAACTCCTGTTGCAACAAGCTGGCCTGTCCAAAGACACACCCTGCGGCATTCCTGAGATGCAAAAATTGCAAGATATCCTAGCTCCACGCTACACCTTGAAAGTGCACCCTCAAGAAGTGCGCGGACCTCTGTTGTTTCGAGGGAAAGACTTTAAGGATGGAAAATACATTCACCTTTATCATCACGATGACCATTTCGATACCATTACCAGTATCACTGCATTCCTGGGATA
The DNA here is from genome assembly GCA_028554795.2 of Sinohyriopsis cumingii. Lineage (NCBI taxonomy): Eukaryota > Metazoa > Mollusca > Bivalvia > Unionida > Unionidae > Sinohyriopsis > Sinohyriopsis cumingii. The sequence goes on from CM068824.1 coordinate 160,085,163, forward strand.
CAGTTATTACTGTGAGAAATGTGACTATGGCTATAAAAATCGAGAACAACACAAACATTGTGGATCGAAATGCTCAGGATGTTTGGCCTCTCCACCCTGTCTGAGCGAAGGACAAGAACGAGTGCATTGTCCTGCTTGTCTGCACATGTTTGTCAGCCCTACCTGTTACCAACAACATTTGAAGACGCAATGTTCACAGCAGAAATGTGCTTGTCAGCTCCTGAGATTGTGCCCTACGTGTGGACAAAGCTTACGTACCAATACTGCCAAGACACATGTATGTCGAGGAAAGAAAAAATGTCACATTTGTCACCAAATCGTGGACTTGGAACATCAATGCTACATGCAAAAATACCATCCCCAATCAGAGAAAGAGGATGGTCACAAAAAGAAAGGAAATTTCATCTTTTCCGATTTTGAATGCATGCAAGAGACTGGCATTCACATTCCTAATTTCTGCGTGGCTCATCGAGCGTGCGAAAGTGCATTCAAGAACCTATCTTCAGTCATTGCCCTCACTGCAGTAAGATTCCTAGAGGGTGTGAAAAAATCTTTCGGGGACCGAACACGCTAGCCGATTTCGCACAATGGGTCTTAGACCCCTTCGACAAGACGTGGAGCCAAGAGGACATCGAACGTTACGGAGATTGTCATCGTCATGCCACAATGATGGCTCACAATTTCTCAGGATACGATGGACAGTTTCTTCTCAGATACTATACGGAACATGGTACCGAGCGTCCTAAAGTCACTTTGAACGGAGCCAAAATCATTTTCATGCAAGTGGGACAAGTGCAGTTTAAAGATTCCATGAGCTATTTGGCCATGCCTTTGAGTCGAATGCCTAAAACGTTTGGAATGACAGAAATGGCTAAAGGTTATTTTCCACACTTTTTCAATACGGAAGCCAATCAACACGCCGTTCTACCCCATTTGCCTGAGGCTCAAGATTACGACCCCGACAACATGCGTACCGAACAACGAGAAGCTTTCTACGCTTGGTACCAGGCCCATGCCTCGGACCCTTTCGACTTTCAGGAAGAAATGCTAAAGTATTGTCGTTCCGACGTGGACATTTTACGGCGTTGCTGTGGAAAATTTCGAGAACTGTTCATGGAACACGGAGGGGTCGATCCTTTGAAAGAAGCTTGCACCATTGCCAAAGCGTGTTCCTTAGTGTACCGACAACGATTCATGCCTGGAAACAACGTGGCTGTCATCAGTCCTCAATCGACCAACTATGTCAAACGTCAATACACGGTCAAAGCCCTACGCTGGTTACATTACTTGTGCGACAAGGAAGACAAATGGATTCAGCATGCCCGCAACGGAGGGGGCGAAAAGACCATCGGAACGTATTCGGTCGATGGCTGGGAATTAGAAAAACCCCAAGATCGTGTACGAGTTTAACGGTTGTTTATTTCACAGATGTCCCGTCTGTTACCCTGATCGTGACACTAAAAATCAGTTTTTACATCGAACCATGGAAGACTTGTACCAGGCCACTTGTCAGCGACGCCTAAAGTTAGAACAGCAAGGATACCAAGTGGTGGAAATGTGGGAACACAAATACGATCACCGTTTGAAAACCGATCCCGAATTTAAAAAACCGTGGAAAGCTACCAGGTCATGGATCCCCTGAATCCGAGGGATAGTTTATACGGAGGAAGGACCAATGCCACCTGTTTGCTGTACCAAGCCGACGAAGAGAAAAGAGAAGAAATTAAATACTTGGACGTGTGTTCGCTGTATCCCTACGTGTGCAGATATTGTCGCTTTCCTTCAGGGCACCCACAATTGTTGACGGAACACATCGACCTGAAAAACATTCGACAATACTAAGGCTTGATCAAGTGCAAAGTTTTGCCTTCCACCGACTTATACCATCCCGTCTTACCTCACCATTGTCAAGGCAAACTGATGTTTCCTTTGTGCCGTACTTGTGCCGAAACGTGCAACCAAGATCAACCTTGTCAGCACACCCAGGAAGAACGGGCCTTGACGGGGACGTGGGTTAGCGTAGAATTGTTCAAAGCTCTGGACATGGGATACCAGCTGTTAGAAGTGTACGAAATTTGCCACTTTCCCAAGACACAACAATACCACATGGGTGACCCCACGCAGGAAGGCATTTTCGCAGACTACGTGGATGCCTTTTTGAAACTGAAGCAAGAAGCCAGTGGCTATCCTTCCTGGTGTCACACTCCCGAAGACCAAATTAAATTCAAATAGAAATACTGGGCACAAGAAGGCATTACTTTAGATCACATCGAGAAAAACGAAGGCAGGCGATCGTTTGCCAAAGTGATGTTAAATTGCTTGTGGGGGAAAAATGGCACAACGACCGTGTTTACCCAAGACGTAGTATTTGACAGTACCTTCCCGCTACTTTCAGATGATTCACGACAAAACCAAATTTATGAAACACGTGGACGTCGTTCGCGAGGATTTGATTTTAGTGAATTACGAAGGAGATCTGGACTTTGTAGAAGCCGACCCCTTTGGAAATGTCATTATTGCGGCTTGCGTGACAGCTCATGCTCGCTTAAAATTGTACGAAGCTTTAGAACTGTTAGGGGAACGCGTCCTGTACTTTGACACAGATAGTTTCATTTACATCGATCACCCGAGTCAACAGCACCTGACATCGAAGGAGACCGTTTAGGAGCCTGGACAGACGAGCACCCCGACGACAAGATTCTAAGTTTCGCAAGTGGCGGTCCTAAAAATTACGGATACGAATACCGGGACAAACAAGGAGAAGTGCACACGAAGTGTAAAGTGAAAGGATTGACTCTGAATTATCGTACCAGTCGAGTGGTGAACTTTGGCGTATTGAAAGAAGCCTTACACTCTGGAAAAGATGACCACTTTAAAGTGACCACCTATCAGCCCTGTACCAGAAGCGAGTGCGACTTCCCAATCATTTTACCTTACAGTATGGACATGTTGGTATTGGCCTGTATAAAAAAAGGAACCATAGGCAAGATCGATAGTTCATTGTGACTACCAAGACCAAACGAACAAGATGAATTGTTTGAAAGAGACAACATTTCAGTTTGGGGATTGTAAAAAAGTTTTATCTTCCCTAGTGTGACTAATATTGGATGGATAAGACCCATGCATTGCGACGGAAAATGTCCGGAAGGAAACTGCAAGTGTCCATGCGGTTACCATTGTAATTGCGCAACGGAGTTTTCGGACTAGTGCGATTGTGAGCCTTGGGATGGGAACGTTGCTGTACGTTGTGACCTTAACGATGCCGTAAAGCATCATGGGAACTTTGTTCTCACTACCCCTATCATGGAAAGTGATGCTGTGCGTGTCAAACCTGAGGGATGCAAAATCGATGTCCCTGGTCATCGTGGACACTTTATTGGGTTTCATGGCCGATGTGGATGTCAACCTTCACGTCTACCACCCTACGGATGTCATCCAGCCCTAGCAAACTCCTGTCCATGTCACCCAACCCTCATCGAAACGAACCTGTGAAAGATGAATATTCGTTCCCTGTGCGTTTGTCGGAATACTGCGACTTTGAAAATCGTTCAAAGGAAAATGGCCTAAGTATCTGGGAGGATCGACCCCCGAAGAATTAGCCATAGCCGGATTTTTCTATTTGGGCGAAGGGGATAAAGTCAAGTGCTTCAGTTGCGGTGTGTCACTTCACCACTGGGAACTGCAAGACTCGGCCTACCTAGAACATGGTCGATGGTCACCGAATTGTCATTACTTACCCTTAGTGGCACCGAGACATTGAAGTAACTTACCATGTCGTTGAAGAAGAAGAAACCAAATTGGCTAGGAGTCAAATGTTGGACATCACCGAGACCAGTATTTAAACTTCATTTCAAAAATGATATTCAATCATTACCTAAAGGACTGCAAGAGAAGATTTACAAGGAAGTTTGGCAGGGGTTTGCCAGAGTGAAATCTCAATGGGTAACTGTAACTTTTGTGTCGAGAAATTCACAAGAGGAAAGTGAAAAAACTAAACCAGTGTGTTAGATTTCTCTGGCTCAAGTGCGCATTCATCCTATTATATCGTTTTAGACCGTTTACATCAAAAGATTTCAATGAGATTCTTGGACGTTACCCTGAGTGGCAGTGGTCAGAAATTACGTACTATGTGGATTACTTTTACTCTAGGAGAAGATTGTAAATTGTACTGACTGACCTATTCATGGATACTTTGCTAGAGAACATTCGTGACTTGCCTGTGGAGTTGAGAGAACGCATTTACCGATAACTGGTCAAAATACAAGTCAAACGTAAAGAACAATTGCGTTCGTTACGTCATCAGATGTTTAACCATTGGTACCTGAATGGTATAAAAGAACCGATTCGTCAGAAATTGTTCCAGTGGTCAGACCTTGTTCAACACTTTGAGTTAGTGAATGATCGAAATGTTCATCATTTTGGTTACTTCGAGATTCACCTAGAGCAACGCATTGAGGAAGACAAGTTAAAGTATTACAAAGGTCTATTACGTGGAATCTACTTAGCGGAAGAGGAAACTTCTAATCGAACTCTGAAGTGTAGGTTACAGTTTGGAGCATTTAAATTTCCAACTGGAGAACGAAGATCTCTGGCTAGAAAGTACGTGTATTGCTTCCGAAACAAAGAGACTATAAAAACAGGAATCCATGCCACGACTTTTATCACATGTGATTGAACAGATTCCGTGGAAGGAACTCAATGACCATATTCAAACCGTGGATCATTACCATCAATTCTTACGAGAACTGTTTCCGTTCAATTTGGGTCGACAAGTGGTGTGTGTCTTAGTGACTTGTTTTCTGGGATTTCGTTTACCAGCCGATTCCTAGTGGACTCTTTACGAATAGTACTTACCACCCAAATGGCCTTAAATGGTCACGAAAGACTCCTTTTGATCAAAGCCTTGCGTTTTCATCTGGATACTTCTCGACCTCTACGGGAAAAAAAGATTCGTCAACTTTTAGCTACCGAAGACGTGTATGACGATGTGTGTGTAGCTTGTGACTTACACCCCATTGGACAGATGTACGTGCCTGGATAAAAAGGGGTTTTGAGGCTTGGACCCAAGAAGTGGCCCAGTGTGCTCGAGAGTTGTGATCAATCCTTTCAACGTCCAAAGAAAAAAGTCACTTTTCAACCTGTGTAAGTGACAGTACCAGAAGAAGAACTCGTCACTCAGGACAGGACTGTCGTGGACATTCCTGAAAGACCCTTTCGGGAGGACACTTGTGTGACCTTACCCAATATAGAACTGGTCAGAACATTACCCAAAACATGTTGTACAGAACTTGTTTCTATTCCACGTTGATGGTTTTCATGTGCCTTTTATTGTTGTATTTAAGCCTTTGGCTTTTATGTATTTTTGTATTTCGTGTTCATGTTTGAAACATCAATAAACGTGTCCTGAAAAAAAGTATATAAACTATTGTCTTGTCTGTTTTCGTGTCACAAGTGACATTCGAAACACTATGGCTACCTCTGCTGTCTCTGCACCCTCTTCCTCCACTGTCAAAGTCATCGACGAACACTTAGATCGTGCCAGTTGGGAGGCTTTGTATCTTCGCCATCCCTTTAACATGCTCATTACTGGACCTAGCGGTTCAAGCAAAACCGAATTCGTCAAACGTTTGATCGAACATAAACATCATTTGATCGATCGGCCACCTCAACGCATCGTGTAGTGTTACAAAGAGTGGCAATCGGCGTATAGCCTCTTGCGAGAAAGTCAAGGCGATTCCATCGTGTTTGTGGAAGGCATTCCTAAAGAAGACGACGGAATCGTCTCTGACTCCCGTCAAACCCATTTGGTCATTTTCGACGACATGTTAGGAGAAGACGAAGAAGAAATTAAACTTTGGTTCATGCGCAAAGGGCATCATCGTAATGCCAGTGTCATTTACATCACTCAAAATTTGTTTCAATAAAGTAAAGCCCATCGCACCATCAGTCTCAATGCCTATTACGTGGTCTTGTTTAAAAGCCCTCGAGATAAATCGCAAGTGCAAGTCTTAGCCAAACAGTTAGGAACGCCTTGGCTGACTCAGGCGTACGACGATGCCACTCAAACTCCACACGCCTATTTACTCGCCAATTTGAAACCTACGACTCCCGAGGATTTGCGATTTCGTACCCACTTGTTTCACCACTGGTGCCAAGACGGAGGGCCTGTCCTGTACACGTCTCCGTCCTCGACCTCATTTCACTCCCCATAAAAAAATCTATAAAAACCTCAGACCCTTTTTCGTCTGTCTCACTCTTAGTGCGAACATGACGTCCCTTCAGTCGCATCTTCCCGTCAAATTGATTCGTGCCTTGTATGGCATCAGTCGAGAAAAAGATCCACAAACACGAGCTCGTGTCTTAGAAGCTAGTCTCAAAGAAGTCTTACGATGGTTCACGGTGACGGCACGTCAATTACTCCAAGGAATCATTCAGATTCCTCATCAAACCAAACGCTTTTTTGATCGAAACAAAGTCGCTTTGGTCCAACTGGCCGATCCCCGCATCGACACTCAAACCAAAAAACAAATCATTTTGAAACCTGGAGGGAGCGGTACTCTAGGAGGTGTCATCATTCGCTCTTTCTTAAGATGGGATCCTAATGCTCACAAAGTTCTCCCCAAGAAAAAAGTCAAACGAAGCTCCAAGAAGACCAAAACGTGCCACGGTGTCAAGAGCAGGTCCCCAAGGAGACCCGTGTCTCCAAGAACGTCTCCAGTGGCGGGACCCTCCTCTTACCAGTCACCACTCCGGAAAAAGAAAAGACCCCAGAAAAAGAAGCAGAGAAAAAGTCCCCAGAAAAAGAAAAGCCCACAAAAAAATAAACTAGTCGCAAGAAGGGCACCTCGGCCAGGACGCAACCTTACACTTGCAAACCACGACCTGCAAGGACGGTGACCGCGTCTCCGGTAGCCTCAGGTTCATTTACTTCTCCTTTGATGACACCAACAACTGAGAAGTACTTGGAGACGTTGATCACACCAAGAACTTCTCCGTTGATGACCCCAAGAACTTCTCCAGTGGCAGGACCCTCCAATTTAGTGGCAGTGGCCGCTGCTCACAAAGTACCTTCTCCCAAAATCAAAGTCCAAGACAGATCGGGCATGTTACAAAGTTTACTGGATTTGTCCAAGCAAGAACTGGCTCGATTTAGTCCGTTGCGTACCCCTGCACGACGTGTCATGCCTGTCCTCAAGTTGATACGCCGTAAAGACAATCATTGGCGACGCGTTCCAATATAAAAAAGGCCTACGACAAAGTAGGGGTATCAGTGAACTTCCAAAAGATGTCACCTCAAAGAAGTGCACACCGTCACTATCGTCAAAAAAGAAAGAGACAAAGGCAGACTCGTCATCCGACAAAGCGCTTAGCCAAGCATCGACGTTACCCTAAGAAAAGATACAGTCGTTCAAAGAAAAAGAGGCGTCAACAAAGGGGAGGATTCCTTGGCGATTTTGGAAAAAACATTGTCACCTTTATGACAAAGCGATAGTCCCAAAAAAAAGATACAAGGGCGTGTGTTAAGTCATCGACGTTAGGGTATGTTTGGTGAATGTCCCGGAACCCACAAGCAAAGATGTCACCCTCCAGAAAACATTCCTCTTCTAAACCCCAAGGAAAGAAAAGGAAAGGACTGCCTCCACGTTTAGTCAAACATGGGGACATGTTATCTGTCCTGTCCAAAGCTTTTCCACCCCTGCGAGAAAAACCCATTCAAACGGCCTCCAAAGAGGTCATCGACACCGTGTGCGAATCTTGTTTGAACGTGTTGAAAGGCACGATCCCTTTGTCCAAACAACAGAAACAATGCTTAGGCAAACATCGTCACGTTCTTCGCCAAATTGTTCAAAAGCAAATTCTCATTCGTCAAAAGAAGAAGATGTTGGTCCAATGTGGAGGTATTTTACCCCTCTTGCTAGTCCCATTACTGAAAGGAGTCTTGGGAACCGTATTGGGAGGACTGTTGGGAGCAAGATAAAAAGGCCCTCTGGAGTCCCAAGATCTCAGAATCGACCCCTGACATCCCATGGAAGGACGAAAACTAGCTTTAGTGCCTTATAAACGATGGATTGAATACCATCGTTGGCAAGAACAACGCACCCCGCATTTACCTCCCAATCCAAATTTGAGCGAGATATCCCGGTTGCAACATGAATTGCAGTCCTTAATGGATCGCCAAGATTTGTCCGAAACAGAAAAATCGCAAAAGTACGGTCAACTCTTGCAACGACTGCAACTCTTTCACCAGAAAGCCTCAGACGAAACAGCTCTTCCCACTCTGAAAGATTTTAAGACCTTGATGAAAAGTGCAGCACCATCACTACTACCACCACCACTACCAGTGACCAAGACAGAAAAAGGAGAAGAAGAAGAAGAAGGGTTTCAAACTCCTCCAGAAAAAGTAAGCAAGTTAACAACACCACCTACCTCCAGAATTGGATGGATTAAAAAGATGATGACCACCCCTTCTTCATCAGAAGAGAAAAAGAAGGTGAAGACAGAAGTGAAACAAGAAAAGATATCCCCTGTTCAGACATCCTCCTCTGCGACACCTATTGCCGGTCGCACACGGAAAGCATTGCAATCCAAGAAAATACCCCAAGAGAAAAAGAGCAGCATCCTCCAAGAGTGGGTACCTTATTAACAAACAGACAAAAAAAATGGAAAAAGTGTTAGCCAGCATTTGCTACGATCCCTCCCATCCTGCAGGTTACGCAGGAGTTCAAAAATTGTATCGTGCTGCCAAAACGCGGCTGAAAGGTCTCCGTTTACCTCAAGTGCAATGATGCTTACAAGAACAAGCTACTTACACTTTACACAAACCCATTCCAGCAAGTTTGCCAGAAGTCGTACCCGAGTGGAAGGCATCCATTATCAATGGCAAGCCGATTTAGCCGATGTCTCTCATTTGGCCAGCTAAAATCGCGCCTACAAATGTTTTTTTTTTTTGTGTCATCGACGTCTTTTCCATATTTGCCTGGGTTGTGCCCTTGACTTCCCAATCGAGCCACGAGTTAGTGCGAGCCCTGCAACAAGTGTTAAAACAAAGCGGTCGTCACCCTCTTCGATGGCAAACGGACAAAGGTACCGAATTTCTGAACCAAGCTTTCCAAAAAGAATTAAAGAAACGTGACATTCATATTTTTACCACCGAGAATCCTGAAACCAAAGCCAGCATCGTGGAACGTTTTCAACGCACTTTGAAAGAATGTGGAAATATTTTACGCATCACCACACTCTGAAGTACATCGACATCTTACCGCACCTGGTGCAAGCGTACAACCAATCTTACCATCGAAGCATTGGACGTGCCCCGCAAGAGGTGACTCCCGAGAACGAAGTGCTGGTGTCTGATCGCCTGTTTGGTACGTCCCCGACGAGAGCTGTCCCCAAGAAAAGTGGAGTGTTGGCCGTAGGAGATTGGGTACGCATTGGCAAAACCAAATGCACTTTCGACAAAGGTTACTTACCTAAGTGGACTACCGAATTGTTTCGTGTCACTGAACGAGTGCATGGCCGTGATCCTGCCGTCTATAAATTGGAAGACATGAACGGAGAAGTGCTCAAAGGAACGTTTTATTTGCCCGAGTTACAACGTGTCACCAAAAAAGAAGACGACATGTACGACATTGAAAGCATTCTCGAACGCAGAACCCGTAAAGTAGGCAAACGACGTGTCAAAGAAGTAAAAGCACGTTGGAAAGGATATCCACCCAGTTTTGATTCTTGGATCGACGCTTCGCAAGTCATCGACTATAAAAAGAAGTGACCATCATGCCCTTTCACACAGACGCAGCTACGTCGACCACTCCTTCACCTAGTTCTTCTGTGCAAGATTTACAAAAACAACCCTTGTGGGTGTGGTGTGGAGAACGTGTGCCTAAAACGCAAATCGTCTTTTTCTGCCAAATCTTTGTGGTGTATTGTGTCATCAGGGTCGCCATCGCCAATTTGAGTTTGCAACAAGGAGACAAACAATTGTGGACCATTTTATTAAGCAGTTGCTACCTGCTTCCCAATCCCTCCCTGAAATTCACCTCGAACGGGAACAACGGGAGCCTTGTGTCCAGTGCCAGTGCCAGTCACCACTCCAACAACAACAATCCCATTTTGAGCGGAGACACGCCTCTGACGTCCAGTAACCCCTCGGACAGCCACAGAACTCTGGAATTATGAGCAATAACAACCAATTTTACTTAACCTTACCCAGTGACAGATCCATGGAGGTGTTTCCCAAGAACACTTTGTGCTGTTACACGGTCAAATTACGGGAACAACGGGAACCTTGTGTCCAGTGCCAGTGCCAGTCACCACTCCAACAACAACAATCCCATTTTGAGCGGAGACACGCCTCTGACGTCCAGTAACCCTTCGGACAGCCACAGAACTCTGGAATTATGAGCAATAACAACCAATTTTACTTAACCTTACCCAGTGACAGTTCCATGGAGGTGTTTCCTAAGAACATTTTGTGCTGTTACACGGTCAAATTACCTCAGACCATCCAATTAGATCACGAAGCCCATTGGGAAGTGGCTTTGGTAGAAATCATTCACCCGACTCAAGTCCTCAATGTCCTTCCTAATCAAAATTTTTTTACGGTGGAAGTTCATGACAAGCAAATGCTAAAGTACTTGAATAGTTTAAAATATGACAATAAAACCTATGATGACAAAACTCAAAAGTGGACCTACCACTTGTTCATTCCCCCAGGCTATTATTTTAGCGGTCAACATTTGGTCAGCACCATTACATCCAGATTTAATGTCGTGTTTCTTAAAGCTTTGGGAAGTGTCAAAAAAAGTTTCACCATCGAGTACCACAAAGCAGCTCGTCGCTTGTTGATGAAATTTGACGGAGGTAAAATCATGTCTATTTTACTTTGTCCTGAATTGTTTGACATCTTGGGGGGGGACATGGACATGAGAATGGCCATGATCAAGAAAAACGAATTACTAGTCATTTCCGACAACGATTCTTTTACCAAGTTATTTCGTTCCCCAGTAGAACTGAACCAAGGACTGAATTTGATCTTTGTGTACTCCGATGTAGTGGAGTATAACGTGGTGGGACACACCTCTGTACCTGTACTGCGTGGCATTCCTTTCAAAGTGGATTCTGCCACGGTCGCTGACGAGGAAGGTGGAAACACTTATCACGTTCACCGCGACTTTGTACATCCTCACTATTCGCCTGTCAGCAAGTCGTATTTGGACACGGTCAACATTGCTATAAAAGGAGATCTGAGACAAAATATTCCATTTACCAAAGGAAAGGTCACGGTGAAACTCCATTTTCGAAAACGGTTCTCTAACGACTCCTAAGTCATGTATCCAGTGTACCGATGGGTTGCTCGACAGCGAGGACACGGTTTAGGAGATATGTTGAAATCGGCTTTTCGTTCGGTGGCTCCGGTGTTGAAACCGATGGTGACACGCGGATTGCACGCCTTGAAAGATGCCACATTGACACACGGCAAAGAATTTCTCCAAAATGTCATCATCGACAAACAAAACCCCAAAGAAGCTTTCTTGAGGGCAGGCAAAAATGTCTTGCTGCAAACAGGTAAAGACCTTTTAGGCCGACGAGAAACACCTATAAATGCCCTGAACGCTACCGAGTCAGGCATTCCTACTTCCCTGAAGCCACAGCAAGGACAAGGCAGAAAGAGACGACGAAGAAAACACCCTTTCACCAGACTTCACACGTCTAAAGCTAGAAAGACAAAGAAAAGAAAAACCGTTCGAGACGTTTTCGATTATTGAGAAAGAGAAAAAAATGATGCACCGAGAGTCTTGCGCTTGTTCCAAGTCGGAACTAGATCTGTTTGCCATGCCATCCACCATGATGACCATGCAAGAATCCCAATGGGTGGAATTTCATACCGTCTCCTCTTTGACGGATTCAGCTCCCATCGAGTTTGATATCAAAGGTCAGCCCGAAGATCTGAATAGCAGTTACCTGTATTTGAAAGTCAAAGTGATCAAAACGGACAACACCAATCCACGAGGCGATGCAAGAGTAGCTCCTGTCAACAATTTCATGCATTCCTTGTTCAGCGAAGTGGACTTGTACTTGAATAACAAACTGGTCAGCAGCAGCATGGATACTTGCCTTTATCGTGCCTACCTGGAAAATCTCTTGACGTACGGAAAAGAAGCCAAGAATACTCATCTGGATGCTTGCGTGGTATGGAAACCTGACACAGCGGGTGATAACACGTTTAACGACACAGCCTTCACAGCAGATGACGAGCCTCACAATGTGGGGTTTAACACATGTAGAAATAATATTCTGCAAGGACGAAGTTTAGAACTGATGGATCGTTTGCATTTGGACATGTGGTTACAAGAAAAGTATTTGCTAAACGGAGTGGATGTCCGCCAGAGACTGAATCGTAGCAATGCCGCTTTCCATTTGATGGCCCATGCCAACGAATACAAAACCATCATCCAAGAAGCCAGACTCTACGTGCGTCGTGTGGAAGTGTTACCCAAAGTGGGAAACGACGTCAGTCACACGTTGAGCAGAACGACCGCCAAGTATCCGATACGACGCGTAAAAGTGAAAACGTTCACCATTCCCACTGGACAGCGATCTATGATCGAAGATCATCTGTTCCAAGGACAGTTATCCAAGCGTTTGATCATTGGTATCGTAAGCAATGCAGCTTTCAACGGAGCCTACAATGAAAATCCGTTCCAGTTTCAACACTTTGGCGTGTCCAAGATTGAAGTCAGTCGCGACGGTAAGACCTTGTGTACCCGACCCTTTGAGCCTAACTTTGGTGCCGCGAAGAATTATTTGAGATCGTACTTGTCCCTGTACGAAGCTACCGGACAGTTAGGAACCAACACCAGTCATGGTATTACGTACGACGATTATGCAGGAGGCTACGTTTTGTGGGCTTTTGATTTCACTTCAGACCAAGGCAGCGACGAGGGACATTTTCACCCTATAAAATCCGGTCAGATTCGAGTGGAACTTCAGTTTGCAGGTTCTCTAGCTCACACGGTGATCGTCATCCTGTATGCTGAATTTGACAATACGATAGAAATCAACAGTTTGAGAGAAGTCATTCTAGATTATTAGAGGCCATGGAAGACTATTATCCCTCTTTACCTAGTGGAGTAACTTTGGACATGGAATTTGAGGAGACCGTGGAAGAAGAATCTCAAGACAAAGAAGACGAAGTTATGATGAAGTCGAAATGGCCAGAACGAGAAGCGCATTTAGTCTTCTGTTTTGCTACAGTCCTGGCAGAAGGAATTAACCAAGGAAGAATGTTATGGATGTCAAAACGATCATCCCAGTCAAATTCAACACGATAAATGTCTGATGCTGAGTCAAGAAGAAAAATTGGACGAGTATCTGGACGAAGCTTGGGGTCTCATCTCGAAAGAAGTCGTGTTGCATCAGTGGTATAAAGGCTTGCATGAACATTCTTGTCCTCCATTAACGCCTCTGGAGATCCATCGCATCGAAACTCTCATGAACCAGGGTCCGAGGTCGGAGCTAAACGCCTTTTACTTGTCAGACATTTTCCAAGAGAAAATCAGGATCGAATTGATCGCTTATCATTACCTGTGAAGACAAAAACCACACAAATAAATAGATACCTGGGAACTTTATTACCTTTTGAACCACAGTTCGTACACTGCTTCTTGGAATCATGTCGTATGTGCTAAAGATGAACTCCCTCATCGCAAACCTCAAGACCATCAAGCTTATGTGATCAACACGGACGAGAGTCATCTCCCAGGAACCCACTGGGTAGCCGTCTACTTTCCTCAAGAAGGATGTGTGGAATATTTCGATTCGTATGGATTGCCTCCTTTGGAAGACGATATCATTGACTTTATGTGAAGAAATGCTCAGACCACACGATTCAATAATGTAAAATTACAAGGCACAGATTCCTTGGTGTGTGGACAATATTGTGTGTATTTTCTTCAGAATCGCAGCCTGGGCTATTCCTTAGAACATTTAGTGACTCATTTTGATCCTCGTTCTTCTTCTAGAAACGATGTGAAAGTAGATCGATGGTTTTGTGACCATTATGCTTATCTTTTGTCTCAAGCTAGGAAACGTAGTGTCCATCAATGGCCTAATGACTTCCAACAGTGGAAATCACAATTTCATTCACAACGTTGTCAGCCTTGTCCAAAATGATGTGTTAGTTAAAAAAATGTTTGTTATTTGAAAAAATGTTTGATGATATATTGAATGGTTATTGTTAAAAATGTTATAGTTGTTTGTTAGTGTTAAGTGATTTTGAAAAAAAATGTTTTGAAGAAAAAAATGCCTTTGTGATTTGTTTTGCTATAGGTATCCTGATTCATGCTCTTTGACTTCTTGCTATCCCTCCCATGATACTCATTGAACGTTCCGACTCAAAAACCGTGTAAGGATGTTTTCCTTCACGTCCGCGCTTTGACTATAAAACCGGGGGCAGTCTCCAGTCTAACTATCCATTGTCGACTCATCCTCCTACGAAGATGTGCTCCAGACTACCTAAGCTAAACGAAGCCTACGTGAATTTGCATATGGTCAGACACAGTCTGATACCGAAGCCAGAAGAGATAGAGAATGTGAGAATGTTAAAAGTCACTGAAGACCTAATAGAAGAGCTCTTCAGAGAACAAATTAACAGGGAGAAAGAAGAATGGACAGAGAAGTACAGACTTCCGAAACAGCAGAGAGAGCAGCAACAGCAACAAGAGCAGCAGCAGCAGCAGCAGCAACCTGAACCTGACAGAGGCTTTGTCGAATGTCGTATCGATACCAAAGAGTTCTTCTTCTCTTTCCGAAGAAGCAGACCTTATCCTGGGAGAAAGCCTATCGTCAGAGGAGGCCGCAATCTTAGAACCTAAAAGATTGCCATAGCTTCAAGTTCACACGCAAAAAAAACAGCCCTTTTCAGGGCTACCCCAACCTCTAGAAAAGAAATAACAATCGATTGCCTATAATAAGTTAAAAAAATAGAAGTGCGTGTATAAGCACATGAATTGTTTATCTTACTTAGAAAGTGTGTGTGTGTGTGTGTGTGTGTGTGTGTGTGTGTGTGTGTGTGTGTATAAGTATTTTCTTTAAGTGACTTGTCAACATGTTTTAGAATAGTGATGGGTAGTATAAAAAAGTGAGTGTTTCTTTTAGGTCCGCGCGTTGTTTGGTCATGATCTCGGTAATGTAAGTTTTGTCTTAGGGAATGTTTTCCTTCACGTCCGCGCGTTTTAAGTGCTGATCTAGGTAATATAAGTTTTGGGTCTTAGGGGAATGTTTTTCTTCACGTCCGCGCTTTTCGTATAATTACAAAACTAGTCGGCAGTCGGGCTACCCATCGTTGACCTTTTAACAGCAAGACAATGAATACAAGGATTTAAAACTTCTAGAACTCCAGATGCACCTGGAATATGCCAGGCGTATAGTGAATGAGCTGGCTGCGGAGGCCATTGTTGAAGAAGGGAGAATAAAAGAGGAAGAGGAGCAAAAAAGGAAAAAAGAAGAGGAGGAAAAGAAAATAGGAGAGAGGATGGCTTACAATATTCCAGAGACAGAGGATTGGGGTGCTGAAGCCAGTTATCCTCCCTCTGCGCTCCTAGTCAAAAGAGTGAACTGGGAGAAAGATTGGAGGTTTAGATGTGTCTGCGGTGCCAGGCCGGGGAGGTGCAACCATTAGCCAGGTGCCCTGGAGTTCAAAACAAACAGCCATTTTCAGGGCTAGCCAAAAAACTTGAAAAGAGATAGCAATCCATTTGCCAATGTGTGTGTATGTGAAGTAGTGTATTTATAAACACTCACTCTTTTCCTGTTAAGATTGTATGTGTTTATGTATATGATTGTGTGTTTGTAAGCGCTAGCGTAGGTTTGTGTGGATAGTAGATTATTGGGTTTTGTAATCACTCACGTACGTTTGTGTGGATAGTTGATTTGGGTTTGATTTTAATGCTTTGCTTGTGTGGATGGTAGATTTTGGGTTTAATTTGGCTGCTTTGCGTGTGTGTGGATAGTATAGTTTGGGTTTTGTAAGCGCTAACGTACGTTTGTGTGGATAGTAGATTAATGGGTTTGATTTTTTGCTCATTGGCGTGTGTGGATGGTATATTTTGGGTTTGTTTATTGCTGCTTCGCGTATGTGGATAGTAGATAATATGAGATGAGAAAAGTAGGGGATGTTTTCCTTCACGTCCGCGCTTTTCCTATAAGAACTCATAGTGTTGGTCGTTCGCACCATAATAATAACGGAAAGAAGAACATGGCAACAGTGACAAGTTTATTTAACGATTTGAGACATAGCTATTTTTTGGATCATGGATGGGACTTATGTAGTAGAAAGATTGAATAAGGAAGGAAGATTTGAAGGTAGCCTGAACAATGTGAAGAGTCTTGGAGTAGCAAAAGACCTAATAGGGGGAATGATTGAGGAAGAAGTAGAAAGAATCAGAGGATTCATTGACCCACCTTACGTGAGAGTAGGTAGTTTAAAGGAAGCCTTGGATCATGTTATAGAAGTCGGGAGCTTCCTAGATAATAGCTTTTATTGGACTAACTGGTGGTACGTAAAGTAGGGTTTTAACCAGTTGATAAAAGCAGAAGAACTAATTAGAGAGGTAATGAAAGTGGAAGTGATGAAGATAAAAGAAAAATGGAGTAAAGAGAGAAATGAAGAAGAGAATAAGAAGAAGAAATTAGAATTTGAAAGATTGAATAACAACTGGATGAAGATCCAACAGAAATTCAGAGCGATGGGCCACCCTGACTGGATACCGGAAATTGAAAAGAGGAAGAAGAAAGGAATTTTGGAAAAGATAAGGGATGGATGAAGAACCGTAGGAAATAGAAGAAGAGGATGCATCGAAAAGACCTTGACTTTCATGCCTACCCCTTTTAAAAAAAAAAAAAAAAATAGAGACCCTCCCTGTTTAAATTTTCCCATGTTCAATTTCCATAGACCCATAAGGTCGGGACCGTGTTAAAATAGGGTCCCGACCCTGTTCAATTCCCCTTGACCCTATAGTGCCGGTCCTGTATTCCCCATGTTAAATTACATAGACCCTATAGTGCCGGGCTAGTTTTCCCCATGTTAAATTTACATAGACCCTATAGTGCCGGGACCATGTTTTTAAAAGTCCCATAGACCCGGAATCGCCCCCATATACTACTATTGAGCTAGACAATACTTATGTGTGATACGCTAAATTGTTATGAAATTGGGTCTTGTATCTTTTTTGTCTAATCATAACCCCATTCATTGATGTTTATGAAAGTTCCACAACATATCTTCAAACGAGTAATCTTTGACTATAGAGCAGTTAATTATTAACTGTTCAGAGACTTGTTATTTAGAGCTAATTGGGATTTTTCCCCTAATCGTTTGTTTATGAATAGGTCAGTAAGATTTCTAGCCACGTTTTAGTTGCAGCACACTCCGCTACTCCCAGGAAAATATGAACAATTCATTTGAGAGATCCTCCCCTGATGAACAATAATATTAGACAATTATTTCCGATATAGAAAAGAATCCACCGCTTGACATTAAACAATTCCCCACCAATCTTTCTCTGTACTGGACCAAATACAGAGATATTAGAAACCGATTTTTAAGCGTCGTAAAAAAAGGCAAAACTTGAACATCTTAGTAAATTAGCTAATAAACTTGAAGATGGCAGTAGTGGTCCAAACGTCTGGTGGAACATAGCCAAAAACCTTTCTGAAGAAAAATAGAAAATCATAGTATCCATCCCTGACACATGATGACTAATATTTCGATCTAGTCTTGAAAAAGCAACTTTACTGAATAAATATATCTCTGACTATTCATCTGTATACTTCCACTACCCTTACTATTCATCATTGGGGCCCCGAGTGGCCGTGTGGTCTATAGCGCTCACCGTTCCGGATCACTGCCATCTCACCTCTGTCTGCGTGGGTTCGAGTCCAAGGCTCGGCTAGCGTGGGTACGTGGGAAAGCCTGCCAGTAGCTTCTCGTGGGTCGGTGGTTCTTCCCTGGGTTTTCCAGGGTTCTTCCTCCACCAGTTATACTGGCCGCCATGTATAGCCTGTCTTGTGCTGAAAAATGGCGTTAAACCCTAGAACAACAACAACTATTCATCATTATACTTCCACTACCCTGACTATTCATCATTATACTTCCACTACCCTGACTATTCATCTGTATACTTCCACTATCCTGACTATTCATCTGTATACTTCCACTATCCTGACTATTCATTTGTATACTTCCACTACCCTGCCCACACTACGTCTTCCTGGTACTGCCCTTAATAGTGTAATAAACCTAAGGTATATGCTGTTTGTATTTACGTCTCCGTTTATAGCTTTGGTAGATGTAAGTGAGTATTTGTTGATTATGGAGAGCCGGTGTTGGAAAGATAGTTCTCAGCCCATGCAATTAGCTGATTTCTTGGGGGAATAAACGTTATCATAATGGATACTTTACGCATTTCATTTTATAACTATCGTTCATTAACAAGAAATATACAAAATGTAAGAACTTTATTGGATAGTTCCGATATTTTTTTTTTACAATAATTGTGGCTTCTCGACAGTGAGTTAGACTGTCTCTCATCCGTACACGACGAGTTCTATGGATCAGGGGAATTGCCAAACAAATCTTCTAACGATAATCATACAGGCAGACCTTACGGAGGTGTCGGCGTACTATACCGTAGATCTCTCGCAAGTATTATAGAAGTACAACACCTCGATGATCCCAGATTAATAGGTATTAGTATCCATACGGGGGATTCCTCTTTGCTTTTTGTCAATATCTATTTACCTTGTGATCTTGCGGAAAATGTTGGGGAATTTGTAGATTATTTGGGCAAAATTAATTCTATTGTAGAAAATGCTAATACTCAAAATGCTTATGTAGTAGGAGATTGGAATGCTAATACGCTCAAATCCACACTCTTTGGAGATGAACTTCGTCTATTTTGTGACGAATATGGTTATATCATATCGGACTTAAAACTAATCGTAGACCACACAACAAATTTTACTTACATCAGTGATTCACACAATGCAGTGTCTTGGTTGGATCATTGTGTCTCTACACAGTCTGCTCATTCCGCTATAACTGATATGAGAATAATTCACACCCTAGTAGAGTCCGACCATCGTCCTACTTTAATGAATATTAAGACTGATCTACTTCCCAAATTTGTTTCATGCCCCAGTGAACTCTTAAATTTGAAATACAACATCAGTTGGTCAGACCTTACTTCTGATGAAAAACTGAATTATACTCAGACATCTGCATTCTTATTAAACAAGATTGAGACCCCACATTGTGTTGCGATCTGTAATGACCACGGCTGCACTTACCAGGTGCATATGAAACAGATAAATGGATTATACACTGATATAGTAAAAGCTTTGTCGAACTCTGGTAATAGCTTGACTAGTAAATCCAAACGCGGTCACCGGGTTATACCAGGTTGGAATGACTGTGTCAAAGAACTACATGAATTTGCACGAAATGCTTACCTTATGTGGCATGATAACGGTAAACCTCGTCACGGCCATCTCAGTAACCAAATGCGCCAAACAAGAGCACAATTTAAGTATGCTCTTAGATTATGTAAGATGGAGGAAGTAAAACATCGAGCAGACTCGTTAGCACAAAAATTTGAAAATGTCGACCAACGTGAATTCTGGAAGCAAGTTAAACAAAATACTACGACAACTTCCAACAAACTACCAATTTGCATTGATGGGAACCATGGTCAGAATAATATATGCAACATGTGGAAAAATCATTTTGAAGACTTACTCAATAGTGTTAAAAATGAATCGAATAAGAAGCATGTGCTTTCAGCATTGAATACCCCTTCTGCTCCTACTGAGGAAATCACATTATCTGAGATCCAAAGTGCAATTACAAGACAAAAAGGCAGTAAATGTCTAGGATCAGATTTTTTATATGTGGAACATTTTAAATTTTCAGATACTAGACTTCATGTGCTTTTGACGATTTATTTAATTGTATGTTTGTGCATCACTTTGTACCAGATGATTTCAAAAAAGTTACAATTATACCGCTACTAAAGAGCAAAATTGGTAACCTGGCGGACAAAAATAACTACAGACCCATAGCTCTTACGACTATTATTTCAAAAATATTTGAATGCATCATACTGCAAAGATGTGAAGTCACAATCACCGATAATCAGTTTGGTTTTAAAAAGCAGCATTCAACAGATTTATGCATATATGCCTTTAAGGAAACTGTTAGCTATTATGTGGATCATGGTAGCTTAGTATTTGCATGATTTTTAGACGCTAGCAAGGCATTTAATAGGGTCAATCACTGGACACTCTTTAAAAAGTTGATTGATATTAAAATACCTGTCTACATAGTTCATATTTTAGTTAACTGGTATGGCAAACAGTTGTATTGTTACGATGGGGAAGTGTAATATCCCGCTCTTTCCATGTAACCAATGGGGTGAGGCAGGGGGTATTCTTTCCCCTTTGTTATTTAATGTGTATATAGACGAGTTAAATCGTAAGCTCGGTCAGTGTTGCGTGGGGTTACGTCTGCCACCAAATGCGTTGTTTCTTAACAATTTTAGCTTTGCTGATGATATGTCATTGATAAGTCCTTCTATCACAGGTCTATGGAAATTATTAAAGATATGTGAACAATACGCATTTGAGAATGATATCATCTATAATACAAAACAAATCAGTATGCATAGTCTTTCAGCCAACTTCTTCCAAATTACCATCTCCTCCCCCTGTACATCTTATCGGCAATGCTCTTACATATGTCAACAGTTACACCTATTTGGGTCATATTTTGAAATCCAATCGGTCGAATAATGAAGATATGATGAGACATTACCGATCTTTGTACACTCGAACAAACATGCTTCTACGTAAATTTAAGAATTGTTCATTGAATATCAAAATTAGATTATTCAAATCTTATTGCTGCACTATGTATTGCGCTCCTCTGTGGACAAACGTTAGTGAATCTCTGAAAAGAAAACTAGTCATTGGTTATAATGATAGTCTTCGTTTTCTAATAGGTCTTCCTAGGTGGAACAGTGC
This sequence comes from Sinohyriopsis cumingii, assembly GCA_028554795.2. NCBI lineage: Eukaryota > Metazoa > Mollusca > Bivalvia > Unionida > Unionidae > Sinohyriopsis > Sinohyriopsis cumingii. The sequence goes on from CM068824.1 coordinate 160,106,241, forward strand.
CTCCAGCATGTTTGTAAATCATACTGTATTCAGTTTTGATGAAGTAATGAGAAAGTATGTTTTCTTAATGATGACAAGAATATTTAATAGTAAGAACTGTATACTGAAATCTCTTTGGAACTATGACATTCATTTAAATTCTCACATTATTAGTAGATGGAACAAATTACTATTTAAATGTGCCGTTTAATTTCCTTCTTAACGCTGCATGGCACAATTATTTGTTTTAAATGTATCTGTATACTTGTATGTATGATATATATATATTCTTTTATGTTTACAATGTTTTTACTTTATAATTATATTTTAATTTAGAGGTATGGACTTTGTAGTCTGAAATAAAGAATTCTTATCTTATCTTATTACTCTGGTGACTTTAAGACAGCATGGATTAGTTTCGTTAAATCGACCCTCCCTACGTTATTGGCACAGGGAATTCTCTGGATATTTTTAGGTATACATGTTTAGTAATTTGAGATAGGAATAATTCTTTTCATCGTGTGTTAGGGTCCTGTTTTGCACTGAAATGCGCGGTGAGAAGTAATAATATTCGGCTTGGAAAGACATAGTGAGGAGTCATGCAAATGTGAAACAAGTTAGAATTTCATGACGTATAGTTATAAGTTGATTACAGAAAACATTATTTGTAGTGTTTGCCCCTTTCAGTTGATAAAGACTGTTGTCTTGAGGTCAGTGGAAATCGAGAAAACCTTGACTTCAAGCGACGCTCACGCACGTATTCGATTGGCTCGGGGAGATAACTTGCGTGTAACAATACCAATCTCATTAGTAATAATACGTATTTTTAAAAATGCACTTTCACGTCTCGGCATTAGCAAGTCGGGGGATCCTGGCAGGATCCATATTGAACTAATTAAGGAAGGCACTCGTATATTATCCCAATATTTATTAGAAATTTTAAATTATTTGCTCCAAACTTTATATTTTCCAACAGTGTCTAAAGAGGCTAATGTTATAATTTAAAAATAAGGGAACACACATTTTTTCTCAAATTGCAGACCTATGTCCCTAAGCTGCGTTGACAAATATTTGAAACATGAGTATTCTAATATTTATATTAAAATTTATCAGCCAACAACCTAAGTAGTATTCTGAAATTTGCCCCACCCCATCCACCCCAAAAACTAAAACCCTCTGCTGTTTTACATGTGTTTACTATGTATTTCCATTTCCATAAGAGTCAACAAAAGTAAAGATACTATACTGGTGTTCTGAAATATATGTAAAGACTTTGACAAAGTCTAGTATAAATGTTTAATTTTTAAAATAAGAAATATTGGAATTGGCGATAGACTGTTGGAAAGGTTTAAAACAATTGTTTTTGAAGGTTACACATCAGATCAATACAATGTCGGGGCGTATATGCCTCAGAGATCTATAATTGGAACACTGTTAATTTAAATTTATATTAAAGATATTGACGTTAACTCTGGTATAAGAATATAGAGGATTCTTCGCTATCAATAATTGTAGAGGCCACAAACATGGCTACATAAAATAAATCTTGTGTACTGATCAATGATTAATTGATTTTAATTCAGGCATTGTCAAACCAATTAAAAATAATAAATTAGTTCAAGAATTTAAAAAATATAAACATAGCATCATTAGGTTCTAATTATTCAGCTGCTCTTTGTCAAATTAAAGATTTAAAAAAAAACTTCAAAGAATTTTTGAAATGTTAAAGTAATGTCACACGATTCCAACTTATTAAGTGTGCTGCTCTTTGCAATATAAAAGTATTTCAGTGAATTATCTATGATCAGAGAGAGAGAGAAAGAGAGAGATTGCACCAAAACTGCACTTCACTGAGTTATTGTACTTGAATGCATGTATCCTGGGTCGATGAGCGTGTTTTGGGACATTCTTAGGATCCTACTCGATAATTATACACGGTAGAATTTTACTGATCACTGTCCTTTTTATTTAGTTTTATTATATTTAATTGCCTACATGTATCCTGGATAGTTGAGGGTGTTTGAGACAGTCTTTTGATGTTTTAGGGTAGTCATGGGGTCTTTCATTTGGTGATAATTACAAACATGGGGGAACAACTCTCCTGATCTTACTCGATAATTATACAATGCAGGAGTTTACTGATCACTGTCTTTTTTAAGGTTTGATTCAGCAAAATTGCATTCATGTCTCCTGAGTAGATGAGAGTATTTTCGGACAGTCTTGTGCTAGCCCCATTACGTTCAGGGTGACAGACCAAAAAATTAAACTGTTGGGTGACTAACTCATGAGTCATGCATAAGTTGTTGGAAATAATCAAACATAAAATTGTTGGACAGATTTGGGGTGGCAAACAAGTGTTAATAAAAATTGCCTAAACATTTAGAACAGTTTTTGCTTTGATATTCTTCAAAGGAATAACCTATGGAAGTCTTGAGGACGAACACATTATGGTCAACAAGTATTGGCTGCTTGACTTGGTATTAGGTAAGGAACCGACAGTCTACCATTTTTCTGTTAAATGGCTTGTCAAATAGTCAAATGCAGGAATAGGTTGCAGATGTGCCTTAGATATCTTCTGCTTGGGATTTCCTGCCATTTGACAAGTGTGACAAAATCTCTGATACTTATAAATATCACTTTTAATATTCGGCAAATAAAAATGATTCAGGATCTCGTGATAAGTCTTACTGACACCAAAACGACATGCTTAAGGTGTTTTATGGGCTAGACTATGAATTTCCTGTCTATATGACTTTGGAAAAACAATTTGATTGCTCACTGACCACTCATCACCAGCATGTACATCAGGTGTCTCCATGTTTTCATAATGACCCACTTTTTCACAAAGTAACAATCTGGTACTTGTGTGGCCTTAATTTCTAAAACACAAGTTTGTGTCTTCCCTGAGGAATAGTACATGGGGGCCTATAACTCACATTAAAATGTATTGCATGTTTATAAAGTAGCTGTTACTTTCTGCTCAGATATCTATGAACTTCAGTCAGAAATTAGCTAGTGGTTTCTATTATTCTGTGAAGAAACTAACTTGCTTATGAATCTCTCTCTCTCTCTCTCTCTCTCTCTCTTTGCTGAGTGATCAAGTAATCAAACTAATGGAGTTTACCTCATTCATTTTCGAAGGCACATATATTATAGATAACAGGCCGAATTTAAAATTTTATCTCAGGTTCATAAATATAATAGTTTTATGACGGTCAAATCGTCAGAAATAACAAATTAACAAATAAAATATAATCCTTTTCATGGAATTTTATCATAGCATGTGCAAACAACTTATTATATTCCTTGCAAACAAAAAACTTCTCTAAAAAGTGAGCATTTTTGTACAGAGTGTATAATGAATACAGATCCAGTAATGGAATGTTTTTGGGACTTAATTCTTGACACATACACTAGGGAATATAACCTGACTCTTCTTGAGTCATAATTTACAAATGTATTGGTATACAAAAAGTAATGTGTCTTGGACAATCCAGAATTTACAGTTTTAATTCCTCAGAATTTGAAATTATGAGTGTACGTCCAATACAAAAGCCAAATTGTGTGAAAAGCTTGTCTTTATTCATGTTTTATTCATGTGAAAGTGAAAAACAAAAGGGACTAGCAAATAGATGGTAAGAACAATGTAACAAGATAATCCAGGTATTTGTTCCTTATAATTGCCTACCTGTATGATAATTTATGTTTTAGACTAATTCATCTAACAATATTGTTTTTATGAGAGCCGGTTTACATTAAATATTTAGTTTTCTCTTATATTCCCTATGAAAAGTTAAACATAGGACGGAATATAATTTTTATTTATTTATTTTCTTTATTGCATAGTTATTTTGTGCTGATATTTTTGTGTCATGACAATATTAACTTATGTCTCAAAACAGAATAAAAAAATGATAAAATCACAGACAAATAAAGATTATTTTTTTTTTGGGGGGGGGACGTTACAACAGCTTGAGCTGTGAGTAGCCTTGTAGGCTTAAAACCTTTACAAGTTTTTAAAACAAATATGTGTATGGGGTGTGTGTCTTACTCTTCTAACTGAATACAATCACATCTGTAGAAGATACATGTAAAAATATGTTTTGATCTTTTTAACTACTACATTAATTTCATATCCAAATGTATCAAGCAAGTTTGGTACTGTATTGTAGCAGTAATAATAAAAACAAATTGAGCTGGCTACTGGTAGCGGTAGTACCGTTATTTATATTCAATATATTATATTTTTATAATTGCTACGAAAGGAGTCTGATGTTTTATCAGTGAAGTACCTTACAATCAATCATCTTATCTCTACTATAAGCATCATTTCATATATGGATGAATGCAATTTTAAATAATAAAAAATGTAGTTTCCAGTTTGATATATGTGGAAACAAAGCATCTCATAATAGTATGGAAATGTTCTTTATGTTTAGATACAGAAAATATATTTCATACCGTTAGAATTAATTTTCTTAAATAATGAAATATTTTCATATTTTTGTAGCATATAGCTATGCTACAGTATATGCTTTCTATCTGATATCCTTGTTTCAAGTCACTGGAATCTTGCTATTGTATTGGAATTGGAGATTTAAAATGAAATTATATATATATATATATATATATATATATATATATATATATATATATATATATATATATATACTGCCACTGTAAACTGCAGATTAACAGTACAAATTAATTACATCGGTATGAGAGAATAAACAGAATCATCATCTCTCTCTCTCTCTCTCTCTCTCTCTCGTGAATAAACAATAAAGAGAAAATATGGCCTTGATGAGGAGTTATCTGCAATTTGCTCAAACCTTATGAGGTCTTGACTGATACAAAAGCAGAATTTGCACTGCACTCTAAAATAAAAAACATGCTGTAAATTGATAACATTGTAAATGAGAATATATAAACAAATTAGGACCATAAACCTTGCTTGTAAGCGGCTACCCTATTCTGCCATCGTGCGGCAGCGGTCCATTACACCCACAAAATGTTCAAATAAAATGTGGCGGGAAGGGTCAGCGGAACTATAACGTTGTGTAAACACATCTGATTGTATACAGTTTGATATATTTAATTTGTTTTGTGTTTCTTGCAGGCCACGTCTCTTCCGAATGTTAATACTCTGAGAAATCAGCTGCCTGCAATGCTGTAATATAATTCGAATGATATGTTAAATAAGACGCCCAAATATGCCATAAGGTGATAGCCTATAACCTCTTGTTGCTAGGGTAAGGGGAGTAGTATTGTAAGAAATTGACGTGTCACAGCGCCATCTGTTGTCATAATGAAGCATTATTTTATGCTAACTTCCGTGATGCTAACATGCAACGTGCTTGATGCTACATTATAATCATGATTTTAGAAGGTGCAATCTGTGTAACTTGTGATATAGCAAGTTTATAAATAGAATGTTAAAACTTGTAATAACTGACATAGCATTTGCCATACGACAAACTACAGAATGAATTCAGTAGTTGCCAAATTGCAAGATACAATGACGCAGAAAGAAACTAGATCTAAGAACTTACAAGCAGCCATTTACAGCTGACATCAATAAAGAATAGAACATTCATGACTAGAATTATGAATGTAGCACTTTCAAGAAGCTATTGACAATAATCCAGAAGGAAAGTAGCACTTGCAAACTGCCACATACAATCTGCATCAATGAAGAATACAATATACATTGATAGAATTACGAAAGTAGCACTTGCAAGCAGCCATTTATAATAATGCACCAAAGAAGATTAGAAAATACATACATATAATTATGGCGGTAATCCCCTTCCATTTATCACTGCCATCTCACCTCTGCCTGCGTTGGTTTGAGTCTCGGGCTCGCCAGTGTAGGTATGTGAGGCACCTTGCCAATAGCTTCCAGTTGGCTGGTGGTTTCTACCGCGATTTTCCCGGGTTCTTCCTCCACCATATATTCTGACTGCCGTGTATAGCCTATCACACTGAAAAATGGCGTTAAGCCCCCAAACAACAAAAGCAATAGCAAGTACAGATAGGAAAAATGTTTTAAATTTTAAGGCAATAAAACGCACATTTAATCACACATTAATGATCAGACGGTAAAATAATGGTAAAATTATATAATAAGTTAATCACATCACCTCTTAATAGCCTGCGATGTAAAGAACAGGTACGAAAAAATAAGTAATGTCAGTATTAAACAGAAGATCATAAATAAGGTTCGCAACAAATTTTTTACAAAGGAGATAGAAAGGTAATACAAGTTTCTTCTGATTTACGAGGACAATGCAGCAAGCCAATAAAAAATGATTTATCGAGAAATAAAACTTGCCTTCTAAGCAAGAAGAATGAAAACAAAAAAAAAACAACTATTCCACAAATCTCAAACAGCTGTAACGCTTTCTGATGGCACATGAAAACTAATCAGCGTTGACCTTGACCATGACTTCGACATGCGTAACTCGTGTCTGAGTTCCATTCCCTGATATAAGTAATTATATCTCAAACATGTTAAAAAGATCTAGACATTCATTTCAACAATTCTACAATGAACAGATGTAGGGTCGCTGATAGAGAAAGGCTCATCGCAAACTTACGCATTTAGCCCATTTGCAAAACAGATAGAGACTAAATGCAACGTTCACGTACATCAGCTTAATATTTGATTTTTGAAGACCTATTAATTTGCTGCATAGATTCAAAGTATGAACGGGTCCGTTTTGGCTTTTAGGGTTAGCGTGCAAGACCCGCGACAAAAGGGTGTTTGAATCCTACCATCGGTTACCGTGGTTGGTTCTTGAACAAGGCTTTTACTTAAATTGCACATAGCCTTCATGTGTTGGTGTACCGTATACAAACAATGTGAATGTAAACCAACATCTCTCAACATGCTGTTAGTGTGCTGATGATGACAAAAAAACAGAGACCAGTCCAGGATGACCTTTAAAGTTTTAAGTGGACAAAAATATAAATTGCAAGTACAAAATTATGAACCCCTAGATTAATATATGTTTAGTATTTTAACCCATTTAATATTATTATCATCAAAGCCTAAGACCCACTTCCCACCCTATTAGAAAATAGTGTTTATATCAGGTCATGTGGGCCCATGTAGCCTAAATGGAAAATTTACTAGTACTCTGGTGTGCCGGTTTGACCCTGGTACTTGAATTGCATAGATGGTTAATTCAACGTCGATTAATGAGCAGCATCAATGAACAGCCATCCAGTTCATTAGTTAGAAAGGAAACCGGTGTTCGCAGGCATCTACAAACTACATGTTTACGTGATAATTGAACATCAAAGGTCAAGTTAGCGTGAAGATAGCAAGAGACAGATTTTACCAATATATTTTATATTCAAACTTGGAAGCCTAACGTCTCGACCTATCCTATTTTGATATTTAACAGTTGGAATTCGGTCTGTTCTTGAAAATGGACGGTAAGTGTCGCTTATGATACCTTTTGGAATCAAAGAGATAAAAGATACGCATGTTAGTAATATAAAACGATTGCGATTAGCAAAGCATGTATTGTATAAAAATGTGTTCCAAACAAGAAAACAAGAAAACAAAAATTTCGCAAATTTATTTCTCTCTCATAAATCATATACATGTATACTGATGAAAACCGTATGATTTGCAGTATTTCATCCTGCACCTGTATGTATGTATGTATGTATGTATGTAATGGTTTAAAGGCACGTTAAGATATTCCTGTCTATAGTGTACCGATTTAAGTTTAACTTCCAAAAATATAAAGGCAAAAATTACAAAAAACTTTAGAAATAAATACCCATATAAATTATGGTAAATATATAGTCTACAGTCGAACTTCAAATATCGGCAGGAGTTTTCCAGCTTCAGCAATATGTGTCGTTTACGTGAGCAACACAATACAGCATCATCTTTGATAATTCTTCCGTTCGAATGATGGAACTCTCCAATAGAGGATTTGTATCTTTCAAAGCGTGTTGTGGAGTTTTGATTTCAAATGTATAACGTATTGATTGACATCATAGTTAACACGTAATATTACATTCGGAAAGGGATGACTGAAATAATTTATCTTTATCTGCTACAACTGTACTGCTGTGCCCAGGCAGTCAGTATGTGGGAGAATGTCGGCTGCAATTTTTTTTAAAAAAAAGTGGTCGCATTGACAACAAGGATAATTGACCTGTTAAGACAAACAAATGTTTGGTGTCATCTTTAATTTGACGGAAATGGAGAAATGCATGCGCACAGTTTTTGGTTTCGAAAACTTGAACTCCATTTCTTTTCTGACCAGTGCAGAAATCTATATAATCATATAAACAGAACTATGTTTAATCTTTAACGTCGGCAGATTTAACATTGAGAGTATTTTTCTTTTGAGTTTTTGTTTATTTACTGCCTTCTAAATTTCGTGTTGTTTGATATTGCCTGGCAGAATAGTATTCTCTCGTTACCTTATTACGCGTAGCACTCGATTGTATACAACACATTAGCAATTAGAAAATTAACACTTAATAAAATCGATGTGTGCTTTAGTTAGACACTGTGCATGCCTTGTAGAGACAGAGAATGAATATTGAGCTATAGATATAAACCGCTTTGATGTATATCCATTTCAGGACTTGTAATGCTAGTGGTCAAGAGAGACCTATTTTTTAACAAGACTGAGTACATGATATTTTTCGGTTCGTCATGGAGGACTCCTGTCGTCCTAATTCATATAATGTACTTCAGATTTCAAACTTCTGTGATAACCCTGTACAAAATTCAGATTTTGATTTTCAAATATCAGACTCGTACAGAAAGTGAAGGTACTTTTGACTTTTGACTTTAGACTTTATACTGACGACATCTGGCTTCACATTTCAGTCTTCAGACTTTTAACTTCATAACCGGTACTTCGGGACTTTAAATTTCGGATTTTGAAGTCTGAAACTCGAAGTATAAAATAGTTAATCAAAATTCACTACAATTACTCCAGGAAATGGGGGCGGGGTGTAAAGAGGGGCAGGACGAGGTGGGTAGAAATTGAAAATATTCATTACCGTTTAGTGCGTATTGATGTTAAAAGCTTTTAAAGTTTTACAGTCTTACTGAACTGATAAGACATTGGCAGCAGCAGGAATTAGATTAGCATAACGTTATTGCTAACTATAACATCAACATTGAACAACGACTGCAAATAATCTGTTAGGTACATCTAATAATTAACATGATATCGTCATAAATACATTATAATTCACTTGCTATATACAGATACATTCGGGGTTCTAGATATTAAATCATAATGATGACAAAGCAAACGGACGTTTACTCTTTCCACCTGTCTAGTTATCGACCGCCACTCAATATGAAACGTTCCATGTTAAAACACTTGCATTTCAGATCATTAAGCAAACTGCAAAAAGGAGTTATGTAGTTGCATAAGATTGATGTAAGGGTAAATATTTGTCCAAAATTACTGGTGAAAGGGGTCATTAAATTCCGCATTATTAACTACGTGAAATAAGGCCACATTTCTAATTTTATAGGTTTTATTCAATGTCTGAAGATACGTAGTTACATAAGTAATGATCTATAATCAATATCAGAACCAGGTCTCAGATGCCCATTTATCGACTATACCGAAATTAATGGGCAATTGTAATCAATAATGGACTTGGCCGAACGTGATGGGCAATTATGATCATGAGTGGACATGGCCGAACTTGATGGGCAATTATGATCATGAATGGACGTGACCGAATTTGATGGGCAATTATGATTATGAATGGACATGGCCGAACTTGATAGGCAATTGTCCATAAAGAGCCGGTTTTAAACCCGAGAAATTAACCTCGAGAAGAAAATATATTATGTAATTTTCAAACAAAATGAAAACAATGACATTTGCAGATTGTACTGAATAATCTTTTGATAAGCAATTTTACAAATATAAATTACAAAGATAATCTGCTTTGCCATATATAAAAAGTTAATATTTGAACAAACAAACAAACACAACTGAAAATTTGCAATTATTGTTTAATGATTTTTCAAATTTTTGAGACTGCCATAAGCGTTCGGATTAGTTCACCGGATGTCCTGAAATGACTATTCGTGAGAGGTAACACCGGATGTCCTAAATTGACTATTCATCAGAGGTAACACCGGATGTCCTGAATTGACTATTCATCAGAGGTAACACCGGATGTCCTAAATTGACTATTCATCAGAGGTAACAAGTTCGAATCGGAATTTATTTTGTTGATCCTTTTTAACCGTGCACCTGTCACAATAACACATCTTATTCTTTAAAAAAAAATCATCACTTTCTTTTCAATGTCCTGCTCTTGTAATCTGAATAACATTACACAGAGAACATTGCAAATGGTGCATTGTCCATTTTGTCTTTCTGTCTGCAAATACAGTATATGCGCAGTCTTTTGCCTACTTGCAGGTGATTCCTAACTCGTGTAAACAGGCCATAAATAATATACTGTACAGCTTATGTACTGGCTCGGCTCATGCGACCAGTAATGTGAATACCTGCATCGAAGAAGATTCTTCATTAGTCTCGACCATCTCTTTTGCTTGGAATGATGTAACATCAGAACCATGTACGTGTAGAAGACCTGTCAGACTTCCCAATGTAAACAATAATGTTAACGTTTATAGAAAGAAACAAAGTTTAACTGATCATCGAGCGTTAAATTAGATGTTAAATTCAATTCTGGAAAATATATCATATTTGTCTCGAGGCCGTGTATAATCTAACTTATTATTACGCAAACAAATTTCAAATCACGGATGCTGGTAAGGATGGTGGTATCAAAGTAAAGACTGTTATCAGAGTCTCCATGAAGCCGTCATGGGATGTACTGGGAGTAAGAGTGTCGCCATTGCGCCAGGAAAACAACTGTATCTCTATTTGTCTGAGGAGGAGATCAAACTTGTCCAAGAAAGCTGGGAAGTGTTGAAAGAAGATCTAGAAGAAGTTGGATTTCTAGTGTTTCAAAGGTAAGTGAGTCTGACCAAGATAGTCAAATGAGTAAACGAGTCTGATCAAGAGAGCCAAGTGAGTAAGCCAGTCTGATCAAGAGTCAAGTGATTTAGCCAGTCTGATCAAGTGAGCAAATTAATATGATCCAGAGAGTCCATTGAGTATGGTGGTCCGATCAAGTGAGTCGCGTAAATGATTTTAAACAAGTGATTCGGGTGAATAGGTGAGACTGATAAAGTGAGTAAATTATTTTAATAAAGTGAGTAGGTGAGTAAGTGAGTATGATCAAGTTCTTATATTGGTGGCATTACATATAAAAATACTGTAAAAGGAATTTAAGAGTTTCAGATAAAACAAAATACGTTTAGCTTGCTCAAAGTTTAACAAATAGTTCATGCTGTTTTTGTTGTATTTGAAAAATCAGTAAAATTATTCTTTTTACTGGTTTGAAATCGACTATAATAGGCTGTAGAACACAAATGGAAAAGATGAAACAGTTCTTAATTACAAGATCTCGCATCACTGGTTTTTTTTTTTGGGGGGGGGTGGTCGGGGGGATGATGGAAGTTGTCGTGAAAAGAGCGTAACCTACCATCTGAAAATAAATTATGCGCATGCCATCGATTAAAACTCGTTGCAGATGATGTCACTTTTCGTTTCTCTTTCAGCAAAAGCAATGTTATTTATATTATGTAAATAAATTAAAAAGTCAACACCAAATCAAATCAATTTAACATATTCTTTGGCATTTCTGATGATCGAATTTTTAGGTCTCATTTGTTGTTACGTAAAATATACAAAATGAGAAGGTCGAATTTAGGACTGAGAGTCCAAGGTACCAAAATGGGCGATTCACTGACAAATAGGGGCCTTAATAATTCGGACAAGAAAAAATACAAAAGGACTATGAAACTGCTTTGGACTGGAGACTAACTCAGAACGAATAGATTTCAGATAGATTTCAGAAGCTATTGCTTGATGGCAGTTTGAACCCGTCTGTATTATGGGAAGTTCCTAGGATTTTTCCAGCTTCTCTTGAATCATGTCGAATTGTTGCCAATATTGTGTCCAAGTTGTTTTCATCTGCCGATGATGCCGTTTTTACTAGCTGTCATACCATGTGTACTTCCGTTGTTGATCATTTGATAGGAACATGTAGCTTCCTTATACCAAACCGGGATGGGTTTTGGTGCCACCATATTGATCCATTTGGAGTACACGTTTACATGTTCTTAGAGTCATTGTCTGATATTGATTTTCTCAATGCTCTTCTGAAATGATGTCCCGAGACTTTTTAGCTCTTATTAGCAATGATCATATTGTGAACTTTCATCTCTCGTGTATTACAGCTGTTGCTTCCATGTGGAAAAAGTACATGAGAAAGGTTTGACAGGGCACCGTCGAGATATCCAATATGTGCTATACCCCTATTACTCAATTAGAATGTATGCTTACTGATACAATGTAAGCACCTGTCTTCTAGCTCACTGTACGACCTCAGGGATTAGAATAAGAAATAAGCTGTCCATCTTTGCATATACACCAGAAATGTTATCGCTTACTTCTGTGCTGAATGCGCAGCGTTCACATAATCTTATTAACAATTATACTTTTTCACTGTTTAATACTGCGTATTTTTTTTCTCCAGTAGATAATTCATCCCTGTATAAAGATATCACACACACACACACACACACACACACACACACACACACACACACACATATATAAAGTGCGTGTACTCATTGTCAAACAGTATGCACTTCGATCGATGATCATGTTTTATCCTTATGTAGCGTTTTTGTACGGGGCAGTGACAAGGTTTTTATACGGGGCAGTGACAAGGTTTTTATACCGGGCAGTGACAAGATTTTTACGCTGGGCAGTAACAAGGTTTAGTGTCATAGTATTGATACCTTTGGGTTGCATGTTACATGCACTTAGATTTAATGTCCAATATGTTTACATGCACTTAGTGTCTAATATTTCTTTGGGGAATACTTTCTAAGGAATAATGCCCGTGTTTATTAATGCCTGCAGGCAATGAATCAATTATGTATTCCGTCTCATATGCATGTTAACTGTTGCTTCCATGCGGAGAAAATACAAAGAATAATTATGGCCTATATCGGCACTGATAATGAATGTATTCTTTCTTAAATGTTTGTCAGTAACTTATTGATTTAGATCATTAACACCTTATTTTCTGTGTGGTTCGTCCCTGGTAGTATTTATATTATTGCGATAACTATCCCAATACTTGTATATAAGGAAAGCAATGGCAGCATTTGATAAAGAATTTCATAATAATTATATTGAGTTTCCCTCTGATGCTAATGAGATTTACTGTTACTACTGTGTTTGTTGCTAAACCGTTTAAGTTAGTAACACTAACCAAATTGTAGTGGCCGAGTGGTCTAAAGCGCTCTCCGTTACGGATCACTGCCATCTCACCTCTGTCTGCGTGGGTTCGAGTCTCGGATTCGGCTAATGTGGGTATGTGAGAAAGCTTGCCAGTAGCTTTTCGTGGGTCGGTGGTTCTTTCCGGTTTTTTTCCGGGTTCTTCCTCCACCATTAACACTGGCCGCCATGTATAGCCTATCGTGTGCTGAAAAATGGCGTTAAACCCTACAACAACAACAATTTACATTCTGTCATTAATGTTCATCTTAAATGCATTTATTTATGTTTGAGCATTTTTAAATTTATGATTTTTCTCACCTTTGATTACTGTACTTTCTACTTTTGCTGCACTATTGATTGTACTCTTCGAAATATACGGAGGAAATCAATCAATCAATCAACAAATCTCTTTCTCTCTTTCTCTTTGTCTCTCTGTCTCTCTCCGATAGACTATCACTTGTAGAGTTTCTGACAAAGTCTTCCATCTTGAACATATCCTACAAGTACTCATTCGTAGGCATGTATGCTCGTAGGTCTGCAGTAGACCTAAACAACCCGCTACTCACCACACCGGCTGATCAAGATCTTGATATTCGCCAAGCTAGCGCGTTTATTCTCTACAAAACAATGTACCCCACAAACCTCGCCCAAACGTATCGTCTATTACTTGTAATACCCATCAGCTGATATTTTTTTGAGGGTAAAAAAGAGGGAGGGGGGCTGGGGCTGGTCATTCACAAGCGCAGGCAAGATAGTCTAGCTCTCCTCTTTTACTCGAAGCGCCGTCTTTTAAATTCTTCATGAGGAACACCAATTAAAAAAGTGCAGTTTATTAGACCATTCACAAATTTGCGGGAAACTTCAACCGGGAGATACAGTATGGTTCCGCGTATGTATGATGGGTTTCATGGTGGACATTTCGGAATTAAAGTCACTTGACTTCACTTTTATAAGGATATATTTGCTAAGTCATCGTAGTACTTGAAGCATCGGAGGCACGCGTGTATTTGGAGCACAGACATTAGATTGTACCTTGTACCTAATAAAGACAGTCGTTCAGATCGCATCTCGGCTTCTCGTCTGTAGAATCATATCGAAAGATAATCATCCCTGCTTTCACATTTAATTCCGGATTAAATCCAGTGAGTGAATCCCTCCATGATTAAACCCGGTGGAGGCCCTTAGACAGTCGAAATCTTGGGACCCCCCTCGCAAATTATCTCCTATTACGTTTTATCAATATTATTTTGATCCGTTGTCGCGGGTTTCCTAGGCCGGTGCCTACTTTGCCTATTTGGTAATCCGGCACTGCCAGGGGAATATTTGTAGCTATTACACTCCATTGTTTGTTTGTCAGTCAATTGTAATTATCCCTCAAGGCGAGCATTGAGGAAAACACAGAGTGGTGTAATTCTTAACTACCCATTATCACCATTGACTCTTACAAGTCTGAATGGGACTCTTCTATTTGGCAGCTTAGGGTCACTTGACTCCTAATATGGAATTACTAGTGTGAGCTCTGATGTAAGATATTTATATTATTACAAACAATATATATTGTAATGACATTACATTTCCTTATGATTACATTTATTGGCCTTTGAAGATGGTAATAAATGAAAAAGTATGTGTATGTATGCTGGGTTTCATGGTGGACATTTCGGAATTAATTCAGTAATGTTTACAGAAATTGTCCAATCCAATTTGAAATTATCTAGTATTATAAGCAATGTTTATAAGAAATGTGGCGAAACAAACTATTTCGCTCAGACAGTCGTTTTATTATTGAGATAAGGTCCTTTAAAGGCCGAAAGAAAAACCACCACTGTTAATTTTCCTCCCAGAGCCAAGTTTCACAACAAGCATGTGAAACTAACTAGTTCTTATGTTCCAAACTCGTGCTGTGTAAATCATTTTACTAAATACGTGAGCGTAGCGTAGTAAAAAAAAATCACAGTGTACACACATTCAGGAAGCAATATTGCTAATTTTGGGAATTCGAAATTATTTAATTTTAACCATGCATTTTGACGTTATCACTCACGCTTCATATTTGATAAGATACGACCGGTCTTATGTTTGAAAATACTTCTGTTACTTTCATAATAAAATTACAACAAAAAAATCTAAGGGGTGGGGGGAGGGTGGCCTTAAAATATTTTAAAGTTATTTTATATATACATGTTTAAAGTGTATGTTCCTATGTAGGTCTTAATATTGTTTCAAGCCAGGGGTCTTTACTTGACCGAGCGGAGTCAAACCCTGGCACTTCTATTCCGGCTAGAAGTCATAAGTTTACCCCAAATTTTCAAACACTTCCATACAACTTCACTTGTAAATTAGTAAGCCCGACGTGTCCGTTCTATACATAAATTTTACTCTAATCAATGCAAGACCACAGATCTCACAACCTGCCAAATATCTATCAACCTCACATCTGCATGGTTTCTCTTCGTTAGGTTCCCGCACCGCCAGCAGTTCACGCCGTAGAAACTATACAACTATTCCTTAACACATGGAACTATTTTAACTACGCCACCTTAGGCCAGTAAAACTATGGTTTCCAGGCACATTTCACCAATACAACTGCATTACATTTGCAACCATGGCGACATAAACGGTATTTGGCGAGTCCCTTCTTATTGATTCCATTGTGTAATATACCGGTTTCCTACCATAAATACTGCCACTGCAGTCACACCATCAATGTACACCACTATATTTTAGTACAGACTTTGTTATTCCAGAGACACTCATTCGGTTTTGACCTGAATTCACTATTAGTGAACCATGTCATCATGGAAACTCACTAACACTTTACTCCATGGCATTTGCTCCTAGTAACTGGCTAATTATTTCGGGCTAAGGAATATTTACACTGCACCGAATTTCAGTAATTAGACAAGTAATCACAAAAATCTAATAATTCCTTAAAACGGGACGCTTAATCAAATGAGGATACTCCAAATTTATTACAATATGTATACATTATTTTTTTAAAAATTGTATGTAGTACTGTCAAGCCAAATAAGTTACAACAATCTAAGTTTCAAGTATCGATGAATTGCAAAAGTCGCGATCGATGTCACAATGCTCAAAGAATTTAAGGCGTACAAACCAAATCTCGCGATATTTAGCGGGAGTGAAAATAAGATCTTACACTGTATGCTGGAAGACGAAATCACTATTATTGAAAATAGTCTATTACTAACGATATACACAATTCACCGGTTTTGTTTTCGACTTTTGCGCTACTTCTTGCAGTGATAGAATACATAAAGCAAAACTCTCATTCTGTGATGAAAATATTTATTTTACAGTCTTAGAAAAGGATCTTTCAGTGTCGATGCCTTCGTTGGTTTCTGATCGATTTGTGACAAATAACCGGAATGCAAACTATCATATGTTTCATGTGTGCAATTGTTCGGTAACAGCTGAAGATAAAGGGCCATGAGAAATAGAAGCACAATTTTTTGGTCTAAAATCTGAATTTGAAATTTGTTTTGAAAAAAATTTACCAGCTGCACTTTTATTTAAAAAAATGAAGACAAAATATGTGCAGGAGATACTAAAATGGAACAATGAAAATGGACGAGCAGTTTTAATAAATTTATTCTTCCAATTTTAACTAAGATAGTCACTCCTGCATGAGTAGAACGCACACCCAAAACATGTTGGAAGTATCGAACTTGTTCTACAATATAGTAGTAAAAAAATAAAATGTAATGTCTCGATATTGTTAAATCTATAGCGTGTTGGAACAAGATATCAACTGTTATGGTTTGTTGAAAATGTGCAAAATAACATCCCGCATAGCAACTCGGCTAAAATATCTCAGTCACAGGGTGAGCGAACATTGAAGAAAGTCCCAAGTATTGTTAGTAAAACATTTGATGGTAGAAAATGGAGTTTGCAACTGGGCTCCAAAGTCACATTATTCGTAGACACGAGGTACGCGTATTGAACATTATAGTATCGAAATGGTGCAGATTACAACTATGTTTCCTAACCACTTCTGTTTAACAATGTTTCTTTCAGATTGTTGCGTATGCACGAAGAAGTGAAAAAACTTTTCCATATGTTTTTGACACAAGAGTCCTCCGGAGAGTATGTAATTGACGAAGGGAAACTCAGAACCCACTCCAGAATTGTCATGGAAGCGCTTGGTGCTGCAGTTGAGTGTCTCGATGACAGTGATCAACTTACCTTCATTTTGATTAGCGCCGGACAGCGACATTCAAACTATGATGTCCAATCAAATATGATCCCGGTATGTATGAAAATAATAGCCATCCAAATTCTTTGACGACGTTTTCCAATAACATTCTGAGAAAGAGTTGAGTGTGCATCCGATTTCTAGGTACCACGCAAATGTAATTTCGTCTGTGAGAACTCGCTGCCAAAACGTCAAAAATCTGTAGTCTGGAAAAGTAAAATTTATATAAGCCCGTATGTATGTATGTATGTATGTATGTATGTATGTATGTATGTATGTATGTATGTATGTATGTATGTATGTATGTATTGTTACGAGTCTATGCTCTTAAAATAAGTAACAGAAAAGAGTGAAAGACAACAAGCTTTGTAAAATTTAACAAATAATTTATTTCGCTAGAATACAATGTGAAAATGAGAAGAAAAAAGAACTAACGGTATTGCGAATTAAATCCCAAAATAATCAAAGAATTAAAGACATAAGTCCTAATAATATAAAGTCCTGAATAAAACTCAGTACAAGTCCCGAAGAGATCCAAAACTGACGTGTCTGTTATCGCTTATGGAGTGCTGATGTGTCAACAGTCTTTTGTTGAATCACAGTAATATAAAACCAGGTTTGAATATACTATATATTCCAGTGAATGTCTTTATCCAAGAATTGTATCAGAGATTTTTTTATTTCCAGAGAAAATAATCACTTGAATTAAATAATTTGAAGAAAATAAAATTCAGCCAAAACTGGACACAAAATAAAACAACTTGAAAGTGCTAGATATTAAAGCACGAATGCCCAATTCCTCACAATTACATGATTATATAGTTCTTTACTTGACCTCAGGTCACAATTAGTATTTTCTGGAGAAAAAAAAACATTACTTAATGGAAAATAACCTTCTAGAATGATCCTGATGTTTACAAAATCAAAACCATAACCTGTAAAATTTACTTAGGAAACTCCAAAATTTTAACTGAAATCAACATATTTAACGCTTGTATTAATAAAGATCCTGATATTAATCCCATAAATACAGAGAATGATTTAGCTATGTATTAGCTGTTGACACAAAATGAAAAGAAAACAAAATGTCAATCAGGTCAAGCAGAAATGAACTCGATTTTTGACAAGGTCAAGCCCAGCATACGATGTTACATAACAATAGCATGTAATGAAATTTAAAAAAAATATCTAACAAACAAACAAAAATAAAATAAAATATGCATAACAGTATATATATATATATATATATATATATATATATATATATATATATATATATATATATATATATATATATTTTTTGTGTGTGTATGTTTGTGTGTGTATGATTAACGTTTTTCCTTTTAACAAATTTAACAAATTTAACATTCTATTTGATCACATCCGTCCATGCCCACGTGCAAGATGCAAAACGATATCTGGTTTTAATAATTCAGCCGTGTCAATTTACCAAAATATACACATATTTCAAAGTAAGAAATACGTGAGGTTCTATTTTGCCGAAGATCCCCAGCAGTTGTCAATTCGTGAAATGTATGGGTCTGATAGATTCACTAAGTTACATCCAAGTCTAATTTACAGTTCATAGCTCTGTATATTTCTCTGGATAAATAGCGTAATGAAATATTTTCAACGTTGAAGTGGAATTACAAACAAAAAGCAAAAAAACAAGAAAACAAAAAAAACACAACAACAACAACAAAACAAACAAAAAACAAACAAGAAACCCCACCATATAATTTGCTTTCATATCGACTCTCAGTGTTATACAGACCATATCAGCAATTTTTGGATTTGATAAAACGTGTTAACAAACGATCAAATGGGTTTTCCTTTGATAATAGGTCATCTTGTACTGTTATAAGATATTAGTGATAAACAACTCATGGTCAACTACATGTAGCCGCTGGACTGCATGCTACACAACATAACGATACGGAGTTACGATTAGTGTGCCAGACTTGACTTTGTCATCGACATAATGGGTGCCCAGGGTCGATTTCTTTGTCATTTAGTATTTGTTTGCATATCTATATACCGTTAATTAGTCCATGATTAATAGGTGACGATATTTTCGAAAGAAGACTTTTGCATGTACTGTTAACTGAAATGTAACCGACCATAGTTTCACGTAATGTGAATTTGGTTTGCAAATATTATGTCCATGTTCTTCATATGGAGTGGGGTTGAATGTCCACTAATCTCACTAATTTGCATATAATAAATCGGTGGATTGTCTTTCAGTCGAATTCCGTCATCGGTGGATTGTCTTTCAGTCGAATTCCGTCATCGGTTGATTGTCTTTCAGTCCAATTCCGTCATCGGTGGATTGTCTTTCAGTCGAATTCCGTCAAGTAAAGGAGTACATGATGACTTGTGTTTTGTATATATACTGTCTTTAAAGCAAAGTACAACAACACAGCATCAGGCATGCTTACAAAGTTTGAAGCTCAACACCAAACTTTCATAATAAATTCCCTCTGTCCTCAAACGTTGACACTAATGCAAGAATTTGATGCAAAACATGAATTTCAGTACTGACCGTCTCGTATACATTCTTTACACAATATACTTGCGCTAACTAAATTTAGTTGAAACCACGTAAACTTGCCTTAAAATTTTTCGTCACTTTCAAAACCAGTTTCTTATGATGAGTTCAATGGTTTAAATATATTCGATGACATATAATTTTCCGCTAATCTGATCTACCTATAAATAAGACCTCATCTAATACATATTTTTAAATTGTATATTTTCTTTTTAAAATTCGACACCTTAACCTATCTCACTGTAAAACATTTTCCACGTTTTTATTAAGTTTAGTCGCTATTGGAATCTGTTTTACGTGTGCAGAAAATTCCTTCTTAGAGTAATAAGTTTGACATGCTCAGATGGTTCAGAGCTAAAGGACAAGTCTCTGTACGATACATTTTGCTTTCCTTGAATAGATGGATTGATGTATTGAGCAGCCGGGAAGTAAACCCTATGGTTTGTTCAGATAAGCAGGTTGATATTATGTTACAGATATTTTGCTACTCAGTTGTTCTTAGTGTTTAGGGTTTTAGACATTGGGTTTCATGTTTATGTATTTCCGTATTTCTTAAGCCTAAAAAATCACCTTATAGTTTTCGTTCCGATGATATTCGTGAGTAAAAAGATATGCATACACCCCTTTTGTTGAGTGAAGTGTCTTGATTATAGCACGGATGGAAGCCACATAAAATCATTGTCCATGAGTAGTGTCAGATTTGGAGTTTTGCCCCATTTTTCCTCTTTTGACCATGACCAGTCACCACAGTCTCTATCCCCAATGATTCTTCAAACAAGCGACATACAATGCCCATCAGATGGATGCAATCCACGAAAGTATTCAAAACGCATACGCGTTCCTGAGGCTGTATACAGTATAATTATGCATTAGTTGCAAGCAGCCAGTATCGGATCGATCAATACTTTTCAGGCTATGTAAAGCGTCGAAGTTTGAATTGCATTGAACCTTAAAGTTAAATGCGTTGAGCATTAAACTTTTATGAAATTTTAGCCAGAAAAGTCATTGTGAAGGGTGACTTCGACCTTTCTTCCTCCCCCTGTATCAGCGTTAAAACTTGAAAGGCTAGAATTTATGACTCAGTGAGATTGCCCAAGGCATTGCTACGCTGTCCTGAGAAAGTAAACATTTGAGCTACCAATCATCACCGCATGATAGGAACAAATGTCAAATTATCATTTTCAAAGGGAAATTGATATGCCCCGTACTTCACAGATTCTATGCTGTCTGAAATCTGACGGAAGAAATTATTATCTTTGGATAGTTTAGGAGCCGCTGCTTTAGATTGCCCAGAGTAAATTAAGGCGAACACTTTGAAAGTAGGGTTAATTTAAAGTGACTACCATAGTCGAAATTCTATAGTCTTAAAATTCCTGAAAGGTAAAGTTTGACGCCGAGGACGCCTAAAAAGAATAGTGATTTCCTCGGTAAACAAGAAAAGGGGACCAAGTGGCTGTCTTGTAAGAATTGACAGGGTTTAGTGCTATGACACACAATTTCTGAAAGAGAACAGCATTAAGGTACGCAATTTTAATTTTCCACGTACTCTTCTACTTTTGATTGATTATTTTATGCAAATGTGTTTGATATGAATAGGATCCAAACCGTTTTACCAGGATCGGGACAAAATGCTCTACTCCGACACTGACTCGCTTCTGATGCATATCACGACCAATGATGTTTACACGGACATGGCACAATCATGTCTGGTCAATGAATGTGATATCCGAAATAACATACGTTATTTAGGGTCACCAATAAAAGATTGTTATAAGTTCCAAGATGATTTCTGGGGTAAACCAGTCGAAGAGTGTGTGGGACTGCGACTAAAATGTACTCGATTATTCTGGACCATACATCCGCCAAAAATAAAAAGAGACTAAAAGGTATTCCACCGGTTATTGTGCAGAAAGATATAAAATAGGAACTGTACATGGAATGTATCCGAGACCAACGTCAATTCACACACACGTCAAAAATATGATACTGTGTCAGAAACATCGCATGGGTGTTTACCGATATACTAACGTGAGTTTATCCCCTATTGATAAAAATCGATGGATACTTTCAGATGAAATCATCACTATGTGTTTGGCCATCGTGCAGTTGCGGCTGACAAGTCAACTAGTGCACCAACGCGTTAACATAAATTATGATGGCAGATCCGTATTCGCTAGAACGACTTAAAATTCCTCTCACACAAATGTCCTGCTCAGTGGCTTTGGTCCACTCGGTGGCGGTCCCAAACGGCAACGTCTTAGATGTCTTGGAATATCAATCCATTCTGAAATCATAAACACATCGACGGACCATAAATAGTCAATCGCACGACATTACTCACCTTCTAACTCTCCCGGTGCATATCAATACCGAGTTAACTTGTCTCAGAATAGTTGTGTCGGTGCCGGCTGTTAATTTATTTTCCGAGTAAATGTGACTGTCTTTGTCGAATCGCATTGTATTTTAATCCAATCGTTTTCATAACTTCATTGCTTAGTGCTGATATAACTAATGGAAGACCTGCTCGACGTTTGTGACACCGCTCAAAATTGTTGGTCCCCTGGGTGCTAGTTTTCCGAGATCTCATCAACAATTCCTGGGGAAATGTTTCTGTCGTTCAACGCCCTGTCAATCAATGATACAAGATGTGGAAGAAACAGCAAGTCAGTCTGCTGAACTTTATTTGGTATTTGGATATCAAACCAACCACATAAAATTTGCCCTGACATTGGCAGGTAGATTTTGCCGCAGCGCTTGTTCAGCCAATCAGCGATTGTTGCTTGTCTAATACGTGTTTGAACTAGAGTTGGATTTGTGGTACGTGTTTTGCGCTATATGGTACACAATATAAAGACATGCTAATATTGTATGCTATATTATTCAATGGCATCACGTACAGGGAAATACGGACGCGTAAATTTAACAATCATAACAATCATATCAAATGTCCGCCAGTGGTGTCATAGAAATGTAAGGGAAGCGACGCATTGAAGCTGCTTGTAAATGCCAGGAATTGATTCAAAATGTTATAGAAGGCCATAAAATGTCAAAGCTATGTTAAGTTGCAATAAACTGCATGGGAAAACCTTACAGTAGGTTTGAACAAACATTTGCATCTCAGGTTAAACCAGCAAAAGAAATTGTCAAACTTCTTTTGCCGAGGATATTAAACAGGCTACAAGAGCAACCGTACAAGTGTCAGCGCTAATGGGATCAGAAAGACAACTGGGCCCAATCCGTAAAATAGCTAAGCCTACCAAGGAGATAAAAAAAGCAACTTCAGCGACTCTTGCCACATACAACTGGGGAAGTCAGAGAAGAAGTTGGTGAAATTGGAGAAGCCGTTGGTGTACTTGCAGAAAGTACATTTGCTCTTGATGACGAGATTAGAGCCACAATAGTTAGGATACCACGCGTTCTACCCAAATACAAGTCGCAGATGCTATCACCCCTTCAATACTTTGACGAAGGAGCTCGCCAGGCGATCATTACAAATCCTATAAAATCCTTCGCAGACCGAGAAATGGAAAGAGTATATGATAATACCGCTATCAAGGACACATGGATAAGAAATGGTCTAAAATGGTATTCAGGAAGTTTGCTGTAAAGAAACAATGTATCGGTGAACGGTGGGCTCATTATGTACAAAGTCTTAATGTATTTACGAGCGGAAAAGCTGAAGAATGTGAAATGTTATGGAGAGAATATTTGACACTGTTTCTACCTCAAACTGTAATGCAGTTACAACCACAACAGCTTTCTAGAGACTCATACCTCAAAGATATTACAGAGGAAGATCTGCAACGTATGCAAGAGGAACGAAGTGCCTACCAGGAACAACAACTAGTGTTGCAACAACAATACGCAGCACGCGCACCCCAAACAGCTGCACCAGCACGGCCAAAACATGTATCACAAACAAATCAAAACAAGAAAACTAAAGCACGTGGTATCAGCAACAGCAGATGTGACAAAGGCGTGAAGTACCTGCTCCTCCGTCCACACCTACACTTCATGAACCTAGATTTCTCACAAAAAGAAGAAAAGATATGGCAATGGCACATGCAGCCAAAGCAACAAACACCTGCACTCACACGAGCAGAAAAATAGCAGAGGTGGATGAAGATACAATATGAAAGGCAACAGTATATTACCAGAGAAAGGAGAAGGCTTTGGTGGACTGTGTGACCCTAACGACCTCGCGGATCGACTGTAAACACTCGTGGTATCAGTTAGCGTGGGCAACAACGCACCCATAGTCATTAACAAAGCTACATCGATTTGCTAGCGACTGGTCACCATATTTTCCATTTTCTTTATGAAATTGGCTTTGATAGACAAAAAGATCACATCTTAAACGTTTTGCGAGTCTGGATCAAACGTATTTATCATAACAGGAAGTACAGGAACTTGGGGTCAAACAGTAATGTTAATAAATAATAATCAGCCTTTGATTATACACCAGGTATATTACGTGCTGACAAGCCGGTCATTAATGCTGTAAATTCCTACACAGCTGCATTGTCAGCATCGTTAGTCACGGGAGATGAAATTCAGTTTTAAGGAATCAACAACTGTCCGTACGAGGACTTGACCATATTTGGTATTCGTGTTTAAGATTAGATTGTATCATTATATATAAGTAATGGATTCTGACCATGGTGATGAAGTTTCGGAATTAACAGACGGGGTTTTAGAGCAATTGACAGCAGATGCTAACATTGATAACAATTTCATTCCAGTAATTAGTAAATATCTACTTCCAAACGTTGTTACCTAACCCTCGTATACACTAAAATATAATTTTGTCATGAGTCAAGTAGAAATTAGCCGTGTAATTAACCTGATGTGCGATTACCAATTTAAGGTCAGCTTGGGATCACCGCGTGAACACTCTCAAGCGCTGGTGGTTCCAGCAGGCTCGAAAACACTCAGGGATTGTTTTATAATTGCGAAGTGGTATTCATCTATGTATTTAGCCGGGTTACTTTCACCAACGAATATTTTACACCAACATTAACTCATAGCCCATTTCATACCGAATTTAACCGAGTTACTCCGTAATTATCCGAATACCCCCCCCCCGAGTTACTTTATAATCCAGCCAATCAAACGCTGGTGGGCACATGTACATAACAAAATTAATTAAATGATTGAAATTTATATGTAAATTATCCGTAGACTTTCAAAAACAAATCTGATAAACTCATATGAAACGCATTTTATTATAGTGACGTTTCGGATGCACAGAAATAGTTTGAACAACTTGCTGTTTGCCTGTCAGGATTAAATTTGTTTACTTCGACACCGTTTCCTTACTTACATGTACATGTCCAGATGTAAACAGCTCAAAGCTATTCTCTCTTATAGGTTTGAAATCCGCCCTAGTTTCCAGAAAATAAGACAGGATGGTTCCAATATTAAATTTCGTCAATATCTGCGGCAACATCGCTTTTGAATATGCATTTTTCAACTCGATAAACGATGTTGAAGTAGTTACAGAACTTGATGCTGATGCTGAAGCGTCCGCCATATTTTGCCCACCACCTATCGAGAGCCTATTAAGGTCAGCTGACCACCCGCCACGTGATCAAAATTCCGAGCTAATTACGAAGTTCACCGAAGTCTGCATGAAATGGGCTATTGGATAAAAGAAAGATCTCGACTGTTATTCATTAAGAACGTACTTGTTCGGGTAACAGTTATTACACAAAGATGACCGTGAGATGTAAAAGGTGTAGGTGTAATCAGTGTGTTATTATAGGGAAGGGGTGCCAGACCACCAGAACGGAATTTCGCAGGAGATTTAAGTATTCCCAAAGAAGAGGTTTTCTATAATTTTAGGACAGTTTTACCAGTGACAAAGAGTTACTGACTTGATGTATGTTTGAGTATTTCACCTGAAATTGATGAGATCCGATTGGGTCTACCAGTCATACAATTGTGGTACGCGATTGTATTATTTATAGAAGAACTATGATAGACTCTCAATGTTACCGACGTGAACAAATAACTGAAGCGGAGAAACAACTGTAAGATGAAATCACCCAGATAACCGTGTTAATGGTAAAGTACAAACGTGTGTGTTTAGTGGTAGATGGTAACTGTGGTCTTGCTGCGGAAACAACTGTTGATGTTATTGTGGCTAGTATCACAACCACACCAACCAATGTAGGTGCACCAATCGGCACAACTGTTGTGGATATATCAACAGTAACCGGTGTCTTTGGTGGTGCTAGCAAATTAATTTCGATACGATTGCATTCACGAGTACACGTTTATTCAAAACTGCATGAGAGGCATAGACTATTCTGAACACCATTTAGGAAACTATATTCGGTGGCTATCGAGAATAAAATAATTAGCATGACCGAGTTCGAGACTGAGCTGGCGGAGATGGAAAATCACCAACAAATCGACCATAATTAAGGAATACAAAAATCTGCACTTTCGTGGATTAATCGTCGACGAGTTGCACAATTAACGTAGCTTGCTTGCCAACTCATGGGGGGTAGAGGCTGAGGTGACTGGTATTGGTTCATATGTTGCAAATGGGGGGGGGAACGTCCAATCTGACACTACCCCAGAAGGGTTAAAGGTCAACTAAGTGCAAACACGCAGTCAAGATTTCAAATAACATTACAGTCAACGATTTATCAAGATTTTGCAAAACTCTTGAATGAATCAAGAGAAATAGGTAATGGAAAGTCATAATAGTAATATAAACTTACCTGTTTTTCCTTTCCTCTGCTTCCACTTTACGCTTATTAAAGAAATTTGGTACACAACGTAATTATATAATCAGCTAAAACCAAAGACCTTTGAAAAATGTTCCTAGCAGCTTTTCTTAGTAGAAGCTGGCATCGATGTTTGATATAATCCTCAAAATATAATATGAAAAACAGGAATGACATCCCAATCAATCCTGCACTTTATAGGAGATATGGAGGCCATAGGTCAAATGAGTGCAATGCCTTCCGTTCAGTTTTAACGTATGCTATGAACATTAGTTATAACCTAATAGGTCTAAAGAAAAGCCCGGATTCGTGTAGAATTACCTCATATAGTTCTACTAATTTTAAGTATAAACTGTATCCAGTTGATAATAGAAGGTGGTAACTAGACAATATCTAGGCTATTTATTATGCTAAGAATTATATAAAATAATGAATTCAATGCATTTATCTTCGTAATTCTCTTTCAGGTTATAATGTTGCCATGTAAACCCTTTCATTTTAAATAAGAAACAATTGTGTACCATATTCGCTGATTTTCAAGCTTTCAATGCAATGTTTGAAAGGAAAAGGTACCATATTTGTTACATTTCTCAAGCTGAAGACTACCTTCCCAAAGGAAAAAGCGTACTAACTTTGCTGATTTTGTCATGCTTTCAGTGCTACGTATCCCAAAGAAACAAAGGTGTACCATATTTCCTGATTTAGGCAAGGTTACTCTTCCAAATTAATAAACGGAAAAATGTATATCATATTTACTGTTTTCATTAAGCTTTCGATGATACGTTTCCACAAAAAACGATAAAAATCAATTAAATAAAAGTAATGCGGAACACAGAAATTAGTTGTAGTTGTCAGAGGATGTTTGTAAGTCGCATGTTAGAAAAAGAAAGTATGATAAGGGGCCCACAAGCAAATAAACAGACAGAGCAATGTGGAATGTATATCTATATTGTGTCTTTTACTTTTGGTGCATGCCTGTCTAGTCCATAGGAGCTATAAATAGGTGTTGACAAGTTATAAAATTCCTAATATTACTCGTAATAAGGAACTTGTTTACAACTTTGGGTTGATTTACCATTGGATGGGTCGGTTAGGTGGATTCTTTTGGGATTTGGGATATTGTGGCAGAAGGGCCGTATTGAGTTAGAAAATATTTGCAACATACAGCCGTATGGGTGCATATAAGGTGAGATATATTCATTTAATATTCCGTCGTATTTCCTATGTTCTTGCTTTAATATCAGTTCCAGATTTGTTTAATGTTTTGTTTAGGTGTAATTCGAATCACAAAGTGCTCGTTTACTCTGGACTAAAATATTATGTTGGGATTATTGTGAATTTATTCAAAGGAGTTCTGAAAAATGACATCATACGTGAAGACTGTTGGCAAATTAACGCATTAGAGTACGTCGAATTTATTCAGAGGTAAACATGTTGCATAAAAAGAACAATTCTGCTATTGTGCGAAGAGCATCCTATAAAATCATCGTGCTCTTAGGATATTTCCGGACTGAAGTATGCGGAAAAAATCTCCTGTCATGTCCTGCAATTTTCAGGTGGTTTCATCGTCTGATAGACTGTCGCTAATTCATGGAAGATGATCCATCTTCTGAAAGACTGTTGTCTGGAAGTCGAAAAAGAATGTAACAATATAAAAGCTTCTTTAATAAATGCTTCAGGTCTGACTAGATGATTTATAGGGGCGCTCACCAGTTAGTATGTACTTTTGAGAGAGTGACGTATGCAAGGTGAAGTTGTTTGCATTTAAAACATGCACAGTGGAGAGAATGTTGCCATACCTCTATGCTACATTAATGTAATATGGATGATACTTCTTTGGATATTGTGCTTTTGGAAATTGTACATGATCTAAGCACACTGCTAACTAAAATGACTGCTCCCTTGTGTTAAAAAATCAGTCTGAATTAGTCTAAAGTACACTATACATAGCAGTTTTAAAATAGGGAAAATGAATTTTGCCACACTAGACAATACTAGCTTCTGAAAGTGCAATGAATGAATTATCAAATATGTAAAATTTTAAAAAGTTATCGGCTCTTTTTTTTAATACAAGTTATCTCTGAAGTTCAGGATGTGAAAATGACCAAGTGGAGCTAGCACTTTTTTGAAAGGTGCACATCTGGAGCAACGCCAAGCTGTATAATCTATAATCCATATTATACACATCAATCATACACCAAAAGAAAGGGAATTAAAGGTTCTTTGAATTATACCTAAGATATACAAGGTCTTTTTAAATAACCAGTACAATTAGTGAGGAAAGCCAGGGAAATTCTTATTCTTTAAAATTCTCGCCCTATGCAAAATACTAAACTATAGAGCGCCACCATAGTGCGTCTGTGGTGTCTGAATCATCATCGAACGTCAGATAGAAGATTGTTTTGGATTGGAGATACTAGAGCAGTCATCAGTTATAATTCGTTCCATAATTTTGCCAACACAGCTTGTTAGTGTTATGGGACAATAGCTTGTTAGTTTTATGGGACAATAGCTTGTTAGTGTTATGGGACAATAGCTTGTTAGTGTTATGGGACAATAGCTTGTTAGTGTTATGGGACAATAGCTTGTTAGTGTTATGGGACAATAGCTTGAAGGTTCCGTTTAGTCTTTTCCAGGTGAGGACACTGGTAACACCGTTGCGTATGGTCAAGACTATATTTTATTGAAAATGTTTTGCAGTGTTCCAGGGCTGTGACAGGTCAATATTTCAAAAGTTTATACTGGATGTCATCTGGTTCTACTAAAGTGTCATGGACTTGGTCAAGAGAGTCTTGTAACTCTCTGGTTTATTGTAATCTCCAGCATTTATTTTAAATTTAGTGGAACGGTTTTTTTTTAAAGTTTATTTCTTGGGATAAAGTTTTCAGACTGATTCTCTATACATATAGTTCTTCGAGAATGTTTCGGCCAATGCATTTGAGATTTCTAGTACGGTGTAATCCTTTAATTAGATTTCTTTAGATAGTGGTTAGAACGTCCGCCTCGGATGCAGGAAGTCGTGGGTTCGAACCCTGGCCGAGTCATAACAGAGATTTCCAAAAATGTTAATAACAGTTGCCTCGCTAGGTGCTCAGCATTAAAAGGTTAGAGTTAGGATTGGTCGGCCTAGTGTCAGGATAATGTGACATGATGCTACTTATCTGGAGCATGATGCCCCATTGCTAGACATCACTATATACTGTTACACTGCAGACATCGTAGCGATATGACTGAAAATTCGTAAAGCTACGTTAAAAATCCAAATCACACACACACACACACACACACACACACACACACACATTTCTTTAGATGCTTGATACAGCTGTTTGGTCCCATGTTCAATACGGATTAAACTGAGGTGCCGGAAGGAAATCGTTTTTGAAAGATGGATGATTGGGTAAACAATAAGCAAACGAAGCGTGTGATGATATGTTGTTATAAGACAGTTAATCTTAAACCAACACTCGCCACATGCTGGCTATGTTTTAAAATGTCACATATGGTATTGACTGTATCATAGAAATATAATTTGCTGATCCAGGGCTTGTTTATTATTAATCTCCAATACTTTCAGTCATCTTAAACGGGTCAGTATTTACCCATAGATACGTTGCTTATAACTTGCACGAGCTCATAAGTTAGCGAAAAGCGAGATAGCCACTGACTGACGCAGTGGTCAATACTAGGTCATATCTTGAAAAGTATGAAAAATCTCCCGAAATAGAATTTTATCTGGAGCAACCACCCAATATGGTGGTAGAAACTGCATCGTGTAGAGACAATATGAAAAATATAACTCCCACACGTTTTTCTATGTATCTCTGTTCAGTTTCTGACTCCCTGTAACTTGGAAGTTTGTTTCCCATCCCACTAGGCCTAGTGTGCCGGCGAATAATAGACCTTACAGAAGCAACACCAACAAAAGGCACACCGGAGCTTTATGTTACATAGTATTTACATCTTTTCTGGATCGTACCCTCTATATAATGAAGTATTATAAAGTCTTATTACACAGTGTACGATCCATAAAAAGTGAAAAATTGTAGCTTCTATAATATAAAGGGTACGTTACATAGAAAAGTAAACACCAACATCAAGCTTCCCTGATATGGTTGTGCCTAGATATAAGTATTAATCAGATGAATATTTATATAATTCAAACAGCATTCAGCATTATGCAGTTCCGAGTTATGTGAAAAGAAGGTTGAATTATAAGATCTAGACTGTGAAATATTATTACGCTGTAAAGTACTTTGGAGACATTGGGATGAGAACTGACATTTTCGCATGTTATCGTCTGTATTATAGCATCTAGAAAAAAAATCTAAAGGTCACCAAACGAGTCTTTCCAGCTGACGCTGAGCATGACCTATATTCTTCGCACTACTTTTGTGTCGATGCACAAGCGTATGATTTCTATAGCTTTTTCATTACAGACTCAATGACAAGTTAACTGAAACACGAGATGAATATTCTCAATTCTAGAAAGGTCATTCTCTGGTAGTTGAATCTATTAATTTATGCAGTTATTCATGATGATAATGATGATTATGACGATCACGACAATGGATATTATTATTATTATTATTATTATTGCAGCACATGTGGCCAGCTGTGGAAGGGGCTTTGGCAGAAAAACTGGGAGGCGGACTGACAAATGAACTTAAGAGAGCATGGGAACACGTGTTTGAATACATTGTCAGTAAATTTGCTGAGGGAGTTGTAGCCTGTAAGAAGGACTCAGTTAACACAAGAAATATCGTATAATATACAACTGCATGTAATCATGATAAAAATGCCAGCTCATTAGAAATGATGAACTGTGAAAAAGTAGTGTTCATGCTTCTATTTTTACATTTTAACGTATGCGGCTATAGTATTAAGTAAATAAGTTATTCCATTAGGAGTATGCTGTTTACATAATTTTTATTACATTTCCTTTTCTTCATACATGTATAGAAATAATGTTAAGATAATTTGCAAACAATTATGAACTATATCATTATAAAAGCAAACCAAATAGCGTAAAAATCCAATCAGGTAATCTGGACTGAAACATGCCTTCCATAATTTAATTTGTCTGTGTCAGATGGTGTTTGTGTATTTGTGATGAAAAACGTACAGGAAATAATGGACAGACAGACGAACGAAAGGATCAAAGCAAGATGCTCACGTTGCTAGCAGTGGGAACACTGTACGAAAAGTTTGCATGTGGGTACATATACATATGTGCAAAAGCTATTGGGTAATCAAACGAGCAAAGAAATATGACACGGTGTAACCTTTGCATGCCCTGGTACCATCATAGTAAAATGTTAGGACAGAAGTGAATGGGGACGGTTTAGCCTCAATGGAAATCCAGGTCAAAAAGGTCGTCGGACGATACAGCCTCAAACGGGAATTTAACATGGTGGGACTGTCTTGCCTCAAACGGGAATTGAACATGTGTTTTGGGGACTGTCTGGCCTCAAGGGGAAATGGAACATGTTGGAACTGTCTAACTTCAATGGAAATCTAAGTCAAAAAGACCGTTGGACGATATAGCTTCAAACGGGAATTTAACATGGTGGGACTGTCTAGCCTCAAACGGGAATTGAAAATGGGTTTTTGAGACTGTCTGACTTCAAGAAGAAAAAGAACATAGTAGAACTGTCTAGCCTCAATGGAAATCCCAGTCAAAAAGGTCATGGGCAACTCTGGAGACAAGGGGAATTCAACATGGGTAAATTTAACATGGGTGGTACTATAGCGGTTCAGTGGATTGGGACTGTCTAACGTCAAGGGATTGAGACTGTCTAGGCTCACTACAAGCGATTTAGCCTCAGTGGGACTTCCATGTTAAAAAGGTCGTGGGCAACTCTGGCGACAAGGGGAATTTAACATGGGGAAATATTGGGCCTGTCCAGCGACAAAAAATATTGGGTTTGTCTAGGGACAATAGGAATGGAACAGGTGGGGTGACGTCATGGACAATGGCAACAATGTCCGCCAGGTGTTATATAAAGTTATATGTACGGCTCCGCCAGGTGTTATATAAAGTTTATATCCCGCCCTGCCAGGAGTTATATCAAGATATATGTCCCGCCCCGCCAAGCGTTATATCAAGTTATATATCCCGCCCCGCCAAGCTTGATAGATTTTCACGGACAATGGGAATTACCATTACAAAACACCCTGGAAAGATTCACGGACAAGTTTCATACGGACAAAAGATTGGGTCTGTATAGCGACAAAAAATATTGGGTCTGTCTAGAACAATAGGAATGGAACGGGTAGGGCCACGTCACGGTACTGGACATTGGCAACAATGTTGCAAGGGGCTGACCTCAATCTGGCCAAACAGTGACAGCGGAAAAAAATCTATAACGCGTGGCGGGGCGGGACGTATAAATTTATAGACATAAAATCACCTACCAAACAATCCATAGCGATGAGAGTGCTAATCTAAAATAAATTTGTATACAAAACAATCAAACTAACTACGCGTTCGTTTGTGTGTGTGTACGTGTGCGCGCGTACGCTTGTAAGTGTTTGTGGGTTTGTTTTTTTTCCTCAACAAAACCCTTATCTCTTAACAAAAGTGTGTGCGTATGTGTGTTTTTGTATATATGCGTTCGTTTGTGTGTTATTTTGTTTGTGTGTATTCTATTTGTGAGTATGTATGTGTTTTCGTATGCACGCGCTCGTTTATGTGTGTATGTGTATTTTGTTTGTGTGCACCCATACGTTTTATGTGTTTGTGTTTGTTTTCTTCCCTTAACAAAAACGTATCCCTTAACAAAAAAAGTGTTTGTATGTGTGTGTATGTATGTGTTTTTGTATGCACGCGTTCATTTTTGTGTGTTGTTTGTATTTGTTTTCCCCATTAAAAAAAAGCTTATCCCCTTAACCAAAAAAGTGTGTGTTATATGCGTGTGTGTGTGTGCTCATACGTTTGTATGTGTTTGTGTCTTTCTAAGGACAAAAAAACCCTTGTCCCTGCTCAATGTGTTTGTTTTGTGTGAAAGTAGTGTGACTATAACCATTAACCTTTTTACTGAGGTGATTGTAGGTAATGGTGTGTATTGTAGATATATATAAAAAAATCCTTCTCCACAATGTATTCATAGTAAATAATGTAGATTTTGTTAGCATGAGTGTGATGTTTTGTATAAAAATTTATTTTAGATTATTACTCTCATCACTATGTTTATAAAGTAATATATCTCCGCCCCGCCAGGCGTTATAGATTTCTTATTCCGCTGTCACTGTTTTGCCCGATTGAGGTCAGCCTCTTGCAACATTGTTGCCAATGTCCAGTACCGTGACGTCACCCCACCAGTTTCATTCATATTGTCCCTAGACAACCCCAACATTTTTTGTCGCTAGACAGGCCCAATATTTCCCCATGTTAAACTCTCCTTGTCGCCAGAGTTGCCCACGACCTTGTTAACATGGAAGTCCCATTGGGGCTAAATCGCTTATATTGAGCCTAAACAGTCACAATTCCTTCACGCTCGACAGTCCCAATCATTTGACACTAGACGGTCCCAATCCCTTGAGCCTCTATAGTCCCGTCCATGTTAAATTTCCCGAGGTTAAATTCCCCTTGTCGCCAGAGTTGCCCACAACCTTTTTGACTGGGATTTCCATAGAGGCTAGACAGTTCCACCATGTTTCCTTTCCCTTTGAGACCAGACAGTCTCAAAAGCCCATTTTC
Organism: Sinohyriopsis cumingii; assembly: GCA_028554795.2. Classification (NCBI taxonomy): domain Eukaryota; kingdom Metazoa; phylum Mollusca; class Bivalvia; order Unionida; family Unionidae; genus Sinohyriopsis; species Sinohyriopsis cumingii. The sequence goes on from CM068824.1 coordinate 160,140,805, forward strand.
AATTCCCGTTTGATGCCAGACAGTCCCACCATGTTAAATTCCAGTTTGGGGTTGTATCATCCCGCGACCATTTTGACTGGGATTTCCACTGAGGCTCAATCGTTCCCATTCACTACTTAGGATGATATGGGGAAATGGGTCTTTAACACGTAGGATTTATTGGTCCAAGAGGAAATCTATGTTTTTAAAAAAGTGTAAATAGGTTTAGCAGGTGCGTGAATCTCAAGGGACAATTGGAAATTAACATCACTGGTAAGTTATCATTATATTTTTTGTCCACAATGAAATAATGTTGAGCTTGTATAACAAAAAGGGAAACACGGTGTTAAAAACAAATAGGTTTAACAGATCAGCATGTATAGACAAGGGAAAACGTAACGCTAATTTTTGACATTTAATGTTCCCCTTGTCGATATAAATGCTTCAGGATTGGTCTGCACGGTCAAAAAGGACAAAGTAATTTTAAAAACATCCATAAGTTTAACAGTGTACGTTTATATGGCCTCAAACTGATATGTTAAATTGTGGCTACATTTTATGGCTTCTAACGGAAATTTAACATCGATGCTATATTTTTGACTCGAATAGTATCCTGTGGCCCCTAACAGATATTTAACAATGAGGCTATAACGCTTTTTTGGTGGGATCCGATGGCCTCAAATGGGAATTTAACGCTGAGGCCTAATCAACCCATTCCAAAAATGCCCCTTGGGTCTCTATGGTCTCTTACAGGAAATGTAACGCTAAAACTTTTTTGCAATTTAATACCCAACATTTATTTATCTACTATTCTACACATAGTTATCTACAATCTAACACAGTCGTGTACTATCCAACACCCAGTTATCTGATATCCAATGGATCTACTATCCAACATCCAGTGAGTTTTGTCCATCAGCCAGCTATCGACTATCCAAAACACAGTTGCAGTGACCAGTGTTCATTTATCTACTATCCAATACCCAGCCATACAATATCCATCACCACGACATTTACTACCCAACACGCCGTTTATAGTGTGTGTGTGTGTGTGTGATTTAAATTTTTTAACGTAGCTTTAACAGGTTTTCAGTCATATCGCGACGATGTCTGCAGTATGACAATTTATAGTGATGTCTAGCACTGAAGTATTATGCCGCAGACATGTAGCATGATGTCCCACCCAGTCATATTATCCTGATACCAGGCCGACCAATCCTAAGACTAACCTCTTAATGCTGAGCGCCAAGCGAGGCAGCTGTTAGTACCATTTTTGTAAGTCTTTGGTATGACTCAGCCGGGGTTCGAACCCGCGACCTCCCGCATCCGAGGTGGACGCTCTAACCCCGTTTATAGTGACTAGTACCCAGTTATCTACTAACCAACACCTAGTTATGTTCTACTCCTGTTCCACTATAACTTCTCTAGCATCAGCTTACATACAACATTAATACTTCCTATCGCTCTTATAAAATCTATAACGCTAGCAGTCAAGTGCAATGGGAAGAAAGGGTGGAAATATACACATGCACAGAGACAAACATAATTTAGCGCAGTCACAAATTGAGTGAAAGAGGAGAAGCAAGCATGAGTGTTTACACATATACACAAACATGCCATTCAACAGATATTCAACAGGATGGAGAGAAGAAGAAACATACACGTAAGGGCAGGCATTCGCTTATTTTTACAATGCACGGAGTGTATTAAATATATCCATTGCAAGTACTGTATGGTGTTATGTACATTTGATTCAATTTATATTTGATTTAATTTAATTTTCTGTTTCTAAGTTTTAAATTTTTTAATTTCGATTTCATTACATGTCAATGTAATGTAATTTTGCTTACTAGGTACTCGATATTTTTTTAGACAATAGTTTGACCTTGACTCTTCAGTTGTAAACACCTAAAGCTGACCTAGTTCCCGACCTTGATTTTCAAATCAGTTCGAGAAGTAAATAACTTTTCTTTTTTATCCTTTTTTTTGAGTAAAATGATTGGTTTTTGTCAAGGTCATAGTGGGACTACGTGCTTTTAGACGTAAATACTTTTCGAAAGTTCTGGAGATTGGACCCTCATCCGGGAATCTGTTTTGCGTTTGAAGTTACTGCATAACCTTTGTTTATAGAGTTTTCTCAGTTGGAGCTTTTTCTTTACACTGGAAAGTGTGTGTTTGTGACCAGTTTGGTAATTACATTATAATTTTTATTCAAATTGCTTGGATTCTAAAAAATTAATTCATTTTCCTGGAAATATTTGATTGCTCCTACAGAATTCTTGGACGAAGACATTTATTTAAATTTTATTCTGTAATTCAAACACCAGAATGTTATTGACTGTGGAATAAAAAAGAACTTTAGATGATACAAGACCATATTCACTACAGTATACGTCATCGCCTTCCATTCAACAAGGTTGGGCATGATTACACTTTCAGCACACGAACGACATAGAGGAGACATCAGTTAACTGTGTGACAATGATGAGGTTCGACAACATGGTACAGGTTCGTTTGTGGCAAAATGTTACATTTGATCAAACCTTCATACTGGTGAATGTGTACTACGTCGATGCATTGTCAAAATTTCAGGATGACCGGTGGGTAATCGAGCATATTTACACATCTAAGGAAACAATGAACACACATCTATGTATATGGTTTGCTCTCCTTTGAATTTATCAACTTTAGACAGCAAGCGTGTAATATTAATCCACCCGCCGAACAAACCGTTGCGTTGATTCAGTGATTCGAGGTCCACCACATTGTGCTCGTGAACGATGCGTTGAAATTCTGAATTTGTTTTGAAACATTGATCGTAGTAGTGTTCTCACATTCCTATCACTTGGTATGCTTCATTTTCTAGACTCTGGTATGTTTTATCTACACTCTTGTATATTTTGCCGAACAGCTTTTTCATGGTGGACTCTGAATTCTTGTTGAGAATAACAGGTGCAGATTTCATGAAATAAACATCCCTGAAATTATTACTTAATCTGTGGGTTTTCTAACTCGCAGCCATCTGCTAAATGAAAGCCACTCTTTCAAAAGAATGTCGATTTTCTCTGCCTAAGAGTGAACCACCACGATGGCACGGGCTAAACACATTGGATCTTGATGGTTGTTAATCAGGATGATACTTCGTTCGGAAGTAGGAAATCGAACCACCGATAAAACTTTGCTAATCCGCAGCTGCAATTTGGAGATGAAACTTGCGTCATGTAAAGAGTATCTTTTTCATCGGTCATGTCAAACCAATTTTTCGAACTTTTAACGTGTTGAACTTTGTCCTAGGTTTTTGGAAGAAAATTTTCTTGCAGGTGTACCAAACTCGATCCACACAAAGAAGTTTCAAACTGTTGTAAGTGATGGATAGTCTCAAACAATCTTGATCTTTACATTTTCAATGTCATTTCAAGTCCTCTTAGGCTGACTCCATAACTTCCGTAATGATCATAGCAGCATTCTGTTAAAGCTTGATATTTGAACTCTTTAAAATGTACTGTACGTGTAAGCATATTTGATTAGAAAATTACTTGCTGAATTATTGGCCAAGTTGAGAACTTGGAAACACAGGTTACAAACTTACAAATAGAAAATGAAGACAGGAAAGACATAAACTGCAGATGATGTCTAAATATGCTTACTGCGAAGATCAACATCATTCATGTATATGAATATATAGCATGTTAAACCCTAAAACACTGAAAATGAAAAATAAATGTGCTAATGCTGCAAATGTGTCAAACTTAAGAAAACTGTGAATACCTTTCGTCACTTTAGTTGACCAGAGAGAATAAAGGCTATGTTCTAATCTGTTCTATTCTGATACTTTGACGGGCCATATTTGTACACGAAAAATACAAAGCGTTTAACTTTATTTTCTTTTTTTAACCACGGAAAAATCTCTCCACATTTTTGTCACTTCAGGCAACAAGTCAGCAAATTCTTTTACTTTCTTACAATCATTCTGTCTGAATCTTGCGTGCTCAATAACCACAACGGATCTTTACAGAGTACCAAAAGACGTTAGGCTCTAATTTGCACCCTTAAAAATATTTGGGACAATCATGTGTACGGATTTGGTGTACCTGGTCATCCCAAACATTAGAATTGTGAGGGCTGTCATGTGATCATAACATTATAACTTCAATTTTATCTTGCTGTATTGTTTATCATGGTGCTTTTAACTCTGGTAGGCTCACTTAATCCTCATTTCGCCTCAAGTTGCACATAAGGCTTCGACAAGAAAGCACCACTGCTGACGGTCTGCAGCCCTACGTATGATGGTGTTCCATGTTAGACTGCTCTACCCTATATTTTGGAATAATTCCCTGAGGCTCTTTGGAGTTTTGGAATATTTCTCTGAGGCTCTTTGGGGTTTTGGAATATTCCGACTTCAGCATTTATGGGCAGAACCCCGTCCTCACCAGGAGTTTTCCCATTCTTGAGACTCAGTTATGTCCTCCAGACTAATGACAAGGTCCTCTTTGGTTTTCGGGCATCAAGGCAGTGACAGGTGGGTTGGGTCTGTTCTGTATCTTTGGAAAGTGTTCCTTCCATCTTGTAAATTTCTCCCTCTCATTGGAGACGATGTTCCTAGCTGCTTTCTTTAGATGGAAATTTCGACCTGTTCTGTAGTCTCCTTTAAGCTTCTATTCTTCAAGTCCGGTCTCTCTGTTGCCTGTTCTACTTCTGCATTGAGCTGTCCACAGTAGTACCATTTATCACTTGATGTTTCTGTTTTCTCTGACCCTACCAGTGTACTCTTCGAAAATCTTGTCTTACAGCCTGCATGACGTTTGCCTCTAGTATGCATTTTTAAAATTTGTTTTCTGTGTTCAATTGCATTACAGGTTGGCTGAGATATCGATTCCTCCTTTAAAGCTTTCCTTTAACTGAAAACCTCTCCAATTTCTCTCACAACTGTATTTGGAGAATGGATAGTCATTTCCGTCTAGTTGCAGAGTGTGCTGACTTGTTCTTGAGGGTAAAGTTGAAATCTTGCCAGATCTTGGGATCTTCCAGTTTGGTAATGTTTATACATTTTGTGTCGCCTCCAATTTGGCTTTTCTCAGTTTAAGGGTAAGCTTGGCTACCAACAAACTGTGATCGCTTCCTAAATCAGTATGCCTCTTGATTTGTACATCTTGCAAGGCTACTTGGCTTGCTGTCCTTCCTTCTGGAAAATTCCATGTCATCTTGTAATTTTGTTTATGCTTGAATAGTGTCCTTCCTATAACAAGATCATTGTCTTTACAGAGGTGGCAAAGTCTGTCAGTCCCATTCAGTGTCTACCCATGAACCACTCTTTGCCTGTGTTGTCTGAGCATGTTTGTGAATTAAAATTGTCATGCTTTATGCTTTGGTAATCCTTCAACAGTTGAGTGCAATCTGTCATAAAAAAGGCCTTTCACTTCAATGTATGTATCTTCTGTGTGGGAAAAGCAAGTGATGCCTGATATCTTGGCAAATTTTGAGTTGAATCTTGCATTTGTCATTCATTCATTTATGGATTTCCAGTTTAGAAGTGTGTTGTTCAGTTGTTTCTTTATGACCAAGGCTTTGCTTTCTTGATGCTGTTCATCATGCTTGCCTGTGGCCAGTGCTCTTTTCCTTGCTTTTATCCATCTGGCTTCGGTAATGCACACCAGACTCAACTTGTACTGGTGCATTTCCTGGAGAAACTGACCTATCCCAGTCTGATACAAAGTCCTCACATTTCAGCATCCAATATGGATGATAGTTTTGGGTGTCATGAGATCTGATACTCCGGAAGAGGCTTTTTTGAAGGTTCAATATTCAGCCACCATAGTGTCAGTTTCCTGCTCTCCCTTTCCCCTTCATCCTAGTGCAGTGTTTTCTCTTGGTTCCACTTCCGTAGCTTGAACAATCATACTGGTTTAGGGTACTAGCCTAGACTTGATACAGGCAGTTAAAATTAGTGTGACCAGGTGGACTCAACTCTGGCAGAGACTCAAGTAGATGAGATGACTAACTTATCCTCATTAAACTGAGGAAAAAGAAAAGCACTTATACAATTTTAAAAATCATAACAACAGTATTAAAAAAGAATATGATAAAGTCAATTAAAGAGTGTGACCTTTGTAAATATTTAGTAATTCAAGACAGGTAGCATAAATCAGGTTTTTGGGTTTTCTATTGTGAAAACTAATGTTATCTAAACTAATCGTGTCCTACTAAAAAAGTTCCCTCATCAACATACATTTTTCTTTTTGTGAATTGATTTGAGTCCATGATCTTGAAGCTGTGTAAATTTGATTAATTCCTAAATACACATCCAGCTAACATTTTAGTGACAAGGTACTTATTTTCCTAACTTTTATATGTAATGTCCATCACATGGAGATAGAAAATCAGCAAAGACCAAAAAATACATCGTTAAGTGATTTTGGATTGCTTGGACCCTTAGCTACATAAATTATAAATTTTCTTATGGTTAAATATGCACCAATATTTCATAAGCAATCATTCTTAACACATACATACGACAAACAACCACTTCCCATAATGCAAATGTTTCTGGGAAATAATTACATTCTTTATCACCATAAAAGCATAAGCAATCACCTCAATACCAATGAATGATACTAATACACACACATTAACAAAAGTAAGAAAATTCTGCACAAAATAATTTCATCCATATTCAACCAAAATCAAATGAGAAAGTGAGTTGACTTTCTATTATCTCCCTTTGCCTAATATCTATAATTTGTTCTTGGGTACCATATTTTTAAATTCATTTGTGTAGCAAAATGTTTCAGATGATAACATACATTATTTTTTACAGAGTAAATTTACAGTACTGAAAGTGGCATTGAAAATATTTTCCATTATGAGTTTCCATTTATTTGTTAGCCAAGGGAAATCAACTACTGTAGTAAGATGGACGACGAGTCAAGACAGCACAAACTTAATTTAGTACTTTAGATTACTTTTGATGGTATAGCAATCAAAATTAATAACATTCTAATAGCTGAATGGGTTGGCTAGGGGTAATCATTGGCATGGGGTAATCATTGGGGGTAATCATTGGCATTGGGTAATCATTGGTGGTAATCATTAGCTAGGGGTAATCATTTGGTTTACTAACGGCAAGTATAAATTAATCTACATGTTTTAGGGTGGTGGCAGCTGGTTTTATTAAATTTCTTAGTCAAAATAATAGACAACAAATGCCAGCATTATTCTTCAATAACAATAATTTTATTTTTAAAAATCACCATTTCATGGTGTATTTTGAAAGTCATTCCAAACAGTATCATTGTTGGGAATATTATTGGTGTGCAATACATCAAGAAATTGTTAAGCATACTAAATCATAAGTGATGAATTAATAAAACAAGAAAAAAAGTGGGCCTAATATTGTTTATGGAACAGCAACTTGATGAGTGCAATCGAGGTCAGGATAGTATTTCTGCAAATATGGTTAAAGATGGTGGGTATTTTGTTAAATAAATGTTATAACTGTTTTGAACTATTAGTGACAGAAACCCTATTTGACCAACAACATCTTTTGTAAATTTAAAAGGGGTCACTGCTTGGATGCTTTTTACAGTGAAACCTGTCTTAAAAAACCACCCCTTCTGTGATCACATTATATAACACCATGGACCTGTGCATGAAAAAAGGTCCTTCTGGTCAGGTTTTACTCTAAAAACATGCAAGGCCTTCATGTCAGGATGTTCTTTGCCACATCTGGTTGAAATTCAAACAGTGTTTAAAACCTATAAATAGAAGATGTCCATTGACAAATGATGAATAAAGGAAGGAAGACTGTCACAGGGTCATTTCATAAGTGGACATGCCCTTTGACCCTGTGAGGTAAAATGTAAATACCATATATATTCATTATAAGCAGACTACACAGACCAAGTTCTGCCACTGCTTAATGCTCTGGAAGATCTCGGTCTATGCAGTTTGTTAGGAGTAATCAGTAGAACAAACAGCATAGACCCTGATCTGCAGGTGCACTATGCTATGAGGATCTTTGTTGTTTGCAGTTTGACTCGACTTATAAACGAGTAGACACGGTACACTAAAAGTTAGAGAATAGAATGTGTTTAAAACCCTTACACATTTCAACCAAAATTTAGTCAAACCACTGTATGTAAGACACCAACTGATATATATTTTTTACAGAGATACTGAATATGGAAACCAAATGAAGAGACAGTGTTTGGTTCATCGATGTTTTCCTTTAAGAATTGGTGTCCTTTACATGAAGGTGTCCACTAACAAAGGTTCCATAACTGTTAAGCTTTGCAAACATTTTCAGCAAAAGAACCCTTTTTGAAAAGAGTGTTAATTATATTTCATAGACGCAAATGATCATCATTAAGATTTGAGGCCATTTTTATTTAAAGCTGGCTCTTTCAGGACTAATATCCACAGAACAACGAACCTAATGTAAACATTCATTATGTGGTAGTGACTCCCGTGTTATTACTATCTACTTTGTCTGGAAAAAAATGTCACTTAAAACTTGCCTAAAATGGAAAAAAGACCTCATTTCTTTATTCTCCATAATTTGCCCACTTTGTTCAAAACTCTGTTCCATCTTGAACATGCAATAATCCAATCTGACTATTCTTGAACAGTTCGAAAGCATTGGTTTACAAATTCATGATGCAAAGCATTTTTCTCCCATGATATTTTGTGAAAGAGCAAGTGACAAAGTGTGTATGTTTGTGTTCGTATGTGTGTAGGTGAGTATCTGTACACACCTAAACTTTGGAGTTTTATCTAGAAAAGGTAGTTACTTGGGTGAGACAACTGAACAGGCAGGGGCAAGATTTTGCCATGACAGACCATTTCTATATAAAGGAATTTATTTTAAAAAATTGAATTACTGGCTTGAAATGGTACCTATCAATACAACTCAATAGTCAACTTGATAGTGAAATACTGGTTAAATCCTTTGGCAAATTCTAGCTTGACACAAGCAGACTGAAAACTTTCAAGAAGTTAATACATTTTCTAAGGTATTTTTAAAATTCCTATGTTATATTCATGCCACCTGAAAGAGGACAATTGGGATGAAAAGTATACCATATATGTATGCTTAGAACAAGAGACCAACTGCAAACTGCACAGACCCAGATCTGCCATCACATAAAGTGCCTGCAGTTCTGTGTCTGTGCAGTTTGTTAGGAATAATCAGTAGAACAATAACATTGCCCAACCTTGATCTGTAGGTGCATTCTGCTATGATATTGCAGATCTGGATCTATGTTGTTTGCAGTTTGACTTGACTTATAAGTGAATATCTATGGTACACCCCCAATAGAAAAGATACATTTGCCAATCTTCTTCCTGCCTCCAATACACACAGATCAAATCCAAGGTGACCCCTGCCCATATCCACCACTCATGCATAAACAAAATTACAACAAAATATCCACCATACAATGTATAAATAAGCCCTATCATTGATAAACGGCGAATCACTGAAATGAATTTACATTCATATAGACTGAATATCTTCAAGGACAAATGATTCAAGGCAAGATTAGAGTATTTTGGCATAATGCAAAAACAATTTTTAATGGAATAACAACCTTGAGTATATACATGTATACATCCGTAGAAACATAAAACAGTAGTACATACATATATAAAACTGGAGTATAAATATGTTTCCTTACCTATAATTATTTATAGCATGCTTTTGTTTCTAATTGCAGTGTGTTTGTCTTGCAATCTATCTATAAATATATATATATATATATATATATATATATATATATATATATATATATATATATATATATATATATGATAACAAATGTGGTTGAGTGCTTTTTGAAAGAGTAAATGATGTAGTCATTATTATTATTCACAGATAAATTTAGTTATTTTAATGACACTCCTATGGTCCTTACAAACATTTCTTCTATAGATATTCCATACGATTAATACATATATGTAAAATTCTGAATACCATATGTACCTGCTTATAAGTTGAGCCCAACTGCAACAAAAACAAAGATCCTGATCCACCATCGAATAATGCACCAGCAGATCAGGGTCTAGGTTGTTTGTACTACTGATTACTGAAAACAAATTGCACAGACCCAGATCTATTGGTGCATAATGCGATGACATATCTGGGTCTGTGTAGTTTGCAATCTGAATTGCCTTATAAGCAAGTATATACCAAGCATAAACTCTCTCACATCAACTGGAATATTGGTAAAAGTACTATTAGCACATCGTTTTAAACATATAATCAACAATAAAAATGTATAAAAATATATTAGTTAACTCCAACAATTATTCAGTTTTAACAAGGAGACATACATTCACATTTACACATTGTCATCTGCATATATATGCATACATTATTATCCAAACTTATATATGCATACATTGTTATTTGCATATATATATATATATATATATATATATATATATATATATATATATATATATATATATACATGATCAATCACATTAGGATACATACATTGTCATGCACACACAAATGCATACACTGTCATCTGTAAATGTATGCATACACTGTCATCCACACATATATGCATACATTGTCATCCATAAATATATGTATAGATTGTCATCCACACATATATACATACATTGTCATCCACACATATATGCATACATTGTCATCCACACATATATGCATACATTGTCATCCACACATATATGCATACATTGTCATCTACACATATACATTATCATCCACACATATATGCATATATTATCATGCACACGGCGAAAAAATGGCATTCATATATTTCGGTGTTGGAATATAGAAGAAAAATATGTAATCTGCCATACCTGTATAAATTTAGAGTATTATAGGCACTAAACTACAAAACACAATATTGTAATCCGAGTATGGAATGTTTTAAACCATATCTGTTTTATGCATTTCAAATTTCATTCTTTTTAAATGTGAGGGTAAATGTTCTTATGTACTTTCTAATGTAATTAATCTGACAAAGAGAAATTTGCTAAATTCATCATAAAAAAGATGCAAATATTTTCACATCAGATTTCCCAAATCAAGCCTAATTTTTTGTGTGGTTTTCTGAATGAAACTAAAATAAATTAGAAAGGACAATAAAAGAATGACACATGTAAAACTGGGTGTAAAAAAAAGAATTTAAAATTTAACAAAATCACAAATATTAAGATTTAAAAAATGGACTTAATTAAAGCACTTTTAAAGGTTACCTTTTAACTTATTCACATAAAGTTTACAGATATTGTTAGAATTGGCTAACGACCACACATACTTGGCAACTGCTAATGATGCCACTGGAAATGGCACCTCAAAGACTTGATATGCCATGAACACAGCTGTGAGGATGAACTTAAAATAAAAAATCATCATTATTATACAGATTATCAGATTTGACAGATTAAGGTCACAAACACCGAATTAAAATCCTCTCTGCAGGGCTTGAATATCATAGTGGTAAAGCTCTCTGCATGCATCTGTGTAGGTTCAGGTCCGATCTCTTGTTATGCTATGTGCAATATTATGATACCATACATCTGGGTTTCTCCATTATATTACCAATGAAAGTTTGTCACATCCAATTCCAGAACATCTGACTGAACATTATGCTAGAAAAGAGCTAGAATGTGTTCATGGAACACAGATACCCCACCAGTACATGAAATGACCTAAATGAAAACCTTACCCAAGGAAGACCGGACACACAGACAGACATACATATGCATGGACAAGGGTTGTACTATATACCCCTACCAATGTTATTGTGGCTAATGGGATAAAAAAAATCTTCCACAAAATAAATAAAGCAGATCAATATCTAAGGCTAAGACTGTGTTATGAGAGGAAGAATTTTTCCTCTGGGGTCAGTTTGAATTTTAGCTGCCAATATCATCAAGGAAAGTTCTCCTTACTGGAATCTGTTTGGTTGGGTAACCATTGCATATACATGCACTATAACAATAAAGGATTTGCTCACTAATCTATGAAAACAATACCTGCCTGAAACCATATTTAAAAATAAACAGCAAGGACACAAATATTTTATTAAAGGCTACTTTGAGATATATCAAAGTTTGTAAGTACAATGGATATAGAATTTAGCTACTGGTCAAATACCAATTAAGTCAATGAAAACGTGAAAACCACACATCAACCTGGCTGTTGAACTGGTGAAAGTTAATAACACCATCATGTTCCTTCCTGCACAGCAGGGTATGTTTGATGGACATTTTGTAATCTTGTTAGATAACAAGAAATTAAAAAAAGACAAAAAGAAAGAAGTACAAAGTGAGACAAAGAAAACTTGTAGATCTACTTGTATACAGTACTGCAGAGTTTGTGATCACTGACATAGCTTTTCATCAATGAGTGCTCTCCCTTCTGTAGCTTAACTATTTCTAAATTATTGACAAAATATGAAATGTGAATTTGTCCTTCATTTTGATGCAAATTTAACCGACTCTACCTTGTAATATGATGCACCTACAGTGCTGTGTAAACAACCTATTGACATCTAAAATGCAAGGTACCCATATGTTTTATAACATGTATTACAAAGTCAGGTACTCACATGTTTTATAACATGTATTACAAAGTCAGGTACTCACATGTTCATTACATATATTACAAAGTCAGGTACTCAATTTTTTTAAACATGTATCACAAAGTCATATAAAACTCATATGTTTTATAATATGTATTACAAAGTCAGGTATCAAATCAGGTACTCACATGTTTTATAATATGTATTACAAAGTCAGGTACTCACATATTTCATTATATATATATATATATATATATATATATATATATATATATATATATATATATATATATATATATATTAAAAAACCAAGTCAGGTACTCACGTTTTATAACATGTATTACAAAGTCAGGTACTCACACATTTTATAACATGTATTACAAATCAGATCAGGTACTCACATTTTATAATATGTATTACAAAAGTCAGGTACTCACTTCTTTCATTACATATATTACAAAGCAGGTCATGTAGTCACATATTTGATAACATGTATTACAAAGTCAGGGGGCACCCTGAGTGGCAGAGTGGTCTAAAGCGCTCACTGTTACAGATTACTGCAGTCTCACCTTGGTCTGTGTGGGTTCGAGTCTTGGGCTTGGCCAATGTGGGTACGTGAGAAAACCTGCCAGTAGCTTCTCATGGGTTGGTGGTTCTTTCCGGGGTTTTACCAGGTTCTTCCTCTACCATTTATACTGACTGCCATGTATAGCCTATCTGGTGCTAAAAAATGGTGTTAAACCATGCAACAAAAGTAACAACAACAACAAATCAGGTACTCACATGTTTTATAACATGTATTACAAAGTCTGGTACACACACATCTTATAACATGTATTACAAAGTCTGGTACACACACATTTTATAACATGTATTACAAAGTCTGGTACACACACATTTTATAACATGTATTACAAAGTCTGGTACACACATTTTATAACATGTATTACAAAGTCTGGTACACACATGTTATAACATGTATTACAAAGTCTGGTACACACATTTTATAACATGTATTACAAAGTCTGGTACACACATGTTATAACATGTATTACAAAGTCTGGTACACACATTTTATAACATGTATTACAAAGTCTGGTACACACACATTTTATAACATGTATTACAAAGTCTGGTACACACATTTTATAACATGTATTACAATGTCTGGTATGCACACATTTTATAACATGTATTACAATGTCTGGTATGCACACATTTTATAATATGTATTACAATGTCTGGTACACACACATTTTATAACATGTATTACAATGTCTGGTACAAACACATTTTAACATAAGTTGCAAACAAAATAATCACATGCAGAGCAGCATAAGCAACAGGAGGGTAAAGTGAGGTAATTTCTGAAAGAAGAAAAAGGTTCTAGCCATCTGTCATACACAGAGGTTCTAGCCATCTATCATACACGGAGGTTCTAGCCATCTAGTCATGTGTCATCCACAGAGCAAAATAAGTTATGTTTATATCTGAGCTCTGCCTTTAAAAATTTCTACTTAAATTGCTGATAATAGAATTTATTCAAAAAAGTTAAAACTTTTCATTCAATTTACCAATAATGAAGTGAACAACATCTATGGGCAATAGAGAGTGCTCGTTTTTCAATCATTCATCTTTTTGTTGTTCTGGGTTTAATGCCATTTTTCAGCACATGATAGTCTATACATGGTGGCCAGTAGAACTGATGGAGGAAGAACCCAAGAAAACCTCTGAAAAACAACCAACCCCCATGAAGCTACCTGCAAGCTTTCTCATGTACCCATATAGCCTCAGCCTGAGACTCAAATCCAGGGAGACAGAGGTGAGATGGCAATGGTCAGTAAAGGTCAAGTGCTTTAGACCACTCAGCCATCCAGTGCCCCCAAAAGATTGGTGTTGCTCTTGAAGACTCTGAGTACATAATTTGATACTTTTTCTCTAAACATTACCATAAAGTTGACCATTGATAATACCAGAATTTTGTATCATACAGTCTTCCCTTACTTTAAATATAACTGTGTAATTCTATATGCTTTGAAATGTTTATATGTCTAAGCAACCATTATATACAATTTTTACTTTCTATCCATAGGACAAAACCAGACAAAAAAGTCTTTTGTTCAGAAAAAACCTCACTTAAAACTTAACTAATATCATCAGGATGGAAAAAGAAATGGTTTGAATTTGGGTTGTTTTGATCTAGGCTGATTACTGTAGTCCCACAGCATGACACGCCCATCACAGCTTGATATGTACAGCTTCTGAGAGTCACATGTGTAGGCCACACTGAAAAATGAAATGAATCATTCAATTTTAACACAGGCACAGAGAAATGATAATCAAAGTATTGAGAATACTGATCAAAGTATTGAGAATACTGATCAAAGCATTGAGAATACTGATGATAGAACATTACTCTTGAGATACTTTTTTTACGTTTTATAATTCATGGTATGTTCAACTAATGTAAACATACTACTATAAATATTGTTCATATTTTTTTTAAATTTTGTTTTATTTTCTTTTCTTTACTGTTCAACAAAGAATGTATATTGATATTTGAAACAATTCTGGAGGAATGACAGTGTTGCTTTCCTTTTAAAAAGCATTTTTATTATTGTTTCATATTTTACCATTTGTGGAATAAAACCAACAGAAATAAGTTAACTATGATAATGTATAACGATTTTCATTGAGTTGCTTCCCTTAAAATAACATTTTCCTGAAAGTCCAGTGGAGTTGCTAATATTAGTAAGACCATACAGTCTGTTCCTATTATTAGTAATACAAACAAAATTTGGACAATGGACACCATGCATACCTGCCATAACATGGCATGGAATATTAAAAACACAATTTTCAGTTATTTTCGAAAACAAACTACCACCGCTACTCCAGTATACTGAACAGAAACAAAATCTGCATGTAGCATGTATAAATGGTAAACAGTGCTGATTGGAGCTGATGCAAAACTACACTTTGGGCAGCTTAAATAGCTGCAATTAAAAGGCAAAAGGGTCAGGTATTAACCAACATTTCAGATTTTACATAATTAGCTGATAATTAATAGCTAGTGTGATGTACTGCAGTAGATGAGCCCTTTGTGCTATTTGCATAGGTACAGACCATGAAGTGGAACAAACTGACAGAGGTAAATCAGAAATGCTAGATGCCTGTAGAAGAATAACACTTGTTAAATACTGCCCTGAATGAGAATGTTTAAGCCATCTGTATTATTGAAAAGTTTGTGAACAGTGGCAATACTGTCTCTGAAGTCCGATTTTACTTCATAAGTAAAATGCAAAACGTGATTATTTTAGTTGTCAGAATATTAAGTGCAATTCATTTTTGAAGGCGATTCTGGAAGCAATTAGCTATCAGCAAAGCAAGCAAAAATAAATGTCATTTCTGTGATGCTGTCTGTCGAAATAGGAGCATCAACTGAATGTAACATATTCGACACAATGAACTGAACATTTCAGATTAGTTCTTTGTTATTATCCTTTATAATGATCTTGCTAAAATACTACCTATTAACTGACCTATACTTTTCAGGATGATTCTAACCATGAAACCGATTCACTGAAAGATAATAATAAGAACACACTTGTGCTTGCATGGATTGTTTTGAGCTGACAAAGTGTTACCATCTGTACTAGAGAGGTGTATATTATTGCTGTATTGCCTGTAAAGCCCATTAAACCTGAAAATAATATACCTTCCCCTTCCCAAACGTGATGTATGTTAATTTTTCTATACAGACAAGCATATCTCATGATCAGACTGCATCAGATACAGTTTTGACAATGTTAAATTTATGATCGTCCAGTTCTGACCAGGATTTGCTCAGAGAATCCAGTAGAGAAGTTTGAAAACCAGTAGTATCCAGTCTTGAGTCAGTGAAGTGATGAACACTAATGACAGTTGTATTACCTTCTAACACATAACTGAAATATCAAGAGCAGCAAAGACTGTATCTACTATAATTAGGACTATATTTTTCCATCCAATGGATTTTAACAACAGAAACAGGGTGTAGGTTTTTAGTGAATGTCAGTGTGGTTTTGATTTCATGTTTGCTCCTATATGTATTTGTATGGTGATGATATTTGCCAATACTAAGTCTCCCAACTATTGTTTCCTTTGTGTTAAGTGTATTAAATGCAGAAAGACAAGTTATTTTCTTTTATTCAGATCTGAATTTCCAATCATTTTTTTACATATATGAAAAGTTAAATTCTCATCTGGAAAAAATCACTGTTTTGGTTAAGTGCATGGACCTGCCCTTGGGACGTCAAAACACTTTTTAGGTCTAAAAAATAAGCAACAATTTCTGGGAATATGGTAGGCATGACCATCGCATAAGCCACAGAGGGATTCGAGGGTTGAACTCCCTCCAAGCCAAAAATAAAGCCAAAGGAGGATGAGGTAAGCTAAGATAAGAAAAGACCCTGTACAATTATATGCACTAAGAGATATTAAATTTATTAAAAATCTCATAAGAATACTTTCAGAATTTGAAGACAGTGAAATGTAAGAGATAATTCAATCATACAATTAACAAAAGAAAAGTCAGACAAAAGAATACAATTCTCCAATCCAAAATAACTGTAACTTTAGAGCAGTCAGGATTACAAGACTATCCTTTAGATGATATCAGTATTTATGTTGAGAAGATATCTGTTTAGAAGATATCTGTGTTTATGTTTAAAAGATATCTGTATGTTTAGAAGATATCTGTATTAATGTTTAGAAGATATCTGAATGGATGTTTAGAAGATATCTGTATGTATGTTTAAAGATATGTGAATGTATATTTAGAAGATACATGAATGTATATTTAGAAGATATCTGTATGTATTAGAAGATATCTGTATTTATGTTAAGAAAATATCTTTATTTATGTCTAGCAAAAAATGCATCACAAACATGCTGGAAATACCATATCTGAAACAAATATAATAAACGGTTTAAAACGAATTGGAAATATGGCAAGATACAGTGGGAAAAATAAAGAATAAAGGAATAAATACAGCAATACATGTTAAAACTTAAGTAACATCTATTTGGTTTGAGAAGTAAAATCCCAATGAAGTAAGATGTTCTATGCATTATAATAGGAATATAAAAAATTATGGATACATTCAAGTAATTTTACCTATTGTTCAGAGTGCTTTGTTAATAATATGTTTTACTGAAAATGTGTCATAAATGTCTTTTCCTTTAAATGTGTCATAAATGTGTGTGTGTGTGTGTGTGATTTTGATTTTTAACATAGCTTTAACAATTTTTCAGTCATATCGCTATGATGTCTGCAGTGTGACAGTTTATAGTGATGTCTAGCACTGGGACATCATGCCGCAGACATGAAGCATCATGTCCCAGCCAGTCACATTATCCTGACACCAGGCTGACCAGTAAAACACTAACCTCTTAATACTGAACGCCTAGCGAGGCAGCTGTTAGTACCATTTTTTTAAGTCTTTGGTATGACTTGGCTGGGGTTTGAACCCACAACCTCCTACATCCGCGGTGGATGCTCTAACCACTAGGCCACTGGAGCGCTGTGTCATAAATGTATTAACTGTCAATATATTATCGTAAATGTATTATAAATGCATTTTACTGTAAATGTCTTATAAATGTGGTTTACTTTAAATGTGTTATACATATGTTTGACTAAATGTTATCAATGTTTTACTACAAATGCATTATGTGTTTTACTGTAAATACATAATAAATGTTTTACTGTAAATGAGTTTTACTGCAATGTGCTAAAAATGTTTTTCTTTAAATTTATATATGTGTTTTAATGTAAATGTGGTATGAATGTGTTTTAATTTAAATGTTGTGTTTTACTGTAAATTTTATGTGTTTTATTGTAAATGTTATAAATGTTTCACTGTAAATGTTATTAAATGTATTTTACTGTAAATGTGTTATAAACGTGTTTTACTGTAAATGTTATGTGTCTTACTGTATATATGTTATAAACGTGTTTTACTGTAAATGTTATAAATGTGTCTTACTGTAAATTTATTATTAATGTGTTTATTGCAAATTTTTAAAAACTGTCATCACTATTCATAATGTTATTAGATCTTACTAAAATTATTTACATTTTGATTTTCAAGATGTAATAATATATCTAAACATGTAGCATATTAGCTAGACATGTGCTGCTGAAGTTACCTTATCACAGGTACAGCTATCAGATCTTTCTGTCTCAGATCACGGACTGGTGTCAGATCCCAGCTGCTCCATATTCTGAAAAAAGGTCCAGTCTGCTAGTCAGTCCAATTCAAACAAGACTAATTACATACTTTTACCAAGCTTTTGTAACATGAATTTCAACTGGTTCAAATCACATCATGTGACATGGAAAACTAAAAGTTATTAAGTTCACAACACATGAAAAGAATGATTTATAAATTTATGCACCCTTCTTGTGTGCTTTGACAATATTTGTAAACAATGGTTGAAATGCTATTAGTTTCTTGCAATTCACTATTATTTTTATAACTGTTTGTAATAACAAGAACGGAGCTTCATAATTTTACAGGATTCATTAGGTCATTAAGCTTAAAAACAAAAAACGTGATGCACAAATCGGCACAATATGAAGTTGCATCTCAAAGGCAGGGAAACAAATCCAAACTTGTATTAGGGATAATCTGGCAATCACAACAGATGCAGACACAAGACTGGTGGAGAAAGTTTTCTACTATTTTGGGATGCCATAGGACAGTTGCACCCTCAGGATCATTATTTGCACATCAACATTCTCAAAATGAAAACCATTTTGAAAACCTTCATTGGTGGCTGGAGAATCTAGATGGGTATTCTGCTTATTGAAGATCACCATATATAATAGACGCAATGTTCATCCTAGACATAACGTTATGAATCAACTCATGGGTATACAAATGGAAAACTGATGGAAGGCATTGCAAGAAAAAACATCCCTAGGCACTTGAAACTTGTGTCAATTTTAAAGAGTCCCAAAATATCAGAAACTTTGTCATATTGTGGAAGCAGTTGAAAGCAGATTCTTCCATAGACAATGACCACCTGATGTCAGAACTTTAGAAATGGCAAGTGATGTAGAGGAAAGAGAATGACAGAACTCAGATGGGAGTGGGCATACAAAAATTTCAGTCCAAGCTTGCAAGGTGGAGTTTCACTCATCATAGTAAGATCTAATAATAACGAGGGAAGCTGAGGACCAGTTTTCATCGTTTCTGTATTAAGGTGATGAAGCCGATGTCTCTCATGCTACCTGTGAAGTATGCTGAGTTATATACTCTTACTAAGCATAGGCTCCCTTTGGGTGCCAGAGGCTTGAGAGCATTTGAAGACACATCTTAGGAACTGAGGCACCAAGATGGACATCATATGCCCAAAGTATACTATGAGGGTTAGGGTATGTTACTCAGTATTAGTGGCATTAGTAACTGACAATTTCACTGGATTTGATGCCAATCACAGTTCCAAGGGGAAAACCATTCTAACTGCCACCTACGTGGGCTGATAATGATTAGCTTTTTAGCTAAATGTTTTACCCTGGGAGGGCTGGATTTGTGAGGTAGTAGTAGTAGTTCTTCTAAGGTATTATGATTGGGTAACGTATTTGAAGAAGAACCAGAACAATGACTGAAATGAGTGAGCCACATCACAGATCTACCAACCCTAAAGAGACATTTTTGATAAGGCAGTTGATTGTTTTCAGTAAGTTGGACCAATTTTCAGTAAGTTGTACAAAAAATGTCATGTACAGTCAACAAGTAATGTTACAACTGTTATAGTTCGTTTCTTTGTTTTAACTTGCACTCTACTGCTTCTGTTAGGACTGGTACATGGCACTTTCTGAGAAACTTCTGGTCAAACTCAATTTTGAAACATTCTCTTCTCTTTGCTTTCCTCACTAGGATTGCTTCCAAGGTATCAACTAATATGAGTAGTGTTTTAAAAAAATGAGAACACCCTCTTACAGTCTGCATATGTGTATGTGTACCAACATGCACAGTCTTCACAGTCTTCATGATGCTGGACAACAATTTGTAATTCAACTGGCATCCTGAACTTTATTGATAAGATCCCATTTCTTGTTTATTCCTTCAGTGTTTTAGACTTCTGGATACAATTCATTCACTTGATAATTCAAACACTTGCTTCCAAGTTATCTTTCCAGTTAGTTTCGTTGGGTTCAAACATGCAAAATATATCACAATGCTAAAATCATTCATCATTCTTTTCGATATATCAGCAACAGCACTGTGCTTGAGCTGTTCATTATTTGAGGTACACATCTTCATTATCAAATCCCAAACACTTAAGTAATAGTCTTCTTCATAAAATTTATTGAGTATGCTTTCATGCAGCTCACTTTTCCGCCATGTATTCGGAATCTACTGTATCATCTGATTTTTGTTTCTTACATGTCAGTAAGATCCTTGAAATTTTAAATTTCTGAAGCCTTTATCAATTGACCGACACTTGTATGAATAATTCAGGTGTGTTTCTCTAAGTCTGTGGATCGCAGGTTCTTCCTGTTGCAGCATTAGGTTAAGTAATGATCTAGAAATAAGCAATAAAGCTTCATTCTCTTAGACCACAAAGCCTTATGCATAGTCAAAGCCTTATGCATAGTCAAAGCCTTATGTATAGTCAAAGCCTTATGCATAGTCAAAGCCCTTTCATCCTGTAACTGATTTTTTTTTACTGTCCCTCCTCTAAAGCACATTCCTTAATTTTTATTTTCTCACAATTATTGCCACATTCAGTGGCTATACTGAAGGGTTGGGATGAAATATTATTCACAATTCTTTATGAATTGACTTATAGTGTTGCAATAGTTTTTTTTCTACCATACCAACAACTATTTGCTACTGATGATTTGGGAAACAAGATGCAGGGTCTGATGCAGCAATTGCAACATATGTCTTTCAACTAAAAAGTTTGTAAAAATGTCTTCGGCCTTTTTGACCTCCAGTTCAGTTTCTTGCACAACAAATCCAAATGTCACTTACAGCTAGATTTCGATGCAATGTATACTTTATGCTTTGGAATTCACATGGTGGCAACAACCTTCTTGCCCATGCTATAGGCAATGCTTAAGCTGACAAAACATAATGTACTAAAAATGTAATCGCTGCCTTTTCCACTTTTTGTAAGCTTTACCAAGTAACTGAATAATCTTTTATTTATACTTTTGTGATCACCGTTTTAACCTATAACTGCCTTTAATACATTTTTAGATGAAAGGATCATAAAAGTGTAATTTTAAGCAGGTCTGCATTTTGCAAGAACAACATTGGTTATAGTTTAAAGCATCTGAGAGACCACTGTATAGTTAGTCTGGTTCCCTGCCATAGTCAACTTAATCTAATACGAAAACCCAGATTTGTAAACCATCACAAGACATTGCTATTATTCCATAAGTTTTTAATTCTAGCATCAAGACTTAAGGCAAAATCGTAATTAGGGCTGGCAGATCTGACATCATAGTCACTGGATAGAATCACAAAGATGCAGTGGAAACAGTGTATGCTTGCAACAACTCAGTGTCTGCAATGTTGATATCCTTTGCTGCAGAGATTAATTTCACTGCTGCAGGATTGTACAAGTATTTTCTGAGCTACAAAATGTCTTCCTTGTAGCCTTTTTTCTTGATGCTCAGTCATAATAACTTAGCCATCAGCTATGGAAGCAATAACTGCTGTATAGCGAATTACATCCAATGATGGATGCCTGTCTTGCTAAGTTGGACCATCTACAAACCTATGGAGGTGATGCACTGAAGGACACGAGACAAAAAATAGGTAACATGTAGGTTATTTTTAGTGGGTGGGGGTGTAATACAAATTTTAATTATGTACAACTTCCCTGCCAATACTGCATATCCTTTTTGTGCTGAAAACTAACCATCCATTCGATGTTAATACATCCTCCCAGAGTGGAGAAAAAGTCAGAATGACCTTTTGCACTCCACTCGCTTATTTTGCATGCCACACTATATATCACATGGTTCTATGCACAAGGTTATCTTTTTTTATAAGAAAAGGCAAATATAAATCAAATCAGAACTTATATTGATTAAAACACAATGTAATACAAAATAAAATTATAATACAAATACGAGTTGGTCATACTTAGAAGAAATGGAAGTAATATACTTACTAGTAAACACCTGCAGTTAGATAATAACAATGATGAACACTTCATTCAGCAATACATAATATGCAATATTTTAAATTATTGCAACCTAAATAAAAGTAGATACTAGTAGTATGCGTGAATACCATAATAAAACATAAAATGCAGTGCATAGCATGGCCTATACGCATCTCTTGATGGGAATAGTGGCATGACAATGTAAAATATTTTAATGTAAGGATTTTAAATGTACTGCTGACTTTTAGTGTTTTCCAATATTGCACCTAGACTTATACAAATGTGTTCTACAAAACCTTGCAGTTAGGAAGAAAGGTATGAAAAACATTGACCAGACTTTTTATTTTATTATTTTTGATACAATTTAAGTTTGGGCACACCTTTGGACATGCAAGTTCCAAATGATTTAAATTTTAAATTGTACAACTTTTACCATTATTAATCATTTTACTGGATAAGCATCGATAATATGATTGAAAAAATGTCCCAAAAGATATGATTCAGAAAGAAAAAAACCTGTCCCAGAATAAACAGTAGACAAAAAAATAGCTTTAAAAATTAAATTCTGGCATCCAGACATATATGGTGTCCTAACATATACTGTAAATATGGTAATTCTCATTAGAATATTGAAAATATGAAACTGCTTCATATTTATAAGAGAAATATCGGTAATAAAACCTGTTCCTGAATTCCTGTCAGGTAAGTTTTAAAAAAATCATACTGGTGTCATATTTAAGCATTTTCTAATCACTTTTACATACTGAATTTTAAAAGAGTAAAATAATCACCATGATAACTCCTTATCATGAGTTCTGTTGATGGAAGGATAATGGATGACACACAACTATGGCATCACAGTTGCCTTATGACAATTTAAAAGTGTAAATTTCATTAACCCTCTGCTCATGTTCTGGCAAGACAGTATCAGTAACCCATTCTTTGATTATTGCAAACAAACCTTTAATACAGTAGTCAACCACAATCTCACCCATTTAATTTCACTGAAAAAAATATTAGAAATCATTCCTTACTTGCATTTTAGATAAGACCTATGAAAAGTTTCAACACCAGGGGCTTAGATAACTATATTCTCTATTTACTAAATGTGCAACTGAAGAAATCTTGGTTAATATATATGCAAAGTCAAACAAGGGATATCACTCAGTCCAATTTTGTAAAATGTTGTTGAAAATGTTACTTGAACATGATTTTTGTAATTTGGAGCCTCAAAGCAAAAAATCTGGTTCAGTTCCGTTCAGCCCTTCAAAAATTCTGAGTGGAAGAAAATTATTAGAATACCCCATGGGTACATGACGGGAAATGACAGATGGGCCTGCATAACATTCCCCCACTTTAGATTACAGCAGAGGCATGTTAAGGAAAATGACAGATGGGCTTGTGAAACATCATAATCCCTCTCCCAGAAATAAATGAGATACTAACCTAATAATACCAGAGCTGAGTCCACCAACTACAACATTAATAGAGACTCCTTCTGGAGCACCAGAAAATGCCAGACAGTTAATGCTGTCCTCACATTTTACTGTGGCCACATGTTCAGCATTCACTGTATGTAACTGAAGACAGCTTCCCATCCCTGAAAAGTGAACAGTAAAATCCAGTTAAAGTGGTGCATGGGTGTTTGTTCAATATGGATGGGCAACCTATGGGTCATGCTGGTGTAAAAGGTATGCCATCTATTTTCAAATATGTGTGTGTGTGTGTGCGTGAGTGTGTGATATTTTGATCTGCTGTCAACTACCTGTATGCCAGGATTGTAATGTCAATCTATAACCTTTCTGAAGTGCAATTTGTGCGAGATTTCAAACACCAATAGCTTTCACATCACAACAGACATGTGCCAGATATTTTTATCCAGATGATTTATTTCTATAGTCACTGTAAAGGTCTGTATTCTTTGTGGCTTTATCAATATTACTGGGGGGCCCATAGTGGCCGAGTGGTCTAAAGTGCTCTCCATTACGGATCACTGCCATCTCAACTCTGTCTGTGTAGGTTCGATTCTTTGGATTCGGCCAATGTGGGTATGTAAGAAAGCTTGCCAGTAGCTTCTCGTGGGTCAGTAGTTCTTCCCGGGGTTTTGCAGGGTTCTTCCTCCACCATTAATACTGGCTGCCATGAATAGCCTATCATGTGCTGAAAAATGGCGTTAAACCCAACAACAACAACAACAACAATATAACTGTTATCAAAACTGTCATATCCTTTTCTTTACTGTATTGATCAATTTATTATTTATATTGTGTCTTTACTAGGGCAATGTGTAGATGACCTTTTGTTTCCAAGATATTTCCATGATAAACATTCAATACAAAATCAGGGAGAATTGGTAGCTTATTTTGTAAAGCATTTGTTTCATAATCCATGGGTTGCAGGTTTAGTACCTGTCCAGGCCATTCCTAGTTGAATGTCTGTGTGTGTGCTCATGAAAGGCACATGGATTACTTTTCCTGTGTGATATAACCAGATAAATTTCTAAAGGTGCCATTAAAAACCACCCAAGAAGAAGAAGAAGATACTAAACCAATTTTATTTGAATTGTAATGATGGGGCTACAGTTTGCCAATGAAAATGTATACTTCCTTAACAATATTACAATGCATAATGAACCCAAGTATATGGTGACCTCATTTGTGTGCTTCCTTAATAATACTGTATTACTATGTATAATTTACCTCTGTATATGGTAACCTCACCTTAGAAGGAGTTTATTTGTGTGTTTTCTTAATGATATTACTGTGTATAATGTACCTCTGTATATGGTAAACTCACCTTAGAAGGAGTTTATTTGTGTGCTTCCTTAATGATATTACTATGTATTATGTACCTCAGTATATGGTGACATTGCTTTTAATAGAATTCAATTGTGTGCCTCCCTTAATAGTGTAAGATTGAGGGATCCTTGTATTTAACAAAGCTTACCGCAATTGCTGACGCTTGCTATGTCTCCCATGGTGTCACTCACAGCAAGAACCTTAACACCTGATCTATGGCCTTCTATACTGCGGACGTAGGAGAGTCTGTGGAGAAGAGTGGTCACACTGTCATTCATACTAATACTAACTAAACTTATTTAAAATGCTTTACCTGTTTGTTGTTGAAACTATATTGGATGTCTGTGGGATACCATTTTCAGTTAGGTCCAACCAGATAATATAGAAAAGGTTTTAGGTAAAAACTTTGTCAATATGACCTTTAAATCAAGAGGAATAACAATAACAAGATTTTCATGATTTCAAGATGGCTGCCAACTAAGGTGGCCATCATGGATATCAGATTAACACTATTTTTATTTAGGAATTCTTCAGGTGAAAACATGATATTCATATGACTTGCCATCTAAGAGGATTATGGATAAGATTTTCAAGACAGCCAGTGCAGTGATATCAGATCGGAATGATTTCTTTAAAGATCCACTGGACCCCATAAGAAGTCATCCAGTGAAAACCCAATACTGATATAATTTCCATTCATGAGTAGCAGAAGTAACATTTTCAAGATGGTTGCTGTGGTGGCCAAACTGGATGTCAAATCGGCTCCATTTTCATTTTAAAACCAACTAGACATCATAAAATCTCTTCTGTCTGGTGAAAAGCCCATATTGATCTGACCACCCATTCAAGTGGAGCAGCAATCTTCTGCTAAGAAGCCCATGCTGATATGATTTTCTACTTAGACAAGGTGGTGGTAAGATTGTCAAGATGGCAGCCACTGTTGACATATTGGATGTCAGATTGCATCATTTTCATTTCAAACCAACTAGACATCATAAGAAACTTTTAGTGAAAACCCCATGTTGATAAGACCTTCCAATCAAGAGAAATAGCTTAAAGATTTTCATGATGGATGATGTGGCAATATATTGCATGTCAAAGCAGAAAAACATTCATTTAGGACCAGCTTGACATCATATGAAGTTTTTCAGTGAAACCCCATGCTGATATGACCATCCATTCAGAAGAAGTACCAATAACAATATTTTCAAGAAGGCAGCTGAGGTGGGTATCCAACTAGATATCATAATTAGTACTCTGGTGAAAATCCTGTTTTGATATGACTTTCTGTTCAAGAGAAGCAGCAATACCATGAGTCTCAAGATGGCTGCCATGGTTGCCATACTGGACATCAAATCAGTACATTTTTCCTTTAGGTCCAACTAAATAATTTATAAGAATTCTTTTATAGAAAAATCCATGCTAATATGACCACCCATTTTGGAGGGGTAGCAATAACAAGATTTTCAAGATGGCTTTTGTGGTGGAAAATAGGATGTCTGAGCAGCACAATTTTCATTTCAGACCAATTGGATCTTATTATTGGGCTGAATGTGTGTGAAAGGTTCAAGGCGATCCTCCAAGTAGTTTTGGAGGAGTTGTGGCAACAATCTTGTGATAACTGACAGACATCAGACAAAAGATGATGGACAAAAGGCCATTCCATACACTCATCTGATCGGTGACTAGTAGAGCTTAGTACAAGCAAATACTAACAAAACAGTCTACAATGAACTGTGTGAATTATGTGAACTAACCTGTTTAGATCCCATATAATACATGTTCCATCTTCACTAGCACTGACTAGGATGCTGTACGGTTTGCAGACAACAAGAGTTGTGATGGCTTTGGTATGTCCATACAGACACTTTTTGTGCCCGAACACTTGCAGTTCGCTTTCCTAAAAAAAATAACTCACTACAATAAATTGTCTTCATTTGCACAACTTGGTCAGTTTATTGGTCTCTTGGTCAGTTTATCGCAAGAATGTTTTCAATTCCTATAAGACCTGCATCCCCATCAGGTTTTGTTACAACTAGATATTCATAAAAGCAATGTTATAAAAGCAAAATATTACTGTATCATCAAATATGTAAGCCAATCAATACCTGTGCAATTAAGAGGTCAAATAGAGGTTAAACACAGTTACTGTGGAAAATAAAAGTTGTTCTTAATTTTGAAGACTTTTACATTAAAATGAATCCTCATGCATGATGTAGATGCCTCCTTGCAAACCAAACATTCCATGAAATAATATTCAACTCTATGCAGATTATGAAAACAATTAAACAGAATATGCACATAGATCTACAGTAAACCAAAATTTTATCGTATATTTACCTTAGCTGGATTGTATTTGGTTGAGTACATGATGATGACTCCAGAGGTTCCCCCAGTAAACAGATACCTACAGTCTGGGACTGACAAGCAGCAAGTCAACTGAAAATAAGATAAGTATTTCTGCATGTATAACAAATTATTTTGCAAATACTAACCTGACCTTAATACTCAGATAAACTTCAAATACCTGAGAAAATCAGCCCTCCCATAAAAAAAAAGTTAAAATCATACAGATAATTCAGTATAATCCATGCAGATGACAAAATATGGATCATATTGTGGCAAATCTTAAACTAGTGTGAATCCATAAGAATGTTCCCTAATACCCAGTTTTTGACTCCATTCAACAAGTCAACACATTGTAAATCACCAAAGAACTGCATTTCTACACTGGTCCATTGTGATGGTTTTGCAATTACCTGCAGGTACTAAATTATGGAAAGACATTTTAATGTCCACTTTTGATGGATGTTGTTTTTCCAATTTAGATATTGATAATAATAGCATAATAAGTTCTGTCCACATAAACAAAGAAAGATATTTTCGATGGGGATAAATATTGATGCTTTCTCATTAATTTTAATCAAATGAAGATATTTCAATCATTCCACAAAAATGATGTTAAAACCGTATGCTTATTAATGCTTCAAGAATTGAAAGAATCATTGTTATTACTTCTTTCTTTCCATGATTTAATGTGTCATAAGAGTATCTGATTGAAACAGGTCACTGTGGCTAGTGATGATTAAATAACATTTTGACTGAAAAAGGTCACTGTGGTTAGTGTCGGTAAAAAGACATTTTCATTGAAAAGGTTACTGTGGCATCATTTTGTTTGAAACAGGTCAATGAGGCTAGTGATGGTAAAATATAATTTTGTTTCAAACAGGATACTGTAGCTAGTGATCATGGTAAAATATAATTTTGTTTGAAACAGGTCACTGAGGCTAGTGATGGTAAAATATCATTTTGTTTCAAACAGGTTACTGTAGCTAGTGTTGGTAAAATATAACTTTGTTTGAAACAGGTCATGTGGCTAGTGATGGTAAAATATCACTTTGTTTGGAACAGGTCACTGTGGCTAGTGATGGTAAAATCTAATTTTGTTTGAAACAGGTCACTGTGGCTAGTGATGGTAAAATATCAGTTATATAACATATTATTGCTCCTGTCCAATGTTCCATGTTTGTCACTTTGTCATTCGTGTTATTTCAATTTTGACATTCTTTTTTCAGTGCTTCTATCCAAGATATAGATGTTGTTTATGCCATAAATCATCCATACTGGAGGGCTTCAAAGGATATTAGAATCATGTATACTGGCTGTGCTGAGCTACAGAATAGCAGAAAGCCTCAAAAGAGATTTGCATGCTTTAAATAGTTTGTGTAGACTACATGATAGTAGAGTCATTGCTCTGTTTTGGGTTTAACACCTTTTCTCATCTCAAAATAGGCTATACATGGCAGCCATTATCACTGGTGGAGGAGAAGCATGGAAAACCCAAGTAAAAATCACTGACCCACAGGAAGCTACTGGTAGTTTTCTTGCATACCCACACTGACCAAGCCTGAGACTAAAACCCAGGTGGACAGAGGTATTATGGTAGTGATCAGTAATAAGGCAAGTGACCACTAGACCACCTGGGGCCCTATATAACAGTAGAGAATCTCAAAGGTAATTAGGATGATTAAATTGATTGATTTAATAGCTCTACAGAATAGAAGAGGGCCTCCAATGAGATTTAACATGCTTTAAATTGCTTGCACAGAACTATAGAATTGATATTGGCCTCACAGGTAATTAGCATGATGTAAATTGATTGATGGTGTAGATCTACAGAAAAGAAGAAATCCTCAAAGGTAACTAGCATGATGTAAATTGATTGATTGTGTAGATCTACAGAAAAGAAGAAATCCTCAAAGGTAATTAGCTTGATGTAAATTGATTGATTGTGTAGATCTACAGAAAAGAAGAAATCCTCAAAGGTAATTAGCATGATGTAAATTGATTGATTGTGTAGATCTACAGAAAAGAAGAAATCCTCAAAGGTAATTAGCATGATGTAAATTGATTGATTGTGTAGATCTACAGAAAAGAAGAAATCCTCAAAGGTAATTAGCATGATGTAAATTGATTGATTGTGTAGATCTACAGAAAAGAAGAAATCCTCAAAGGTAATTAGCATGATGTAAATTGATTGTGTAGATCTAAAGAATAGAAAAGGGCCTCAAAGGTAATTAGCATGATGTAAATTGATTGATTGTGTAGATCTACAGAAAAGAAGAAATCCTCAAAGGTAATTAGCATGATGTAAATTGATTGTGCAGATCTAAAGAATAGAAAAGGGCCTCAAAGGTAATCAGCATGATGTAAATTGATTGTGTAGATCTAAAGAATAGAAAAGGGCCTCAAAGGTAATTATCATGATGTAAATTGATTGTGTAGATCAATATTAAAGTAGAGGGCCTCAAAGGAGATTAGCATACAGTAAGTTGCTTGTGTAGATGGTGAACCTGGTTAAAATCCAGAGATGCCTTATAAAATCTTTTCCCTCAAAACATATAATTAACCACTGCATCCACGACCTCTGACCATTTTACCATTGCACCAGTAGCGACATGTATAACCTATGATAAACAACTAAGTTTGTTTCATTATGGCAATAATATGTAGCAATGCTTCATCAAAAAACTGGACAATTGACCACCCACTTAAAATCTGACTGTTGACCTCTAGGGGACATTTGTGGGGAAAAATTTAATGATCATGCTGTTATGAAAACTGGAGATACTGCCCTTTAAAATTGAAGACTGGATGTATGGATGTATGGATAGAAAATGAGACTGCTATAATTTGCCTTATGTGACAAATGTTACAGGCATGACAAAAAGCCCAAGTCACAAAACTTCAACAACTTAAAATTTTCCATTATGGCTTGAAAATCTAATAAGAATCTAATAAGACCATCTATATATGCATATAAGCTTGCCTATTCTGTCTATTCTCTCTGCCTCAAATTATTTTTACTTAATCAAGCTATTAAAAAAATTGAGAAATTGCTGTAATGGACTGAGAAACTAATCAAGTTATCTGCATATGAATACAAACAAAAACCATCAAATTTATTTTGTTTAGTAATACCTTAAGTCATATCTACATAATTCTGATAACAATTTCTTTGTGTCAAAAATGCTTCAGTTAACGTAATTAAGTTTTAAAATGTTCAAATTTTGCAAGAGTACAGTGAACAGCATATTATATTCCAGGCCCATGTTAAATAGCCCTCTATACAGATAACTGTAATTTTTGCAAATAAACCTTTTTATTTCTTTCACTCACAGTGACCTTGATCTTTGACATTTTGAGCCTAAACCATTTTTCTTCTTTACCTCAGTGACCTTGATCTTTGACATTTTGAGCCCAAACCATTTTTCTTCTTTCCCTCACAGTGACCTTGATTTTTGACATTTTGAGCCCAAACCATTTTTCTTCTTTCCCTCACAGTGACCTTGACTTTTGACATTTTGAGCCTAAACCATTTTTCTTCTTTCAGTCACAGTGAGCTTGCCAATTGAGTTTTTGAGCCTGAAATCAATAGAGTTCTTCCTTATCATATGTGCAAGCCATACACAAAGCTTGGTAACACTTGATGGTGGAGAACTTGAGTTATTGTGTGGAACCAATTTATAACAGATGTTTGGACAGATGGACAACATCATAATATGCTCTGGCTAATGGCGGACATAAAAATTAGAAAAAATTCTGCATTTATCTATTTATGCATGCAATTATGTCTACCAAAATATGACCTGTCTATATCATGTGATTTTTCACACAATCATGCTAATGAGCTTGGGACAGTCGGATGGACAGGACAAAATCAATATGTCCCTTCGGCAGGTAGCTGTTGTTGTTGTTGTTGTAGTGTTTAAAGCCATCTTTCAGCACAAGACAGGCTATACATGGTGACTATAAGTGGTGGAGGAAGAACCCTGGAAAACCCCGGGAAGAACCACTGACCCAAGAGAAGCTACTGGCAAGCTTTCTTACATACCCACTTGGCAGGTAGTGTGTACTTTATAACATGGGCCTACAAATGAAGATCCTACCTCTTCAAACTGGCTATGATGCAGGAAGTTGATGGCTGGCTTGTCCTTCGCATTGATGATGCGGATGATATTGTCTGGATGACCCCAAGTCATTATGGCTTGCCACGCTATTTCCTTCAGTGCTGTTGGAGTCCAGATTGTAGAAAAAATATGCTCTCAGTGTCATATATTATTTAACATCCATATAAATCAAGTAGATACTTTAAAAAAGTAAATATTTTAGTAAATTCTGTTCCCAAAGAATACTTCACTGACAATATTAACATTAAAAAAATAAACTCTGCTACTTCTTAAATCCAACCTTCCCAAAAGATGAAATTTCATCTTTTCCATCTATATACTCTAAAGACAAAGGGAAGAAGCTCTCACCAATCATCTCCCATTCCCACTGCAAGGTGCCTAATCTGTTTACCTGTTTAAGGTGAGTGATACATTGATGAGTATGCTTGCATTTGTTAGGTGGTGTGGGAGGGTACTATTGTAATGTAAGGTAGGTATTCTCAGCATAATTAATTAAGGTTGTACTCTACAGTTTTGTATTTTCATAGGATAAGATTTTTAATGAAAAAGAATTTCCCCAGCTTTCCTCACCGGTTATACTGGTTATTAAAAAAGATCTTGCATATCTTAATATCTTAACTTTTAATTCCCATTATTTTAGTGCACGATTGATGGGTGTAATTTGTGTTGTAGAGTATACAGCTCAACCTTGCTTCAAATGTTCACCAATAAAAGAAAATCCTAGCTCTGTTTGATCATTTTTAACTTCTGGACATCAACGGTAACTTTTTTTTAACATTTTATATATTTTGTAAATTGTTCTTTGCACTTTTAGAAGCTGGTATTTTCTAGTCTTGCAAAATTTATTTTCCCTATTTTAATAACTGAAAAATCTACTGTATTTTAGACTAATTCAGGCTGATCTTTTGAGCACATGGGAGCAGTCATTTCAAATAACTGTGCTTAGGTCATGTACAATTTCCACAACTACAATATCCAAAGAAATTTCAACCACAGTACATGAAAGCAGCATAGAGGTATGCCAACATTCTCTACACTATGCATCTTGCAAATGAAAACAACTTCACTATACACTTGTCACTCTCTCAGAAGTTCATTAAAATCTATAGAGTGCCCCCTAAATAAGCAAGTGATGCCTGATTGGATGTGAAGGTTGTTGTTGTTGTTGTTGTTCTAGGGTTTAATGCCATTTTTCAGCACAAGATAGGCTATACATGGCGGCCAGTATAACTGGTGGAGAAAGAACCCTGGAAAACCCAGGAAAGAACCACCGACCCACGAGAAGCTACTGGCAGGCTTTCCCACGTACCTACGCTAGCCGAGCCTTGGACTCGAACCCACGCAGACAGAGGTGAGATGGCAGTGATCCGGAACGGTGAGCGCTTTAGACCACTTGGGGCCCCTAGGGTGTGAAGGTGTTCCTGCTATCTGCTAAGGTGGTCAATTAACCCCTGATACCTGACCGGTTTCTTTATCTTTCAAACTCTTCTGAGGGTCTACCTTTCACTGAATGACACAGTCTAGAATGTTTGCAATGAACATGTACTCAATATGTGCAATTTAAAAAGATGAATATGAGAGCAACGTAATATAACCACCTGGATATAACTGTTGCTGTGGGCATGGTTCTCATGACCTTGGATGGTAGAGGGGCCATTGCGTAATAAACCAAAATTGTAGTTATTGATAATGTCTTTGGATGAATACTCAAAATGTCGCTGGCTTTGAATGTAGCTTCTTGTTTTTTAAGCTGTAGCACAGCACAGAGGACTACATTTCCTCTGAACACTAGCACAAACACAACGTGGTGAAGCTGATGAACACACAAGCATGAACCATAAATTTGTCCTCAATGGTCTTAAAATTCTTGTAACTGAAGCATAAGGTCATCAGTGTAATTAAAATTATAGGAATGACAACAGTTGGAAATAATAATTGGTAAATGTTCATTATATCAGAAATGCACTTGCTAATTAACAAGCAATAAAAGTCAAATTTACAAAAAAGACAACCAACAGCAATTCCAGTGACACCATGCTCAAATACAGGTCTGAAAATCCAAGCCTAACAAATGCAAAAAAATATACAGAATTATTGAATAATATTCAGAAATAAGGTTGCCAGATGGATTGGTATAATTCAGACTGATTTCTGATGGATAACTAGATGGAATGTGGTGTCATGATTAATGCACCACTGAGAAAACTTAAACTGGTAAACATCCAGTATATGGGTAGCCACCTAGTGGTGGGAAGGAGAGACAACTGGAGAATTTTATTTCCTTTGTCTCTATAAATACAGATGGAAGACTGGATTCATGAGGTATTGGAGTTTATTTCCTAAGACTAAAACAATTGAGGAATGTATTAGATTGACAAAAATTTAAATTTACATGGTTTCCACGCTTTTCTAAATAAAAATTTCCAGGTCTTTTCCACGTTTTTTCCAGGATGAAATTAATTTTTTCAAGGTTAACATATGACCATTACTGAATGGAATTAAAGAACAATATATGTGCATGTTATACAAAGCAAACACTTCCTGTCACAGTATGAAAAAACCCCAATAAATGCAAAATATCATAATCTTATCTTGTAAAGAAAAAAGTTTAACAATGAATTTGTGTGCCAATAAACTCTCAAACAAGATTTTTCAACCAACCTAAACTCCTTAAGACGATCTGGTTAAAAATTCCATCATAGAGAATTTTCTGCTCTTTTGTTTTTGAATTTTTATTACAACCATTATACGACTTTCATTTAATATTTTTTTTCTACAATATTTAAAATTGATGGTTGTGAGATTCTGTGTGCTCATGTGACTAGCAATCAAAATCGCTAGTACCAGCTCAAATTTCATCAACACATTAGTTTTATCGTCTTTCAGCAGATTAAAGACATAACAATTTTAATACTCGCAATTTCTGAGAAAATAAATAATTTCATATCGATTTTATGCAGGTATAACTCGATTTAACAACGTTTAAGTTTGCTAGCCCATCTGCTAAGCGGCTATGCTTTAATGCCACCATGTTCTCCTCTTGTGATGCTAGACTGGTTTTCATACCTTCCACATAAAAAAAGATATGGATATTGAACTGTCTGTGAAACAAGAAGTCTACTAGACGAATCTAATCCACTGAGCATTTGGATTGTCTCAACAAATATATTTATGGCAAGCACCCAAATGATCCATACTGCAACCTCCTAATATATTCTGGTTTGAATTCGAGAAATGCAACTCACAATCAATTCAGTTACGACTCAATTACATAATTGTTTCAGGCGACAACTTGTGGAGGAAAATTCCTGAGTTTTTCCCAACTTTCGTCAATATTTGCAAAATTCATGGACTTTTCATGGATGGGACAGAAAATTATCATTTCTCCTGATTTTTTCCTGATTTCCCGGCAGCATGGGAATCCTGAATTTAGCAGAATAAATCTAACTTGAGACTGAACACTTTGCCTGTTGTGATAATTGCTAAAAAAAAATTGTCTATAGGTCAGAGGTCATAAGTCTCAATTTCAGTGTGATTTTGGTTGACTGGATGCTGAAATAAAGAAGATAGTTTTGATTTTTAGTATGTGTTGAATATACTGAGATACAAAATGAGTGCATGTTTTGCATTTATATTTTTTGTGAACAAATATTAAACAGGATGTTATTGATTGATCTTAAAATAGAGTAGAGTTTGTGTTTAAGAAAGAGTTACTATATAGTGAGACAAAATTCTAGCAAAATGTGCCTTTATAATTTTTTAACAAACTTTGATGTACACACTGTTGAGCATAAATTCACCCCAAATGACTTTAAATTAGTGTAAAAAGTTGAAGTTTGTATTGTCCAGAAAATTCATTGAATGTTCTACTAAAATGTAATGTATGTATTTGATGTGTGTGTGATTTGGATTTTTAACATAGCTTTAAAAAATTTTCAGTCATATTGCTACGATGTCTGCAGAGTGACGGTTTATAGTGATGTCTAGCACTGGGGCATCATGCCACAGAGATGTAGCATGATGTCCCACCCAGTCACATTATCCTGACACCAGGCCGACCAGTCCTAACACTAACCTCTTAATGCTGAGCGCCAAGCGAGGCAGCTGTTAGTACCATTTTTGTACGTGTTTGGTATGACTCTGCCAGGGATCGAACCCATGACCTTCCGCTTCTGAGGCTCTAACCACTAGGCCACATCAGTGGTCAAAATGTAATGTAACCTTTGTGATTATCTAAGATAAAAAAATATTTTTTAAATTTATTTTAAATCTATGATCTATGATCTTCACTTTCATACAAAATATTTTGAAACTAAACAAAGCTGATGAAAACTATTCACGGTAAATACAAATCATCAGTTATGATGAGAGAAGAAACAGAAACACTTCTTTGTCTGAAAAGTTGAATTTTTTTCTTTCCATTCTTGAAGGTGTTACTCCAAATAGTTATTAATTTAATTTTAATTGCACACCTACTTCTTGACTTGCAGGCAAAGTAATTTCAGAAGTCTTCATTTCATTAATACCTACTTTCTAAATTCTTTTTTGAAACAGATCTAAGTTGCCAGAAAAAAGAAACACAGGAGTGTTAGTATTACACTCAAAAGGAAATCCAGATAGTAAACCTGCTAAGGTGGTCATCTCTGTGTAGCAGTCACCTGGGTATAAAAAAAGTCAGGAATAGTAGGTCAAAGTAAGTACCCACATTTATATATTTAATGTATTTGAAAAGGTCATCTGCTTGCATTTTCTGAAATGCTGTTGGTGGCATCTGTAGACAAGTTTGTCTGCACTATAAAAGGTCAGTATCCAGCTGAAAACTTGCTGGAGTATCTATTCATAACATGCACCAGTTGAACATTTGGTAGGACATTCATTATACATTAATTGACTTATGAATCAACATGGAAGGTTTGAATAACTGACAAAACCAGTCTGGTGTACTTACATTTGTCCTGACTGTACACAGCAAGAACACAACTCTTGGCACTGAGTCCATACACAAAACCAGTCTTGAGTGGAACAAGGGAGGCAACCCCAGAGGAATACTGCTCTTCCCACACACATTCAGGGTCGGGCATATCTAGGGATCCCAGATAACAGCCCCACTTCAGCCCCTTTATGTGTCTCTGAAAGTATAGGTGTCGATTTATAATTACAGTTTAATGTATAATGCAGTGCATTTGTGCTTATAGCTGAGAATTCGTTTCTATTTACCAAGGGTGAGTTCACATGCACATAGTCCTACAATGCAAGACAGCTACCCTGATATATGTTGTCTGGGTTTGACCTAAATGACATAAAATATCAGCTTAGATAACTCATGCTGTAGGACTAATGTGCACATGAGTCCTTACTTTTGACCTTGTTCCATACTTTTTTGGGGATAAACACATGACTATGCGAGTCTGGCACTGGTGCATCAGAGCTAGATGATAGTTGCCATTATTTGTTGTGCCATTATTTTGATTCCATCATGGAATGAATTATACCTCTCTAACCTGTTAAATGACATTAGTGTACCATATATATATATATATATATATATATATATATATATATATATATATATATATATATATATATATATATATACACACACACACCACTCCCTCAATAACTCATGCCCTGATAGCTCGCGAACCCACTTATAACATAAGGTCAGGCATGGATCCCATTTTTTAAACCAGAAAATACAACGAAAAAAAACTGATCCCTATTTTTTTAACTTTAAGAAAATCGTGATCAAAACTGATAACTAAAATGCTGATATATCGCTCGTTTTATGGTCAAAAACAGGAAATAGGACCTGAAGAATTTAATCAACATTTTGAAATAATACACTTTTAATAAGAAGTCATATAATTGGTTACATTTTCTTTCCAAACGATGTTCTTAGTACACTGCAATTAAAGATATTCAAGGAAATTATGATCAATGAAAAATTCACTTACGCCTAGTATAGGCAGTACATTAATATTTAAATGCCAATCAAATAATTTTTATTAAGTGAAATTTGTGTTTTAATTCTGTCTTTTAGTTCCTCTTAAGTGTAATCATCATAAATACAATGTGTATTTAAAAGTAAAATATGTCAATCTACCGTAACAGCTATGTCCACATGAGTTTCTCTGAGAACCTTGTTGTTGTTGTTGTTGTTGTTCTTGGGCTTAACGCCATCTTTCAGCACAAGATAGGCCATACATGGCGGCCAGTATAACTGGTGGAGGAAGAACCCTGGAAAACCCAGGGAAGAACCACCGACCCACGAGAAGCTACTGGCAGGCTTTCCCACTCTCTGAGAACCTAATTAAGTGCCAACAGTGTTTTGATAACTGACTTACAAAAGTATCTGTTGTATTGTTGCACTGAATTAAAAGCATGCTTCCTCTGTATTATCATGCTAATTACGTCTTTTGAATCAAATAAAAGAGGTGGAATAAAAGAAAAGTTAAAAGGCATGCAAATCCTACATACTTAAAATCTAGCGACCCCAGCTGTATGTCGGGTGAACTCACTTGATTTGATCAATCAAACATTGTCATACATGTTATCGTGTATGTAACATAACTAAACTACCTTAAACTAACTGACTCATTCATAACTGTGATCAAAGATAGCAAGGCAACCAAATGAAACAAATACATCATAAAACAAAGAGCTTGGTTTCACAGATATGGACCATAGTGGGCAGAGATTCTGAATTCCTGAACTGGTACTTAGAGATATTCAAAAGGATGAAAAGAAGTTTCACTATTACTTCCAATGAAATCATGACATCAATATTGTACTAACTGAACAATACAAAAATTGAGTTTCGATGTAGATGATTGTTTCACAAAATAAATGTTGCCAATTTTTTTATGAAAAAGAAGCTTGTTTGGTGGTGTATCTACAGTTAGTCTAGTTCCCTGCTACTTTGACTCCCGACTTGACACTATACTATTAAATATCACTCTGGGAACAAGACTAATCAACAAAACAAAAACAGTGATGTAATACACAGATGTTTTTGTGTACACATGATGGTTGTTGAAACCAGTTGGAACAATCTTTCACATGTTAGACATTTTGTTGTTGTTGTTGTAGGGTTTAATGCCATTTTTCAGCGCAAGATAGGCTATACATGGGGAAGTATAAATGGATGAGGAAGAACCCTGGAAAACCTAGGAAAGAACCACTGACCCTTGAGAAGCTACTGGCAAGCTTTCTAACATATCCACATTGGCCGAACACAGACTCGAACCCACATAGACAGAGGTGAGATGGCAGTGATCCGTAACGGTGAGCGACTTAGACCACCTGGCCACTCGGATTCCTCTGGGCATTTTGAAAATAAATGTTATTTCTACAGAATAATGAACAACTTCATTAGAAAAAGTGCGCAATTAACAATTATTATTGACATGATTGTAAAACGTGGATTCAGTCATTGAACAGCCTGGTTCCCTACCCCCCGGCTTTCTCGATCTCTAAGTGGATTTTTTCCATTTTGGAGGTCCCTCAGTAACTCGCACCCTTGCTTATAGTGCGGTCAATGTTTGTAGACCCCATTGTGTGCGAGTTATTAAGGGAAAGGTGTATATATATCCTTCTCATTAACTTCTAGCAGCCACTCTCCCGCAAATCAAAACCTTCTAAGTTGACAAATTTCAAGATTGTTATCATCTACTTTTCTTCTATTGTGGCACTGACTTTGCTTGTACAATATATACTGTCATAGGAGCGATACAAAAATTTCAGAAACAAAAACCAACGACAGCCATGTATGATGGCCAATTGGCATCACTGGTATAAATATGAGAGAGACTCAAATCAAGATGTCACCTGTTAAGTTCACTTTAATTCTGTTGAGCAGTTTTGGAGAAGACAAATAACAAGTTCATGGATGATGTAAAGATTCATGATAGATGGAACACTGATCCTACCCACTGTCCTCGCTGCCGTGTATCGGTTTCTGTCATCATATGTCGTGCAGGATGGGGAACCCTGAACAGCTGTTTTGGAGTCTGACCATATGTCTTCACCATAGTACGAATTGCCCTGCGTGTCACTTGATCCTCAATGTTGTTCACATCAATCCCAAAGTAGGTCTGGTTTCAGATTATAAATGTATAAATAAAAAGGATAACAATATAAATTATAGCATACTTTTGTCACAACTGTTACTGCAAGACACTAATTTGGACATAACATATCCCAAATTTAGCATAGGTTATGATGCATTTTCAAGAAATAACTGGAATTTTTAGTGCTTGTGACCTTTCCTTTCCAGAACCAGCTGAATCTCACCTGCTTGCTTTAGCACATTTTTTAAAAAAAAAAACGCCGAACTGAATCATCATTTTATTTCTTGTTTAGGCTTTAATACTATTTATGCAAGTAACAATTCTTCACTCCTTTAACAAACCTCCAGGAAAAATCAGCAAAAATATGAAATGCTACCTATTATAGATGACACAAGTTGCGACACTGATGTACAGCTTGAAAATTTGGCAGCATGTTCTCTAGTGTGGTCTGACTGGAGTGACATGTGATGCAATTGGTGACAAAATTTATGTAACTGGGACTGAAATCCATATTGCAAAAATCAATTTTAAAGTATATGGACATTTTTAGACTAGGTCAACCTAACGGTGTGAACCAGTACAAACTGGACTGAATGTCACGCTTTGTGAAGTCATAATGAAAGCTGTGTGGTGAAAACTATTTGTACTACTCTGTGATGTGATTTGATAGACCCAACATTCTCTTTTTTTGATCCAGTTTGGTACCTGACATTATAAAAGTCCATAGTGATCAATCATTTTCATCTGGAAGTTTTTTAAGGTGCAGAGCATTCAACAATCAGAAATGAATAAACTAGTTAAACTATACTAGAATTAACTTTTAGAAACAAGAAGCATTTAATAAGAGTAAATACGCCAATATAGCATCAACGTAGATTATAGTGATAAATGAACTGGTTGGACATTCTTCAAAGAGTTCAGTTAGGTCTAATCAGCTCCGAAGAATGTTCAGGAGCTAATCATTTATTACTCCTAATTAATTCAGAATATTTCTTTGAGTATTTGGGCTTTTATTGCCAGAGTAACTATATATAAAGGTATTATTGTAATGTCATTATTGTCACTATAAATAAAAGGTATTTTATAGTATAATTATAGCCATTATACATAAAAGGTATTACTGTAGTGTCATATTGTTATTGCTATAAATAAATTATTGTAATGTCATTATTGTCACTATAAATAAAAGGTATTTTTCAAGTGTAATTATAGCCATTATACATAAAAGATATTAATGTAGTGTCATATTGTTTTTGTTATAAATAAAAGACATTATTGTAATGTCATTATTGTCACTATAAATAAAAGGTATTTTTATAGTGTAGTTATAGCCAGTATACATAAAAGGTATTACTGTAGTGTCATATTATTTTCACTATAAATAAAAGACATTATTGTAATGTCATTATTGTCACTATAAATAAAAAGTATTTTTATAGTGTAGTTATAGCCAGTATACATAAAAGGTATTAATGTAGTGTCATATTGTTTTCACTATAAAAAAGACACTATTGTAATGTCATTATTGTCACTATAAATAAAAGGTATTTCTGAAGTGTAATCATAGCCATTATACATAAAAGGTATTAATGTAGTGTCATATTGTTTTCACTATAAATAAAAGACATTATTATAATGACTTTATTGTCACTATAAATGTATTATTGTAGTGTCATACTGTTTACAATATAAATAAAAGATATTATTGTAATGTCTTTATTATTTCTATAAATATAATGTATTACTGTAGTATTATATTGTTGTCACTATAAATAATAGGCATTATTGTAGTGTCATTATTGTCACTATAAATATAATGTATTACTATAGTGTCATTGTTTTCACTATAAATAAAAGACATTATTGTAATGTCATTATTGTCACTATGAATATAAGGTATTATTGTAGTGTCATTATTGTCACAATACAATAAAGGTATTCTTGTAGTGTTATTATTGTCACTATGAATATAAGGTATTATTGTAGTGTCATTATTGTCACAATACAATAAAGGTATTATTGTAGTGTTATTATTGTCACTATGAATATAAGGTATTATTGTAGTGTTATTATTGTCACTATAAATAATAATTATTGTAGTGTTATTATTGTCACTATGAATATAAAGTATTATTGTAGTGTCATTACTGTCATGATACATAAAAGGTATTATTGTAGTGTCATTATTATCACTATAAATATAAGATATTATTGTAGTGTTATTATTGTCACTATAAATATAAGGTATTATTGTAGTGTTATTATTGTCACTATGAATATAAGATATTACTGTCGTGTAATTATTGTCACAATACATAAAAGGTATTACTGACTGTAGTGTCATTATTGTCATGATACATAAAAGGTATTATTGTAGTGTTATTATTGTCAATATAAATATAAGGTATTACTGTAGTGTCACTATTGTCACAATACATAAAAGGTATTATTGTAGTATCATTATTGTCATGATACATAAAAAGTATTATTGTAGTGTTATTATTGTCACTGTAAACATAAGGTATTATAATTGTAGTATCATATTGTTTACACTATGAGTAAAAGACATTATTGTAATGTCAATTATAGTCACTATAAATTTTGTATCATTGTAGTGTTATATTGTTGTCACTATAAATAATAATTATTGTAGTGTCATTATTGTCACTATAAATATAAGGTATTATTGTAGTGTTATTATTGTCACTATAAATATAAGGTATTGTTGTAGCATTATTATTGTTAATATAAATATATGGTATTACTGTCATGTTATTATTGTCACTATGAACATAAAGTAATACTGTAGTGTCATTATTGTCACGATACATAAAAGGTATTATTGTAGTGTCATGATTGTCACTATAAATATAAGGTATTATTGTAGTGTTATTATTGTCACTATAAATATAAAGTATTATCATAGTGCTATTATTGTCACTATGAATATAAAGTTTTATTTTAGTGCCATTATTGGCACTATAAATATAAGGTATTATTATAGTGTTATTATTGTCACTATGAATATAAAGTTTTATTGTAGTGCCATTATTGTCACTATAAATATAAGGTATTACTGTAGTGTCATTATTGTCACAATACATAAAAGGTATTATTGTAGTGTTATTATTGGCACTATAAATATAAGGTATTATTATAGTGTTATTATTGTCACTATGAATATAAAGTATTATCATAGTGCTATTATTGTCATTATAAATATAAGGTATTACTGTAGTGTCATTATTGTCACAATACATAAAAGGTATTATTGTAGTATCATTATTGTCACTATAAATATATGGTATTATTGTAGTGTCATTGTTGTTGTTGTAGGGTTTAACACCATTTTTCAGCACATGATAGGCTTTACATGGCAGCCAGTATTAATGGTGGAGGAAGAGCCCAGGAAAACCCAGGAAAGAACCACCGACCCACAAGAAGCTACTGGCAAGCTTTCTCACATACCCACGTTGGCTGAATCCGAGACTCGAAAACACGCAGACAGAGGTGAGATGGTAGCGATCAGTAATGGACAGCGCTTTTAGATCACTCGGGGCCCCTTATTGTAGTGTCATTTTTGTCACAATACATAAAAGGTATTATTATAGTATCTTATATTGTCATGATACATAAAAAGTATTATTGTAGTGTCATTATTGTCACTATAAATATAATGTATTATTGTAGTGTCATATTATGACCTAGGTGAAAAAAAGGTATCTGAACTCACAGCTGGATGAAAGACATTAATGGCTTTCACTGCATTTTCCCCCTGCTGCTTGTACCCAAACACCAGATCAATCCAGTTTTGAATGTTCTGTGAGATGAAATCTGACTCCAGTGCTTGATGATGGATGAGAATAAACAGACGAGGATTGTTTTTACACCAAGGGGGCAAAGATACATCCCATACTA
This sequence comes from Sinohyriopsis cumingii, assembly GCA_028554795.2. Classification (NCBI taxonomy): domain Eukaryota; kingdom Metazoa; phylum Mollusca; class Bivalvia; order Unionida; family Unionidae; genus Sinohyriopsis; species Sinohyriopsis cumingii. The sequence continues at coordinate 160,184,769 of CM068824.1, forward strand.
TGTCTCCAGTTTGTCTCTTGCCTAAGTCAAAGCCTGCAAATAAACATTTATAAATGAACAGACTTTGCACATCGGTTGAATTATTATAAACAGAAAGAATGAATCTAAAGTATATATGCACAGAATGATACTGACCAAACCCTGCATGCTTTGTAAAAGGATGTTCGGAGATGGCCACCCCAGCAAGTAATGTTGGCATCTGTAAAGAGATGGCCACCCCAGCAAGTAATGTTGGCATCTGTCCAGAGATGGCCACCCCAGCAAGTAATGTTGGCATCTGTCCGGAGATGGCCACCCGAGCAAGTAATGTTGGCATCTGTCCGGAGATGGCCACCCCAGCAAGTAATGTTAACATCTGTCCAGATCATGATTTCTAGTAGTTGAAACCCGCAAGAGATGCCATCTTTAAGCCAAGAAAGTCCCCCCCATCATGCAATGAGAAACTTTGAGCATTTGGTCTAGCAAGGTTACAGCTGCCACAAAGATAGAAGGATCATCTAGTGACCTCTGAAGGTAAAGCAGCCCAAAACAGATAGGTCAGTAACCTCAATGAAAAGACCCAGGAGGATAAGAAATTCAAAGGCTTAAAACCAATTCTCCTTGCACATGGAGGACACTGCTGAGATTAAAGAGGTTTCAAACTTAATGGCCAGATAAATGAAGCCGAAGCAAAGCATGAACAAAACAAGGAATTGCATGTCTTGGTCCAAATATTGCTAACAGTGTGCTTTTTGAGACTGTCATCCTAGTAATGTGATGTTCCCAATGAAAACAAATTCATGACTTCATGAACAATCAAGAACTGTTCAAGAACGTTCTTGAAATGTTCATGATCAGTTCATCATTTGAGTTCATGAACAAATATTCATGAAAGTTCCTCAACTAAGCTCATGAACACACTGATGAACTTTTATGAACTATTATAATATCTCTGAAGTTCCTGAAATGTCATGAACTTGGTTCATGAACAATTCAAGTACTTTGATGCACCACCAAGATATTTCCTAAAATGTATATGAAATTTCTATATCATTATATTCATAAAATTCTCATGAAAATTCATCATACAAACTTCTCACAAAATTAGTGAAATATAAATAAAGGTGAATATTTCTTTTTAATTAAATGATACGATATTGTATAATGGTTCATAGAGATCTTTTATACAATACTTGTGTAATTAACCCGAGTAGTTCTGGATAAATGTGGGAAAATATTTTCTGGCCAGCATAAACAAAATGTATTTGCTATAAAATCTTTCAGTGACTGTTCTAAAATTTTTGTCCACTACTGTCATAAACTGCATATCCTACTGACTTAGTCACTGGTTGCCAATTTGCCATAAAAACTGAAATATGTAAACAATGATTATCCTGACTGGATGACTGTGAAAGAAGATGTGATATGATTGGTTAATATACACACGAGATTTCAGCAGCTGAGCCTCCTTTTTCCCACAAACGAAAGAGCACGCAAGTGGTTCTGCAACAAGCAAAAACCTCAAAACAAAAACTGTGGACTCCCATGGAATGGACAGATGAGAATATTTTCCATATAATTTTTTTAAAAAGTAAGTAGAAGTGCAGAGAAGCGATTATGAAGAATATGAAGGAAATGATTAGGTGGAAAAGCGTGGAAGCTGTATGGATATTTTATTGGTTTTTCTATGTCATCATGTTAGTTTTAACCAAACTTATGATTCATCATTTTGTTCAGACCTAATTTAAACTTGCTCTTTGAATTTTTTAAAATCACTAAACATTATCATACCCCCCATTTTAATCTCAATACCAGACATGGTACTGAATCTGCAAAAAGGAACTGAGATGTTCTGATGCAGTTGTTGTTGTTGTTGTGGGGTTTAACACCAATTTTCAGGACAAGATAGGCTATACATGGTGGCCAGTACTAATGGTTAAGGAAGCACCTGGGAAAACCCCGGAAAGAACCACCGACCCCCCGAGAAGCTACTGGCAAGCTTTCTCAGATACCCACAAAGGCCGAACCCAAGACTCGAACCCACGCGGACAGAGGTGAGATGGCACTGATGCGTAACAGTGAGCACTTTAGTCCACTCGGCCACTCGGAGCCCTCCTGTTCTTAAGTAATTTGGTAATTTAAAACAAAAAAAAACCTAAAATAGTTCATGTGTCACATAGTACACAATACAGGTGCAAATAACATAGTGATGAAACCAGAAGCAGCTATACGCAACATGCAGAGTCAGAGTGGATGCATTAGTGACATACTAAGGGCCTATACCACACAAGTCTTACGTTTTATCAATAGAAAATGGCAAAACTTTTTGAAGGCATGAAATAACCATTATCTGTACTAAAAAAATAATATATATATATATATATATATATATATATATATATATATATATATATATATATATATATATACATACAAACACACAGAAAAAGTTTAGTGTAACGATGCTGTCAAAAGTTTTTGTCATATTTCATTGATTAAAACATCCGACTCCTGTGACTATACCTATGGCTAGGCAGCTTCAGTTAAAATGCAACTAGTGACAAAATTCTCCGATAATATAAATGCTCAGTAAGTTGTGTATTAAGTGTACGGGATTAAATCATTTTGAGTTGGATCATAATTGATCCAGTAAATAAAGTGGGGTACAATAATAATGTGCTAAAAGCTGAAGATAATGTTGATCACAGGTTATCTGTAATTAACTAATTTTATCTTTCTTTCAGATCAGACAGCAGAAAAGTAAAATTATTAGAGGATGAAGTTTGTAGGTTAAGGAGGAAAATTTGAAAACTGGAGGATCCTATGGCCAAGATGGAAGAGACATTAAATTGTGACTGCTGCAGCAATGGTAATGATCCAAACAGTAATTGGATGGAACAGCTTAAGTTGCAGATGCAGACATTCAGTAGTGACAATGGACAGGATTTGATTAAATTATAGGCCCTGAACATCTTCACAAAAGAGTTATCAGACAGGTCAGTCTCTGGGAAATAGATTGGTCAAGTCAGGAGAAACCCCAGTGGAAAGACAGCCTCTTGAAGTTAGAGTCATCATTGCAAAACAAAGGGTCAACAGATGTCAGAATTCCATATGAGACCATTGACAGAGCAAGTGGAGGTAGACAGACCTCTGGAAACAGAAGTCAGAAGACTTCTATGGTGGATGCAAAGAAGACTTAATCTTTCACAGGCACTGTCAGATCAAGAAGAGCAGACAGATCTCAAGACTGAATGTCTATGACATCAAAGATGTTTCATTAACAAAAAAACCTTCTACCATGGCAGTAATGACTGAGCTGGTGAAGCAGGTAGTCAAGAACAATGAACAAAGCTGGGACACATCTTAGGAATTGGTGATTTTTCTACCTGGAATGACTTGAGAATTTTGGAGACAGAGACAGATTTGGTAGCAATGCTGATGAAGTATACATGCTCTTCCCTGCGATGAAAACCTCAACATCTCAAACAGTGAAAAAGCACAAAACTGAGAATCTGCAAGGCATCTTGTGACAGAATGCTGACTAGGTGAAAGCAGAGTTTGTAACTAACAATAGATGGTATTTGGTGCCAATTGCTCTATCCAAGCAGAGAACCACTCTTGTCTGACTTCCTTCTCAGAAAGCAGAAATATTTTTAGAATTTTCATTCCTAAAACATGCCAAATGGTATGTATGGTCCACATCTTTTAAAGCTTGGGAGGGCTTAATTTGTGAGGCATGGACTGTTCTCAAAATATATTATGACTGGGTAATGTATTTGAAGAAACCTAATTTGTACTCAGTACTGATACTTTTCTGCAAAAAAGAGAAAAATGTCAAACCTTTAGAGTTTACTTTTGGCATAAGAAAACACAAAATTCAACTGAAACCTGTTTATTACTGGGATATTTCAATTCATTGTAAACACATCCTGATGTGAGTTTGTAAAACGATTATGCCTATCATGGTACCAGATTTATGAAATTTTTCAAATCTCTATTCCATACAAGTAAACATTTTTTTCTTCTAAACAGTAAATAAATAAAATTTTCATGAAAAACATAATCTTGTTACTTTTTCATGTTGTCCGCAAGTAAAAATGATACTATAAACTCCTATTATAACAATTTTCAAGGGACCCCTTCTATTACATACCTAGATACGTCCTGATATAATTTAATACATGATCAAGTAATGTGTGTTTGTATATAAAAGAATGTAAATTGTGTTCACCCTCTGAATTTCTAAAAAATTCAGGTAAGAAGAAGAATTCTGGGATTAGTTCTTTGACATCAGTGGTTGAGTCTGCGCTTGACAGTCTCCATGATGTATGCATACTGTGAAATGTCCTATCTGGAATGTCAAAACTGTGATCTGAAATAAAAAAAGAAAATAAATGTCACTAACAGAAAGGCCATTTGGTAGATTTTTTAAATGAAAAAAGCTCAAAGTCAAAATCTTTTGCATTCTGTTTGCATTCAATTGAATAAAGCTATTATATCAAGATCTTCCTATCTTTCAAAACTTGTCTGATTTGCATCCTATCGTGCTTTATTATAATGAATATATATGTAAAACACTGTCATAGCAGCATTCATTGTTTTTAAGCTTTTCAGGCCAAATATACAACTTACTCTCGACTTACATAATAGTTGCATTCCCAAGAGCAGTTGCATAACTCAAAATCATGTAATTCAACTCTTTTGGTTTCACTACCTTCAATGTTCATCGAAAAATCTGTAATTCAGTTAGCTTTAATATCCTTCATTGTAGCTGGTTACAAATCTGACATTTTTGTTGTACACAAAATAACTACATAATTTTTAGTATTTACAACAAAAGTTAAATAAAAAACAAATTCATACGAAACTGCTTTAACGTGAAATTCAGCTAATTTGACACATTTCTACGTTGGCAGATACCTGTACTTCTGTCTTTTGATTTTTGTGGATACTGAATATGCATACACTACAAAACTCCAATTTATCAATATAGCTTCTCTCCCAAAATCGATGCAGTACTCTCCCATTATAATGCTGTTCTTGGAAGCCATGCCACTTCATAGTGAGATCTAATTTTACTACCATCTAATGAAATTGGATCCATTACCATACCTGCTAACAGGAACTGTGTTGTAATGAAAGACCTTCTAACAGGAAATTTGTTATAATGAAGGGCCTCATAATAAGATCTGTGTTATAATAAAGGGCTTTATTACAGGAACTGTGTTATAATGAAGGGCCTTATTACAGGAACTGTGTTATAATGAAGGGCCTTATTACAGGAACTGTGTTATAATGAAAGATCTTCTGACAGGAAATGTGTCATAATGAAGGGCCTTATAATAGAAACTATGTTATAATGAAGGGCCTTGTAACAGGTACTGTTACAATGAAAGACGTTAAAACTAGAACTGTGTTATAATGAAGGCTTTAAAACTAGAACCATTATAATGAAAGGCCTTGTAACAGGAACTGTGCTACAATGGAGGGCCTTATAACAGGAACTGTGTTAAAATGAAAGGCCTTAAAACTAACTGTATTATAATGAAGGGGCCTGTAGTGAGGAGTACTGTATCTTATGAGCATTCTAATAAAAGTGTGTTTGTGGAGTGTCATTAATATATTTTATTCTACCTTGGAAATTGAGGAACATCTTGGTGAATGGTGGCAGCCTGACAAGGTAGTGGAGAACAGTTCCACTGTTAGAGTAATGGCTGCCATAGTGATATGGTGCCACTTGGAGGCTGTTTGGCTCCTCTGGATTACGCCTCTCATATTCCTGCTGAAGAATCTGAAAACAAAATTCTCTATTACAGTGTAAGCAATCATTAATTTCTCTTTTTTTGTTTCTTTTTCTCAAATTCTATCAAAATTTATTTTTTCTCAAAAAAAAAACTTATTTCGACTTTTATGCCATGAAATGAAATGGAATCTTAACACAGCAAATATAACTGTGGTTTTGTATCTCTTTAGTACACTTGATGGAGAGTAGTTCTGTTTTGTGATGTTTTTCTGACAAAGTATTTAAAACCAGTCTTTGTTAGTTATGACAAAACTTGGGCACTGCTCCCTTCACATGATACTGAAAAAACCATGTACTGATTAAAATGTCCTTGCCCTAGGGGAAATAGCTCTTTCACAGCATGTCTAAGGACTGAAGGGAAAGTAAAATTCCATCTTTAATCTTAGAAACTTTTAAAAGATTATAGCTGTTCACATTTCACTTGGTTTATATTATGTATCCCAGAACATCCACCTAACATGGTTAACTTATAACTTATATTTATGCACGAAGCATTTATTGTAGCCTGCTAATTTTTGACACCCTTTGGGTGAAATGATACCCTTCTAACAAAACATAAAAATCTTGTTAAAACTAAAAAGGTTCGGACTGCAGACACAATTTGCATTGTACAATAGTGCTGAGTGACTAATACTGTCATACTATGCTCTCATCTTAACCAATACACTTGTAATTTGAAATGTGTAGAAGCAAATTCCGTGAGTTTTTGTCTCATGCTTACTGTATGGATGTCACTACAAGCACACAATGATGAAATCTGGCTGTGAACCTTGTAACAGAATTGTAGAATTACCAAATGAGTAAAAGTGTGGAAGTCGTGAAGTAACTGATCAGTGATCGACCCTGAAGATAAAACCTCAACTCTTATAACAAGATGATCTAACAAACTGAGAACTAGTGCATCGTTGTTAATCCCTGAATCTCAAATAGATTTTAAGATACAGAGCAGAAACAACAGCAATCATGAAATATGTACCTGTGGCCATGACCCTGAAGACAGGACCAAATGTGGTCATTTAGTAACAATGAAAAAACCCTCCAAATTTCACTAATTTTATCTTAAGCAGCTCCTAAATTACATGGCAGAAAGGAAAATAATATTAAAACCTAAAATATTTGGTACATGCCCCCCCCCCATGGTACATTTCATCAAATGAAAATTAAAGTATGAGGAAAACATCAAATATTGATTTTGACCTTAAAGCAGACTCCCAGGTAACTATGTGACACACCTGCTGCTGTTGATGCATTCCAAACATTTTCTCTTCATATTAAATGGCTTTAAAGTTATTGAGGAAACAAAAGTGTAATATTAAATTTAAATTACTGACAATCACCTGAATACTGCAGCACAAATAAGACAGATGAGCCACTACCTAATGATAATGTACAAGTATACCAAGTTTCATTGACAAAGCTGAAAGGGTTCAAATGGTATCTAATGATAATGTACAAATAGACCAAGTTTCATTGATAAAGCTGAAAGGGTTCAAATGGTATCTAATGATAATGTACAAGTATACCAAGTTTCATTGACAAAGCTGAAAGGGTTCAAATGGTATCTAACGATAATGTATAAATAGACCAAGTTTCATTGATAAAGCTGGAAGGGTTCAAATGGTATCTAATGATAATGTACAAACAGACCAAGTTTCGTTGATAAAACTGAAAGGGTTCAAATGGTATCTAACGATAATGTATAAATAGACCAAGTTTCATTGATAAAGCTGAAAGGGTTCAAATGGTATCTAACGATAATGTATAAATAGACCAAGTTTCATTGATAAAGCTGAAAGGGTTCAAATGGTATCTAATGATAATGTACAAATAGACCAAGTTTCATTGACAAAGCTGAAAGGGTTCAAATGGTATCTAATGATAATGTACAAACAGACCAAGTTTCATTGATAAAGCTGAAAAGGTTCAAATGGTATCTAATGATAATGTACAAATAGACCAAGTTTCGTTGATAAAGCTGAAAGGGTTCAAATGGTATCTAACGATAATGTATAAATAGACCAAGTTTCATTGATAAAGCTGAAAGGGTTCAGATGGTATCTAATGATAATGTATAAATAGACCAAGTTTCATTGATAAAGCTGAAAGGGTTCAGATGGTATCTAATGATAATGTACAAATATACCAAGTTTCGTTGATAAAACTGAAAGGGTTCAGATGGTATCTAATGATAATGTACAAATAGACCAAGTTTCGTTGATAAAGCTGAAAGGGTTCAAATGGTATCTAATGATAATGTACAAACAGACCAAGTTTCATTGATAAAGCTGAAAGGGTTCAAATGGTATCTAATGATAATGTACAAACAGACCAAGTTTCATTGATAAAGCTGAAAGCGTTCAAATGGTATCTAATGATAATGTACAAATAGACCAAGTTTCATTGATAAAGCTGAAAGGGTTCAAATGGTATCTAATGATAATGTACAAACAGACCAAGTTTCATTGATAAAGCTGAAAGGGTTCAAATGGTATCTAATGATAATGTACAAATAGACCAAGTTTCATTGATAAAGCTGAAAGGGTTCAAATGGTATCTAATGATAATGTACAAACAGACCAAGTTTCATTGATAAAGCTGAAAGGGTTCAAATGGTATCTAATGATAATGTACAAACAGACCAAGTTTCATTGATAAAGCTGAAAGCGTTCAAATGGTATCTAATGATAATGTACAAACAGACCAAGTTTCATTGATAAAACTGAAAGGGTTCAAATGGTATCTAATGATAATGTACAAGAATACCAAGTTTCATTGATAAAGCTGAAAGGGTTCAAATGGTATCTAACGATAATGTATAAATAGACCAAGTTTCATTGATAAAGCTGGAAGGGTTCAAATGGTATCTAATGATAATGTACAAACAGACCAAGTTTCGTTGATAAAACTGAAAGGGTTCAAATGGTATCTAACGATAATGTATAAATAGACCAAGTTTCATTGATAAAGCTGAAAGGGTTCAAATGGTATCTAACGATAATGTATAAATAGACCAAGTTTCATTGATAAAGCTGAAAGGGTTCAAATGGTATCTAATGATAATGTACAAATAGACCAAGTTTCATTGACAAAGCTGAAAGGGTTCAAATGGTATCTAATGATAATGTACAAACAGACCAAGTTTCATTGATAAAGCTGAAAAGGTTCAAATGGTATCTAATGATAATGTACAAATAGACCAAGTTTCGTTGATAAAGCTGAAAGGGTTCAAATGGTATCTAACGATAATGTATAAATAGACCAAGTTTCATTGATAAAGCTGAAAGGGTTCAGATGGTATCTAATGATAATGTATAAATAGACCAAGTTTCATTGATAAAGCTGAAAGGGTTCAGATGGTATCTAATGATAATGTACAAATATACCAAGTTTCGTTGATAAAACTGAAAGGGTTCAGATGGTATCTAATGATAATGTACAAATAGACCAAGTTTCGTTGATAAAGCTGAAAGGGTTCAAATGGTATCTAATGATAATGTACAAATAGACCAAGTTTCATTGATAAAGCTGAAAGGGTTCAAATGGTACTGAGCCTCTGTAAATGATAATGTTATGTCAAACTTAAAATATTCATCTATCAGTCTCAAATTGCTTGAAAGTTAGTGTGGAATGAAAGAAGTAAAACTTATAATTTTCAGTCATGCCTTCACATTGAAGACTGGACCCTTGTTGTGGCACATGACACATCTTTTAATGATGATGAACAAACAAACCAAATTTCATCCAAATGTCTTTAAAGTTATAGAATGGGAAGGAAAAAGTGAGGGAAAGCTTGTAATACCGAATTTTGCATTGCCCTGAAAATAGCACCCCCAATGTAGAAGACAGCACAATTTCAAATGATGATGTACAAAAACACCACATTTCATTCCTAAGTTACAGAGCAAAAAGTGTGATGGAAAACTTTATTTACTGGGCTGTTATTTTGGCCATGAAGACTCTAATGAGGTGTGTGACACACCTTTTAATGCTGCTGAATGAGTACACAAAGTGTCATCTCTTAAACTCAAATGGCTTCAAAGGTATTGCGTGGAAACAAAAGTGTGATGACAAATGGACAGACGGGTGGAATTGCTGATGCTATGTGTCCTCCACTTTTTGTAAAATGGAAGGAAACAAAAGTAGGAAATGGTATGACTGGTTAGGCTCCCCCCTAAAAAAAAATGTTTTCTATTGCACTTGTTTTAAAATCTGGGTAGGCAGGTCTTTGATATATATATATATATATATATATATATATATATATATATATATATATATATATATATATATATATATATATATATATATATATATATATTTTTTTTTTTTTTCTTCTCTTCTACCATGGGTAGAAAAAACGCATTATTAAAAAGTATTATCAATGTGATTGTAAAATGAGGATTCAGTCAATAAATAGCTCAGTTCCCTAATGCTGCTTCCCCCCAAAACAGTTTTCTCGATGTCAAAGCAAGTTTTTTCAATTTTTGGAGGGCCCTTGGTAACTCGTGCCTCCCTTACAGTGCAGCCTATGTTTGTGGACACTGTTGTGTGCGAGTTATTGAGGGAAAGGTGTACTGTGTTTATACTATTTAATATATACTTATTTCTATATATATATATGTATCTTCATTGATCTTTTATCAAGGCATTGGCTGTTAAATGAATCTACCCTTTATTATGAATGCTGAACATTGCAATTTTCAACCAACAGCTGGCCTTTTCTTTCATATCCGTATCCCCATTTACCTACTGACTGTTAAATTGATCGCACATATGGGTTCCTTCTACCAATTCAGGCCTTGACTAGAATTACATGGACAGTAAATCTGGTTTCAACAAAATCTCAAGGCATATTTGATTAGCATGTAGTAACTGGGCATATCCAGTTGGTTTCCTGTGGGAATATGATAATGGGATAACAGGACTGAACTGATTGTTCTGAGGTGTTACTTGAGAATGGAAATAGCCTGTCCCTGAAAATAGCAGTGCCTTGGTACATGAGGGAGACACAATCATGATGTAATTAATACAATGAATACAATCACCATCTAACATCTCTATTTAATTAGACATAATGCAATGCCATAACGGCAAAAAAATACTGCTCAGAATATTTATGATCAACATTAATGTTTCACCATCTTTCTCCCACACTCTCTCCTTCTCAAACAATAACATATATTTCACTTCTAACAACAAATCTTTACAAGTTCTTTCAACTGTAATTATATTCATGAGGTTAATGTTGTTGTAAGACTACAAGCTGCATGTGTAATTATATTCATGAGGTTAATGTTGTTGTAAGACTACAAGCACCACATGTAATTATATTCATGAGGTTAATGTTGTTGTAGGACTACAAGCACCACATGTAATTATATTCATGAGGTTAATGTTGTTGTAAGACTACAAGCACCACATGTAATTATATTCATGAGGTTAATGTTGTTGTAAGACTACAAGCACCACATGTAATTATATTCATGAGGTTAATGTTGTTGTAGGACTACAAGCACCACATGTAATTATATTCATGAGGTTAATGTTGTTGTAAGACTACAAGCACCACATGTAATTATATTCATAAGGTTAATGTTGTTGTAAGACTACAAGCACCACATGTAATTATATTCATGAGGTTAATGTTGTTGTAGGACTACAAGCACCACATGTAATTATATTCATGAGGTTAATCTTGCTGTAGGACTACAAGTACCACATGTAATTATATTCATGAGGTTAATGTTGTTGTAAGACTACAAGCACCACATGTAATTATATTCATGAGGTTAATGTTGTTGTAGGACTACAAGCACCACATGTAATTATATTCATGAGGTTAATGTTGTTGTAAGACTACAAGCACCACATGTAATTATATTCATGAGGTTAATGTTGTTGTAGGACTACAAGCACCACATGTAATTATATTCATGAGGTTAATGTTGTTGTAAGACTACAAGCACCACATGTAATTATATTCATAAGGTTAATGTTGTTGTAAGACTACAAGCACCACATGTAATTATATTCATGAGGTTAATGTTGTTGTAGGACTACAAGCACCACATGTAATTATATTCATGAGGTTAATCTTGCTGTAGGACTACAAGTACCACATGTAATTATATTCATGAGGTTAATGTTGTTGTAAGACTACAAGCACCACATGTAATTATATTCATGAGGTTAATGTTGTTGTAGGACTACAAGCACCACATGTAATTATATTCATGAGGTTAATGTTGTTGTAAGACTACAAGCACCACATGTAATTATATTCATGAGGTTAATGTTGTTGTAGGACTACAAGCACCACATGTAATTATATTCATGAGGTTAATGTTGTTGTAGGACTACAAGCACCACATGTAATTATATTCATGAGGTTAATGTTGTTGTAAGACTACAAGCACCACATGTAATTATATTCATGAGGTTAATGTTGTTGTAAGACTACAAGCACCACATGTAATTATATTCATGAGGTTAATGTTGTTGTAAGACTACAAGCACCACATGTAATTATATTCATGAGGTTAATGTTGTTGTAGGACTACAAGCACCACATGTAATTATATTCATGAGGTTAATCTTGCTGTAGGACTACAAGCACCACATGTAATTATATTCATGAGGTTAATGTTGTTGTAGGACTACAAGCACCACATGTAATTATATTCATGAGGTTAATCTTGCTGTAGGATTACAAGCACCACATGTAATTATATTCATGAGGTTAATGTTACTGTAGGACTACAAGCACCACATGTAATTATATTCATGAGGTTAATGTTGCTGTAGGACTACAAGCTGCACATGTAATTATATTCATGAGGCTAATGTTACTGTAGGACTACAAGCACCACATGTAATTATATTCATGAGGTTAATGTTACTGTAGGACTACAAGCACCACATGTAATTATATTCATGAGGCTAATGTTACTGTAGGACTACAAGCACCACATGTAATTATATTCATGAGGTTAATGTTACTGTAGGACTACAAGCACCACATGTAATTATATTCATGAGGTTAATGTTGTTGTAGGACTACAAGCTGCACATGACTTCAGCCATCTTAATCGCCTGAAATATCTGTCTGCAATAGAGACGTTTCTGAACAGAGAAAGTATCTGTCTGCAATACGGAGGCTCTGATAATAAATAATCATTGTTGATGGCTTACTGGTATTACTCAAAAACACAAATGGAATATAGGTTATAGAGCACAATGAGACAACAGTTGTACTGGACTTGTCATTTTAACATTAGTATGGGTTTGTACTGGCCTTCTCCTTTTAACATTTGTATGGGTTTGTACTGGCCTTCTCCTTTTAACATTTGTATGGGTTTGTACTGGCCTTTTCCATTTAGCATTAGTATGGGTTGGTACTGGCCTTTTCCTTTTAACATTAGTATGGGTTTGTACTGGCCTTTTCCTTTAAACATTAGTATGGGTTTGTACTGGCTTTTTCCTTTTAACATTAGTATGGGTTTGTACTGGCTTTTTCCTTTTAACATTAGTATGGGTTGGTACTGGCCTTTTCCTTTTAACTTTAGTATGGGTTGGTACTGGCCTTTTCCTTTTAACATTAGTATGGGTTTGTACTGGCCTTTTCCTTTTAGCATTAGCATGGGTTGGTACTGGCTTTTTCCATTTAACATTAGTATGGGTTGGTACTGGCCTTTTCCATTTAGCATTAGTATGGGTTTCTACTGGCCTTTTCCATTTAACATTAGTATGGGTTTGTACTGGCTTCTCCTTTTAACTTTAGTATGGGTTTGTAATGGCCTTTTCCTTTTAACATTTGTATGGGTTTGTACTGGCCTTTTCCATTTAGCATTTGTATGGGTTTGTACTGGACTTCTCCTTTTAACATTTGTATGGGTTTGTACTGGCCTTTTCCATTTAGCATTAGTATGGGTTTGTACTGGCCTTTTCCATTTAGCATTAGTATGGGTTGGTACTGGCCTTTTCCATTTAACATTAGTATGGGTTTGTACTGGCTTTTTCCTTTTAACATTAGTATGGGTTTGTACTGGCTTTTTCCTTTTAACATTAGTATGGGTTTGTACTGGCTTTTTCCTTTTAACATTAGTATGGGTTGGTACTGGCCTTTTCCTTTTAACTTTAGTATGGGTTTGTACTGGCCTTTTCCTTTTAACATTAGTATGGGTTTGTACTGGCTTTTTCCTTTTAACATTATTATGGGCTGTAAGTTGGCAAGTATCTTAAGTTTAAAGCTCTTTTTCGGTTCTGACGCCTTTATTTTTGTTATATGGTCAGTACTAAAAAATCATTTCCATACTCAAAAAATATCTCTTTGTGTACAAAATAATTACATGAATTATGGTATGATGAGAATTTATCAAAGGGTTTAACCTAAACCTCTACATAAATTTTCTATGAGTGGGAGCTTGACTCATTGTTAAAGGTGCAGGACAGCAAATCTTGGACTGAACTGTCTTAGATTCATAATGTCTCATGCTAGATTTGACGAGAGTCTATCATGGGGTTCAGCAATATATCCAAAGGAAAACTTTTAAGCAAAACCTTAGTAAACTGTTGAGACTCCTGGCAGAAAAGTGACTGGTATGTCTTGCTTCCCACTAATGTGGGCTTGACAAAAATTATGAAGAAACAGGGAAAGATAGAAAAAAACATGCACATAGTATATAGTATTTTGAATAAATACAGGTATAAATTACCTTGAATAAACATAGGTTGATAATATCCTGAATAAATATAGGTATAAATTACCTTGAATAAACATAGGTTGATAATATCCTGAATAAATATAGGTATAAATTACCTTGAATAAACATAGGTTGATAATATCCTGAATAAATATAGGTATAAATTACCTTGAATAAACATAGGTTGATAATATCCTGAATAAATATAGGTATAAATTACCTTGAAATAACATAGGTATATAATATCCTGAACAAATATAGATGGAGATGTAGAAAGCCTGACACAGCAAACAATCTGAAATTGGTATAGTTTCATTCAATTTCTGTTAATGTACTTCTTTAAGTTGAAAAGTACTCCAAAGCTGACCAGTGTTAGTGTATGGCAAGTTACTGTCCAGGCAGGTAACTGTTGCCTGAAGGATAAGCTTTTGTTTAGTGGCAGACAGAATGACCTTTTGGACAACTTTTGTGTTCTCGTTGGCTAAAAATCAGAGATATTTATACCTGGTGTCAAGAAAGGTGCACACATCATTGCAGACTTTTGACATATGTGAACACTCTCAAACTGCTGAAGTAGGCATTGAAATGTATCATAGGTGGAATTCCACCTTGTAAGGATATTTCTGCATAATGGTTTTTGGGCAAGTTTGTTTTTGTCTGGCAGCGTGTTTATTTAAGGCTAGGACAGATTGACAAAAACGTGCAACACAATTTGCTGCTGCAATGGTACAAGATAAAACAGGAACAGCATTATATGCACCATGGATGGATAATGGAAGTATCTGACCAAAAGGTATAAATGGGAGTATTTCAGAATCTCTGCACTACCATGTTGGAGGCAATGTCACTTACTAGTGCATTAGCTTAAGCATGTTTTATTCCAAGATTTAGCACAAAATTTTGTGATATTAGTTGCAATATTAATGCCCTTTGTTTTTATCATTCACCTCTCACATCACAAACACAGCATTCTGTATATTCCACAATTCATCAAAAGTGTGCATCATCAGCATTAGGAATCCTTCAATTGCATGGACTGTCTATGTATCAGTTGTAGAAATACTATGGAATATTACTGTGAATGTCCTGAACCAGACTATCTTTCTCTTGTTCATGTAGAGAAGAAATAAATTTAGAACAGGTAGGGCAACACGGAACTTCATAAGCCAGGTTTAATTATGGCACAAAACTTTGAAACTGTCCCCATAGACAATTCTTAATGGTTTTAAATCTAGGATGCACACAGCACCAACTTCTCCATGTATCAGGGCCATTAACATGAGCCATTATGGAATCAGGAAACAGTTATAAGGTATCTGTTCAACTGTATGTGTCTTTCATGGATTATATGCCTACATGGACATTTTAGCATATGACATGTTTAAACTGGAGATTATTTGCCATAATACCTTTACTTTTCCCCACTGTATGGGAACCCAAGTTGGCATGTACTGTATATAAATATTTTCTTGTTCCTAATGCCCCACTTAACCACAGAAAAGTATTCTGATATGTCAGAACATCTTAAAGTGTGCTTATGGTTGTTGGATATGAACTGCAGCTTCATACACTGCACATATATACAGGTAGTTCTTGTGACACTGAAGACATGTGCATGTTCATTTACACAGTTACCGGAGCCCCAAGTGGCTGAATGGTCTAAAGCACCCACCATTCCAGATCACTGCCATCTCACCTCTGTCTGCATGGGTCAAAGTCCTGGGCTTGGCTAACATGGGTACATGAGAAATCTTGGCTAACATGGGTACATGAGAAATGTTCCCAGTAGCTTCTTATGGGTTAGGGGGCCCCGAGTGGCCGAGTGATCTAATGCGCTCTCTGTTATGGATCACTGCCATCTCACCTCTGTCTGCGTAGGTTCGAGTCTCGGATTCGGCCAATGTGGATATGTGAGAAAGCTTGTCAGTAGCTTCTCGAGGGTCGGTGGTTCTTTCCAGGGGTTTTCCCGGGTTCTTCCTCCATCATTAATACTGGCCACCATGTATAGCCTATCGTGTGCTGAAAAATGGCATTAAACTCATCAACAACAACAACTTATGGGTCAGTGGTTCTTCATGGTGTTTTCCCCAGCTTCCCTTCATTAGTTATACATGCCATTATATATAACCTATCTTGTGCTGAAAAATGGCATTAAATCCTACAACAAAAACATCAACAACACAGTTATCAATTTTGGAAATATATCAAAGCTTAAGCAAAACATAGGCAATTATAACTGTAAACATTGGGGTCTTACAGTGCAATGTAGATCAGTCTCCCTCAAGCCAACTGACCAGTTTTCTTGTCAAATGGTTTGATTAATAATTATTTTTTTAGGAATCTCTCATAATTTTAGTTAGCATTCAGACTTTTAGATGTCTAAATAAACTGTCAAATAATCTACATGTGACTTGTATACAGAATGTCTCCAAGTTATGTGCATTCTAGAATCCATCGCAGGATGTACTCCATTTTGATTGGAAAATTTTCATTGAAAAATTAATTGTCTCTAATCCAAAATAAATAACTTTCCAACCCAAATATGACAGCTTGAGCACAAAAGTTTTCATTGCATTGGTTGGTATAGCACAACAAATACTTAAAGTAGAGCGAAAAGTCACACTATTCCACCCCAAGCAGACATTTGACTGAGGAGATAGTTGTTTTGAAATGGTCAAAAGGGGGAATGGTTATATGCTGTCTGCCAAAGGGACCAGACCAGAGGTGACCAGCTGATTCTGTCCAGGATGGGAATTGAGTTATGTAATTACTCAGATCAGTTTTCAGGTGATTAATAGCTTTTTGGTCAGCTTGCCTTTCTAAAAACTTCTTTCACTTCTGCTGGACTGATCTGGTCGATGGCATGAGAGAGTACAACTTGAAACTTTGTTTTTCCAATCACCATATGCTGGTTTCAAACCCCAGATTTCAATCAAGAAAAGAAAATTTGCTCTTTTAGGGTTCATTCCAAGCAAAATCCAAATACTGGAAAAGATGTGTGTTGTTGGGTGGAAGAAAAATAAGGATGATCTGATTCTCTATTGCTAGTCCGACAACATCAAGGGTAATGTGGCTGTCATGATCATTCGTCAGCAAATTTTAGTATATTCCTCCCTTTCCAAAAGCTTTGTAAGAAGATGCCTTGGAACTGTGACAAAAATATAGCTCAATTGATAAATTGATAAATTCGTTTTCTGCTGTGGCATAGCTCCATTCATCAGGAATATGTTCCCTAAATTCCCAATGAGGCATTTTTATCCAAGATTATTAATATTGGTATAAATTTTCCATTGGCAGGTGCATATGATGCAAGATGTTTGGCATGAGGTTATTACCATCTGCATGTCCTCAACCCAATGACTTTTGTTGTCGATTTCTCCAAGTCCCCTTAGACCAGGAATATGGGATATTAATGGGTTGACAAATTAGAATTTTGCAAGGCTTTCAGTGTGGAAAGGGAATCAGAAAAGATGACAATTAAATTTTAGTATGGCTGTATTTGTGTTGTTAAAATGGAGGCTTGACATTAGAGAAACCTCCAACAATGCATTGAGTAATCTTGAAAGTTGCCCAAGCAAAGTTCAATTCAAAACCAAGCTACTCACATTTCAGTACAAATCAGAAATGTGTTCATGGAACACAGATGCCCCATCAAGCTGCCTGTAATAACCTAAATGAAAATTTTAACCAAAGTGTGATTAGTTTTCCAAGATGGCTGGCATGAGGTGTCACTTAACAGCTCGAATAATTTCATCTGCTAATGCAAAATTTTCACCTCTCTGAATGAAATAATCATCTCTAGATAATTTCAAGACTGTGTACCATCTGGTTTTGGCTCTCATGGAACAATTATTAGATTTGTTTGTCATATCAGGTTTGATGAAAAAATTTTCACCCACCTGTCCAGGACATATATTTCAGAAAATTCACTTGTCCCATGTATATTTTCACTTGTCCTAAAACTTCACTCTCTTGCCTAGATTTTATGAGATGTAAGCATTTTAATCCATGGAAGAAAAAGAAATAATATACACCATATTTATTTTTTCGAAAGCTTAACTTTATACTGTCACGGTATCTTATATTCAACATTTCTTGCTCCGATACGGTAGCATCTGTACTTCCATCAGCAAGAATGGAAATGAATTGACTGGAATTCAGACCTTTTCTTCCAAAACCTTATCAAATGAAAGAGCAAAGTCTCTTGCCCTCAGTCTGTTCTTATAAATAGCGCCAAGTTTAGCATTGTTCTTCTCATGAAGCACACAGCATTTTCATATCCGAAAATGGTTTTCTATATTGGGCTAGCATGCAGACTTTTCCTAGTGGAGTGTTAGCAACATCAAATTAAACAGTCCCTGCACATACTAGCCAGTGTCATGCATATACCGTGTTGCACAGGATTTATGAGGTTCCAACTGCACAGAGACATGATTGATGAAATCCTCAATTTGTTATTTACATTGACAAATACACAGGTTGAATATCAACACATGCCAGTTTGGGATACTGCTTGCAATAGCTGCAAAACATCTTTCCTTTAGAGTCAGTGAATTCAAGCAATGGATAATTATCAACCCATGTGGCTGAGAAGAAAAAAATTATGTTTCCTTTGTTATTGTCATATTGATATATTTTGCTGCCACAGATTCTGGCATATGTCTCTTTGGAGAAATAGTTACCTCAGACTGAGTGACTGCCTTGTGTTTTATCCCTCTACTTTTACCTTATGATCTAAACTCATTTTATTCAAGCAGAAAAGATCACATATCTGTCAACTACTTCTTCTAAAATGATCATAATATTTACATTTTGCTGTTTAAATAAAAAGGTGACTGCACCTTAATTAATGTAATCAATCCATTACAAATCCAATATTGCACATTGAAATGATCCTTTGCATAACCAACTGAAAAAAATTGAAAGACTTGTTACTGTCACTTAAACAGTTCATAAAGGAAATGGACACTTATATCAGCAAAGTGCCTTTCAATAATTTCATTGTACTGACTGGTGGAATGAAATTAAAGTGTGTATCAGTTGTGAGTTTCTGGCCCAAGTAAACATGGTTCTTTAAGACAATGCTTTTTTATCAGATTTGTTTTGTTTGAAGTGTTTTGATTGGTTGATAATTTGGTCTTTTAGCTCAATATACAGTCATGTTTTTGAAACAGGAAAAAAGCGCTTGTCCTGGACTAGCACTTTGGAAAAATGTTACTAGTCAGACTGTGAAAATGAATAGTCTGTGATGTCAGGATATAGGATCTGATCAACCCCAAATATTTCATTATTTAAAATTCATGATCTTTTCTTGTATTGCTATGATGACTGTTAGGGCAAATGTCCTTGTCCGTGTACAAGGTGGCAAAGAAAATATCAAAAGGATAAAAAGAAAAATAAGACTGGTGGTTGTGTGCCTTTCTGTATGTCTTTGTCAACATCCCAGCAGCTTAAACAAAATGAATACCAGAATTATTCTTAGTATGTTAACAGTAGTGTGTATGACAGTAAATATTAAAAG
This sequence comes from Sinohyriopsis cumingii, assembly GCA_028554795.2. Classification (NCBI taxonomy): domain Eukaryota; kingdom Metazoa; phylum Mollusca; class Bivalvia; order Unionida; family Unionidae; genus Sinohyriopsis; species Sinohyriopsis cumingii. The sequence goes on from CM068824.1 coordinate 160,204,774, forward strand.
GGGAAGAAGATTAAGCGTTGGCGGTAATGAAGAAAGAAAACGGGGCATTCTACCCAGAAACAGATTGTTAAATTAGTAAGTTACCTTATCATAGCATATCAAAATCCCCAGGTCCTGAATCAAACTGCTGATGCTGTTGGAGCTGTGCTAAGCAAAAATATTCAAAACAGAATTAACTGTCTTGCAAAAGACAGATGAGAAGGACATAAGGATGAGCTCTCTTGAAACCAAACTGAAGTTGGTTGAATCACAAACGGAATCCACAATGGGAGAGCTTGAAAGGTACAGCTGAAGGAATAATATCAGAATCAACAAAATTTCGGTGCAAATGGGAGGAATCACAGATTGAAATTTGCTTGGGCATCAAGACTGCAGCTGCTAAACAATCCTCAGGATTGTGCAGAACTCACAGAGTTGGAGATCCACAAATATCCTAGTCAGGGCCCATTACTACAAATATTTATTTCACAAAATTTTAATGCTTAAATGTTGAAGAGAAAAATAATCTAAAAGCAAACCACATGCTAATGATAACTGTACAGAATCCATGTGTACAAGTATCTCTGGTTTCACCTCAAAACACTAAGCTTATTTACAACTGTGTGATATGTATGTACAACTCTTTTTGCAAGGCAGTAAATGAAAGCAAAGAAATTACAGTGGTATTTTGTGCTGCTAGTAAGACTTTCAACAAAATTTGGCACAATGATTTTATTTGCAAAGTCAGAAATACTGGAACTGTTTATAGACTATTGGAATGATTTTAAAATTATCTTTCAAACAGGATTTAAAAAAAGTTGACAACACTTCAGGTCAACAAAAGGTCAGGGCTGCAAGGCTGGTGTGCCTCAAGGATTTATCCTATGACCACAGTTATTTTTAATTTATAATAAGGATATTGTGACTGATATTCAGTCCAGCACAAAAATGTTTGCTGATGATACTTCAACATCAATTATTATTGAGGACCCAATCGTAGCTGTTGGTATTTCCAACAAAGACCTGTTTAAAATCAATCTGTGAGCTGATCACTTATTAGTAGCTTTTAATTCAAAAAAACCAAATGACTTTATCCAGGAAATTTCAAAAAAGACCATCACCCAAAACTTTTCATTATTGATATTGATAAGGATGTCACTTCTCATAAACACTTGTTTTTAACACTAGATGAAATCCTATCTTGTCATATTCATATATAGGAAAAAAATACAAATGCATTTAAATCAGAAATCCTTATCTCTTCTTATGTACAATTATTGCAAGAAAATATGGCACGTTATTTCTGACTGATTTAACTTACAAATTAAGCAGCATAATAAAGACAGAGCAGTTCCAAATGCTCACTTCTCAGACCTGTCTTGGTCATGGTCATGTATTGGAAACAATACAGTAGTTGGGTCAAACAAAGCCCAGTCTGATTTTACAATGAAGAATTATGAACCGGTCATGTAAAAGGTTCTATATCACTTATTGGTGATTTGGCTAGTCCTATTACTTTGAAAATGTTAACGAACTCATGAGCTTCACAGAGTCTTTTATTATTGGGTATTTTTGTCTTTATCTGAGCAGTCTTCTTCTTCTTCAAGTGCTCAATGGACTATGATATTATGTTGGAACAACTGTGAATTATTCAAAGGAGTCATTTTGACATGTCAGGAATGTTGGTGGACCAATACAGTTTTAGATCTGAATTTTATACAGAACTTTTCATTCTTTTGGACTTCAATAGAACTTTTTCAGGATTATTTTTATTTCATAATACTGTTAAGTTCCTCTTAAATTTTTATTTTATAATACTGATAATTAAACTGTTTGTTAAGTTTTACAAAACTTGTTGGTTTTGCTACTTTCTGTTACTTGAGGTACTGTTTGATATTATTACTGACAATATTGTATTGAACAATTTTCTTTCTCATTAACATGTTGCAATCCATACCTGAATTATTCATGCCTGCCACATTACTAAGGTAAATATTATTATCAATGAGGAGAGGGAGCCTGAAATTAGATTATGCTTGCTGCGGAGTCCTATATATTTCGCTTGTAATGTACTTCCCATGATGACTTCTGTTATAATGCAAAGGAAACTGTTACCTTGATTTTTAAAAAAGACACAAATATTTGTCTCCTTTTACAGACCTTTCTCTCACTTAAGCTGTTTGGGCAAAGTATTTGAAAAATCTCTTCAAACATGTACGTACCTTACAGTCAATACCCTAATTATTCATTTGCAATGTGGTTTCACTCCATATAATTAAATGGTTTACAACTGTGTTATAACAGCTTTCGCAAGGCAGTTGATGAAGGCAATGAAATTAAATTGGTATTTTGTTATATAAGTAAGGCCTTCAACAAAGACTGGAATAAGGGTTAATTACCTTATAATTGTTTTTGTATCTTTCCTCACTGGCAACATCCTGTACTGCAATTGGTCGTGACAAATCCCTGTAATTTAACACAAATTTCTGTCAATTCTTTACACAGTTTCACAAATGCATACAGGTATTAATTTAAATAGTAATAAATCTTAGCTGCAAATCCTAAGTAAAAGTATGTTTTAGATGTATATGATAATTTACTTAAAGTACAACCAATTCTCACATAATTTAAACCACTTAAATTATAGGACATTCTCATTTATTAATAACAAATTTTCAAATCCTTATTTTGCTTGCAAATTACAATTTATGGATAACACATTATGCATTTTTACTCCTAATTATGACTGGCTGCATGAAGATTGTTGCAGTATATCTTTTCAAATAAGCATTAGGGTAGAATAAAAATTACCCCATACGTATGTATGTGTACATTTTTAGAACAGTATGTAAATAGTGTTCCTAATTTCTTTTATCTACATTCAAGAATCAGATGTTTATGTATAGAATCAAAATATATATCAGTACAGGCCAACATTGTACAAGCACTACGAAAGATATTTGAAGATATAATTTAGTCACTCCATGACTTTTGCATGTATGATAGAAAATACAGAGATTTTAGCATTCTAGTTTGTATACTATCATGAAACAAAAAAATTAAATAACGAATGGTCTCTAGTCTTTTTTGGCAAGTACTAATATATTCTTATCCATAATTTTTGAATGAAGAATTAAATCAACTGATTAAAAATATCATGAAATATTTAATTACTATGATTTTTCTGGTACAAAGGAATGTGAAAAATTACATTAATTAAGGTAGATATAATTAATAACTGACACTTTTTTCTACAGTATGACAAATTTTCCTAAGAGATTATAATGAAAAGCTTTGAGCCAGTAGCTGAAGTATCTATCAACTGGAAAATGCATTTTGATCTTGTCATGGGGACCTGTATATGCTAGGGTCCCTGAGATCCAGAGATTCACTGGTGTAGTCCTTCAGTATGAACGGAAATACTGGGTACTGCATTAGATCATTAAAAGATCGACCTGCTGCTTTGTTCAGATGTGTAAGGTACTCGAAATTTGTAAGTCTTCCATCCTCCCACTGAGAAAGCATGTCCATTAAGATTTCTGTGTTGATTCGATTTGGCAGCTCCAACTCCAATAGCTGCAGGTAGAGGTGATCCCGGTCCTAAACAACAAAATTAAACTTAATTTTTACAAATAGGTTTAAACTAGTCTGATGAGTACAATTTGTGATGTAAGCTGTAGTTAAATATAAGAATAGCATTTGATGTTGGTTTAAATTCTTCATTTTGCAAGTACTGGCCACGTGAGGAATTATTAAACTCGTAGGTAATTAATAGGTGTGGAATTAATAAACTTGTGGGTACTAATTAGGTTTGCAATGTACTAGCAGGTACTAGCCAGGTGCAGAATTAATAAACTAGTAGGTACTAACCAGGTGTGCAATTAATGTACTAGTAGGTACCAGCCACATCTGCCATTAATATACTGCAATTAATATACTTAGAGATGATCATGTGGGAATAATGATCATACACAGTTTATTGTGTGCGAATGTTTGTCAGAGCACTCTGGAAAAACTTGGAAGCATTGAACTAAAACTCTCCCATCATGTTCCAGCACACAGTAAATCCTCTGAGATTCATATATTCATGTCCATTGTGCAAGACAGTGCAATGATTTCTTACAAACTGCTGCTATTTTCCTTGCCTGATTGCAAATGGGACCCAGATCCATTATTTTCAAGACAAATTTTATCAAAAGAGTAATTACAATTTGCTGAAGTAAATTGATAAAATTTGGAATCAGTAAGATTTTGAAATATTTTATAATGGGTAAAAAGGATTCCCATTTACCTTTGGAGGGGGTCACATTTATTTTCTGTCCAAAAAGAATTTCCAGTAATTAAAGATGAAACTATTTTTTCTTTTTAGCTGCTGAGTGTCATAAGTGTTATAATCATATCTGATATATTACTTGAATGAAAAGATTTTCAAACTAGCCACTATTGTGGCAATATTGAATGTTAGAACACCATTTTCAAACATTTTCAACTTGGTTCTCATTGGAGATCTTGTTGACATAAAGTTCATGCTTCATAAAAATCTGTTCATTAATAAAGTCAAGAGAGTTTCCACAAGCAATTATCAATAGACACATAATGCAAAAGAGACCATGCTATAAACTCACTTGGCCTTCAGGAATGTCTGAAATAACCATATGTCCTGATGTCTTCGTTTAACAATGGAGAAAAGCTAATTAAAATCCATCAACTTACAATGACCTAACATTGGATAAAGATGGAAGAATTAAGGAGTCATCTGAAAAAGCAAAATCTGTCTTAGTTACCATTACGCCTTGATTTATGCTGTTTGAAACTTAACAATCTCTAAAACTCGGTGTATTAACTGAATCAAAAGAAGAAATCGGAAGAATTCAGACTGATGTTCAGGAAGTGTTAAATAAACATTCCTTACCCATTGCTTTAACCCAGTTATTATTTCATAAGTGTTGCATGATATGTAACTAATACTGGTGCCCGACTACTTTGGTGTGACTGAATGTATTCATAAACCCTCTGACTACAGGTGAAAACATCCAATGGGTGACTGAATGCATTCATCTCCTTCTGGTAACAGGTACCTGACTAACTGGGAAAAGTTGAATGCATCAATAACACTATAAAAACAGGTGCCTGACTACCTTGGGGGTGGGGGTGGATGAATGAATTTATAACCCTCCAGACAACAGGTGCCAGTCTAGCTGGGAGCAAATGAATGGATTCTTTACTTTCTGACAACAGGTGCTTGACTACCTGGGGGGTGAAAAAATAAATTGATAACCCTCTAACTACCTGGGGTTGACTGAGTACATTCATAACACTCTGGTAAAATGTGCAAAGACTACCTAGAGCAGTTTTTCAATGAAATTAGTTTTTCAGGAGTTTCAACAAATGCAACTGTATGTCTATAAAGATTGTCACTGAAGTTAGTATTATTTTTCTGCTTTTACCTTATCAAAGGACTTTAGACTTACTGTAGTTGATTTGAATGCCAAGAGGCATGTTTTTCCACTGGTCAGGAAAATTTCTAAGCCTTTGTCCATGAGCTGGTACCATCGTTTGTGTATCTCTCTAATGTCCTCATATGGCCATGTCATAGACAATTGGTCCTTGTTTCCTAGCAACACCTACAATTAAAGAATTATATAAAAAAATATACATGGTCTATTACAAGATTTATTTTATTCTGGTGTAAACATACATTACAGTAGTTTATGAAGCATGAAAAAATTATAAAGTCATCAACGTTTGTGTAAAGGTCACCTTCATTCACCTGCATTAAGCAGCCTCTTTCTTGAGATATGTTAATTGAAAAATGACAAGCAATGACCATCAAATAACCAGTTTCTTGCTTTGTCACATTGCAGACACAGTCTTCAAACACAACACTGACTGACAAATGAAGGTGTGAAACATACTCTGTCATGCAAACATATATCTCAGGTACTGAACTTGCCTGTTAGTTTAAAATACAAAATGGAAGAAATGATACATCAGTCTATAGTGATTTCAAGAGTGACAATCAACTGAATGCTAGGAATCAAATAACAGCTGACATGTACAATATGGGGAGCATCATGTTTATCATACATCTGTAAACTATGAACATCTGGATTTAATTTTTATAATGTCAACATGAATATGTTACATGCAGTAAATTTATTTGATATATTTGTATACCAGTCACAAAAGTTTCATATTCCAAAAATAGTTTTTTGCACATAAGTTTTGCAGTATTTATTCATGTCTGACTCAGTTTCTGTACTGGAAATTTACATATATAAAAAAATGTTTCTTGCTTCACAAATAAGATGGAAGGCATGCAAAATACTTTGTCAGGCTAAGATGTCAGGCAAACAACTTGTACAAGATACACTGAATGAGAAAATATTACTTCAAAATATACTGTTCCAAAGAGAGTGGCACTGTGACCAAGTAGTAGGGAATGTTGGTTCAGGATCAGAAAGTCCCAGGTTCAAATCCCGTCATGATTAACGCTGTTATGCCCCTTGAGAAAGTCACTTAACCCTGGTTTGGTTCGGTGCTGAACAGCACAGAAACAAAAGTAGGTTATTTAGTGCCAAGGCAAAAACTCTGGAAATGAGACCTTACTTAACTGTGAATGAATCTAATCTTAATATATTTCCTTCACGATGTGTGCAAATCGACAGACTGGTCTTAAATGGACAAATATCCCTATCAAGAAATTCGCTTACAATTCTGAGATTTTCATGTATCAAATACTCATTACTTTTTTCTTTTCTTACCTGAGTGTAATTAGCGTCAGTCATGGCCTCATCAGCGACAAAGAAAACACTATCTTCCCCTAAAAGATAGACATAGTGCAACAGTTTTCATCAATATTTTAAGCTAAAGCAATACTCACAATTTAAATCTTTATTTAATCCTACTGAGGAAGTGCTGTTAACATCTACTGAGATGTAAAGTGGTAAAATAACATAAAAAGTCCCTAAGTGAAGAGTAAAATAGAATAAAAAGTCCATATGTGAAAAGTTGTTGTTGTTGTTGTGGGGTTTAACGCCATTTTTCAGCACGATAGGCTATACATGGCGGCCAGTATTAATGGTGGAGGAAGAACCCCATATGTGAAAAGTAAAATAACATAAAAAATACTTATGTGAGGAGTAAAATAGCATAAAAAAGTCCACAAGTGAGGAGTAATATAGTATAAAAAGTCCATATGTGTGGAGTAAAATAGCATAAAAACTCCATATGTGTGGAGTAAAATAGCATAAAAAGTCCATATGTGCAGAGTAAAATAGTATAAAAAGTCCATATGTGTGAAGTAAAATGCATAAAATGTCCATAATTATGTTGCGGAGGAAGAAACTCAATCTAATGTCTTTCTATCTGTTTGAGCAGTTCAGGCAAAACTTTGAGAATATTACATTTAAACATAAATGATACAAAATTTATCTTTGCAGCAACTTTTACATGAAATTGTGCTTTCAAACAAAATCTTACAACTGCAAAGAAAAGAAAAACTTGCCTATCAGAAGTTCTCCTTTGGTCTCATTGCTTGGAGATACAACCCAGCAAGTACTTGTGTACCTAAATAAATGAAAGAAAAATAAGAGCAAAATGAAAAAAGGGCTAAAAGACTGGATGTCTGTCGGTTTTAGGGGTCCACAGTGAAAAATATGCATGTCCTTTTGTAAGTCAGTTTTAGAGGTTTACAGTGAAAAGATCCTTACATGCATGTCTTTTAAAAGTCAGTCTTAGTGGTCCACAGTAAAACAAAAAATGTTCCTACTAAATTATGTTTCTTCAATAACAGTTATCTGATCATAATACCTTAGGAGAACTATTACTAACTTGCAAATCCAGCCCTCTCAGACTGAAACATTTTAGACAAAATTTTGTTTTCCAACTAACAGTTTTAGTTATCTGTCCATGTAGGTGGCAGTTAGATAGTGATCTCTCCTTCTCTCCATGCTCTCTGTAAGGATGTAATATAAGGTAGGCTGAGAGGGTGTAAGTGTATTATGATTTGGTATTTTACTATAAAAAATTGCTTTCTTTTTCAAATACATTACCTTAGGAGATACATTCCCTTACCCAGATAGACCACGCCAGTCTCCTAAAGTATGTGAGACAACTAGCTACCTGACTGGAAAAAACTCCATTTGTCAGCAAGCAGCTTTGAAAGGAAAATTTTCCCTCTCACAAATCCCAAGGAAGTCTTGAAGCCACGTTCTTATGAAGCTGTCAAGCAACTTGGAAAGGTAACCTTTTGTGCCATGGCTATAGGTTCCACCAGACTGATTTCAGCCTTTAAGGCCAAAAAATCTCTGAGATAAAAACTGGAGACATGTACTCAGATCTCCATCCCATGACATGGATAATAACAGAACAGTTTCATTCACATGCATTGTTTGTGTAGATTATCCTAGCTTTGTGTGCAAAGCAAATTCATTGGTGTGCGGTTATTTCCAATATAGGGAACGAATAATCCACTTTTTTCAGGGGACCACTCCAGTGGCCTAGTGGTTAGAGCATCCGACCCAGATGCAGGAGGTCGTGGGTTTGAACCCCGGCCAAGTCATACCAAAAACTTCTAAAAATGGTACTAACAGCTGCTGTGCTAGGTGTTCAGCATTAACAGGTTAGTGTTAGGACTGGTTGATCTGGTGTCAGGATAATGTGGCTGGGTGGAACATTATGCTACATGTCTGTGGCATGATGCCCCAGTGCTAAAAATCACTTTAAACTGCCACACTGCAGACATTGTAGCAATATGACTAGAAAATTGTTAAAGCTACGTTAAAAATCTATATCACACACACAAACACACACTTTTTTCAGGATGAAAGTGTCATATCACCATTTCCCTTTGTGAGGGCAAGAAGCGGCAGGATGAAAGTGTCATATCATCATTTCCCTTTGTGAGGGCAAGAAGAGGCAGGATGAAAGTGTCATATCATCATTTCCCTTTGTAAGGGCAAAAAGAGGCAGGATGAAAGTGTCATATTATCATTTCCCTTTGTAAGGGCAAGAGGCAGAATGAAAGTGTCATATCATCATTTCCCTTTGTAAGGGCATGAGGCAGGATGAAAGTGTCATATCATCATTTCCCTTTGTATGGGCAAGAGGCAGGATGAAAGTGTCATATTATCATTTCCCTTTGTAAGGGCAAGAGGCAGGATGAAAGTGTTAATGGGCAAGAAGAGGCAGAATGAAAGTGTCATATCATCATTTCCCTTTGTAAGGGCATGAGGCAGAATGAAAGTGTCATATCATCATTTCCCTTTGTCAGGGCAAGAAGAGGCAGGATCTTCCTCAATGCAATGGCTTCGGAGCTCACACTGGATCTTGTAGATGACCTTGAGGTAAAGTGACCAGAGTAGACAAGAATTTATTAAAGTCTGATTACCGATGAATGGTAGTCTGTTCTTGGCAATGACAGTAGGGGCTGTCATTAATGATACTGACCCATCTTGTAGGAATTGCATGTTGATGGATCCACCAAAATGGCATGTATTTGCTAATGAGGAGGCAGAATTCTTAAGAGAGGTGAACCAATGAAGTTCTTGAGAGCATTCTAAATGGTGTCTTGTTCAGTCAGGTTAGTAATAATGATAGATTTCACTTGTGCAAGGATCCACCATCACTGGACATGCGTAATCTAAAATGGACAGAAGATAAGATAGGTCTTTGATTGGTCTGATATCATCTCTTTCATGATAACATAGTGTACCAGTGATCATGGAACAGTAGGTTTTAACTGTAATTAGTGCTAACTGTTTCTTGATGAACAGCCATAGGAATTTAGCTATTAAGGTATGGATGTCTGCAGTGGTGAAAACTGTTTATTCCTGATGGTGTATTTTAATAAGATCCAGATGTGCAGGTTCAGGAACTCAGAGCTGGGATGAAACTCCTGCCATCGTGGTTGCTTAGAGCAGATGAGGGAATATCTCAATTCCTGGCAATTCTGCTGTGAGGTTGATCCAAGACTTCCCATTTGAGTGGAGTAATCAGGATGAGGTGACACTCAAACCTTTTTTGCAGATCAATAGTGTATATATTTGGCCGTTCCAAACTACAGAAAGCAGATCGATTATCCAGACCTTTGGATCCAGGACTGGTGAGAAAAAGATTGGGATTTTGGCATTCCACCTTGTTGCTAATGGATCCATCATAGGTTGATCCCATTGGGCACCTACTGAGAGAAAACAAAGGGATGACGAGATCATTCCGTTTGTATTAGTTCGTTCTTACAAAACAATGAGTCCACCAATATATCAACCGACCTAGGATAACATTGAACTTGGATGTGGATTTGTCACTGAGGACACCACTTTAAAAAATCCTAAATAAGAATACCAAGGTCTGGGGACTTGGTTCTGCCTTTCTGCCTTGCTGTTTGAGATAAGTCACCATAGCAGGCAGAGTTGTCTGACAGAATGAGAACTTCATTCCCATGTAGGTTCTCCAGTTACCAATGAAAAGCTTTTGGAATGGTTTTCATCTTGAGAATGTTGATACATAAATAATGATCCTGAAGGGTCCACACTCCACTGGCATACTGAGATTATAGGAGACTTGTCCCCACCCCCACTTCCATGCTCCCAAGCCATTCCGACAATGATATTGGTCTAAAGGAATGTAAATTGAGATCATATGCAATGGCTTGCCACTATGAATGTCCATACATTTCACTGCATATTCCAACCCCACGCCACCATATATGCCAAGGTATTCACTCCTACCCCTAGGACAGTAGCCCAGTGGTCATAAATCAAAATTGGTCAAATACATGACAAATCTTTCTTCACCCCTTCCTGCTATGGCTGCAAACATAAAGTTTGGAAAATTTCATTAACTAAAATATAATGACACCCCTCTCAAAGTTGGTCAGAACTGGGGCAACATTACTGGAAAGTTTCATAAATTGCATTAAAAAAAATATTTAAAAACATGGAAATAGTGAAAGATGGACAGTCCCACTTTAACGTCTCCATGAAGAATAAGGAAATAAAATCTTACTTGATCTTTTTATTTTTGTGCAGCTGATAGATAAGAGGTGCTTTATCGGCCATTTGGTGATCATCCTCAAACAGGTAGATTAATGGTGGGTCAACTGCCTCAGCATCTGGAAATTTGATATAGAGTGTTAATACATGGATTCTGCAGAGTACTGTACTATGATCCATAGCAAAATGTACTCTGATTACCCTTAATTGACTTTCAGATTTAAATATATCTTAAGAGTATTCATATTTGTTCATGGAGATGATGACAACATCATCACCCCTTAGAGCAGCCATCTAAAATGGCTCTCAATATTTAGATATCGCTACCTCTGGTATAACAACATTGAAAAGTGACAATGGAGCTGACAAATTTACCGATATGCTTCTTTTATGCAGAGCTATTCAGATAGGATTCTACTAAATGTCATACAGTACAGCAATGTGTGTGTGTGATTTGGATTTTTAACGTAGCTTTTTAAAAAAATCAGTCATATCGCTACAATGTCTGCAGAGTGACAGTTTATAGTGATGTCTAGCACTGGGACATCATGTCGCAGACATGCAGCATGATGTCCCACCCAGACACATTATCCTGACACCAGGCCGACCAGTCCTAACACTAACCTCTTAATGCTGAGCGCCACGCGAGGCAGCTGTTAGTACCATTTTTGTAAGTCTTTTGTGTGACTCAGCCGGGGATCGAACCCACGACCTCCTGCATCCAAGGCAGACACTCTAACCACTAGGCCACTGGAGCGGTCTACAGTAATGTAATTCTCACACTGAATCAAGATATAATTTGCAATCAATGTGCATGCATCTAAAAAGCTTTTGTCTTGCCTGTTGCAATATATATGTATCACTTTTTCAGTGGCAGCAGCAGCAATATTGTAAACAATTACAGCTATGTTAAATGTCTGTGACGAAATTGGTTAAATTCACTTATCTAATACATAGTTGCTAAACTCAGAAAAGGGTAATGACCACTGTGTTACTGAATGTTTATATTGTGATACTCAGACAAGGGTAATGACCTATGTGTTACTGAATATTTATATTGTGATACTCAGACAAGGGTAATGACCAATATGTTACTGAATGGTTATATTGTGATACTCAGACAAGGGTAATGACCAATGTGTTACTGAATGGTTATATTGTGATAGTCAGACAAGGATAATGACCAATGTGTTACTGAATGGTTATATTGTGATACTCAGACAAGGGTAATGACCAATGTGTTACTGAATGGTTATATTGTGATACTCAGACAAGGGTAATGACCAATGTGTTACTGAATGGTTATATTGTGATACTCAGACAAGGGTAATGACCAATGTGTTACTAAATGGTTATATTGTGATACTCAGACAAGGGTAATGACCAATGTGTTACTGAATGGTTATATTGTGATACTCAGACAAGGGTAATGACCAATGTGTTACTAAATGGTTATATTGTGATACTCAGACAAGGGTAATGACCAATGTGTTACTGAATGGTTATATTGTGATACTCCAGAAGTTTCTGTCTGATTTTTAATGACCAGAAGGCTGGTGGCATCTATGTCAAATTCATCAATCCACATGCACAAGTTTTAGAAAATCGAACATCTTCATCAGTTGGCATATTAATCTGAAAATTTTAGGATAGTATCACCATATACTTAGGTGTGTATCTTAAAATATTATGAGTTTTTGTTCAAGAAACTCTCACTGAGGTGTGTGCCTTGATATGCTGAATTCCTCTACTACTTGTACAAGTTTGTTACATGATATGCAGAATTCCTCTACTACTTGTACAAGTTTGTAACATGATATGCTGAATTCCTCTACTACTTGTACAAGTTTGTAAGATGATATGCAGAATTCCTCTACTACTTGTACAAGTTTTTAACCTGATATGCAGAATTTCTCTACTACTTGTACAAGTTTTTAACCTGATATGCAGAATTCCTCTACTACTTGTACAAGTTTTTAACCTGATATGCAGAATTCCTCTACTACTTGTACATATTTTGTAACCTGATATGCTGAATTCCTCTACTACTTGTACAAGTTTGTAACATGACATGCTGAATTCCTCTACTACTTGTACAAGTTTGTAACCTGATATGCAGAATTCCTCTACTACTTGTACATATTTGTAACCTGATATGCTGAATTCCTCTACTGCTTGTACAAGTTTGTAACATGATATGCTGAATTCCTCTACTACTTGTACAAGTTTTTAACCTGATATGCAGAATTCCTCTATTACTTGTACAAGTTTGTAACATGATATGCTGAATTCCTCTACTACTTGTACAAGTTTTTAACCTGATATGCAGAATTCCTCTACTACTTGTACATATTTGTAACCTGATATGCTGAATTCCTCTACTACTTGTACAGGTTTTTAACCTGATATGCAGAATTCCTCTACTACTTGTACATATTTGTAACATGATATGCTGAATTCCTCTACTACTTGTACAAGTTTTTAACCTGATATGCAGAATTCCTCTACTACTTGCACAAGTTTGTAACCTGATATGCTGAATTCCTCTACTACTTGTACAAGTTTTTAATCTGATATGAAGAATTCCTTTACTACTTGTACATATTTTGTAACCTGATATGCTGAATTCATCTACTACTTGAATAAATTGGTGATAAATAATCTCCAGGCTCTGTGTAACTTTTTAAAAATCAGATGATGTACTCCAATTAAAGTTTTTAAAAATCAAACATCTAATCAGCTAATGTAATCAGTTAATGTATTCCAATTAAAGGTTTTAAAAAGCACATATCTTCTAATAACCTGATGTATTCCAATTAAAGCTTTTAAAGTTTTGGATAACACTGCTTACTATATGTCTTCGTTATTCTGGCTGTTAAGTGCCTTGCCTCTGGAAGAGGAAAAGTATAAAACAAATGACAGGTGTTAGTTGAAAGCCATTTAATAACACATACCATCATTTACAGGTGCAAGCAGAAAATCATGTAATTATTAAAACCACTGATTGGTGTAAAACCATTATAGAACCACTGACAGGTATTAAATTGAAAGTCTAGAAATTATAAACCACTGACTGGTGGAAACAGAAAGCCAAGTAGTTATAAATTACTGACATATGTAAGCAGAAGGCCAAGAAAGTATAAACCACTGAATGGTGTTAAACAATTATAAAACCACTGACAGATGTAAGCAGGAAGCCAAGTAATTATAAACCATTGACTGGTGTAAACCCATTAAACCATGATAAGTAGAAGTAGAAAGCCAAGTAATTATGATACCACTGACAAGCATACATAGAATTCCAAGTAATTATAACACTACTGATAGACATAAATAGAATAATAAGTAATTATAACACCACTGACAGGAATACACAGAAAGCCATGTAAATATAACACCACTGACAGATTTAAAATGTCAAAAATAAACAGCAATAATGGATTTACTTGTAGATTTTGTGAATTCTACCGAAGGTGAAATGCTTAGAATAGTGAGTTGTGCTCTGTGTCATTTTCTCCAGAGTGATGGCGGTGGCATTGCTACATTCAGTGATACATAAAAATCTCAACACTTCTAAGTAGGTTTTTTAATAAAATGATATGATTACTATATGGGCATACAATCTCTGAATTTACAACACATCAGGCCCTTGAAACACAACACAAGACTAACTACAGTGTAATAATACTATCAAAAAGTTGTAGGTAATTGCAAATTTACTTAATTTACCATTGTCATTGTACATTTCTCTTGGTTGTGACTGGTAATATCAGATTTCTTGAATTAATCAAGGTGTGGAGGAAAAGTACATTTTGTTGACTGTTCAGGCTTTGATATTTTGCATGTTAAAGTTTTCATGCGATTTTCCATTCTAGAATTTTTATTTCTATACAGACTAAGTCTCCAATAATTACCAGAAGTCATTAACGAAAATGGATTTTTGCTGCAAATATTGAAAATAATTCTTCACAAGAGAGGATAAGTGGTGATAATGGCATGATAAATTATGAGTGATGGGCAATTGCATAGAAATGGCGGGGAAAATGCTTCTTATATATTTCATGAATTGGAGCACTCATTGTCGACTTACAAATATGATTTGATGTTGAGGGTGCATATATGAATCTTGATACGGACCTACAGGGTGATAACAGCAATATAAGGACATATATCAGTTTGGATGGTAATTCTTTAATGAGGTGGAACCTTTTTATGTTGTTAACAATATTTGTGTGGGGTGTCTACTATTTTAAAGTGGAGATTTACTGGTGCTTTGTGCTGAGATTTGCATGAATTTCAACAAGGAACTTACCAAAATTCAAATTGTTTTCTTAATTGCTACATAGCAATTTATGCTGCAAAACCAAACAATCCAAAAATTAAATCAATGGCAGCCAATGAACAAACTCAGACTGTTTCATTTAAATTTTTTACAGATCTTAAGCAACTAGCCATTAAGAGGTTAAGGCATTGCCCTGACAACTTTCAATAATTCAATCTCTCAAATTATTTATTTTCTGAAAGATCTTGTAAATTGACTAAAAGCAATTCAGAGATAATAGAGAAATTAGACTTGATGGTTTTTCATATCGTATCCCAAAAGCAAGAAGGGATAGATATGCCAATATAACTAACCTGAGCACAGCAGCTATGTCAACCGTTTGTTGGCTTGAATATGGCCAGTAGATAGCAAACAATATTCTCAGAAATACTGTAATCATTACTTCTTTTGCTTCCATTATTCCAAAACTATGAGACGGCATAAGTGCTGACATTGTGAAAGCACCTACCTACCCAACTATATAACCACTTACCCACCCACCTATCTACCTACCTACTGTGACCAGGAATAAAAGACAAAAGGATAAATAACATCATTCTTTCCTATCATATCAAAATCGAGGTAATACGTTGATAATAAACAGATTAATGTTATTTTTGTATTAATTTTTAAATCACAATTTTTAAAATCTACAGCTATTATCATTGTCCACAGCTAGAAGCATAATATTAATGGGCAGTACACAGCTGATGCATGAGTAACTACCTTCATTAACCAAAGGTGAGGCCACGCTTGAAATAAATACAGCATACAATCTGATCACCTTATTCCTATGCTCATTTAGATTTACAATATACATTTCACCTGACCATCTGTTTGCCAAGGGAAAGGCTTGGTTTAGATTTTGCCGCTTTCTATTTATGGATGACTGTAAGTTATGTGATCTTACATGCCACGCTGAAGTTTAAGGTGTTCACTCGAACAAATCCACTAAAATTAAATGCATGTAAACTGTTGACTGACAGTGATGATAGCAGAATGGGATTTTACAGTCAGAGTTTCCTCTGACCCTCCCCACCCCATTTTAGATATTCTGACATTTATGTTGTGGTATGTGGTTAGAGACAATATGGTATCAAAAAGTTGGAATTCTCTGCCACCTAGAGAAAACCAGATTCATGAAGCATAGAGCATTAGTCAGAGATGTTTTTGTTGGTATCATGTGACTACCGCATTGACATGTGCTCTTTGCCTAATGAATACAGACTTCTGGTCATTGTTCATGCAATAGATATGTTGAGAATTAAGTATGCTTTACTTCTTTTTACAAACTTTAAGTGATTGTACAAGATTGAAGGGGTTTATTGTTGGTATTATATGACTTTTGGATAGCTAATGTCATGTACATGTAGGTTGTGAAATTTGTTTAGTCATGTGACCAGCAATGCAATTGGAGAGAATCACATCATATTTCACCAATGGTGTAGTTTTGTCTCATCTATCAGTGAATGATAAACATAACAAATATTATAATCTTGATTTCATGCAGATATTGCTTGACATAAGTTCATTTAAACTTGCTAGAACCACTAGCAAGTGGCTACCCTATGCTGCCACCATGTCATGATGGTGAATTCCAACATTTGTCAATAAATGTCAAAACATTAAAAACTAGGTGAAAAGTGTCAGACAAATCTTGGACTAGGGATTACACTACTGTTGTTGTGTTAATTTGTGACACTGTCCATTATCAACACAGCTCACGTAAAGATCAGAAATGCATTTATTTCATTTTCTTTCTCTAAAGTATCGTTTACAATATAATTTTCTCAACTTTATGCAAACAATAAAGCATGTCTTGATGATATTAGCTGAGAAGCATTTGTACCAGTAAAATTCTGCCATGTTCCACATTTTCCCATCCTTACTGGCATGAATTACTGGTATCTGCTCATCCCTGGCAAAATCCCTGTCTGTCGATTCATCATTTGTTCCATGAATCTTGCAAAAAACAACTCAAGGCCTTACGTGGTTGCATGGTCTAAGGAGCTTGCCTTTACAGAGTCCTTGCACATCTCACCTCTGTCTATGTCAGTTCGAATCTTGGCTCAACCATCCTGTGAGAAAGCTTGCCATTAGCTTTATGTGGGTTGGGGATCTTCCTCCACCAAACATACTGGCTGGCATGTATGATATGCTGAATGATGTTAATCCACAACACCAAACCAGATCAAAAAGAGCAGTGGAATAGATTCCACTGAAAACTTTCTGGTTGGACTTCTTTTTACAAAAATAAGATTATTGATGAAAACCTATTTTCATCATCCATATCCAGTCAAAATGACATGTTCCATTCACTATATTCTTTGAAGTTATAGTTTAGTCTGGTGCTTTTAGGCACAGAAACACAACAGATTACCGTATATACTCGCATATTATAAGCTGAATAATTTAGGAAAAATAAAGGCTTAGAAGAAGGAGGGGCTGGCTTATCCGCAAGCCAACATCAAAACTTGTCAGTTTTTAGGTCTTTTTGTTGACTACTGTAATGGCTGTAAATCTTGGGACACGAAACAATATTTTTATCCGTGTCCCAAGACACAGGCATGTAAAAAAATAACTTTCAGTGACCTGACAATTATTAAACTGTTATAAAGTAATGAGATTGATTTTGTTATTATTTTGCATGTGCATATTTTCTGATTTCTCCAACACAAAATTAAATAAAGGTAAATAGAGACTTCACAATTTGTGAGCCGGTTGAGTTTACCCAGGAGACCATGCTGAACTATAACGTACAGAACTGTCATTGTGCAAAGCGTGCATAGCATCACTTAAATCCTTATTTGTTCCCAAACGTATCAGATGCAGATTTTGCTTTATTCATTGTTTTGACCAAATTGCATTCTTCCAGATAACATTTCAGTTAGTCCTTAATAGCTGTTTCATTTATGTTGAATCACATGCTCACAAGTTGCTCATTTTCAATAATATAAGCGATCCAACAAATTATGGTAATATTTGTAAAAAGGTACACATATTTAATTGTACAAGGCACATAACCAGCATAATTTACATGTTCACAAAGAGTGGAAATAATAAAGGCAAAAATTCTCCTATATATCAACTAAGATCAACATCAATCAATTTTAGTTGTGTGTTCTGGCTGAACAAACATCATAACTTTCCACACAATGGAAAGCTTGATGTTTCGGCATCTCCTATGCTGATAGTCAGCAAATTTGTCTTTTGTTTTGCAACAGTGATACAGGCCAGTTAATCATTAAAACACTGAAAATGGCTTGTGTTACGAGGGAATTTTAACCAACAACTATACTTAGTACATCGATGTGTAATTGCCTTTTATTCCATAATATTAGCATGATTACTGTAGTTTTGTAAAATGCAGTGTAAGGCATACCTATGAACTTTTCAAAAAGCCAAGTAGGGAGACTGAATAAAAAAAAAAAAGAGACTGGGACCTAAAATCGGGAGGTTTTTCATGGCATTCTTAAAGCCGCGTTTTCACTAAATATTGATCGATCTTCCTGGTCCAATATGCGTGAAATTTACAAAAAGACACTGTTTCTCACTGTGATGCGCCTTTTTTTCCTCCAGGACATGCCCTATTTTCATATTCTGGTCAACTGTGGTCAAACTGCACAATAGCTAAAGGTTAGTCTTTAGTAAACAAGTGAGAAAGCCAGGGCAACCAATTATAAGTTAATCCTTATCGATGCAACTATTATGTTTAAATGACTGGCCCGTTGTCGTAATTCAAAGAAACCATGTTCTACACTACACTACTGTGTGTTATGCAAGCACCATCAATTGATTGGCAAATAAAGGATTCCCAATTTTGTTGAACTAAGGGTACCTAAATAGGCAGCCTCATGGTACCGTACATGTGGCAACTATTTTCCCCTCATTGTATGTCCAACCGTATTCCCTTATTGTCAACTCGTAAAGCATTTATTATTGATTACTATAAAACATGTATTCTGAATTAGTTTTTTGAGGACACATTTGCTGTGTGGTATATATTTTCATTCCTTCTTTTGATTTAATGATGGTAATTTTCATTGGTATATATGGTATAAAAATGCCAGGTGTTCACTTGTGTAAGTTTCTTTCGTGGGAATGGCGCTATAGCATATGGAGTTACAGCATTTGTAAAGATCATTCTTAGGATTGAAATTACGAGTGGACAATTTTATAGTTGTGGTTTATTTTTTTGTTCTGGTTTATTTTTTATTTTTGTAATGTTGTATAGGTAAAAGAATAATTAATTTACTTGAATAATGTTTAAACTTAACATTCTATTTAGTGAAGAAGCAAGTTATTTCTAGTAAAGTAATTATTTTGTCACGACAATAATTCACAGGTGATACAAAAGAACATGTAGGACTTTTATTGTTTAGAAGATAAGAAAATCAAAGATATAATGTAATAATCAGGAGTTCTATGCAAAAATCGGAAGATATTATGAAATCATGAGGAAGAAGTGGAGTGACCCCAAAAATCGGGAGATTGTTTTCCCCTCCTGGTGTGAAAGTTGACAGGTATAGTGTAAGGTCTCTTACATCAAAGCAAACTACAACTCAGCTTTTACGGTATTAGCATAATTTTCGAGGCATTATTTCTGAAACTTCATTATTGTATTTTGGAGACATCATTAGAGTTTAGTGCATTGGTACCCATGATTTGAGTCGAAGGATGTACTTAATTCAGCAAGTAATCAAACCGACAATGTATATGCGGTGACGCCATTATGTAAATATATTCAGTAGCCTAATTGCGAGCGTTAAATTGAACTGCATTGTCGTTGTGTTGTCATACTGGGATTACAATTTAATGAGTTAGGTATTTACAATTTCAAAGCAATGTAAAAACGTAATTACCGGTGCACTGTCATAAAATGTCCAATGCAATAATGAATAAACATACAATAATCGAGTCAAAAGGGAGAGGTAGTGTTACAGCAACTTGCAATTACTAAATTCTTGTCATTGTTTGATCAAATTAAACACAAATGTAAATAGGGAAACAATAAGAAAACAGAAAATTAAATAAATTACCTTTCAAACAAGTTTATAGCATTTCTTTTTATTAATCGTGCACGCCAACCTCGAGATAAGTATAGATGTAATTTTGTTAAATATAAGTTTGCCTAAATAAATGCATTTAGAACTTACCTCATGCATCTTGAGATGCCTCGGAGTTGTTGGTCGACTTATACACAGGTCATACACTTTTTAGTGTTTATACCTGTTCAGTTTGGGGGTCAGCTTATATGCGAAAGGGCTTGTATGCAAGTATATACGGTATTTGGTGCCGAGGCAACTGGAATAGAGAACCTTGCCCAAGGACACACCATGGCAGCCGAACTGGACTGATCCAATGGTAAAAGTTACTGAAAAAATGCTCTAAATGATGACATGAAAAATAAAATTATGTCATCGATTCATCACTTACCCAGTTTGTACCGATAATTTTCTTTCAGAAATCTGGCCTCTATGCCTAACTGTCCCCTCTGGAGCCTCTTTCTCACTCTGCAAGGGCCTTCAGTGGGATTAAGCTGCCATGACTGAGGATATGATTTCTTGTCAAACCAAACAGCTCTGAAAAAAATCACAAATATTTATTCACGTGGATCTCAGTCCTTACTGGATGGATCTGGAGTTAATATAATATTATACATGATTAAATGTTTAACCAAACATCTTGAAATTATATTAATTTTGTTGAATTTTAAGATAATGAAGTATGAATGGTTAGTATAACAAACATTTGAGGACTGGTATTCAAGTGTTACTGGTATAAAATATCAATGCTACCTGGTGCACAAAGTACCAGAAATGGGCATCCCCATGTCAATATATTTAAAGTTCGAGATGGCAAAGTTAATATACAAGGAGCATAACAAGTACAAGCAATATATTACTGTCCACTAAAAGCTGGCATCTTCAGAAACTCAACTTGCCAATCCCCTAAAAGCAATTCAATAGGACCCATTTAGTTAAAGAAACTGTAGTTTGACTGTATCAGGACTGTTTCAAACTGTTGTCTATTTGTATGACATTAATTACAATCGCGTGAGGAGAGTGACTCTGTCACATCACAATTTTGACTTTAAAACCTACCCAGGATATGTGTGTGTGTGTGTGTGTGTGTGTGTGTGTGTGTATGTACAGGGTTTAATGGCACATTAGTACCATCCTGGCTATATAGTGCCAACTAAGTTTTTGTATCATAAAAAACATACAACACGAAGATCAATGTCAAAACGGTAAAATCCCTAAAATACAAATTCAAATTTTGTATATAAACCAAGCTCTATTAAAAAATCCAATATCATCACAGATGGAACATTATCTTGGGAAGCAACACTGGGCAAAAATGTTGCCTCTAATAGTTGTTTCCCATGACAATCAGGAAAGTGCAATCTTGCCAATTCTACAATTCAACAAGTCTGCACATGGGTCTAATAATACAGAAGTGGTAAAGTCAAATTCTTCAACCAACGCAGAAAGGCTATCAGGTCTAATGAATCAGCCAATGATAAAATGAGGATCTTAGGGTCACGGTATAAGCAAATAATGGACTATACCTGGGTTCCATCTTTCTTCTTCAACTGTTAGTGTTTCATTCTTCAGCACAGACATGTATAAATGACATTTGTTTAAGTTACCAAGTATGGATTTTACTCTGATGTGTACTTAGCCTTGAGCATATCAAAGTTACCTGGTCTTGAGCAATACCAATTGCAAATAACATAGAACCTGATGCTTTGGCAGATCACTGACCGTGTTGTTTGTTTTACTGATGACTCTTAACAAACCACAATGACCCAGATCTGCAAGCACATTTTGCAAAGGCAGATCAGGGTCTATGTAATTTACAGTTGGACTCAAATAACAAGTAAGCAAATACAGTAAGTATGACATGCTTATTTTCATGAGCAAACATGTCACAGAAAAGCATTAATGTGGGTATTATAATACAGAAGTGGTCAGGTCAAATTCTCCTACCACCATCACCTTAATCATGACTAGAAGGCTCTGAGGTCTAATGATTGTCTTGTGATCACAGGCAGTGTTACCACAAATATACTATACTTGAACCAAAATGTTAAAAAAATGGAAAAAATCCCATTTTTTTACTAATAATTTTGGATACTCAGGAGAATTCAGCGAGTGATGGGAGGGAAGGGAGACACCAATAAACTTGGGGAAAAACCTATGCAGGGGGTTCTCATGCATATATTGTATCATATTTGGTGGTTTTGTGCAAATAATAGTTTTATTGGTAACTAAATTTTCTGATATACTTCTGTTGGGGCTGGAAGGATACCATTATCTTCACACATTAAACAATTTACTATTTGTTTCTTTTATTTTACTTTTTTGTTTTTGGCAACCACAAAATCAAGAAATTTGGTACCCAACCAATAAGGGCCCACCCAATATCTGTGTTTGCTATTACACTGGTATTAAAATCAGGGAGGGAAGGCATGTTTTTTTTTTCTTCAAACATTATTAATTATAAAGATTAATATACATAATGTTCTAAATGCTTCCAGTGTTTAAGTACTGGGCCGAATCAACTCAATTTCAATAATTTAAAAAAAAAAATAATTGTTGGCTTAATAGTTAATTTATTTTGTAGTACCTTTCATGTGTGAGGTTTTGGACTATCTCCTGCCACTGTTTCTTCACTTGAATCCTATCTGTCATTGTCTGTTTGATGTGTGTGACAAACTTGTTCCTTTCCTGTGTTTGAAGCTGGGTAACTGCTTGTGTTGTCTCCATCGCATGTCCGCACAGCTGACTGGCTGTATTATCAAACTTGTGGAAAATTCTGCACAGAGATTGAATAAATGTGCTAAAATTCGTTTGATGCAAAATTAAAACAACAGGCTATTGAATAAGAACTTCATTTATTATTTTGTCAAATGGAAAACAAGTTTAAGAATGTGTACAGGCTACTCTCAAGCCAATTGATTCCCTGGAAAATAGAAACCAACTTCTCTAAATGTACCATTTGGATTTTCATGCATATAATTTTTTGTATTTCAGTATAACCATTTAGATTTTTAATTAATTTATCTTTAAATTGATTCAATCCAGGATGAAATAATTGTGAGTTGAATTCAGAAGAAAATGGTTATATTTTGAATCCAGGGGAAAACAGTCGCATGTTGAAATAGTTGTATGTTGAATCAGGAAGGAAACGGATGAATTCTGAGTCAAGGAAGAAACCATGTTTTGTTGAATATAGGAGGAAACACTTGTACATGTACACTAAACCCAGGGAAAAATCATTGTACATTTAATCTAGGGGGAAAGAGCTGCATGGTGTAATTGTGTTATGCTAAATAGGAAGAAAATAGTTGCATGTTGAATGGAAACAGATGTATTTTGAATCCAGGTGGAAATAGTTGTATGTTGAATGGAAACAGATGTATTTTGAATCCAGGTGGAAATAGTTGAAGGTTGAATGGAAACAGATGTATTTTGAATCAAGGTGGAAATAGGTGAATGTTGAATGGAAACATATGTCTTTTGACTCCAGGTGGAAATAGTTGAATGTTGAATAGAAACTGATGTATTTTGAATCCAGGTGGAAATAGTTGAATGTTGAATGGAAACATATGTATTTTGACTCCAGGTGGAAATAGTTGAATGTTGAATGGAAACATGTCTTTTGACTCCAGGTGGAAATAGATGAATTTTGAATGGAAACAGAATGATGTATTTTGAATCCAGGTGGAAATAGCTGAATGTTGAATATATGAGGAATAACTTGCATGTGTATGTTGGAGACAGGAAGAAATACACCATTCCCTCAATAACTCACACCCTGATAATGTGCAAACCTGCTTATAATGCATGGTCAGGTGTGGATACATTTTTTTCAACTAGAAAATACCACCAAACTGGCTTGTACTTGTTGAATCTGAAGAACATTGCGATTGAAATTGGTAACGGAAACCTTGATATACTGCTCATTTTATTGCTGAAAATGATGGTTAGTCCTCAGAAATTTTAATCAACAACATGAAATTCTTAACTTATAATAAGAAATCATACATTTTGTTAAACTTTCTTTCCAAACAACATTTTCAGTACACTGTAAATAACACTATTTGATGAAATTTTGATCAATGAAAATGTTACTGATGCCTGTGGGTGAGAATACTTTAATAAATAAATACCAAATATACAAGTTTTGTCAAGTGAAATTCATATTTTTAGTTCAGTCTTTTTATTCAGTTTCAGTGTAGACATCACAAATGCAATATGCTAGGCTACTGTATTCAAATGTGAAAACTGTCACTCTGCCATCATAGCTATGTCCATGAGCATTTCTGATGGAACCTATATTAAGTGCCAACTGTGTTTTGATCTACGACTTGGATAAGTATTTATTGCACTGTTACACTCAAAAGCACACCTGCTTTGTATTATCAAATCAAATAAAAATGGTGGAATAAAACAAATGTTAAAAGTGTGTTATACTTTTTAATATCCAATGTGTGCTAACTTTCTTCATATCCAGTGTGTGCTAACCTTATTATCTAGTGTGTGATAATCTTCTTACTATCCACTGTGTGCTAAACTTTTTAATATCCAATGTGTGCTAACTTTCTTCATATCCAGTGTGTGCTAACCTTATTATCTAGTGTGTGATAATCTTCTTACTATCCATTGTGTGCTAAACTTTTTAATATCCAATGTGTGCTAACTTTCTTAATATTCAGTGTTTACTAACCTTTTTAGTGGGTACTAAACTTCTTAATATCTAGGGTGCAAACCTTAACATCTAATGTCTAAATCTTTGCAGGAATAAAATCTCTCATGTGGTAAATCTTACCTATTTCTTGCATTTTCTCTTTTCTTTAACCATGCTGTCTTCTGGTTGGCATTTCTATTTTCTACTGTTTTGCATTTCTAAAAACAAAAGAAAACACAACAAACTGTAATAACCTGTAATGCAAGGTAATTCAAGTTTATGATCACATTTGCTGCTGAGAAAATATCACAAATGAATCAGTTTTTGGTTAATTCTTTTGCTACAGTTTGATAATGTTTTATAAAAATTGCGACATCTGATTATCAGTTACAAATATACACAATTTCTTCACACAGAGAGAAAAGAACTTCAGCCTGTTTTGCATGTGTCAGTGCCTTATTTAACTTACTATAAGATTAATGATTCAAGAAGAAATGTATGGGTACTTTATTAATAGGCTGTAAAAATCCTACAGATAAATAAGTTTACAAAACCATAACATAGTTCTTTCCTTGCTTAACATTACATTGTATAAATTTTATAACATTCAAAAGTGGGGCCCCGAGTGGCTGAGTGGTCTAAAGTGCTCTCCGTCACAGATCACTGCCATCTCACCTCTGTCTGCTTAGGTTTGAGTCTCGGGCTCGGCCAATGCAGATATGTGAGAAAGCTTGCCAGTAGCTTCTCGTGGGTCGGTAGTTCTTTCCGGGGTTTTCCCGGGTTCTTCCTTCACCATTAATACTGACCACCATGTATAGCCTATCTTGTGCTGAAAAATGGCGTTAAACCCTATAACAACAACAGCAACATAACATTCAAAAGTAAATGTACCACCTCATATTTGGATAATGGAGACACATTGGAGACCATGGTGTGTCCATAGGCATTGTACTTTACTCATATTGCCTTGGCATTAAATAATCCACTTGTGTTTCTGTGCCATCAAATCCCAAATGAAAATTATTGGATTAATAAGGTCAGGTGTACCATCCCAATTCGGTGATACACTGATTGTCCTTAATTCATTTCAACAAAGTCTTCAAGACCAACTCTTACTTATGTCACGGATTCTACTTTCTGCTTTCACTAATATTAATATAATGTAAGTTTTTTCTTTTTTAAGTAGGCTGATGTTACAGGATTACTCCCATTACATAATACATGAGACTGTTATTAAGTAGGCTGATGTTACATGATTACTCCCATTACACAAAATACATGAATTGATTCACCTTCCCCCTGGCTTTCTTAATAGTGAGGTTTGTGTTTCTCACTTCCTTGGCTTTCTGAATGCCCTGTCTGACAGCTAGGCACCAGGTGGAGTGGTTGTTAGCACAGCTCTCCCAGTCATTGACATTGATGTTGGCTGATGCCCCAGAAGTTGTTGCAGTTGCTATGGTCTCCTTTGTTCTTGTACAAAGTGACAAAGATGGGGTCCCGCATGTCCTGGGGGATGTGATCCTGTTCCCAGCAGAGGCAGAGGAGTACATATGTGCTGATTTCCCATTCTTGTAGACTTCCAGTGGGATGCCGCTGCTTCCAGGAGCATTCCCACAAGTGAGGCTACTGATGGCTTTTCTAAGCTCTTACAGGGTTGGCAGTGTGTCTAGTTCCTCCATGACTGGCCGGTCTGGGATGGCATCCATGGCAGTGGCGGTGATGAAGTTTTGGGTTACATACAGCTCGAGATAGTACTCAACCAATTGTCACAGCTGTTTCCCCTGGTCTGTGATGACTTTGCCCATCTTGGACTTGAGGAGGGTGGTCTTGGAGGTGGGGGGGCCTGTTGCCTTCTTGATACCCTTGTACATGCCTTTTACATACCCAGTGTCGGCAGCTGTCTGTATACTGGTGCAGAGGTTCAGTCAGCAGGTGTTAGCACAGCGGCAGGTGGTCTACTAGGCGTTGTTCCTGGCAGTCCACAGGGATTGTAGTGAACTAGGGCTAGGTGCAGCCTTGAAGGCCAGGAGGGCTATCCTCTTCGCTTCAGTCATGGGATCCATCTCCTCCCAGTTGGCCTCATACCAGTTGGCATTTTTGCACTCCTTCTTCCCATAGAAAGTGATGGCTGAATTGTACACAGCATCATGGAGGTGGGACCACTTGGAGTGTACAGTGTCATCAGGTGTCTCTTTGGTGAAAGCCCCCTGCAGCTTACTGATGAACTGCTGTGTCTTCTCTGGGTTGCTTGCACAGCAGGTGTTGATGTGTGGGCAGCCCTTCTTCTTGGCATGTTGCAGCTTCTTGGATATTATTTGCACCTTGCAGGCCATGAGGGAGTGGTCTGTGTCTCAGCTAGCACTGTGGTAGCTACGGGTGAGGAGGACACTAGCCAGTTCCGCACGCCTGGTGATGATGAGGTCTAGCTGGTGGCAGTGACAGGAACATGGTTGACTCCATGACACCTGGTGGATCTTTTTGCATTTGAAGAAGGTGTTGGTCATGCATAGGCTGTGGGAGCAGTAAATCTCCAGCAGTCGCTGACCATTCTTGTTGATCTTACCCCTTCCTTGAGAGCCGAGACAGGTGGACCAGCTCTCGTGGTCAGCTCCCACTCTAGCATTGAAGTCTCCTAGTAGGTAGAGGCCTTCAATGTTGGGGATACTAGATATTGTTTGATCCAGAGCCTCGTAGAACTTGTCTTTCTCATTGTGCATGGAGCAGAGGGTTAGTGCATACATGCTTTAGATGTTGGCTGGGCCTGAGGATGTTGACAACTGGAGGACATAATGATGGCAATCATATTTCCCTCCACGAGTCATATTCAAATTGGCACGTGATGTCCAATAAACATAATTGTGTTTATTCCAGCTTTTATTCACAAGAATCTGAATATTCCTTTTTATTTTTCCTGTGTTGATTATTAACACTTTTTAAGAGGCTTATTTTCCCTTTCGTCTTAAAGATGCATCGCTTGCTGGATGCCATTTTGAAAAAAAAATTATATGATCAACAGTTTCTTCAAGCAGACACTCCGATAGAAGAAATAGGTGCAGATTAAAGCATCTGATGTGCTACTGTAAAAATAGTCTGGTTCTCTGACCAATTTCACTACTTCTAATATGAAACCAGGATCCAAATCAAACTCAGATGAACAAATTTTCCAGACTTGTCAGCAATGATCATTTTTCTGTAGTTTTTGCTTTTATGCCATAAGTCCGTATTTTAAGGCATATGTTGATGGTTGGATGATGCGTGGAAGGCATAAGGCCATACATAGAACAACAGACAATGGATGACAGACAACTGACCATCACATAAGCACTTCTGCTCCATAACCAGTTGAGCTAAAACTATGGAACTGGTTGCTCACTAAGCTGCAAGACAAAACATGCAACAACTTGAAAAACAAACATTAACCCTTTACCTCATGCAAGCGCCTTTGGACACCTCTACTCCATTCACATGGAAGCGCCTTTAGACGGCTCTACTCCATTCACATGGAAATGCCTTTTGACGCCTTTACTCCATTCGCATGGAAGCGCATTTGGACACCTGCTGTAAACATTGGCCATTTTTAGCGGGTTTTTGTAGCGCCACCTTCAGGGAAAACCCCCTATGATATACCTCATTCATTGCTGTGAATGACCATTACATCAGATCAAGTGGTTGCTATTTATGTTCTGGTCGAAATCTGCTATTTAAAGTAACTGGGTCGTATTCTCCACTCTCCAAAATGGAGGTCACGGATTTCATTCAGTACTTTTCACAATTAGAATCACAACTATGAAAGCTTCAATAACTTAGGTAAAGGCTCTGATATTGATGTAGGTAGCAATTAGTTTTTATAAATTATCAAATTCAGATGACTTAGTGGTGTAGATGCAAAGAACTTGTAAATTTAGAGTATGAGAAATGGCAGCTACGGTTGGTCACACGGCTTCAATGACTTGACAGTGAACAAGTTCTCTCAAGATTTTAAAGCACATAAAAAATTCTTACATGAAAAAAAATTACACAGCTATAACAATCGGACTTTACTCTTAAACTTTTCCATACATAATATATGTGTACCAAAATGTAAAATGGTTATTATTGCTGTTAAACGTAACATACACTACACTGCATAACAGTTAACAGGCAGGCCTATGTGTATGGAGTCGAATAGGTAACAAGTGTTCTATTTATAGCACACTGCACTGGGTAACTTTGCTTCATGCGTATCGATTGGCTATAAAGCCATATACTCTATGAGGTAAAGGGTTAAGGAAGCTAAATGATTTTTTGATATATGTGCATCTTCAGACCAGCACTATAATATTTACCACAGTTTCATGGCAATCCATCAAAAACAGCAGGACTTAGTTGCACTAATAAGATTGTATCATACACTGCATTAGGCTAAAGGACAAAATGGGCAATAGATCTAACAAAAATTGCAGAAGCAAAGTGATTCATCGATATATTCATCTTCACGTGAAGACTAAAAAAAGCTGAGGAAGTTTTATGGCAATCCATCAAAAATTTCACAACTAGATGAGATTGTGTCATACACTCCTGCCAGCTCCAAGAAAAAAACATTAATTTAACAAAAATTGCTGGAGCAAAGTGATTTGTTGATATGTGCAACTTCACATCATTACTAAAAAAATGGAGCAAGTTTCATGGCACTGCATCAAAACCTTCAGGACCAGCTAGTGAGATCATGGCATATGTTCCTGCCAACTCCAAGACAAAACAGGCAATAACTCCAACAAAAATGAGGCTGCAAATGATCTGTCTTGAAATGATGACTATTATATTGACAGGTTATATGGCAATCGATTAAAATCTGTGAGACCAGTTGCACTAATGAGATTATGTCATAAAATGAGCAAAAGGTCTAGCAATTACAGGAGCAAAGTTCTTCTTTGATATGGGCATGTTTAAGTGATACCATAATATTTACCAAGTTTCATGGTAACCCATCAAAATCTGTGGGACTAGTTTTCACAACAAGGATATGTTATAGACTGAAACAAGATGAGGTCAATAACTAAAAAATAAATAAGCACTGTAATTTCTAGATATTGTGCATCATCAGGTGATGACCGTAATATTTACAAGGTTTCAAGGTAATTCATAAAACCTGTAGGACTAGTGGCAATACTGTGTTACATACAAAACAATGAATGAATGGGTAGATGGAAATGAGGATTTATATATACCCCTGCCTATAAAAATTGTTTTTAGTGCAAAAAGAACCAAACTTTTGCAAAAATTATTCCCTTACATCTTTCAGCATCTCTTGCACCTCAGGGGCTGGAGGCACTTCCCTTGGTGACGGTACCGTGAAGCCCATCCCTCGAAGAAGGTTGATAAACTTTGACCCATCTTCATTCTGTTGGTTCGATAACCAGCTTCGGCAATTAGCAAGAATGTTGTACACATAGTACCCTAGGTCACTGCCCTGAAAAGTAGAAAGTACATGAATTTGTGATCTGACATAAGTATAGTGTTATATATACTAATTAGCAATAAAAGTCTTTAAAATAAAAGATTTCATCTGCAAAACACTGCAATAGTACTGTACAGTATCTGCTAAATATTTTGATGAACCTGAAAGAAAAGGGAGATGAATCTGTACATGTTTTATATAGAGTAATGTCTCATTGTCATTCAAGACTCAAATATATTGCAGAGAGGTCATGGGAGCATTCAGATCAGTGATAAGAAGTAACTGACTGTCATATACGTCAATTAACTTTCCATGTCAAGGCCAAGTGAACTCAGAGTTTCCATCTATTTCTAACAAAATGAACTTGCAAGATGTTGGAAACCAAGACGATTCTACATATTCATGTACACTAATCAAAATTAAAGAATTTCCTTTCCTTTATGTTACTAATTCAAAGATAACAACATTTCTTGATATGCAGTTGTTTTTTTGGGGGGTGAGGGGGTAAAACCAACACTTACTTGTTATTATTGCAACACTAGATCTCTTCCTGGCACTAGTTCCCAGTACTAGGCAATTATTCCCTCCTCCAATTAGCACTGTATTTTCTGTATGTCTTAGGACACTGTTTATTTTAGGACATTAAATTTTGTGGGAACCAAAATCATATTTTCTTGCTTTTTAATGTTTGGACATCATTTAGAAAGAAAATTTAATTTATGTACTTAGATATTTTTAAAACACAAATGCTGCTATAACAAGATAGATGAAAACTGCTTTCAGAATGTTGGGGAAAACTTGCTCGTTACTGAAAAAAATAGCTTTGACAATTTACACATATAATCCAAACTGTCCAAAACTGGTTAGCTCTTTCACTATTCATTAGCTCAAAAACGCTGATATAATGAGTGTCATTTGTTTAAAATTAAATTACTCACTTGTGGATATAAAAAAATTAATTGTATAGACATTAGAAGGCTATGCACACTTTATTAAAAGATAAGCATATTGTTTTGATTCTTTGGTCTTAAACTATGTAACACAAAAGAAAGAAAACCAATAAGTTAGATAAAATCAAGAAAAAAATTATTTCACTAAAATACAAAATAAAAATTCAAAAGACACAGTATTGTGAATTAAATCCCAAACAATCCTAAATGTTCTATCAAAAGTCCAAAAGTATAGAATGTTCTACATGAATATAAAATAATCTTGAATGTCTTGATGTACCACAATGATATAATTCAGAATATCTTTGAATGAATTCCTTATAATCCCAAAGTAATGTTTTCAGCCAAAAAAGCCCATGAGCAATTTATAATTCCAATGAATAATTTAAATAAATAACTCCTCTCAAATCATATCTGAACACAACTTTAAGTCATTCTGCAGACTGATCATAAAACATGAGTGAATAATTGTTTACCATAATCCTTTCTATGCATATTTCACTTGACCTATGTTACAACAGAATGTTCTGGAAAATCCAATGATCCTTCATTGGAAAAATTCACTACATTTTAATCATTTTTGCTTCCAGAACCTTTTAAAATCACAAACAAGGTTAGGCTTTGAACTCAGATTTTAGTAAATATTTTTAAAATCATGACAAAGATCAGGCAAGCAAAAATTCCATTTTTAAACCTCAATCACTGAGGTCATGTGCACAATATATATTAAACATACATAACAGTATAGTGCAAGCCTTCATCTCTATTTCAATATAATATTTATTAAGTGTAATATCTCCTTGAGTTCAGTGTAATATTTATTAAGTGTAATATCTCCACTGTAGATAATTATAAAAGCTGCACCTGGTCACATACCAGCAGCTATTTAAAAACTGATATCAGTGGATAATAATTATCTTAAAGAAATAGCAGCAAAAACAAATAAACAATTACTTTTTTCTCATGTGTTTTAGATATTATGAACTTTAATATATTTAAATTTAATTTTGTTAGCTATTAGTCTTAGAAACGTTTCTGTACTAGACTGCACAAACTGCAGTTGATTCACTGCATGGGGACAGTCTTAAGTCTTATCCACAATGGAGGTATTAAAAGAAAACTGAGATGCCATTTTTCACTTTAATGATTTCCTCCTTTAATAAAGGGTGGCGTATTCTTCTACTGTTTTACCATGAGATTTGTTGTCTATAGGTGAGTAATAGAATTTTAAACAAATAGTATTTGTTATATCAGTGTCAATGAGCTAAAGAATAGTTAACCTGGTTCTCCCAAATTCTCATTCACTGGTTTTCAGTCACGAATGTTATATTAAAAGATGCTTTGAAAATAGTAATTATTTTTGCCATCCAAAGATGTGCAGATAATCAAGTGACTGCTGGTTTTGCCACCTCGGATGCGGGAGATTGTGGGTTCGATCCCTGGCAGAGTCATACCAAAGACTTACAAAAATGGTACTAACAGCTGCCTCGCTTGGTGCTCAGCATTAAGGGGTTAGTTGTAGGACTGGTTCGCCTGGTGTCAGGATAATGTGACTGGGTGGGACATCATGCTATACATGTCTGCAGCATGATGCCCCAGTGCTAGACATCACTATAAACTGTCACACTGAGGCATCGTAGTGATATGACTGAAACATTATTAAAGCTATGTTAAAAATTCAAATCACACACACACACACACACACACACACACACACAAACTGCTGGTCTTGAATACGAAAACATTATCTCAGTCCAATACCTTAGTAAACTTACATCATTCAGAATATCATCCTACTTTGAGTTGGACCCAGACTCCATGAACATTAAAGCTAGGAGAGAGGAGGGAATTGGGCAATAAAAGCATTTCTAACTTCAATTCATAAGCAGTAAATAATTACCTGCTATTGTTGCACTGCTGAATTTAGCAGACGAATCCTTTGATAAAAGTCAAGTGTTAAGATGGAGAATATGAGAAGTGTTCTGCAAGATGGAGCCCATGTGCTATCATGGCAGATCCCTCCTCAGTGGTCAATATCCTGGGATCAATGACCAACAGGTTATAAAATCAATGAGTATGTGTGTATGAATGCATGTATATGTAGAGGGATGGATGGATGGAAACATGTATGAATGTAGTAGCACTTTACAGCACCTCAGCACAATAGCAATTCTATGGTACCAAGTAAAATCTTAAAAAAAATGTAAAACTGAATTGCACAGAAACTCAAGGAAGATAAACTCTTCCAAATAAATGTAAATGTGAAACACAAGATAAAATATAAAATGTGACAATATTAAAATTCTCTAAAATGTATATAAAAAAATTAATAAAAGTCATACATAAAATGCTGATAATATATGATCAAAATATGTTAGATAAACTACATTCCCTCCAAAAAAAATCCAATATATTATCAGGTGGCACATTATCTTACAGTTTCTTCATGTAGTTAACATCAAAATGCTCTCACCGAACTCTGAAGAGGAATTTAAAGACTTCTAAGCTTAGTAAAAATGACATGTTGTCTATAATGTACGCTTAAAGAACCTGCATTTATAGATTGTTGATATGAAGGGTAGATTACTCCCAATACCACAGGCCTATATCCCAACCTGAATCTGAGATTTCAGTGTACAGGAAGACATGAGGCTCTGGGGGATGAAATAGTCAGAAACCTAGAAACTTTGATGGTGATGAAATGTGAAGACTAAGGGGATCATAGTAGATGGGTTCCCTGTGAGGTCTCCAGTTTGCTAAGAGCTGTTTTAAGTCCCAGGAGAAAGAGGTACTGGCAAACCAACCACAATGTCCTCTTGTCCAGTCTCACTACAAGAAAAAGCTTTTGTGAAATTCTGTTGGAAGGAACATGAACTGTCCATTAATGGGTGAGAAAACTCATCCCCAGTAAATCAATTTCTGGGATGGGATCAGATCCAACTTCTTCTGGTTTGGAATTAGGCCAAACATGAGTTGATGTCTCCCAACACAGTGACAGATCCCTCAAAATGGCATGTCTGACGACACAGTGCATCAGCCAGTCATCAAATTACTGGAGGATCAAGGCTCCTAAGGACCTTAAATGAGCTGCTATTTCTCCCATTACCCTGGTGAAGGCTCTGGAAGTGGAAGAGAGACCAAATGGAAGAATCATAAATTGAAATATCTCCTGTCCCAGTCAAAATAACATGAAATTCTTGTGGGCTGGGAAGATGGGGATATGAAGATAGGTGTTCTGGAGATCAATGAAGACCACTGTTATTCGGGCGTTCCTGATTGAAGCCGATGTCTCCATCCTGAAACACTTTCCCAGACAAAATTTGTTTAGTGGGGAAAGATTGATAATGAGTCAAAACTTTTCCTCACTTTTTTAAACAAGTAAGATCTGGGAATAATCCTAGACTTCAGATGTTTCATATCCTCTCTATTGTGCCATTTCTTAAATGGGTGTACACCTTTTCCTGCAGGGATTGGTGGAGCAAAATGGGGCTATTTGAAGAAGGTGAAGGGTCCCAGAAGCAAAGCTAGTAACCGTCCCTTATTGTGGAAAGGACCCACACGTTGTCCATGAGGTCTAACCAAGGTTTTGATAAAAGACCCTGTCTGGCACTACCTAGAATCTTTTGAAGAAGGGAACTTTAGCAGGAGAAGGTATGACTCACTTGCAATGACAGCCTCCCTCCATTGGGAAGGAGGCAAGGTCCTTAGAAATCTTCCTCTGGCCACCTTATTTGTAGCAAGACAAGGCATAAAAGTTTTAAACAGGGTCTTATGGTTCTGCTGGTGCCCCTACTTAAAACATTTAGAATTATCAGTGGGATTGTGGATCTTTCAAGTTGGTGATGTTTCTTTGACGGTGTAGTGTAGCTGGACCCTAGTACCACAGACAGAGCTGGCATTGGTGATACCTTAAGTCTTGCAAGTCCATAGTTACGGATTATCCATGTCTCCACATCAACCAGGGGAGCCCTCAAAAGGCTTTTACTGTGCTAAAGCAAAATATCTGACACCTCCAAGGCAGCATTCCTATGGATGTGGGGAATCTCAGCAGACAGTGCAATATACACTGACAGGGTGTCTCTAAATATATCTGTAATCTCTGCAAAGCAGCCAAAGACAACAATTCCTCCTTCAACAGACTGACAAAGGCATGCACCCCCCACCAAAAAAAAAAAGAATGTCATGGGAGGTTACAGTTACTAGTGAAGGAGCCCACAGTTCCATAGACTTGGGAGACCTAAGGGGGAGATTGGTCCTTGACCCTGCCAAATTCACCACCTGGGTATCACCAAAGTTGGGTGGGTGGGGGCTTAAGGAGACAAGCAGGTAAGTGGGTCCTGCAACTGGAAGTTAAAATCAGGGGCTAAAGAATAGAAGAGGGGACAGACCACCCCTACTGTTGTCTTGAGACAACTTCTGAGACAGCTCACTTACCATTGCTGAAAAAAGGGTTTTCATAGCTGCTTTTCAAGACCAGGTGTTCTCAAGGTTTAGTTGAGGTATGTGATGTACAACTAATGTTAATGTGTGAAAAAAAATCTTTATTCTTTCAGTTAGTGGCCCTGATCTCTAAACTTTTGACCCTAAAAGCAAAAGATTTTTCCTTGCATTAAGTGCAAGCCAACCAAAATGTTTATTTGAGGTATGTGATGAAACCATGTTATTCTTTTAGTCATAGTGACCTTGATCTTTGGACTAAAAACTTAACTGGGTTCTTCCTTACACAATGTACAAGCTCATCTATACTGATAGGTAACCACAGATTAAGCAGAACTCAAGTTACTATGCAGAAACAATTTTTTTTGTCTTAAATTAAAGTGACCTTGACCTATGACTTTTGCAACCTGAACAGAGAGTGATCTTCCTTACCCTATCTTTGAGCCATCCACAAAATTTGCTAACTGTAGATAGTCAAGAACTTGCGATGTCATGTAGAAACTATTTTTCTTTTTTCACTTGTAGTGACCTTGACCTTAAATTTTTTTAACTTAAAATCAATAGGGTTCTTCTTTATGCCAAGTGCAGATCATTGGTACCTGTAGATGGTAGATAACTCGAGCTATTGTGCAGGCACAATATTGGTAACAAAAGGCAACATCATAATATAATCTGATTAAAGCCAGTACCTGGTTATATTAAATACCAAACATATTTTGTTATAACCAAGCTGTGCTATAACAATATCAGGGGGAGGGGGAGAGGGAGGGTCAGTATATTTGAAGAAGGAGCAAGTTAATTTACATGAAACAAATTACCTACCAGTTCTGCTGAGGTGCACATGGCCTTTAAGGCCTCTGTTCCCCGCTTTTCCATCATCATGTAGGACATAGCATAAACTTTCTGGTCAAGCTCCTGCTCAGGGGACAGCAGCAGGGACAGCATTCTACCCAGCTGTAATGACAATTAATTCATTTTAACTTTCCAATTTTCACAGCACATTTTTCCTTTCCAAATTGATCTTTTTCATTCATAATTGTATTAATCCATTACAAAAATATCTCCATTAAAATCACAATTATTCTAGATGGCATTTTGATAACAAGTCCTTTTCATGCTGCATTCAAGCAGAGGTTGAAGCAGTTACACTAGAGTCAATGAACAGATCAAGGTCCAAATGGCATATCCTTCCAGTTTAAAAAAAAAAAAATACTTCCAAAATTAAAACAAGTATAAACCTAGAGAGTATAAGAGCTCAGGTATTCTGAACAGGTAGAAGCATGATATTAAGCAGATGACCATGTACAAATGGAAATTCCAGTACAGATCAGTGCCATCTTTACAAGTCATTATGGATCAATTCTGCAAGGTATTTTGGATATGACTGGTATTCATTGATAAATGGAGTGAACTAATGAAATTATCAAAATGTTCCAGTTTTATCCACAATGCTTTGCAGAAAATTATGAATAATAACTAGCACAGGCATTTCCATGTTTGCCATTGTCTGCAACAAATGAGACTTATAAATGAAACTGAAATTCATTTAGACCTAGAAATAACTGAACTCATATTGTCAATGTGTGTTGTTATTGTGTTAATTCGGCAACTTCTTTCTCAGAGAAAATGATCTGCATACCTCCAGGACTTTTAGAAGTGAAATTTAGACAGTAAATATGTTGTCTATTTGTTTCTTCATGTGAAATTTATGATCATACCTGCTTTGTGAATGGGCAATAGACTTAATTAATTTGCTTCATTTTTTTCCTCCCAATAATGTGACTTTTCCTGATTAAGTTATATTAACCTGAGTTGAAAGGATAAAAACAAAAACTGAATAAGTACTGCCTTGCCATGAAACCATACTGGACTATGTACCAGTAATGAATAATAACTGAAAATTAAACCGTATACTATTCTCTAAAATTTGTAATCTATGAAAAATTTAAAGAGGTTAAAAATACAGTGGTCCCCCTCTTATACACCCCTTCTGCACCACAATGCAGTTTTACTAAATCATAAATGAAGCTATTACCTGAACGCGGATGACATCCTTGGCTCCGAACATTATTACATTCTTAGACCTCTTGTACAAATTCTTCTCCTTAAATTGATAAACATTTACATAAGTTTAAACAAGTGTTACATGGAATGAAGCATCTCACCAATGAGTGACATTATGATAATTTTCTGATCTTACTGGCAAGACAGGAATCCCAGCAATCTATCAACATACGAAATTTACATATATAGTTAATGTTGAAAAGAGAAACAAAATATACAAAATGTATCACCATGAATAATGTTAAGATTTGATCTTAACCTTAACGCTGTTTGTGGAATTGCTGATATGACTACTGTCGCTGTCAACACCCAAAAAGTGACAGAAATTACTCATTATTTACATGTATGAAATAGACAGAGGTTAATGTCTATATTACAACAGTTTTGATCATTAAGTTGGTCAGTCACTGCATTACAATCCAATGACATTTAAATGTCAAATATCATTAATTGTGCATGAAGTCGACTTGAAAATTACAGTAAGAGAAAATAACAAACAAATTAGAACATTAAAATCCATGTTAAAAATGAGACTTTCTTTAATCAGCACCATTCATAATAATTGATAAAATGACAACCTATATGTATCAACAAAATTTTAGAGAGACAAATAAAAGGATTAACAGTTCTTGAAGAATAAAAAGCTTTCTTTCTTATTATTGTGAGAATAAAGTTTCACTTACTTGTGGCAGAGTAGCTTCAAAAGCGTTGAAAGTGAAGTCAAAAAGTTTCCTCTGAAATTCCCTCTCAATATTGACAGTATGTTTGGCACTTTCAAACAGCATCAAAACTCTTCTCTCTTCAACCTTTCTCTTCTCTGTGGGCAAAATCAAGAGGCAGGTTAAAATATTCTTTCATAAGATAATATATTCTTACAATTACTACAGTACTGTAAAACTGTCACAAGAGAGTATTTAACAAGAGTTTTTCTGTACACACAACAGGGCAAAAACTAATAATATCTGAACCATCACACACACAGAGATTTATGTAACTGTGTTTTTTTTATGCAAAGCGTTTGAAACACACAATTCTAATTTAATAAATTCACACGAATGTAAATTTTGACAAGAACAGGATGGCTAGAATTTTCCCACTCTCAGACTGACATTACAGTTGAATGACTGGAATGTCTGGGTGATGATAAATGACATAACAAGAATACAGTGAAGTGTACATGATATGCACCCCACCCCCATGATTAACAGTCCTCTATATAGATAGCTGAAATCTTTGTTCAGAACAATTCTTTTTTTAGTCAGTGACCTTGACCTATGACCCTCAAATATAGAGGTCACTTATTTAAGTGCAACTCATCCATAAAGTTTGGACCAGGTCTGTGATGCTGGACTAAAGTTTTGTATAGAAACCATTTCTCTTCTTTCAGTCAGTGACCTTGATCTTTTGACCCATAAATCTACAGGTTTTTTCCTTATCCCAAGCAGAAGCAATCCACAAAGAAGTTTGGTTCAGTTCTGCCAATTAAAACTAAAGTGCAAACCATCTACAACGTTTATTAACTGTACATGGTGGATAACTCTAGCTATCGTGCAGAAGCCCTTTTTCTTCTTTCAGTTACTTGCTTTGACCATTCATCTTTCAATAGGGTTCTTCATTACCCTAAGTGCAAGCCATTCACAAAGTTGGGTAACTGTAGATGGTGGAAAACCTGATTTATTGTGTTGAAATGAAATTGGTCAAAGAAAGATGGATGGATGGATGGATGACACTGTAACATAACTGGCTCTACATTAAGGCTTTAAACAAATTGTAAGAAGCGACTTCTAATGAAGCAAAATAGTTTTTAAAGTTCGCTAATCAACATCTTGATGGGCCACATATATAACACAAATAATTTTTCACACTTACCAGTAAACATGGCGAGATCTGTTGCAAATATCATCAGCTTCTTGAGTCTATCGATAAGTTCATTCTGAGATATTGGAATGGTTGCCAGCTTTTTCCTTTTCCCAATGGAAAGCACTGATTGCAACAAGGAATTACTACGAATGAGTCTACGATGAGTTACATCCATGGAGACAGCTCTGTTGTAGGGTAGCTTCTGACTTGGAAAAGAATCCTGAGAGCCATTGCTGTCACCACTGACAGCCAATATGTCCTCGTATGGCTGGTCTGACAAGACATAAAAACCTGCTGATCGTGTGGACTTGGATTTATGAGGTGGTGCTTTGGATATGATGTTGCCACTGAGCCTGATTCCTTGTGCTGCTGTTGCTAGAGAGGTGTTCTGGTGCAGGAGGGACTGTGACAAGGATGGTTTTTTAAGGGATAAAGAGGATTGGAGGGATGGGATCAGTCGTGAGGTTTCTGAAGCAGCTGCAAGTGTGCACAGGAACATAACATTAGTGATATTACTGAATTATTGACCTTTGATGATGCTGGTGCAAGAGTTTAATAACTCCAGAAAAATTTATATTCACTGAGACTATATCAGAATGCAAAACCAATGACAAGATTCTAAGATGGAGTCCCATTTATCAAAATTCAACAAGGTTTCTGATGAAGCAGAATTTAATAAGTACACAGCTAGGGATAAATTTTGAGTCAAACTTTGGGTGACTGAGTCACATAGATTTCTCATCAAGGAAATAAATGAATATATTTATGTGGTTATAATATAAAGGGAGTTCTACAGTTTTATTATTGTATATGCAATTTATTCTTTATGTTGAAAAGGGAGGTAGTGGAAGAGGGGGAGAATTTTCAAACACTATTACAGTAGTCTCATTCAAATTAATATCCTGATTAGGAAAGTTTTGTTTTAGTTTATTAATGACTCCAGCTGGTATAAACAAACAATGAAAAGGTTTTGTTAAACAATTTATCCAGTTTAATGTCTGCCTCTGAATTGGCATCCTGCTTCATGATCAGAAAAAAAAAAACTGCAAGGAATTTGACCAATGAACTATGGTTAAGAGTAGACCAATCAGACGGACATCATATGAAAGAAAATAGTAAAAAATAAATGATTTCAGTACTAGATTTTGGGCAATGTCTTTGAAAACAAAATGAAACAGCCATAAAATAGCCGGCTGTTGTGAAATTTTTATTATTGTATAAAAGGCCAAACAGTTTTATTTAGTTCTTTAAACTAATCATTTATATCAATATTTTTCAATTAAATTTAAAACTTACTACTGCCAAGCTTTCTCATTTACCTATGCTAGTTGAGCTGAGACTTGAACACATGTGGACATAGGTAAGATGTGGGAATTATCTGTAAAGACATGCACCTTAGACCATTTGGACGCCTGTGACCCGATGTTTAAGACAGGATTTGATTAGTCATTTACAATTAAACTAATTTAAACAACAAAATAAACACCATAGTCAGTATGGCCTGATTGCAAAACATTAAATATAGGTCACAGTTGCAAAGTTTTGACTGATGACTGTTGTACAACATTGTGATGTAATTTTATAACAAGTTACGTGACTCCATTGGCAATAATACCTAAGAAAATTAACTAAATGTGAAGGTCAACAAAAATCACTGAACTGAGAACTGTACATTGCAGTGAAATAATTTTTGCTGTGAGGGTACAGTACTCCTCTAGCCAAAGATTTGATGCCAGAAAGACAGGTATCATTCCATATTCTGGAACTGCTTTGCAACCCAGCCACTTGAATCAAGAAACATTGCATTAGTTTGTATCAACATCACCAGTACCATCTATACTTGCTTATAGGTCGAGTCAAACTGCAAATAGCAGAGATCCTGATCTGCCATAGCATAATGAAATGCAGATCAAGGTCTATCTTGTTTGTTCTACTATTAAACTGAACAGATATAGGTCTGCTGGTACATTATATGATGGCAGATCTGGGTCTGTGCAGTTTGCAGTTGGACTCAACTTATAAACAAATTATATATATATATATATATATATATATATATATATATATATATATATATATATATATATATATATATATAGTAGTTAACAGTGGACAGGATAAGTAAAACATATTTTTGTTATATTTTTCTTGCTATATTTGCATTAGTCAGTTAAAAAACATGGAGGGGGTAGGGGGTACAATTTAAAGATGTTATAGAACTTGTACTTGCACAATACTAGGTATCCATGACCTTAAAACCTCAAAAACTGAAATCTATCTACAAAATGTCATCACCCTTGAAATGTTACTATTTGTCCTCATCTGTCATTTGAATTCTAAATATTATATTTCAAAAGAATTTTGAATAAAGAAATTAATTAATGAAGAAAATCAACTGTTATCGAATACTGAACATTAATGGGTATGATAATCACATCTGTTCTGCTTAATATGGTACTCCACTTTAATGTAGACGACATGACAGAGCAGAACAAGTTACCAGTCGCATATTCAAGAATTTCCAGTCAAGTCAAGGAACAAAT
The DNA here is from genome assembly GCA_028554795.2 of Sinohyriopsis cumingii. NCBI lineage: Eukaryota > Metazoa > Mollusca > Bivalvia > Unionida > Unionidae > Sinohyriopsis > Sinohyriopsis cumingii. The sequence goes on from CM068824.1 coordinate 160,247,055, forward strand.
GCTTCACAGTGATATAAAATAAAATGAATTTATTAACATAACCAATCAAACAGGACTATAGAGGTTTCTGAGCATTATTTAATTCTTTAATAATCTAGTTGCTATGCAACAGATTTAATATTTCATCTTGAGAGAATGTGATGAGTAGGCAGCTTTGGTGCTGTCATACTTCTGTCCAACTGACCTGGAAAAAAATCTTTTTTTTTGTTCTTCTGTAAAACGTATACCCCTCCCAAATATAAAAAATTAGCTACAATACATGTGCATCATACACACCAAACTATGGTATACTAGGTGCAAAACAGTATTATAAATGGTGCAATAAAAATATGAATGAATAGCATCATCAGTGAAACAACATATATATAAAATTAACTTTTCAGACCAATAAATTCTGATCGATGATGTTCGTGTCATTAACCCTGATGATAGTTTTAACAGATCTTAAAAAAATATTCAAAAAAACAACAGCCTGCAAGAATATTACTTTCTTTTGTGAAATTGATAAAATAATCTGTAATTTTCAGTTAAATTTTGTACCGTATGATGAAGAAAAAGATCTTGATGGTGAGGACAGCTGCCTTGGGAAGATGCTAAATGACTGGTTACTGACTTCCTCGCTTACTTGCTCTACCAACTCAAGAACCTTTCCCAAAATAAGGTATTGGAACATCCGCAGGGTTTGGACACCCTTACTTTCACATCCTGAAATAATATATAAATACTTTGTAAAGGTAAAGTCAATAATAATGAAAAAATGTTCACTCTCTTGTTGGATGTTATCAGGTTTCCCCTAGGCCCCCACCAACTAAAAAAATTACAGGGATGGGGGACAAAAGACTATACTTTTAATGAAGTGACAAAAATATTTTTTCTTAAAATTGAAGAAAAACCATACTTTTATGTCAAAACCAAAGTACCAAGAGTAATATTTCTAGATTTATCTTTTATTGCCTTCCTAATCTTGCATTAAAACTGGAAAGACTGACAGCATCGATATACATGTAGTTGTTAATGAAGCCATTTTTTTCCCATGCCAATCGATCCAAGTATTACTGTAATCATTGTTATGTTGCATCCCTAAAGAATAAAAATTGCAATTATATATTGTGTTATAGATGTCTTACATTGGCTTTTATAGGTTCAGAAAATTAGGCAACTGTTGCAATGATTATATCTGTTTGGATTTCCATACCCATACCAGGTCTGCAAACTGCAGTGGGAGAGGGGATTGAAATTTCTTAGTTGCACTTGAGTATTTACCTGTTTATATTTTACACTTATCACTTTCACCACACTCTCTATGGATAAGATCACAAATATGCAACTATTTCTTCATTCAAAGGAGAAAACAAATATTATAGTATGCAAATTTAAGGTATTTAAATTATAATGTATTAATATTTATAACAGTATTTGATCAACTGAAAAGAGCTGACCTGACACAAATGTGACCACTACCTCTTACACAGGTAGGATTTACATGCCTTTTTACCTTTGTTTTATGCCATGCACTTTTTTTTATTTGATACAACAGATGTAATTGACGTGACAATAAAAAGCAGGTCTGTTTTTATCCGAGTGTAACAATACAACAAATATTTCCACAAGATCAAAACACAGTTGGCATTTAATTATGTTACCACAGACAGAGCTGTGATAGCAGACTGAAATTTTCACATTGGATACATGAGGGCATACAGTGTTTATGATGATAACATTGAAACTGAAGCAAAAGATAGAACTAAAACACAAATGTCACTTGACAAAACTTATTTAATTGCTATTTATTTATTAAAGTGTGGCCACCAGTGGGCATTTGTGCCATATTCATTGACTGAATTTTAATCTAATTATTTTATTTCCAGTTTACTAAGAATGTTGTTTGGAAAGAAAATTTAACAAAATATATGACTTCTTTTTAAAGGTTGAGAATTTCATGATATCAATTCAAATCTCCAGGATCAAACCATCATTTTCATAAATAAAATATCAAGGTTTCATTTACCAATTTTGATCGTGACAATCTTCATTTTCAAAGAATTGGGAAAAATTCTAAGGGTATTTTCTATTTTAAAAAATGGAATCTATGCCCCACCCTACATTATAAGTGGATTCATAAGTTATACAGGTGTGCGTTATAGAGGGAGTGGTGTATTATTAAATACTAATTTTTGTTCTTTACTATTTTCTTTTAACAATTTAGAAATGACTGTTTACGTCATCCTAGGATGATCCTCTGAACAGCAATGAAGAACAATAATATTTATTTTCAATACAGAATACATAACTCATCATGATAATGATAGCTCCTGAAAATGTGATGTTTCTTAGGGCCATTTAGATGCTAAAGTGAATGTAGTTCTTTGGAAAAATCCATAATAATTTCTTGAGGGAAATAAGTTATTGAATTGGTTTTCTTCAGATACATCCATACAATGGGTTTGCTAAAAATTTATTAATTCTCATTTGTGTTACCATGCTCATAAACAATCACAAATGAAAACATGAATCAAAAGCTTTAACCTTGACATCGAATGACGATTGTCAACTACTTTATTTGTTTTGCTGAAAAACAATTAAATATGGATTCTTGTCAAAAATAATTGTGTATGTACATTTCACTTAGTTGAAAAGGTCAGTGAAGTATAAGGAATAGGAACAATGACTTTCAAAGGGGCAACCATTGTGTTAATGTGGGATGTCAGATCAGCATCATGTTCATTTATATAAACTAGACATCCAAAAAAGTCCTTTATTAAAATCCCATATAGATCCGAGCATCTGCTCAGGAAAAGTGATAACAAGACTTTTAATACAGCAGCCACACTGAAAGTCAGATCAACACCATTTGCAGACCTGCAAACCCCAAAAAGACCTTCTCAGTAAGGCAGTCAATATTTTTTCCATACGCTAGACACATTCTCAGTAAGGTGTAACAAAATATCATGTATTGTCAAGTTGGAAAACATGCATTTAAAAAGTACAGAAGTGTGGTTGTAGACTGATGCTGCAATGGTAAACATTATATTCAATTGAAAGGTCTGTAAAGTAATTTAGACCATAATTACCTCCAGTACAGGTTCACAGACTGCAATTCCAAACCCTTATGGAGTTTAATAGCTTCTTGTTATCTCTCAACCTGACATAATCCATTTGGACTTTTTTGTTTGCAATTTCACATAGAGATGACAATCATCTTTCCATGAGACAGGTTTAAATCAACAACGATGTTAAATAAACACGGTTGTTTCCCTTCCTGCTTTTTGCCCCAAAGAACCTGAATATTTGTTTTTATTCTAATGTGCTATTTAAACTTTGTAGGAGGTTTATTGTCCCTTTCATGTTTCGTTTGTTGGATGCCATGTTTAGAACACTTTATAATCAACAGCTTGATCATGCAGACATTTTCCATGAAAAAATATGTGCAATTTAAAGTGTCTGAGGTACTCTTGTAAAGTTAGTCTGGTTCCCTGACAAACTCCATTGAATCTAACATGAAACCCAGATCCAAATCAAACACGCACAAGTCAGTATTGGGATTTTACTGCAACATTCGTATTTCTGTAAGTTTTGCTATTATTCTGCAAGCCTGTAATTTAAGGGTTTGTAAGGGTTGGCAGGTCTTTAGGATCATATAGTTATCATACATGGTCTTTTCATGAAAAGCCATGTTAATATGACCATTTATTCAGGTGGACTAGCCTAAAAATATTCTCAAGATGACCATCAGGTCCATCAGATGAAAACCATTCAAGACCATTGCACATTGATATGTCCATCTACTGAATAACAGTAACAAATGTTTCAAGATGGCCACTATGCTGAATGTCAGATCATTACCATTTACAGTTAGGACATAGTAGTCTTTCAATGAAAAAGGATTAAAAAATGTGCTAATGGCTGAATGTTCATCACAACTTGTTTATTCTGATTTCTCTGAAATGTCAGCAACACTAACATGTGCAATTTATCCTGCAACATTCTAATTGATATCTGCCAAAACAATTACCTCAGATTTGCAAAGTCAGCCCACTTATGTAATAAACAGTCTCTTTAACATGTTAAATAGAGACCAACATAAAATGTATGCAACAAGTTGAATGTTTCATGTTGGAGTGACAAACAGCCATTGCATAAATCCTATTATTTAATATTCTGTCACTAAGATCCTCCCTCTATCAGCTGGCATATATAAAAAAGTTAAGATCATTTTTCTCATGGTCATCAAATTGTTGGCTTTATAAAACCAACTTGAAATCATGACTTAAAATACAGATAAAGATGACACTATTGTCACTCAGATGCCTCAACTGGAATGATTATAAGTTGTAAGTGCTGAGTAGCAGCACAGAGGAGATAACTTGAAGGGTCTGCCTTTCTTATGATGGCATGGTCAATTTCTCAGAGTATTATGTCATCCCTCATCATACTAAGGTGGCCTCCCATCTAATCTACCTCATGCAAGGATAGGTGGTGAATTGTAAAATAGAAATCTCACATGACTTGAATGCTTGATCAAGTATGGAAGTGTCAGGCTGATCTCTCTACCTCAGCAATTGAGGGTGCTCCAAGCAACTGAGGGAATCTCCATGACAACACATACATACCTTTGCAATTGTCTTCCCTGGTTTCTAACTCCTTAAGTAGGTTCAGAATGTCTTCAAACTGTTGGTAGTGTTCTGGACCACTAGCACTGAAAGTAGTTATGAATTATTCTTACATATCACAGTTACAGCAGTCCGATGAATAACTTTTTCTTAACTCAATGCATAGATTTACATAAATGGATTAAAATAATAAGCAATATACATTTTATTACATGAAGATAGACAAAATGAAAGTTGTCAATTTAATTGTACATTTTCAACTCAATAATACAAATGTATTTATTCTATACTGATTTTGTCCTTATTTGTCCTATCTGCTTGTCAATCCAACTATCCAGTTGAACTTGTTTATTTTTCCCCAAGTGCGACTCTGACTCACTGACCACATGTCACCCCTTGCAGACAGAACTGGCTTTCAAAAAACACCATGACTTATAGGAGGGTAAAAAAGACAGTCTCTTTTCTGCTGCCCTAAAGTGGGGGGTTGACTTAAAATTGAATTGACTTATAAGCATGTATATATGGTATATGCTGTTCATGACATGGATCTGGGACTATACTGTTCATGACTTTGGGGTCAGGCCAGATCTGGGACTATACTGTTCATGACTTTGGGGTCAGGCCAGATCTGAGTCTATGCCGTTCATGACTTTGGGGTCAGGCCAGATCTGGGACTATACTGTTCATGACTTTGGGGTCAGGCCAGATCTGAGTCTATGCCGTTCATGACTTTGGGGTCAGGCCAGATCTGGGACTATACTGTTCATGACTTTGGGGTCAGGCCAGATCTGGGACTATACTGTTCATGACTTTGGGGTCAGGCCAGATCTGGGACTATACTGTTCATGACTTTGGGGTCAGGCCAGATCTGAGTCTATGCCGTTCATGACTTTGGGGTCAGGCCAGATCCTGGTCTATGCTGTTCATGATTTTAGGGTCAGGCCAGATCTGGGTGAATGCTGTTCATGACTTTGGCATCAAGCCAGATCTGGATGAATGCTGTTCATGGCTTTGGCATCAAGCCAGATCTGGGTCTATGATGTTCATCATTTTGGGATCAGGCCAGATCTCAGTATAAGTCCCTTGAACTTAGCTTAGAAACCACTCAATGAGATTCCATTTACTTGTTCCCTGGTAAGCAATATGATTAAATAAATAAAGTTCATTAAAAATATATCTAAACCATCATCCTTTGATGGTACTGGAGCCTGCAGGCAATTCTTTTTTTTTGGTAAGACTCTTCATACAGTAGTAACCAAGTGCTCACTTCAACAGTTTGCTTTCTGTTTCCATAGTTACTGAGATGTACCCAAGCATAGTATTAGGCCATGGCATCAAGGCCAGAATTAATCAATGTAACTCTTACAAAGTAATTACAGTGTCATTTAAAATATTATTAATAAAACTGCTCCATCTGAACATTTAAATATAGATTCTGAACAAACCATTGTAAAATGATCATCAAAATATCAAGCATTATTGCTGCCTACAAAGTTTTCTGGAGATAAAATTGTTGTGGAAATTAATGGCAACAAGATTAACATGATCAAAAGTTAACTGCCAACATTCAGATTTTAAACCCAACTTTTATTACAATAATTGCTAGTGATCCTTGTCTGCTATCATTTATTTTTACCATGAACTCTTCATTCATCAATCCACAAAACCTAACAACTAGCTTTAATGAGATGCTTCAAATACTCATGGAAGAATCTACACTACAAACAAACAACCATACCATAAAACAATGAACAATAGATCTTTGAAACATGAGCAAAAGGGAACACAGACTGCCTTTACCTGAATTCCCATACAGCCATTGTGCACAGAAAACACTGGATGTCATGCAGGAGCATCTCACTCTCATCAAATCCCTCCACATCGCCTGGACTACACAAATATACAAACATCAATTACTAAATATACAATTAAATTTCATGTACTGGACACTACTGGCAAAAACAAAATTGTAAATATCATGCTTCATGCCTTGGATGTATTTTTACAGCAGTAATAAATCCTGTCAATTCATTTGGTGCTAAATACATAATTTGGGATATGAGTACTATTATTTCCACAAACTCATGGTTGGGGACATGGGTACTATTGTTTCCAAAAATTCATGGTTTGGGATATGGGTACTACTGTTTCCACAAATTCATGGTTTGGGAAAGGGGTACTTTTATTTCCACAAATTTATAGTTTGGGTATGGGGTACTATTATTTCTACAAATTCATGGTTTGGGAATGGAGTCCTATTGTTTCCACAAATTCATGGTTTGGGAATGGAGTCCTATTGTTTCCACAAATTCATGGTTTGGGAATGGAGTCCTATTGTTTCCACAAATTCATGGTTTGGGAATGGAGTCCTATTGTTTCCACAAATTCATGGTTTGGGAATGGAGTCCTATTGTTTCCACAAATTCATGGTTTGGGAATGGAGTCCTATTGTTTCCACAAATTCATGGTTTGGGAATGGAGTCCTATTGTTTCCACAAATTCATGGTTTAGGAAATGGGGTACTATTTTTTCCACAAAGGCATGGTTTGGGAATGGGTACTATTATTTCCACAATTTTATGGTTGGAAATATGGGTATTATTGTTTCCACAAATTCATGGTTTGGAATATGGGTACTATTGTTTCCACATCAATCAGATTGCATGATTTATTTCAAACTCAAGTTTGCTGTTGAAATTCAACATACTCATTTAGCTTCAAACTAAACTTGAGAATTACAACATTTGTTAAAATGACAACTAAACAGTCATCAATATGTGCACATTCATGACATTTACAACAGATGCCATCAGAAATAAGCCATGTGGAACCTGCAGCATCAAAATCATTGAACCAAGGGTTCCTTGCTGTCAAGAGTGCCATATATCATGCCTTTCCTGAACTTTTAGATTAACTCAGATCTTAGCTAGGGAGGGACAGGTACCTTACCCTGCCACCCAGAACCAGCTGGATTTGCCCTATCCAGGAATACCCAGTTTAGCCAGGTTTTAAGATAAAAATATGACCTTGCTGAGTTGGGTTCTCCACCCCTCATCCCCATCTTTCTGGGTGTCAGTAACAAGATTTAAAGAAACAAAACCACAAAAGCATTTTATGGTTCACAAAAATGGGGATACAAGAGAGGGGTGTGACATGGACAAACTGAGAATGGAGAAACCCAACCTAGTAAACACCCACCCAGCTGGGTAGTTCCCTGATGGGTTCCCTACCCATCCATCTCAGATCTTAACACTGATAACAATGTCACAACCCAAGGTCAAAATAATGATGACAATACCATCACCATCAAAACAGTCATATAATGTACCTGTTAACCCAGGGAAAGACAATCCTATGTCTCACCTGCTATGTCCAGGCATACAACAAATGTGTGGCAAAGTCACAAAAGCATGTACAGTAGGTCACTGTGATCTCCTTTTGAATAACATAAGCAGTACAGATGCAAACATCTAGTTTCATGGCTGTACATGCATCAATATCAGAAAATGAGCTGCATGCAAAAATTGAATGGTGCCAACAACAATGTAAACACCTCTGTCTCGACTATGGTTTGCAGGTGGGACAAAAGTTACAAAGTACTGATGTGTCAACCCGTTACCTCATCGAGTGTATGGCTTTTTAGCCCTTCAATATACGTGTAGCAATGTTACCCAGTGCAGTAAGCTATAAATAGAACACCTGTTACCTATTTGACTCCATACACATAGGCCTGCCTGTTAACTGTTAAGCACTGTAGTATATGTGACGTTTAACATCAATTTTAACCATTTTAAATCTTTGACGCACATATATTACGTATGGAAAGACTTTTAGTAAACTCTGATTTTGATAGCTGTATAATTATTTTTACGGAAGAATTTTTATGTGCTTTAAAATCTTGAGTGAACTTGTTCACCGTCAAGTCAGTGAAGCCACGTGACCAACCGTCACTGCCAATTCTCATACTCTAAATTTACAAGTTCTTTTCGTTTACATCACTAAATCATCTGAATTTGATAATTTATAAAAACTATTTGCTGCCTACATCAATATCAGAGCCTTTACTTAAGTTATTGAAGCTTTCATAGTTGAGATTCTAATCATGAAAAGTCAAGTAAGTACTGAACAAAATCTGCAGCCTCCATGTTCAAGAGTGGAGAATATGACCCAGTTTTCAACCAGATCTTAAACAGTGACCACTTGATCTGATGTAATGGTCATTCACGCCAATGAATGAAGTATCGAATAGGGGGTTTTCCCAAAGGTGGCGCTATGCTAACTCACTCAAAATGGCCGTTGTTTACAGCAGGCATCGAAAGGTGCTTCCATGAGAATGGTGTAGAGGCGTCCAAAGGCACTTGCATGAGAATGGAGTAGAGGCATCCAAAGGCGCTTGCATGAGAATGGAGTAGAGGCATCCAAAGGCGCTTGCATGAGAATGGAGTAGAGGCATCCAAAGGCACTTTCATGAGAATGGAGTAGAGGCATCCAAAGGTGCTTGCATGAGAATGGAGTAGAGGCATCCAAAGGCACTTTCATGAGAATGGAGTAGAGGCATCCAAAGGCACTTTCAAGAGAATGGAGTAGAGGTGTCCAAAGGCACTTTCATGAGAATGGAGTAGAGGCATCCAAAGGCACTTTCATGAGAATGGTGTAGAGGCGTCCAAAGGCACTTGCATGAGAATGGAGTAGAGGCATCCAAAGGCACTTGCATGAGAATGGAGTAGAGGCATCCAAAGGCACTTTCATGAGAATGGAGTAGAGGCATCCAAAGGCACTTGCATGAGAATGGAGTAGAGGCGTCCAAAGGCGCTTGCATAAGAATGGAGTAGAGGCATCCAAAGGCACTTGCAGTAGGTAAAGGGTTATGCATTAACAAGTTGTGCTAGATTTTGTGTTGGATAAAAGACTATACCCCTACTCGAGACCGTAATAAAAGAAATTAGAAAAATGTAAAATATCACTGTAATGTCATGAAAATCTTATATCACCAAAATAAGATTACAAACATACTTTATCTGTCTACCTCTTATCTATAATATTCAAACTTGAAAGATGTGGCGAAAATTACTGTTACAGTAATGCCCTAAAAATCTAACTGAAAATCTAATCAGGTCAACTACAGTAGGAGTCAAATATGCTAGACAAATTTGTCTATGCCTAGTGGTTTTTGTGCAATTTTGTTTACAAGCTTCTCAGAGTTAACAGACAGGACCAAATGAAGATATCCCTGCTTCAAGCAGTAGGACCAAAAGTAAATTGGGACAAATGTCAGATTAGCCATTTTTGGACATGTATCAAAGGCTTGCTTTAATAGCAAATAAAGTGACCTACTTGAGAAATATCAAAATAATCTGTTTGAATTTCAAAATTTCTTTGATCTAACAGACAGTAATGGATAAAAGAAGGTGTACCAGGATTCTTTCTCCAGAACTTTGATGATCATGTTGGACAAGACTTCCATCAGCCCGGCATCCACCATTGCACCTGCCAGTACAATGGAGCTTTCAAACAGCTGGAACACAGAATATTACATACGTATATGAATACAATTAACAACAATGACAACAAGAACATAGAGTAAACTAGCTGACTCATTTTTGCACTGAACCGGCTCATTCAGAAGAAATAACAGCAAGAAACAGGGAGAACAGCAGTATTCAAAATACACTTTAACTACAGCAAGCAACAAATAAGTGTTTTATAGCTTTGCTACCTGATAAAAATCCATGAATTTATTTCACCATTTGGAAGATAAATAATGACACAAAGTTTGAACTTCAAGGATCATAACAGCTTTTAACACACACACACACATACACACACACACACACACACACACACAGACACACTAATAAGGATAAAGGTTTGAATTACAACAAAATGAAGGATCATCAATGGTTTTGGTTTTCTACCATGTACCTTTAAAGTGATGATAAAGATAAGCATGTACTGATGAAAACAATATTGTTTTCAGAATATGCACAAGACACAAATATGCTAAATGCATACACATTTCAGTGTCACATCTGCTCCTAGGTAATAGCAGGCAACATGCTCCACGTGAATGAGCTACAGTAAATAATAAAGTCTCAGTTCAACAACAATTCCTAACAGTACATGGGGCCTTTAGGAATAAAGAAGCACCTCAAAGAAAAACCTATCAAAGCTTTCAAAATAACACCCACCCTGCCCTGGGTGTCAAAGGTGGGTGGAAGTGGAAAGTGATACAAAACAAGTGTACTATAAATGGTACATTATATACCTGCTATGTGGTACATTATATACCTGCTATGTGGTACATTATATACCTGCTATGTGGTACATTATCTACTTGATATGTGGTACATTATCTACTTGATATGTGGTAAACAGCATTATTAAACTTCTTTTATACAGAACCCTCTTTCATCCATTGGATTCTTGAACTTTTGAACTGAAAAGCAATAACTGTCTTTCTTGTTTTAAAGACAAGCCACTAAAACATTTTTTGATTGAAGTAAAGGAAATGGATCACAAGTAAACAAAAAAATTTTTCTTCAGTTTCACTGGCCTTGATCTTTGATCTACTGACCCCAGAATCAAAGGTGCCTTTCTTGCCTCGAATCAACATACGTCTTCCTTGGCTCACATGCAAACCATCAACAAAATTCAGCAAAGCATACAGTTAAGAACTTAAATAGCATCAGGGAATTAATTTTTCTTTATATCTGTCCCTGTACCTTTTGCCTTTGACTTTTCGTAGCCAACATGAATGGTCTCTTCCATGCCTTAAGTACAAGCCATCCACAAAATTTGTCAAAGAGAACTAAGCATATATTGTGCAAAAACCGTTTTTTGTTTTTTTGAGTCACTATACAAGCCTGACATTGGAACTTTTCACTCTAAATGATTCTGTATCTTTTTTCTCTCAAATACAACCCAGTTGCAGATTGTGGTCAAGATATCTGTTAGATAAGTCAAGTTACTGTGTGGAAACAGTTTTCCATCCTTCAGTCACTAGGACCAAGCACTTTATTTTACCTTTGGAATTCAAAATCAATAGGATTGTTCCTTGCCCCAAAATGCAAGCTACTTAACAAATGTTATAATGGAAGAAAGCTACTTAACAAATGTTATAATGGTAGATATTGGAGAAGTTGAATCATTGTGTGGAAGTAAAATAGGGAACAGACAGATGGACAGACATCATCATAGATAGATATCTTCTACATTATGGCAGGCATTAGATAGCTTTTTTTTTTTGTTGTTGTTGTGGGGTTTAACGCCATTTTTCAGCACACGATAGGCTATACATGGCAACCAGTATTAATGGTGGAGGAAGAACCCTGTAAAATCCCGGGAAGAACCACCGACCCACGAAAAGCTACTGGCAAGCTTTCTCACATACCCACATTGGTCGAATCCTAGACTCGAACCCAAGCAGACAGAGGTGAGATGGCAGTGATCCATAACGGAGAGCATTTTAGACCACTCGTCCACTCAGGGCCCCTCATTAGATAGCTAAATGGCTTACTGATGCTTCATTATACCATGTATACTCGCTTATAAGTCGAGTCAAAATGCAAACAACAAATATCCTTATCTTCCATAGCATGTTGTACCAGCAGATCAGGGTCTATGTTGTTTCTTCTATTGATTACACCTAAGCAAATCAGGGTATATGCTGTTTGTTCTACTGATTATTCCTAACAAACTGCAGAGACCCAGATTTCATGGCGCATCATGTGATGGCATATCTGGGTCTGTGTGGTTTGCTCTTAAATTCAGCTTATAAATGAGTACATATGGTACATGTGAGAGACATTCCTTTAAGGTTTTAAAACCTTGCAGCCAAATGCATCACAAATGTTGACACTATCTGCAGCAGCAACTGAAACATGATGCCAAGGACTAATATCTGTTAACAACAGGCAAACTGAAAATTTCACCAAACCAAAAAAAATATACAAAAATAACTATACCCTGATCACATATATTAGAGGGTGTATGGACACAACTTCATATCACAGGAGACAAAATGAAAAAAACTGCTGTCAATTCTTACCTGAGTGCAAACATTCAATGCATTATGACAAAGGGCAAGGTCACCAGTGCTGTTTCCAAGCAATGCCAATGTCAGCTGTATAGCTGATTGTTGAACAAGTGATGGCTCCTCCACAGCTTCCATCAAACAAAGCCTAAAAGATAGCGAGAAATGAAAATAAAGCATTCCCTCATAAAATAGTATACTAGTAGCCAATGTATCAACCCTCATTTGTGTTATTCCCTCTACTCTTTCATATATTATTTTTCTTTACATATCCTCCCATTTCCATTATCATTGTCTACTGCAAACTGCTCCAGAGAATAGTAACTGGCACCAGTCCACACTGTAATCTGCATCATGCCCTTTTCAAGAGAGATACATGGAATTTTCCATTCTTTTTGTTCTTTTTCTTTCTTATCCAATTCATCACAGGTGGCAGATGATATAAAAAGTTACGATGCACAAGTTATTGCAGCCCCTGAAACATTCCATGAGAAAGGAGACAACAGCCAGGCAAATCCCAAGTAATATCATCCTTAATTTGACCTGAAAGTGTGTGACTTTTTTAGAAATTATTTTACTGTTACCATACTTCAATATCTTATCTAGGAGAACAGGGGACATTGTAGTAATTTATCTGCTCAGTTCAATGCAGGAATGGAAAAGAAAGTGTGCCTGTGTGAATGGAAAAGAAAGTGTGCCTGTGTGAATGGAAAAGAAAGTGTGCCTGTGTGAATGGAAAAGAAAGTGTGCCAGTGTGAATGGAAAAGAAAGTGTGCCTGTGTGAATGGAAAAGAAAGTGTGCCTGTGTGAATGGAAAAGAAAGTGTGCCTGTGTGAATGGAAAAGAAAGTGTACCAGTGTGAATGGAAAAGAAAGTGTGCCTGTGTGAATGGAAAAGAAAGTGTGCCTGTGTGAATGGAAAAGAAAGTGTGCCAGTGTGAATGGAAAAGAAAGTGTGCCTGTGTGAAAGGACTATGCAAAAGAAAAAAGATCATGAGGGATTTATTAGTATACAGTTTTTCACCTTGAAGTGCACTCTGAAATACCTTCATGTATATGACTTCAACAAACACTGAACATGAGCTTCCTTGAACATACTGTCCCACCTTTGTACCTGTACTATGATGCACCATAATTCATGCAAGTTTTAGTACCCTCTAATTTTTCATACAAAATCTGTCCATACAAATCATATTTAATTCAAATAATCATATTCCTTTGTATACAGACCTCATATTTTTCAAGAAATCCTTTAAATATTTGTAACAAAAAAGTTAAGACAGTTTATCTCTAAGAAAAGACTGAAATATTATTGCCAAAATGTTTTATGACAAAGAATGAGAGATTAAAATAATATAAAATTAAAGCATTGTTTTAACATTTTTTTAAACTTTGTATTATTTTATATTATATGTCAAGAAGAAAATTCATATTTCAAACAGCCTTGAGAAATGGCCTAAAAAAAATACTGACGTGCAATTTAGATACATCAATGACTATGTATTATTTGCTAAAAATATGTTTGATGAAATAAACTTTAATTAATTAATTAACTTTAGGTATTTAATTGAGGTATTGAATAATGAAGATTAAGAAAGAAATAATCATTTGTCATCATTCATAAAGGCCTTCAAACACCTCATTTTGAAAGGGTTATAGTTTCTTTAAGTGAGAATCTATCTACCCTTATTCTTTGATTCACCCTACTATTATCTTTGCTGGTGAGAACAAATAATGTTTGTTTTAATGGCATTTATCAGATAAAAATGTTATTGAAAATCTATCTTTATTCTTCAATCCACCATTCTACTGCTATTTTATCTTTGAGAAAGAAGAAAGAAGATGGGGGTAAATACTTGTCATTGCAATGTCTACTACTGTTAATTTATAATAGGACCAAGGACTTTAAAACCTTCAGACATATTTTCATTTCCCAATGGACAGCCTCATTTTGCTACTGACATCCTCACTAATCTGATTTCATCTGTGGGAATCTTGTCCTCATTCCAGCTTTGACTACAATTATCTGAACAGTAAATTTGATTTCCACCAAAGTTCAAGTCATATTTAATTAGCATGCAGCAACTCTGTACGTCCATGTGATTATTGTTGCAATGTTGACATGACTAACTTAATTACAATATGAACAAACAGGTATTAATTGGTATTAATTTACAATATTAGTGCCCTAAGGATCATAATCATCACATAACTGAACAATGAAGATTACAACTGCCAAAATAATCTCTCTCCAACAGCTACAAAGAAATAATGCAATGAATACATAAGACATTACACATACAACAGTGTTTCATCCATCTTTGTTGCTCACACACACATCATCACCAATAACACTAACAAAAATGTAAGGTCTTTTTAAACTCATTTTTATTGTAGTTAGATTATTGAGGTTAATCTTACTGTAAGAAAATAAACTGCACATAAATTTGACAATATTAATCATATTGCCAACATAACAGCTACAGTAACGACTTCTCAAAATGCACATGATCTTATGCATGATCAAAACATTACTGTTTCATTTCTTTTTCTCTCTCACGGACATTCACTAGCAACAAATAGTTTTTGAGTTCTTTCATTTTTCATTGTAATTTGGCTCATTAGATTAATGTTGCTGTAAGAATAGAAGTTATATGTAACATTATCCACTTTAATTACATATCACTGAATGGAGGAAACACCTGTCTCAATACACAGAATCATCTTAGAATCGTTGCAGAATTTATTACTAATTACTCAAAATCATGAAAACAACCAATGTGCCAGCTTATTTATTACATTTTATTATGGTATGGTCAGCAAGTATTGTAGGTTATGTAGACTTTTTACTTTCATACATGGTTATTACTTTTAAATAATAATCATTGTTTGTTATACATAATTATTTGTTCTCTGAAAAGAAAAATTATTTTTCCTCTATGAATTGCATGAATTATGGTAAACCACAAATGTGACTTAATAATGGTTCCTTGTAGCATAGAGTCACATCTTCATACCATGCTATGATGTATCCTCATATATCTGACTTAATAATGATTCCTGTAACATAACGTATCACCTTTGTATCATGCTATCATGTACTCCCTATATCTGACTTAATAAGGGTTCCCCGAAATGTCTCACCTTCATACCATATTATGGTGAAACCCAAAAACCTACTTAATATGGGTTTCCAGCAACCTAGTGTCTCACCTTTGAACCATGCTATGATGTACCCACTTTATCTGACTTAATAAGGCTTCCTTGTAACCAAGTCTCACCTTCATCCATGTTGTGATGTATGCCATATATTTGACTTAATAAAGGTTCCCTGAAAGTGTCTCACCTTCATACCACCTTATGATTTGACCCCCATATCTGAATTCCACAAATTTTTTACTCAAAACTTTTAATACAGAATCCTGATGTTGGCATTATCCAATTGCCGCCACAGCTGTCTTAAAAGCAATAACTATGCCTCACCATTTGTTAATATGATACCAAAAGAAATCATCATGCATGGTTATCCTGTCCCTACAAGGAAACAAGAGGAATAATGAGCAATTTGCTCACCTAGAAATAACCCCATCTGAAGTGCAACCCATTCCCAATTAATAGAGACAAGTCCACTGTAAAAAAAAAATGTATATGACTTATCAGAACATAGTCAAGTTCAATGACTGGGCAACAAATACCTATATTCTGATGAAGACCATAATATGAACTAAATTTTATAGCAACCCACTGAAAACTGCAGGAGTAGCTGCAATCACAAATTTCAGTCATATACTGCATCTGGCTAAAGTTGGAAAAGGTAACAGTAAATCTGCAATACTGCTTAACTCATTTCCAAAACAAAATGGCTATAGCACTAAGTATTCCAAAAACTCAAGAGTCCCATCCAGGGACTGATGTAATAATGGCCAAAAAGAATTTCCATCAATCCAGGAAAAGACTCTTTTTTCTTTTTAACTGCTGAGTGTTGAAACCAACTCTGATATGCTTACGATTTTCAAGATGAGAACTCTGACAGTGATATTGGAGTAAGATCAGTAATTTTTATTTTAGATTAATTAGACATAATTAGTTTGATGTAAAAACTACATTTTGATTCAGAAGATATAGCGATAACAAGATTTTCAAGATGGTTATTATGGGACCATATTAGATGTCAACTCAACATCATTTTCATTCAGGACTAACCAGACACAATAAAAAATATACTGCTGAAAACTCCATGTCAATATGACTATCCATTCAAGAGGAGTAGAAATAACAGGATTTACAAGATGGCCATCGTGGTACCATACCAGATGCGAGATTTACACCACAATCCTTTAGGATCAACTGCTTATTACAGGAAGTCTTTTGAGTGAAAACTCCATGTCAGCATGACTATCCATTCAGAAGAAGTAATGATAACAAGATTTTCAAGATGGCTGCCATCGTGGCCATATTAGATGTCAGATCAGCACCATTTTCATTTCAAACCCCATGTCAATATGACTTTCCATTTAGGAGTAACGATAATATTTTCAGGATGACTGCCATATTGTATGTCATATCGCAGCAATTTTAATTTGGACAAACATCATGTCAACATGCCTTTCTGTTCAGAAAGAGACTCAGTATTGATAACAAGATTTTCAAAGATGGCTGCAATGGTGGCCATAGTGGATGTAATGTCAGCACAATTGTAATGTAAGACCAATTAGACATTAAAAGAAGTCTTTTGCTAAAATCTCAGGTTTATATCACCATCCATTCAGGCTGAGTAGCTACAACAACATTTTCAAGCTAGCGGCCATACTGGATGTAAGATCAACACTATTTTCGTTCAGGAAAAACTAAGGATAATAACAAGTCTTTTAGTGAAAAACGCTTTTTTATATGACCAGCCATTCAAGATGAGTGTCAATAACAAAATGTTTAAGAGGGCCACTGTGGCAGCCATATTGGAAATACAAGTAGCACCATTTTCATTTAGGATCAACTAGACTTTGTGATGAATGTGTGTGTTCAGGTTCATGGCATCCCTCCAAGTAGTTTAGGAGATGAAGAGATAACAAACCTGTGGTAAGAGACAGACAGTGAATGGCAGACCATCCCATATGCTCTAGTTGTAGCATCTGACCTGTAGAGCTAAAACTGCAAGACTAGTTGCATTTACAAGATTTTATGTGATGGACTGATGGACAAATGGACACCAGGATTACTATATATAGTATACAAGGATAACAGGTATATTGTCATCTTTGAATGCAGACAAGACAAAAAGTAAAGCTTGATAAATACCCATCCTCAAAGCTGAAATTCCTTGCCAGGACTATTGAGAGAGCTGCCTCAAACTGCTCCTGGTAGGTGGGATATTGGAACAGCTGGGCAGACAACAGCTGGAAGCCATCCATTTTCAGGAAAGATTCCACATATCCTGCATTACAGTGTTCAAGATACTTTGCCAGAACCTGACATATCGGAAATAAAAGATACAGTATCAGTTCCATAAAGTTTCCATAATACACATTAATTACATTTCAATTTACCATAAAGTGATCCCTCGATATAAAGTCTCTAAAAGTACACTATGACCTTGTGTAATGGGGAAGTGGTCATGGACATCAATAAACAACTCAATGACATATCACCAATAGCAATTAAAATGTAGTTTTTGTGGGTGTGAAACTAACTTCAATTATGAAATACTTACCTGCTATCATAGCTATATCTTTCTGTGTGCTAGACCCCAGTTCCTGGTGACTATTCCAATTAGTAACTGAAGGTCTAGAAAATAAAATGTGATGATCCCATTCTAATAACTTAGTCAAATTCAGTCATTTGGAATACTGTCCTTTTTTGTTGATTGGATTGAGATGGAAAGGGCACCTGAGAAGGGGGGGAGGTGGGCAATAATAGCAGGTAAGCATCACATGATTCAAACTAACTTTACCCCTCAGCTATTTTAACAGTAGTAATACCTGCTGTTATTGTACTGTTGAATTTGCCAGCCTGCTGGGCAAGTGATGGCCTAACTTGTGATTGCCATCAGTAGGATGCTCTACCACTGGTTGGAGGATGTCTTGACAACTTGTTGGGTTGACACACTTGGACCTAAAATGTACATGTCTTTACCTGGTTTGGCACCGAATAAAGATAAAATGACAAAAAGTTGGAGTGAGAATGGCAGAATGCAGCTTTCAAGACTGCTGTCCAAAGAAGAATGATTAAATAATGCTCATGATGTAGCAACAGCTCCAACGTCATGGACTCGGAACTTCATGAAATAAAGATCTCTCCCAGTGAGAGATTGGTAAGCTCTTCTAATAGCCTGAACAATCCATATGGCTACTGAAATGTCAGAGATATCATTAAGAATGAAGAAAAAAATGGTTCTCACACTTTCTTTACTCTTCTGTTTTAAACAGAAAAATACAGTTCTAGTAGGGTAAAGTACCAGTAGTCTATAATGATCATCTGCAGCATAGGTATGACTGAGACTGAGTAATACTACAGGAATGGGACCTACTGAAGGTAGCTGATTCTTGGCCATATTCCCAGGTTGGCAAAGAAGAAAGACTGATTCATAGACTCAAGAAGATCACTGAAACAGGCTCACTAGGGTCACTGAGGAGCTATGACGATTAGCCATGACTTGGCAATCCTGATCCTGTGAAGAACCTAAGGAATTATTCTGAAGGTGGAAGGTGTAGACATACAGTCAATCCCATCTCAAACTGAAGGCATCTACCACCGATGCCTCTGGTCTGCCATGGAACAGATATAAAGAAGGGATGTGTTGTTCAACCTCAACCTCATTATAGAAAGTCTACCACTGGCTTTCCCCAAAGATAAAAAGTGTCTCTGCTACTTACTTTTGCTGAGACCAAACTGTGAAGACTGTTCATTCCTGTTTGGACTGGCTGTCCAACAGAATATTCCTCTTGTCCAGATTATGGCTGGCTCAAATGGTGGTCTCTTTGTAAGCTGTCCAACAGAGGATGTCCAAGACTTTCAAGCAGATAGAAGCAGCATGAGTGTCCCCTTTATATCTAAAGTACTATATGAATAACATCTTTACCATGATGCAGTGATGTCTTATGCAGGTGATGCCCCCTTAAAATGCATTAAAAACAGACCACATTTCTAGATTGTTCATATGAAGGAAACATTATTTTCCAGAGACCACAGACGCTGCAGGACTACTCCATCTGGCTCTAGGTAAGCATCCCAACATGAATCTGAGACATCAGTGCAAAACAAGGAATGAGGTTCCATTTGATGAAATGGAACTCCAGTTAGAAACCTGTCCTGATTTTTCTAGCAACTCCGATATTGACAAAGTCTGCAGCCAAAGGGAATCTGACCTTACAGGGGTTACTTGTGAAGTTTCCAGTTTGTTAGAAACAAAAACTGGAGAGACAGCAATTGAAGCCTTCCCCATAGAACTTTTTCTGGTGCCATGTTGCCCCCAGGAGAAACAGGAAAGCATGCAACAAAGTCTTCTCATCAGGAATTTCTATGAGAGAATGTAATTGGGAGATTCTGTTCAAAAAGGAACATTCATTGTCCATTCATGGGTGAAAAAACTAACTGCCACATAATAAAACATTCTGATAAGGAAAAGATTCAACTTCTCCAGGTTGGTGATTCTGCCTCAATGAATCACTGTCTTCCAAAAGAAAGACTAATCCTTCTGAATGGCACATCATAGGATTTTGTATCAACCAATCATGAAGCCATTGTGTGATGGGGACTCAAAACAATCGTACACACATCATCCTGGTCAAGGCTCTACAGTGTAAACTAGGTCAAGAAGAGCCCATGATGAAAAGATCTGTCAAAAAGATTTTTAAAAACCTCTGTAATTTCCCGTGGGATCAGAAAATATAGATGTGAAGATAGGCATCCTGGAGATCTATGGAGACTATTTCCTAGATGTTTGGCATGATTTTCTGACAGAGGCAAATATCTCCATCTTGAAATTCTCTTCTTAATGTTGTTGATATTGTCATTGTTGTAGGGTTCAAAGCTATTTTTCAGCACAAGATCGGCTATACATGGAGGCCAGTATAAGCGGTGCAGGAAGAACCCAGGAAAACCCCAAAAAGAACCACCAACCCATGAGAAGCTACTGGCAAGCTTTCTCACATATCCACATTGGCTGAACCTGAGACTTGAACCCACACAGACTGAGGTGAGGTGGCAATGATCCGTCATGGTGAATGCCTTAGACCACTTGGCCACTTGAGGTCCCCAAAACTTGCTGAAGAAGAAAGATTGATAAAGAGTCAAAACTTTCCACCTTTTTTTATACTAGGAATAGTGGGAAATAAATTCCTGAATAATGAATGTTTGTCACCCCCATCTACTGCAACCATCCTCAGATATGTGTACATCTCTTCCAATAGGGATATCATGGAACCGAACAGATGTCCTTGAAAGAGGTCAAGGGTCCCAAAGCAAAACTGGTAAAACACTTTTATTATGGAAAGGACCCATGCATTATCCATAAGGTCCAACCAAACCTTTGAAAAAAGGTTAAATCCAGCACCTACTGGAACATTAAGAAGCTGATAAGAAGGGTCTCAGTGGGAGAGGATTCACCTCCCAAGATACAGCTGCGAAGAGGAGGGGTTTTGTCAGGAGAGAGTTTGACTTCTTAGAGATGACTGCCTCCCTCCTTACAGAATCTGTAGAAGACTAAAAGACTTTCTTCCCAGTCCCATTCTGGACATCTTGTGAGAAAGACAAGTGGAAAGGAGTCTTACACTAGAACTGATGGTTCGGCTGAGGCGTCAGCTAAAAAAAAACAACAGGGTACTGTGGACCTTTCATCCTTAAGGGTTTTCTTTGCCAATTTAGATGGGAAAAGTAACAATACCAGGGACCAGAGTTATTGCTAATTCAAAATCATTTGAGGTCACTGTATGGATCAGCCCACCAAAAACATCTCTGCATCAAGCAGAGTGGCACAAAGAAGGATTTTGTTGTGCTACAGCAAACCCTTTTATTTCTCCAAAACCACATCCCTATAGATATGGAGCTTGGTGTAGAGCACCGTAGACAAATAAAGTGTTTGTCTCATTGTCTTGGCAATGGCTTCTCAGCCAAGCAGCCATAGACAATCACTGCTCATTTCAACAAATTTATTAAAGAAGCTGAATGAAAAGAATGGCATGGAGGATATAGTAACAAGCGCACTTCAGTTCCAAAGCCTTGAAAAACTTAAAGGGGAGATGTGCCCAGTTTCAAAGCAATGGAGTCCAAAGCAAGGGGCTAAAGAGGCTAAGTAGTCAAATGGAAAATGTTTACTGAAAAAATAGAAAAGGGGGACAGTCCAGCCATTTCCTGCCTGGTCACCTATGGGCCTTGAGACAACTTCTAAGTTAGCTCCCTTCCCATCACTCAGGGGGATGACAAAAGATCCAATCTGGACTGTGCCCTGGAGGGTCTTGCCCAACTGTGGAGGATCCAAATGTCTGAAGTACCCAAGGGTTTTAGACACAGATCTGGTAGAAGGAGGCAGTACACCCTGTTCACTGCATTGTTAAAAGCTTACGTTTCCTAGGATAGGATGAAGATGGGAACACCAAAAGAGGTGAAGGAGCTATGTAACTGGTTCTTCAGGGAATTCACCCTGTCAAATTGAAAGTACATCATCCTGTCTTCACTCCCATGGCAAGACAGGACTATTCCATTTTACATTTTATTTCTTTGTCATCCTTTTGTATTGTTTTCAAGCACCATTATCTTGAGTGTATGTGAAATAGGCACTAAGATTCTGAGGTGGGGGGTAACAAAATATTACAAAATAATGAGATGGTAACAAATGTCATGTGAATAAAAAAGAAACACATACGAGCAGGCAAAATGTTATATCCCTCCAAGCTTCATTGGTGATAACAAGACCCATTTTATGAAAATCAGAAGCTCTGTAGCCTTGATCCATATACATGCTTTTATATTCTTAACAACAAAGGAATAATGATAGTCTATTTGAATACTACACCTTGTTTGTTCTACTTATTACTACTAACAAACTGCACAGAACCAGATCTGTCCATGCATTATGCAACGGCAGATCTGGGAATGTGCAGTTTGCATTTAAGACTCATTTTATAAGTGATAATATATGGTAGCGGGTATAATCACACCCTCAGCACCTGCCAACAGGTTAGTTGAATACATATATCAACCCGATTCAACTAGAATGAACTATTCTTGCTAGGACTTACCTTGATGATCCAGGTCCTAATCTCAGGGGAACTGTGGTGAGCTAGCACTATGAAGACCTGCGGGTTGATGGAATTATGGAATGTCTTTTCCAATAATGCATCTGGCATTATTACAATGGTGTCACACAGCAGCTTCAACAGACCTAGATAAATACAAAGTGGTGATTCAAATAAAGAAATAAATCCTATGACATTTTTGTAATGAATGCATTGCTCGCCTACTGCAATGCAGCATAGTACACTGTAATGAATGCACTGCAGGCCCATTGCAATGCAGTATAGTACACTGTAATGAATGCATTGCTGGCCTACTGCAATGCAGTATAGTTTATTGCTGGCCTACTGCAATGCAGCAAAGTACACTAATGAATGCATTGCTGGCCTACTGCAATGCAGCATAGTACACTGTAATGAATGCATTGCTGGCCTACTGCAATGCAGTATAGTACATTAAATGAATGTACTGCTGGCCTACTGCAATGCAGTATAGTACACTGAATGAATGCATTGCTGGCCTACTGCAATGCAGTATAATACACTGCAATGAATGCATTGCTGGCCTACTGCAATGCAGTATAGTATACTGTAATGAATGCATAGCTGGCCTACTGCAATGCAGTATAGTACACTGTAATGAATGCATTGCTGGCCTACTGCAATGCAGTATAGTACACTGTAATGAATGCATTGCTGGCCTACTGCAATGCAGTATAGTACACTGAATGAATGCATTGCTGGCCTACTGCAATGCAGTAAAGTACACTGAATGAATGCATTGCTGGCCTACTGCAATGCAGTATAGTACACTGAATGAATGCATTGATGGCCTACTGCAATGCAGCATAGTACAATGTAATGAATGCATTGCTGGCCTACTGCAATACAGTATAGTACACTGTAATGAATGCACTGCTGGCCTACTGCAATGCAGTATAATACACTGTAATGAATTAAATCTTCAACCCTGTAGGTTGTGCATTACTATACATATTAATATGTACCATAGGCATATGGTGTCAGTCCAAGCAAACATGAAATCCAAGAAAATTTATACCCTGTAAAATAAAGTCAACTCAAAGTATTCAAAAAAGGACAACAACTACAATAATGAATGAATTTCAATATGTGTATATTTAAATGATTAAGCAGCATACAACCATATCAGTACATATAATTCAAGGCATAACAGCATTCCTTGTTAGTGCATTCTATCTTCAGAATGCTACATTAATCAGGGATGCATGGTGGTCTACATTAATTAGGGATGCATGGTGGTCTGCATTAATTAGGGATGCATGGTGGTCTACATTAATTAGGGTTGCATGGTGGTCTACATTAATTAGGGTTGCATGGTGTCTACATTAATTAGGGATGCATGGTGGTCTACATTAATTAGGGTTGCATGGTGGTCTACATTAATTAGGGATGCATGGTGGTCTACATTAATTAGGGTTGCATGGTGGTCTACATTAATTAGGGATGCATGGTGGTCTACATTAATCAGGGTTGCATGGTGGTCTACATTAATTAGGGTTGCATGGTGGTCTATATTAATTAGGTATGCATGGTGGTCTGCATTAATTAGAGCTGCATGGTGGTCTGCATTAATTAGGGCTGCATGGTGGTCTACATTAATTATGTCTGCATGGTAGTCTACATTAATTAGGGCTGCATGGTGGTCTACATTAATTAGGGCTGCATGGTGGTCTAAATTAATTAGGGCTGCATGGTGGTCTACATTAATCAGGGTTGCATGGTGGTCTACATTAATTAGGGTTGCATGGTGGTCTACATTAATTAGGGTTGCATGGTGGTCTACATTAATTAGGGATGCATGGTGGTCTACATTAATCAGGGCTGCATGGTGGTCTACATTAATTAGGGTTGCATGGTGGTCTATATTAATTAGGTATGCATGGTGGTCTGCATTAATTAGGGCTGCATGGTGGTGTACATTAATTATGTCTGCATGGTGGTCTGCATTAATTAGAGCTGCATGGTGGTCTGCATTAATTAGGGTTGCATGGTGGTCTATATTAATTAGGTATGCATGGTGGTCTGCATTAATTAGGGTTGCATGGTGGTCTACATTAATTAGGGTTGCATGGTGGTCTACATTAATTAGGGATGCATGGTGGTCTACATTAATTAGGGTTGCATGGTGGTCTATATTAATTAGGTATGCATGGTGGTCTGCATTAATTAAGGTTGCATGGTGGTCTACATTAATTAGGGTTGCATGGTGGTCTACATTAATTAGGGTTGCATGGTGGTCTATATTAATTAGGTATGCATGGTGGTCTGCGTTAATTAGGGTTGCATGGTGGTCTACATTAATTAGGGTTGCATGGTGGTCTACATTAATTAAAGCTGCATGGTAGTCTACATTAATCAGGGTTGCATGGTGGTCTGCATTAATTAGGGATGCATGGTGGTCTACATTAATTAGGGATGCATGGTGGTCTACATTAATTAGGGTTGCATGGTGGTCTACATTAATTAGGGTTGCATGGTAGTCTACATTAATCAGGGTTGCATGGTGGTCTACATTAATTAGGGTTGCATGGTGGTCTACATTAATCAGGGATGCATGGTGGTCTACATTAATTAGGGATGCATGGTGGTCTACATTAATTAGGGTTGCATGGTGGTCTACATTAATTAGGGTTGCATGGTGGTCTACATTAATTAGGGTTGCATGGTGGTCTACATTAATCAGAGCTGCATGGTGGTCTACATTAATTAGGGATGCATGGTGGTCTACATTAATCAGGGTTGCATGGTGTTTACATTAATCAGAGCTGCATGGTAGTCTACATTAATTATAGCTGCATGGTAGTCTACATTAATCAGGGCTGCATGGTGGTCTGCATTAATTAGGGATGCATGGTGGTCTGCATTAATTAGGGATGCATGGTGGTCTACATTAATTAGGGATGCATGGTGGTCTACATTAATTATAGCTGCATGGTGGTCTGCATTAATTAGGGATGCATGGTGGTCTGCATTA
This sequence comes from Sinohyriopsis cumingii, assembly GCA_028554795.2. Classification (NCBI taxonomy): domain Eukaryota; kingdom Metazoa; phylum Mollusca; class Bivalvia; order Unionida; family Unionidae; genus Sinohyriopsis; species Sinohyriopsis cumingii. Next base: position 160,272,937 of record CM068824.1, read on the forward strand.
ATTAGGGATGCATGGTGGTCTACATTAATTAGGGATGCATGGTGGTCTACATTAATTAGGGCCGCATGGTGGTCTGCATTAATTTGAGCTGCATGGTGGTCTGCATTAATTTGAGCTGCATGGTGGTCTGCATTAATTAGGGATGCATGGTGGTCTACATTAATTATGTCTGAATGGTAGTCTACATTAGTTAGGGTTGCATGGTGATCTACATTAATTAGGACTGCATGGTGGTCTGTATTAATCTGGGCTGCATGGTGGTCTACATTAATTAGGGTTGCATGGTGGTCTATATTAATTAGGTATGCATGGTGGTCTGCATTAGTTAGGGCTGCATGGTGGTCTACATAAATTAAAGCTGCATGGTGGCCTACATTAATTATGTCTGAATGGTGGTCAACATTAATTAGGGCTGCATGGTAGTCTGTATTAATTTGGGCTGCATGGTGGTCTGTGTTCATTTGGGCTGCATGGTGGTCTACATTAATGAGGGCTGCATGGTGGTCTACATAAATTAAAGCTGCATGGTGGCCTACATTAATCAGAGCTGCATGGTGGTACCAATTTCTATTGGTGATTCCAGAACATCTTTAATATATCCCAACTGAAAGTTAGTTGAACTTTCATGATAGGATGCATTCTGTCTAATTCTGATGTGTAATTTATAAGAAGTTATTTAAAGTTTGCAAGTTTTTAGTAATGGTGGCCATATTGGATATCAGATCAATCAGATCATCATCTTTTATCCAAACTTGAAATGCCTTTATGCCAGGAGGCTTTCTGGTAATTTGATCTAACTCTGTTAAAAAGCATTTCAGAAGAAACTGTTTATTTAAAGGTTTTCTATTTATAATACGGGTGGCCATACTGGATGTTTGATCAACATCATTTTGTACAACATTAAAGTCACCTTCATGAAGGACATTTTTTGTTGCGTTCAGTAAAATTCTACAAAGCAGGTTTTGAAAAGTCACTTAAAAGACGTTTTCTATTTATAGTCATGTTGGCCATACTAGATGAATAATCAGTATCATTTTGTGCAAAACCATAAAGAGTCTGATGCCAGGATGCTTCATGCAAATTCAGTTAAAACTGATCCAGTTGTTTTAGGGAAACTGTCAGCCAATATTTATCAATGAATAACAACACATGCACTATGGGACATAAAAATATATTTAAATCTTATATGAAAATTTTGTGCTGAAACAAAAGTTTTAGTTCTGTTATATTGTTGAAATCAAGCCCATGACACCATAAAGAGACACCTTCAGATAATCTAGGCTCCTTCCCTACTGTATTCCTTCAGATCATTTGCAATAGACTCTGTGATATTGTTGTAATTTGGTGTTCAACTTTGAGTATACATTCAAGCAACTGATATGTGAAAAAGCTAATCCTTAAATAAGTGTTGATTGACTGAATGCATATTAATTAACGTTTATGTGGGTGGTTGTTGATTTAACTGAATTTACTAATAAAAGTAACTGGTTTGCTTATTTAAAATTTCATGAGTGGTATGTGTATATAAAAATTGCTTTAGTCACTTCAACACCAACAAATATTTTCTAGAACAAGCCAGTGGGTTAATAAATACAGACTTACCAACACATAGTGTAATCAGGCCTTTCTCAAGCTCAAACAGTTCTGCGTTTTCTTCATCAAAATGATCAGCAGCACTTTTCATCTTTTTGTTTCCATCTTGGTCAAGATCCTTCCTGTCGGGTACAGACATGTTGTCCCACTGTTTGTCATTAAGACTCTCTTCATGTAGGCTTGTGTAACTGCTGTCTTCTTCCTGGGACTGGTTTGAACTTTCCCAAACTTTTCCATCATCCTGTATTTCAGCAAGTGCTTGTGAATCATGTCTTCCCAACCCTGACTGTGATGAACTTCCTTCAACTTCTGCATTCTCTGTGACCATATCATCAGAAGATTTCTTGTGGCCAACAGTTAATGAAGGCTTGAAACCTATTGAAACCGTTTTGACTGCATCATCACAGCTTGGGGCTCTTAAATATATATATTCAGTGGCACTTTTCTTCTGATTTTCTGAATTTTCAGGGTTGGACTGACTTCGTAATTTACGTACAGTGTCTGGTATTAAACTTCTCTCATTGCCTATTTCAAGCTGCAAAGACCGTTTTGGAGATCTGCCTTGTGATGATTTCTCATCACTTGACATATGTAACCTCTCAATCCCATCAGCAACCCCCACTTTTGACAGAGACCTCTTGTAACCTAAAAAGAACAAATGGAAGAAGAGGACCAAGTGGGCCTGATATCGCTCAACTGACTTACATAACTTGACAGTTCACCATGTAGTGCATAAATTGTAAAAACACAATCTATTTAAACTACATGTATCTCCCACATTTTATGATGTTAGTTTTACTTATTTTTACTATATCCTGATAAAAATTGTTTCCAAAGATAATCGATAATTAATCTGCAGAGGGTCTTGCTCATAAATGAAGTCATCCAAAATCAATAAAAGTCAATTTTACAGATAAAGTTTTAATCTGTAATGCAGAGTCACATGGTGTATACACCAATTAAGATCATAATTTACGAGTTTGGGGTGGGGATTGTTTCGATTCATCTGAACACAAGTATAAACATATTTTCCAGTAAGAGATCATTTTTTCAGCTCAACCAGTCAAGCAACATCTTTACTTCTTTCAATTTCATAGAACAATTAAGTTCTACCATATCCTTCAATTCAACAGAAATCTAATCCCAGTAATCTAAAATTGGATGTTGACCAGTTAAAATCTGCATGGTTGTCTCCAAGGACAAATGAGAACCATCTAATAATAAAAAGTGTCATCAGTGTATTACCATAACTTTAACTCCATTTCGTTACAGAAAATTCCTATATTTCTATTCTTTTCTAGTTCTATAGCAACAAGTTCAATTCCTATTATAAATAAGCAGGGTGCGAATGGTTCTCCCAGGCGAAAACTTCTTTCAAAAACAATGAGGAAAAATGTCCATTATAAACGACACAACATTTTGATTTATTGCAGAATGCTCTGAACCACTGTCAAACAGATTCCCCAAAGTTAAAAGATTTCAGGGCATTTTCCAGAAAATTCCATACAACCGAGTCAAAAGTAGGAGAAGACCAGATTCATTTTTCAAGATACTGCATCAGGTCATGCAAAAGTCACCGAGGAATCTCCCTTTAATAAAACCCTTTTGAATGTCACTAAAAACAAAATGGACGACTTTCTTGACCCTAGAACTCCCTTTAATAAAACCCTTTTGAATGTCACTGAAAACAAAATGGACGACTTTCTTGACCCTAGAACTCCCTTTAATAAAACCCTTTTGAATGTCACTAAAAACAAAATGGACGACTTTCTTGACCCTAGAACTCTCTTTAATAAAACCCTTTTGAATGTCACTAAAAACAAAATGGACGACTTTCTTGACCCTAGAACTCCCTTTAATAAAACCCTTTTGAATGTCACTAAAAACAAAATGGACGACTTTCTTGACCCTAGAACTCTCTTTAATAAAACCCTTTTGAATGTCACTAAAAACAAAATGGACGACTTTCTTGACCCTAGAACTCCCTTTAATAAAACCCTTTTGAATGTCACTAAAAACAAAATGGACGACTTTCTTGACCCTAGAACTCCCTTTAATAAAACCCTTTTGAATGTCACTAAAAACAAAATGGACGACTTTCTTGACCCTAGAACTCCCTTTAATAAAACCCTTTTGAATGTCACTAAAAACAAAATGGACGACTTTCTTGACCCTAGAACTCCCTTTAATAAAATCCTTTTGAATGTCACTAATAACAAAATGGATGACTTTCTTGACCCATTCATGCCAAAGAATCTTGTAATCTACATTAAGTAGTGAAATTGGCCTCCAGTATTTAATAAAGTTTTGTTGCACATCATATCCATCCTCCTAGATCTTTCTAAAAGAATTTGTTGAATTAAATCCATCAGAATGAGGGCAAGCTTCATTTTACATATTTCTGACTGCTAAACCATATTCTTAAAAAATTAACTTACCTTAACATAAACTTCTTTCAAAGTCTTAAAGATCTTTATCACAATTTTAAAAAATGGTCACAAGTTTGTAAGTTAATGATGTTTTTGATTTTGCATAATTTTTCATAAACGTCTTTCTGATGATTTAATATCTATTTTTGACCTGTTACCTTCGTTCCATCTTCTGTAATTAACTTTTTTATTGTTTGTTTATGTAATTTCGTTTTAGAAGGTTAATAAAATATTTTGTGTTTTTTTTTCTTCACCAGACTCATAACACCTTGCTTTTAATCTTAACATTACACCATCCACCTCTTTTCTCTCATTTTTTCTAAATCTGATTGGTTTTTGTTCTTTTATAATTCATAGTGGGGTTATTTTGATTCACTAAAGTATGTAAAGTCTGTATTTCAGTTTAAATTTTCCTTTAATTTTGTTTCTCCTGTTTAGCATTAGCTTGCAAATATATAATTGATTCTGGTCTTATAATCATTTTAAAAATTACAAAAAATATTTATTATTGCAAGTTAATTTCAATTTAAGTAGGTTTTTCTTATTAACTTCACAAAAGTATTCTTGTACTGTCTTAGATATACATCATTTTACTAGATGAATATATTCGTCTTGCTTTCATGGTTTTGAACTGAATTTGAAGTACCCAGGACCTCTGGGTGCTGCAGATATATCAGTTTTATAGCCAGCAATAATAGAGGAGTAAATTTGAAAACATATCCTCAAGATTAAAATATAGTCCAGTCTACTCTGTTTCTCAGGGTTTACCTGTCAGCAGGACAAAATTCTACTGTGAAAACTTGTTGTTCAACCCACTACAACCCTCTGATGCTTGCTCATTTACATGTATACACACCTGTGTATGAAAATATGTTGCTGTTGAAGCACCTAAATCAGATCAATAAATTTACCATCCTAATTAACTAATTGCAAATCTTCAAAGTTCATCCCGTAGCAAAATGTTGCCACAACTATCAAGAAAAAATATTATAAAATCAAAGCTGCCTTCATGCACAAATGGGTGGACCATGTTACTATTCAATCATCAAGCAAACAATCGATCAGTAGCTAACAATCGATATTCAATATGATCTTGCATCTGATATCTCTCACACAACTTATTTAAGGATAGATATCGGGATAGCTTATCTTGTTTTAAATAAAAATTATTGCTTTTATAGTCCACAAGTTACAAATAATGTTGTGGGTATGTGAGAAAGCTTGCCAGTAGCTTCTCGTGGGTCGGTGGTTCTTTCCGGGGTTTTCCGGGTTCTTCCTCCACCATTAATACTGGCTGCCATGTATAGCCTATCGTGTGCTGAAAAATGGCATTAAACCCTACAACAACAACAACAACAACAAATAATGTTTATATCTCAAGCAAACCTTTTATGAGTCCTTACAAAGGGTACAATTATGTTTCACCTACATACTTTGTGCATAGCATATAATAATAATTCAACTGTCATAGACATACGTGAAATTGGCATGGATTAGGGTACAATAAGTGAATCAATTATAGTGACCATACAATCAGAGTAACTTGAACAAATGCATTAGTTTCACTATATTTTTTATACATGTTCAAATGCTGTGACAAAAAGATTCCAATATACATTCATTGGTCCTATTCATGTAGGTTCTGTAATCACACAGTATTTACAATTTCTGTACTAAATAAATCATTATGCCATCTACCAGTCATTTATAGTGGTAGTGATAAGTATTTGATCTTAACTAATTGCAAAGGCTCTCAATAATGTTTCTTTTTTCTATAAATTGACAACAAAAGAACGAATCAATAGAAAATTTCACATTTCCTCATCTCTTACTCACTATCCAAACACTGACCCAAGCATATGTCAGATGTCCAAATTTCATATCTCTTGGTTGAATAAAGTCAAGCTGATGATGGTTTTCCATAATTCAACCCTAGTCACATGATCACTTGCTGTCAAAACTGTGGTAGACAATAAGGGTCACGGCACTGAAACCTTAGGTTATTCCAGAATGTTGCAATCATTGATTATTTATTCTATCTACAGATATAAAAATATGTCTGTAATATACAGTTTGATTTCAAGTATAAACACTGGTACATGGATGGATAATGCGAAAGTATGGGGGTTTGTTGTACTAGATTAAAATAACATTGATCCACATGCCATTTCTTTTGAAATCCTGGATCAAATACTTTCTTTTCTTTTGTAACATTTTTCATTTTAGTTTAAGTAGTTTAGTGATAAATTATGAAAGAACAACCTGAAAATGAGATTCAACTTTTTTGTTGCTATTTCTACTGACTTCCATATTTCCTTACATGTGGATAGTCTTCCATAACTGGACAAGTGAGACTTTATTGCAAATATATATATAGCTGTATTTCGTTCATAACACACCTGCGCACATGCTGTCTTTTTACCCTGATTCTTTTTATCAGTCTTTCAATCTGCATTCTCCAAGCTTTCTGATGCTTCTTCTAAATTCAGTTTTGAATTTTTTTGTTGTTATCAACTAATGAATGTTTTACTTTTACTTGTAGCTCATGTTTTGTGCTGTTTTAAGCAACTACCGTAATCACAACCTGTGTTCTCTCTCTCTCTCATACACACACATGCACACACACACACACACACACACACACTCATACAAACATATAAATGCAGTACAGAAAAGTTCTATTATAAAAAACTGCATTTACAACTGATGCCACTTGTCTGTAAATGATCAACCTACATCATAAGATTGCACAGACTTTGCATGCTCTTTGAATTCCTTGGTCCAGACTTACTCAGTGTCATATATACCATTTAAACTTGCGGTCTTACTTATGGTGTAATGACAATGAAGTTTCTAGACAAGAATAAACAATCAAAGTAAAATGTCTTGAGAGTGTAAACATTTCTATGAAAATATCAAACTGGAGAGTCACTATGATAATTGTTGATAAATATTTTAAAATATGTCACGTTTCCGATGCTACGGCCCTGGATGGCAAGTGGTCTAAGTCATTTTATAAGTTTGACGAAATTCATTGTTTATGGTTTTCGTTCATTATTTGTTGCTACAGTTTGTTGTTTATGTTTTACCATTTTGTGTTTATTATTCAACGTGTTTATTCATCTTTCATGTACCTATTTTCTTACTGTTTTTTTTATTATAAATTATTCCATTTGCATTTCTTAGGTCTGTATACAAGATTATTCCCCTTGCATTTCAATGGAATAATAGACAGCTTAGGTCTGTTTACAAGGTTATTCCATTTGCATTTCAGTGGAATAATAAATTACCAAGGATCTGCATACAAGGATAGTCCATTTGCATTTTGATGGAATAATGCACGATATAGGGTCTGCATACAAGGTTATCCCATTTGCATTTCAACTGAAGAATACATTACTTGGGCTCTGCATACAAGGTTATTCCACTTGCATTTCAATGGTGGAATTCATTACTTAGGGTCTGCATACAAGGTTATTCCACTTGCATTTCAATGGTGGAACTCATTACTGAGGGTCTGCATACAAGGTTATTCCACTTGCATTTCAATGGTGGAATTCATTACTTAGGGTCTGCATACAAGGTTATTCCACTTGAATTTCAATGGTGGAATTCATTACTGAGGGTCTGCATACAAGGTTATTCCACTTGCATTTCAATGGTGGAATTCATTACTGAGGGTCTACATACAAGGTTATTCCACTTGCATTTCAATGGTGGAATTCATTACTGAGGGTCTGCATACAAGGTTATTCCACTTGCATTTCAATGGTGGAATTCATTACTGAGGGTCTGCATACAAGGTTATTCCACTTGCATTTCAATGGTGGAATTCATTACTGAGGGTCTGCATACAAGGTTATTCCACTTGCATTTCAATGGTGGAATTCATTACTGAGGGTCTACATACAAGGTTATTCCACTTGCATTTCAATGGTGGAATTCATTACTGAGGGTCTGCATACAAGGTTATTCCACTTGAATTTCAATGGTGGAATTCATTACTGAGGGTCTGCATACAAGGTTATTCCACTTGCATTTCAATGGTGGAATTCATTACTGAGGGTCTGCATACAAGGTTATTCCACTTGAATTTCAATGGTGGAATTCATTACTGAGGGTCTGCATACAAGGTTATTCCACTTGCATTTCAATGGTGGAATTCATTACTGAGGGTCTGCATACAAGGTTATTCCACTTGCATTTCAATGGTGGAATTCATTACTGAGGGTCTGCATACAAGGTTATTCCACTTGCATTTCAATGGTGGAATTCATTACTGAGGGTCTGCATACAAGGTTATTCCACTTGCATTTCAATGGTGGAATTCATTACTGAGGGTCTGCATACAAGGTTATTCCACTTGCATTTCAATGGTGGAATTCATTACTGAGGGTCTGCATACAAGGTTATTCCACTTGAATTTCAGTGGTGGAATTCATTACTGAGGGTCTGCATACAAGGTTATTCCACTTGCATTTCAATGGTGGAATTCATTACTGAGGGTCTGCATACAAGGTTATTCCACTTGAATTTCAATGGTGGAATTCATTACTGAGGGTCTGCATACAAGGTTATTCCACTTGCATTTCAATGGTGGAATTCATTACTTAGGGTCTGCATACAAGGTTATTCCACTTGAATTTCAATGGTGGAATTCATTACTGAGGGTCTGCATACAAGGTTATTCCACTTGCATTTCAATGGTGGAATTCATTACTGAGGGTCTGCATACAAGGTTATTCCACTTGCATTTCAATGGTGGAATTCATTACTGAGGGTCTGCATACAAGGTTATTCCACTTGCATTTCAATGGTGGAATTCATTACTGAGGGTCTGCATACAAGGTTATTCCACTTGCATTTCAATGGTGGAATTCATTACTGAGTGTCTGCATACAAGGTTATTCCACTTGCATTTCAATGGTGGAATTCATTACTTAGGGTCTGCATACAAGGTTATTCAACTTCAGCTTCAGCTTCACAAAAGTCTCTCTTTTATAGAATCTACCTTTACTGTAGCTAAGAAAGTAACAAAAATTTAACAATGAGTTTAATCTAAAAAACATTAATACTGACATCAATCTAGGGTGTGCACATACTGAAATGCTTTGTTCTTAAAATGACAATGCAGCTTACCTTTGCCTCTCTCAGGTTGACCCTCTTTTTCTGGCGTGCTGGTCTTCTCCCTACTCAGCCCTTGTTTCCACTTTGTGAGGGGTGAGGCAGGTACTCCTGTGTGCCATAAAAAATTTACATATTCATGAAGGATCAAATGACTCTTCAGGTAGAAAAACAACAATACAAGGTATCAACAAAAGCCTAGAAATTACATGTATGAAAAATATATCACTCACTAGTCACATTGCAATAACAAAGTTAGAGGTACTTTGCATAGGTATTTTATTAAGTTCAATTTCTTATTTGGCAAATAACAAATCCCTGCAGCATTGCCTTGCATGTTTGCACAGCAATTTGCCCACAAGATGCAGATAACTTTTCAGAATGAAGATTTATCTGTAGATAACAATAATACAATAAAAACAATGCTTACTCATTATGTTGGTTTGCATGGATGAACTTGAGAGTACATACAAGGGTCATAAATCTCTTTCCCCAAATGGTCAAAACATATTTCTGTCATATTGCTTCTATGGCTTTTACTTATATGATTGTTGGAAGTGTAAAAGACTTAAAATGTGTGCACTGCAATTCTAAGGGAGGTCAGTGAGTGTAACCCAGCAAGCAACATTATAAAATTCAGGATAATGAGAGTTATCAACTGATAAAAGCCAATAGAAAATGACTGGAAATTCAAAATTAAATTAAAGGAAATAAAATGTCTACTCTGAAGTACTTAAAACACTTGCGTACAAATAGAGCTGGTAGATTTAGTCTCACAACCTCCAAAACCGTCGGAGAGGTTGGTTGGTATATTATTCTTATTAGACCTTAATTATTAATGACTGTTAGAAGTATATATATAGTTACTGGAAGATGCACTATGATCTCAAAAGTTTGTTATTTTGTTACTTTTAACAAATGTGCTCTTCATTCTGGATTTGCTGCCAAGACTTTGAAAAACTGATACAGTAAAAGCATGTCACATTATTACAACCACACAGACATTACATTTTAAAAAATTCACCAAGTTTCAGTCTTTAAAATCCACAGGACAGTGGCACAGTCTCAACTAAATGGAGTCTTTGCTGCTCTAAATAGTTCAGTGGAGTGTTTTAAAGGTGATGCGAGTGTCATTAGAGTTCATTCTGCCATCAGAGACTAGATGGTACTACTGTCCAAACTTCCCAAAGATTTTGTTAACTTCTTCTCAGCATATAAAATGATCTTCCTGCTACTGCATTGCTGTGTGGGAATGGCAAAGATACAATGACCACACAAGATACAATGTTTAAACATGTTACTTTAAAGACTGAACTCTGCATTTGATCATTGTTGCTAGGTGGTGTTACTATGCTGATGGATGTGATACATGCCAGAATGTTATTATGGTGTTTGCAATATGTGCAAATAATATAATCCTCCATCCTTATAATAATAATAATAATAATAATAATAATGACCTTATTTAAAGAGGGTAACACAATTAGCTAAAAACTAATCTACCTTGAGGCCCTCATACAAAGGAATTCATTTATTTAAGCTGCATCTCTGAAGCCACTGGATATATTGGGTTTGGAAGAAGGAAATAGAGTGGGCATTTCTAATCTCAGCTGGAATACTATTCCAGAGCAGAGTTCCAGAGTATTGGAAACTTTTTTTAAATAACTCCTTATTTGGTTTGGGAATTTTATACTGCTTGGTTGACATGGATCGCAGGTGGGGAGTATTACCAGGTAGCCTATACTGGAATAGTGATTGTAAATATTCAGGAGCACTATTCTGAGATATCCTGTACATTAATTTGGCTTTTCTCAAACAGATTCGGTCTTTAATAGGTAATATTTTTAACCTACCAGCTAAACTTTCCTTGCTTTCTTTCTGGATTGATATTAGCCCAAATGCTCTTTTCTGAAGATGTGCCAGCTTTCCTATGTTTTTATCATTTGAATTACCCCATACTGTACTACAGTAGTCCAGATAGTGTTGTATGTAACTGTTATAAAATAGTTTCCTGTGCCTTTCAGGGAGAAAATGTCTTATCCTACTGAGAAGCCATAAACTTGAATTGACTTTTTTACTGGTATGTTTGATATGTTCAGTCCAAGATAGGTTATTATCTACCAGAACACCAAGTAGTCTATCATGACAGACAATTTGCAGATTTGTATCCTTCCATGTCAGACATAGTTCATCACTGTCAAGATTTGTCCTTCTTTGCCGTGTTGAGATAAGTAATATTTTAGTTTTACCAGTATTTACCACCATGCCATTACATGTGCACCAGTTTTCCAGTTTGTTTAGTGCATTCTGTAAAGAAATTTCGAGCTCATGCTTTGTGTTTTGGATGTCTGACAATGTTGTGTCATCTGCATAGAGATCTGTAGATGATATTGAGTCTCTTAGTGAAAGTGGTAGGTCATTAATAAATAAAATGAATAGTAGTGGACCTAGAATTGAGCCTTGTGGTACTCCATATCTAATTGTTTCAGGTTCAGACAGAACATTATTTATGTAAACATGTTGTGTTCTCTCATTTAAGTACGAAGTAAACCATCAAAGTGTTCTTTCATCACACTGGTAGATTTTCAGTTTCTTCAAAAGGATTTCATGATCCACCATGTCAAAAGCTTTCCTGAAATCTACAAATACAGTTCCTATTATTCTACCTTGGTCAAGTGCTTGAAGCATTTATCAGTTAGGGAGATCAAGGCAGTCTCACAGGAATGGTTCTGTCTACAGCTGTGCTTCACACAAAGTCAAAATTCATCAATCAGGCACTCTAACATTTAGTTTTGCTGGGTTTTGCTTGCTTCATCGATGACTCATCCTTTCATAAGTCAGAGCTGTGTTTTGACATTTTGGCTTTAAAATTAACCATCCATCCAGCTACTGAAATAATCATGTTTTGCATGTTAGAGATTTGACCTAAAAGACACATTTCCATACCAGGAACTACCCAACAGTCTTTAAGATGGCTTATATATTATCATTCAAGGCAACAAAGAATAAAAACTTTTGTTCTTTAACAGGCATTTCTTTTATTTAACAAGCTTCAAATGAATTGGGTTGTTCCATGTCCTGTATTCTACCTATGCGAATTAGCATATTGGAATCTCCCCAAAAGGCTTCTTATGAAAGCATCACCCTAGATATTGTCAGTCAATTAAAATATTTGTGCAGCCTATTATAACGGTTACTTGTCTCAGACAAATTTACATTTTTAATGACTTCGGTCTATGACAATCAACTACGTAAACTGCCTGTAGATAATACTTTTCTATGAGCATGAAGCATGACTGTTCATAAATGCTACAGACACATATCGGGTTTGAAGAAAGGTCTGTGTTTTTAGTATGACTACCACAAACCATGTTTTTTTTAAAACAGGACCTGGAAGTATAGAATAATGTTTTTGCATGACAAATAGTGTTCAGTCAGCTATGCAGGATGATTCTCTCTTTCATAAGGCCTGCATTTATGTTTGCCTATAAAGGAATAAATGTTCATGCTGAGCTTAAATCTAAGATAAAAATCTTAAACTAAAAAGCCTAAACATTAACCTGTAGATGTCCACACATACACTGCCATGACTGATTCTGCTTGACAATAAAGGTATATCTATTCCTACAAAAACAGAACCCTTAATTCCTTTGATATTTTTGGTCAAAACAATAACCATAAATAGAAACTGTCCTCACAAATAATCTTCATTTCTCTTTTCTTTTCTTCAACATTTTTCACTGTTTACAGTTGAATAAACTAGCTTCTTCTTGTCAATATTCTGTGTTTCACACAAAGAAAATACTAAGAAAATATATTCTATGTACCAGTCAATCATACCAGGTGCTTCAGTACTTTTCTCCCAACCTAGGTGGGATGTTAGGAAGAGAAAGAAAGAAAGCAGCCAAATGTCCTGAGAAATCTGGCTTGTGGGAAAAGATATCTCTTTCCAATGACTGTTACAGATGGTATATAAACAAGACTACCCATTTAATTTTAGTAACAATAACAGTGAACTAATTACTTTCACCCCCCAGTTAATTTTTTTTTTCCAACTTAGCAATAGCACAGACAAAAACCACTTGCATGAACAATATGCTGAACTGGCATGGTGTCAGTGATTTTTGGAGGAAATACTTATTATATGTCTTTTGTGGTTAAGAAGATGTTTACCTTTCTTCGATGTATGTATGGATGGATGGATGGATGGGTGGGTGGGTGGGTGGGTGGGTGGGTGAATGGATGGATGGATGGATAATGTTGCAATTCTTTCCAACACTGTTCCTGGGAGCCACAAAACTGACCCATGTTTTAACTGAGGAAGCCTTATATTGTGAGATGTTCCAACAAGATGATAACAGTGCATAAACAGTATCCTATTGTATTTAATTATGTGGAATGAAATACAAGTGATTCTCTTCAGCTTAGAACTGAGAAGATTTTAAGTAAATTATGTAACAATGACAAAGCAAAATTCAACCAACTGAATGGGATGCATGACCATACTTGCATTACAAGAGTGCTGCAGTACAATAAGGGGCTTTATAGTGTACACAGATATACAGGCAAACTGAAATAGACCTAGATCATAAGAATCTTCCCCAAGTATGTTGGTAGTATGGGGAAATCTAACCCAAGGGGGCAAGATTTATATCAGTGAAGAAGCCTGCCAAGTCACTGATACAAAATCTTACTCCTGAGGGTTCGAGTTCACAATCATGCACACACAAAGACACACTGCCATCCTAGTGGCCATACTAGATGCCAGATTAGCATCATTTTCATTTTGGATCACCAAGACATCATAAATTATCTTCTGGTGACCATCCATCCAGAAGCAGCAGCAATAACAAGATTTTCAACATGGCTGCCATGGTGACCATATTTTCATTTATGACCCACTAATCACTAAAAGAAGCATTTTGGTCAGAACTAAATGACATTTTGACTTACCATCAATAACAAGATTTTCAAGACAGCTACTGTGGTGACTGCATTAGATGTTTGATTAGCACCATTTTCATTTAGATCCAACTAGACATCACATGAAGTCTATTGGTAAAAGAACCAAATCAATATGATGATCCATCCAGGAACAGTATTGATAACATGATTTTCAGGATGGCAACCATGGTGGCCATATTGGATGTGAGATTCAGGAAGAGCAGCAAAAAGATTTCAAGATGGCTACTGTATTGGCCATATTGGATCTTGAAGCAGCTGCATCTTCATTCAAAGCCAACTATATCTTCTCATGAATGTGTGTGTAAAGTGTCTTGTCTTGAATGTGTGTGTAAAGTTTCTTGTCATAAATGTATCTATCAAGTTTCCTGTCATGAATGTGTGTGTAAAGTATCTTGTCATGAATGTGTATGTAAAAAGTTTCTTGTCATGAATGTATGTCAAGTTTCCTGTCATGTGTGTGTAAAGTATCTTTTCATGAATGTGTGTGTAAAGTTTCCTTTCATGAATGTGTGTCAAGTTTCTTATCATGAATGTGTGTGTAAAATTTCTTGTCATGAACATATGTGTAATGTTTCTTGTTATGAATGTATGTGTGTACAGTTTCTTGTCATGAATGTGTGTGTAATGTTTCTTGTCATGAATGTATGTGTGTAAAGTTTCTTATCATGAATGTCTGTAAAGTTTCTTGTCATGAATGTGTGTGTCAAGTTTCTTGTCATGAATGTGTCAAGTTTCTTGTCATGAATGTGTGTGTAAAGTTTCTTTTCATGAATGTGTGTGTCAGGTTTCTTGTCATTAAAGTGTGTGTAAAGTTTCCTGTCATAAATGTGTGTGTAAAATTTATTTTCATGAATGTGTGTGTCAAGTTTTTTGTCATGATTGTGTGTAAAGTTTCCTGTCATAAATGTGTGTAAAGTTTCTTGTCATGAATGTGTGTGTCAAGTTTCTTATGAATGTGTGTGTAAAGTTTCTTGTCATGAATGTGTGTCAAATTTCTTGTCATGAATTTGTGTGTAAAGTTTCTTGTCATGAATGTATGTCAAGTTTCTTATCATGAATGTGCATGTCAAGTTTCTTATCATGAATGTGTGTGTTTAAAGTTTTGTGGCAATTCTCCAAAAACCTTATGAGGAGTAGCAATGACAAACTTATCCTTAAAAAATGAATGGATGACCGAAAACAGGCCAGTCCATAAGCACTACTGGTCTATGACCAGTAGAGCTAATATAAATGAAATAAATACTATTGATAAATTAGATATACAAGTAAATTTATAAAATTAAATTCCACATACCCCACCAGAGTGTGAAGTAGAACGTTGACCTGGAATGGTTAATGTACGTGTTGGCAGCTGGATGGACATGAAGCAGAAAATCACAAATTTCAATTATTAAGTGGTAGTCAGGTGGGGAACCAATCATAGCATGAATGATATACAGAGCCCTCTGGCTTATATGGACTGGTAATGCAGCTTTACTGTCCTGTATACGCTCCTGTGGTAGAAAGAAAAGAAAAAAAGGAGGATATATGGCAGACAATACTGAAAAAGTCTCACTATAAATGGCTTATTTTGGTCATCTTGACGTCATCCATATATTCTCATCATATTCGTGAAACATTCCATGGAAATGCAAGTTATGTGATATCTGTCAAGGTCTACGGCTATAATTCAGAAGAAAAAAAAACAATGTGCTTATATACTGAAAAGAAGTTTATGTTCTCAATTGTGTATCTTTTGTGCATTTCAATATATTCTCATGTCATTGTTTCCAATTAAGCTGACAACTCTGAAACATATTTTCCCAAACGTTATTACAAGTTATTTTAGATTCAGATGGGTCAACGTTATATCTATATATGATTACATGCTCCATTACTTGTCATTACCTTATTTGATGCTACCATCCAAGGTGTACAGAGGTGCATTTCTGATGTGAAATCGTGGATGACATGTAACAAGCTGCTGATGAATGATGATAAAACTGAGGCCATTCTGATCACAACACAAAGACTTTCTCATTCACATCCTTTACCTCAAACAAAAAATATCAGCAACACCAACATTAAATTCACACAATCAGTATGAAACCTACGTGTTACTCTGGACAGTACTCTCACATTGCACCAACATGTCATGAACATATGCAAGGCTGCATATCTTGAGCTGAGATGCATCAGCTCAATTCGCAAATATCTTTCAGCTGATGCCACTAAAACACTTGTGTGTTCATTAGAACTTTCAAGACTGGACTATTGTAACTCAATTCTGTCTGGTTCATCTCAATATCTGCTCCAGAAACTTCAAAAAGTTCAAAACACAGCTGCTCGGATCATACTTAGAGTACCACGGTCAGAGCACACCTCCCCACTGCTCTGTACCCTAACACTGGCTATCCATTCGATCCAGAATCAAACACAAAATTTGTTCTCTGTGCTATGTTTTACTGTCAGACTCTAGTCCAACATACCTATCCAACCTCACCCATGTGTAATAATAATAATAATAATAATAATAAATAATAATAATAATAATGACCTTATTTAAAGAGGGTAACACAATTAGCTAAAACTAATCCACCTTGAGGCCCTCATACAAAGGAATTCATTTATTTAAGCTGCATCTCTGAAGCCACTGGATATATTGGGTTTGGAAGAAGGAAATAGAGTGGGCATTTCTAATCTCAACTGAAATACTATTCCAGAGCAGAGTTCCAGAGTATTGGAAACTTTTTTTAAATAACTCCTTATTTGGTTTGGGAATTTTATACTGTTTGGTAGACATGGATCGCAGGTGGGGAGTATTACCAGGTAGCCTATACTGAAATAGTGATTGTAAATATTCAGGAGCACTATTATGAGATATCCTGTATATTGATTTGGCTTTTCTCAAACAGATTCAGTCTTTAATAGGTAATATTTTTAACCTACCAGCTAAACTTTCCTTGCTTTCTTTCTGGATTGATATTAGCCCAAATGCTCTTTTCTGAAGATGTGCCAGCTCTGCAATGTTTTTATCATTTGATTCAGTCTTTAATAGGTAATATTTTTAACCTACCAGCTAAACTTTCCTTGCTTTCTTTCTGGATTGATATTAGCCCAAATGCTCTTTTCTGAAGATGTGCCAGCTCTGCAATGTTTTTATCATTTGAATTACCCCATACTGTACTACAGTAGTCCAAATAGGGTTGTATGTAACTGTTATAAAATAGTTTTCTGTGCCTTTCAGGGAGAAAATGTCTTATCCTACTGAGAAGCCATAAACTTGAATTGACTTTTTTACTGATATGTTTGATATGTTCAGTCCATGATAGGTTATTATCTACCAGAACACCAAGTAGTCTATCATGACAGACCATTTGCAGATTTGTATCCTTCCATGTCAGACATAGTTCATCACTATCAAGATTTGTCCTTCTTTGCCGTGTTGAGATAAGTAATATTTTAGTTTTACCAGTATTTACCACCATGCCATTACATGTGCACCAGTTTTCCAGTTTGTTTAGTGCATTCTGTAAAGAAATTTCGAGCTCATGCTTTGTGTTTTGTATGTCTGACAATGTTGTGTCATCTGCATAGAGATCTGTAGATGATATTGAGTCTCTTAGTAAAAGTGGTAGGTCATTAATAAATAAAATGAATAGTAATGGACCTAGAATTGAGCCTTGTGGTACTTCATATCTAATTGTTTTAGGTTCAGACAGAACATTTTTTATGTAAACATGTTGTGTTCTCTCATTTAAGTAAGAAGTAAACCATCTAATTGTTCTTTCATCACACTGGTAGATTTTCAGTTTCTTCAAAAGGATTTCATGATCCACCATGTCAAAAGCTTTCCTGAAATCTACAAACACAGTTCCTATTATTCTAAGTTGGTCAAGTGCTTGAAGCCATTTATCAGTTAGGGAGATCAAGGCAGTCTCACAGGAATGGTTCTGTCTAAAGCCTGATTGATTAGGGTGTAACAGCAAGTGTTTGGTTAAATATGACATGAATGAGTCTTGGACATGTTTTTAAATCAATTTTGACATTTTTGGTAATATTGAGATTGGTCAGTAGTTATCAGCATCATCCTTAGAACCAGATTTGTGAATAGGAGTTACTTTTGCAGTTTTCCATATTTTGGGGACAGATGAGGTTGCAATACTTAAATTAATTATGAATGTTATGCTATCTACAATAGCAAAGGCAGAAGATTTAATGAGTCGTGGACCAATCTGATCAAGTCCTGTAGCTTTCCTGGTATCAAGTTCACTGAGACATTTTTTAACAAAGTTTTTTGACACTGGTGGGATAGAGAAACATACCTCCTTAGAGATTTTGCTGCTGCATAACTTTTTCAGTTCATTAAAGTTGTTTTCTATCACTGGTTCTTTTAACTTTGTGGTAATGTTGGTGAAAAAATCATTGAAAACATTTGCAATGTCAGTTTCATCAGTGACTATGATGTCATTTACCAGAAGTGAGTGAATTTTATTTGTCTGTTTTTTGTGCGTTCCTCCAGTGAGTTCATTGAAGACTTTCCAAATGGAGTTTGAGTTGCTCTTTTTGTTTTCAAGCAATGATTGATAATAAGTTTTTTTAGCTTTTTTAATCATACTTGTTATTTTATTTCTCCATACTTTATATTGTGCATGGTTTTCCATAGCCTTGAATTTGTCTCGTGTTTTCATAGCATCTAGGATTTCAGTAGTAAGCCAATTAGGTTGAATTTCAGTCTTTACTCGATGTACTTTCAATGGTGCATGCTTAGATACTACATCCATGAATAAGTCAGTCCACACCCTCATGGCTTCATCTATGTCATCCAAATTTTGGATCATATCCCATGGAACTTTATATAGGTCATTGAGAAATTGTTCTTCATTACAATTTTTGAACGATCTGTAAGTGATCGTTTTATGTGCATTTTTCTTATTTTTCTTGCATTTAACCTTTCTTGTCAAAAAAGGTAAGATAGTGGTCACTAAGACTAACATTCCGTACATTAACACAAGCCACATTGTCTGGTAGGTTGGTATAAATGTGATCAATAAGAGTGCTCGATTTTTCTGTTACCCTTGTAGGCTCATTTACCAGCTGGTCTAGGCCTAATGATTCAATAAATTCCATCCAGTTGTTCCTTATTTCAGTATTGAGAAGGTCCTTATTTATATCTCCAAGTATATCTATTTCTTTCTCCTGTGCTAGAACATTTTTCATTTGTTTCAAAAAGTTATCATTCCAAAATGCTTTGGAGGAAGGTGGCCTATAAATGAAACCAGCTAGGAAAGATTTTGCATTATTTTGAAAATTTCCACCCAGATACTCTCAATTTCATGTGACTCCAAGTCAAGTCACCTTTTTACATTTACATCTTCCCTAATGTATACAACAAGACCCCCCCCCCCAGCTGTCTCTCTGTCCCTACGTAATGGTTTATTGTAGCCTTGACAGTGAAATAGATCATCATTGTGGTTAGCATTTAATTTGGTTTCAGTGAGTCCTAAAACATGTATATTATTTTCCTTGGAAGACAACATTAACTTAATCTGGTCTATCTTTCCCACTATACCTTGTACATTTAAGTGACCTATGTTAAAACCTTTTGTATTTAGTTTCACACCAGCATGATACTTACGCTCCTCTTCTGACAATTGTATACTCATTATTCCCACTATGAAAACAAAGTCATATGCACAGCGTTCTTTTGCATACCAGGACCCAGCAACATGGAATGAATTGCCCACTGAACTTAGACACAAAGACACAGTGATCCCATTCAAGAGTGCTCTCAAAACTAACTTATTTCGACTGCAAGAACAAACTTAAAGACCTAATAATGTTTCCTAGCTTAAATATTCTCAGCATGTTTTTTATGTTTTCTAATTTCATGGTGTTTGTTTTTGTAATCATATCATTATATGTTTTTTATCTTATATGTGTTGTTTAATGGTGTAAAATGCTTAGAGCTTCTAAAGATTAGGTGCTATACAAAGTCCTCATTATTATTATTATTATTATTATCTATTAAATATTGTCTCTGTTGGATTTATTTTAGCAGAAGTTTTAAGGCCACTGACCTAGCAATTTGGAATTGACAAGTGTTTAGTACTTTAGAAAATGAAACATATTCAAGTACTTGGATGGAGAATCTTTTTCTTTCAAACTATAAATATCAGGCATAAATCCTTTCCTATCCATAGATGATATACCAGTGTCAACTTTCAACTTTTACATTATTCCAGAGAGTCTGTTTCTGGATCAAATAATATTTTCTGTGTTGTAAAGAAAACATCATGTTACTGGTGTCTGCTTATAAAAATATGTTTGCATTGTATTCCTAAACTGAATGTGCTGCATATTTCCTTGAAGAAGGTATTCCTGCCAATTTCCTTCACTATTCTTAACATGGAGGATTCCAATTATGACCAATATCATCATTTTAGAAAATCATTTTACCCACTATGCTTGGATGTATAGATCTATATCTATCATTTTCAATATATTTTTCCCATTAGCACATATATACCTCTACACAGTGATTCTTGGCATCATATCCAACTTAGATCTAAGAACAAACTGGAAGATTTTTAAAGCTTCTTTAATAATTGCAACTGAAGGAAATGGAAAGACTATCAGAGGGAATATTAGATTTGTTATCAAAATTTGTTAGCTACAAATATTTCTCGAATCAATGAAAGGCTTAAAAAAAATTTAAGGCATGTCTTTCAGTTTGGAGTTGAAGTCCAGTTCATACAGGAGATCTGAAATTTAGAACTTTGGGAAGTCAGTCTGGATTGTATACCAGAATAAAATTTTACCGTAATTCCACTAAGTCCAAAACAAATTTTTTATTAACAAATCAGTGAAACACCAGAAATTTCTTAAAATCCTCAAAAACGTTGACCATGGTAGTAAAGTTTATTTCCGAACTATCAAGAAATACAGTAGCATCTTAGGCCAATAATGTTCATTTGGATTCATTTTCATAAAGTTTATACCCTTTGATATCAACATTTTTTTTCCTAATAGCACAGAATTGGAATTATATTGCCAGTATGATTTAATATTAAGATAATAGGGGCAACTTTATCTAAGGGAAAATGTAATTTTCTGATAAATAATAATAGTTTGATTTACAGTGTTATATATGTTTAATTTGCACTGTTTGCATACCTGTCAACTCTCATGTCGGGAGAAGAAAAAAATCCCAAATTTTGGGGTCATTCCATGCCTACCTCCCGATTTCATTACACCCAATTTTGCAAAGAACTCCTGATTATTACATTATGTCTGTCGATTTTCATTTCTCCTATAAAAAATCCTACATGTTCAATGTTATAACCCACGATATTGTTGTGATGAAATAATTATTATCACACTACAAAGAATTTTTTCTTTGTAACCTGAAGTCAAGAAAAGGACTATATGACCTTGATTTTCCAGAAAATATTTTTTTTGTGCTTAAAGATAACAGCAGAAAAACTTGTATTATTCTTGTACCCAGTGTTTCATTTGAGCAGGAATTTTATTTATGCCGATTATTCATTGGAAATACAGAATGCTCATCAAAACATCATTCTTGGAAACAGAGACTTGAATTTCTTGTGAAATTTCAAACAGGGACATATTCTTGGATTGTATTATTGTAATTCAACAAAAGACTTGGCATATCACCACTACATGGGCCACCACAGGACAGGCACATCGACACTTCCAGCATTGGATTTAATTTGGATTTCCACTAAAGTTTATTCGGAACTTTAATCATCAGGACTTGTATTTGCATATCTAAAATTAATTGGGATTTAATTTACAATGTTATAAGAACCTTTATAACATGTTCACTTAGTATTCTAGTGAAATAAATTATTTTTTAAATTTTACATGGCTTGTTCATTTTCACTCTTCTCTATTACTTACGTTAAGACCATGAATTCGTAATAACAGCTTTTAGCATTAGTGTAAAAAAAGATGGATCTAATTCATAAGATCTAGGTCAATAATAAGAAACTCCAAACAAAAAGATACAATTTAGACCATTGAAAACCTTTTCAAAATCAGCCAAGGAAAGAACAATGAGAAAAGTGATCTGCCCTGGGACAAAGACTCTGGCTGATTTAAAACATAAATATGCAAGGAAGAAACATCATTTTCATCACTAACCTGGTAGATCTTGAATATTTTTCTGACAATATTGATGACTTGGTATTGCTTGACGTTGAAAGTCTGATGTGGGTGATCTTCCCTGACTAAACTCTCTAGTCCTTGAAAAACAAAGTCTGCCAATTCCTCCTTCTGCCACAGTTGCCAGTTTAGAAGGAGCTGCTCGATGATAGAAGCATCTCGTATCAAGGCCTCAGACTTTGGGCGAAGGACAAGGCCTCCAGACTGAGGGTCGATTTTGAATAACGATTCCGTTGTGCTGGCATCCATCAACACCTAAAACAAAGACATTCACAAATATTTTGATTCATATTCAGTCTGTAGCAGTATTTACAATTTTCTTGCAAAAGAGAACATTTTCACTTTATTGTAAATGATCTAATGAAATTCAATAAACAACAGATTTAATGAACAAATTGTCTACGTCAATATTTACAATTAGCAATACAGATTTTCTACAGAATGACCTACCGTCACAGTGAACTGAAGACATTTATACTAAAAAATTCTTTTTTTTTAAAACTTTAAAATTATTGAGATTTGTAAGGATTTAACATGTGTTACATTTATCTTTTATATTATATACCATTAACAGAATTTATACCTCTTTATGTTTCATACTGGAATTTTAACTTCTTGTACTTCATGTAAGCATTTATTTGGCAGGGGTTATAGCTTATATGCAAATCATTTTTACAATGTCATACTTTATATTAAGTTGGCACAATATAGCCACTATTGTGCTGTGATACTGTAAATTGCTACTACAACTTCTACAAGTGATTCAAAACTCAATTTCCAGTACTCAATGCAATCATTTTAAACTTCTATAGCTAAAATGGTTGTATGTATTGATTCTTCATTTGGTTTATCATCCAAAATTGAAGAACATTTCTTTAACTTATTCTGGCAAAATACCCCTCCAATATCTGTTCTCATATTGACCTTTCATATCCAACAAGCTTGATATTCAACTTTCTTTACATTATGAGATCAACTAATTCTTGTTAAAGACTGAGTACCCTTCAAACGGATAATAGCCTCAATATTTGAACTGTTCACCCCAAAATCAACACATTATAAGACTTTATTTTAGGATAGGCTGTGAATTATTGGATTTTCCAGGAGAAATAAATTTGATAATTTGCTGGAGTGGAATACCAGGAATATTTTTTTCTCTGTGCTGTCATCAGACATTAATAACATTATCACCAAGATGTCTGAACTATTTTTAGAAGCTTACATGATCTAGTGTAAATATGGCCACCATGCATGGAAATGAACCAAGTTCAATTCCACTTTGTGCAATTTTTCTTCAATTCTTGTTTCTTATGTGCTGCTTTACATTGAGTTGTGAAGTAGAATTGTTCCTACTGATATTTCCTGTGCCAATATACACATCCAAAGGAAGACACATTTGCATGTGCCACAACTTGAGAGCAAGAACAGGATTCTACATAGCTGTTGCTCTTGACCAGTCTATGGAAGACAGCAAGCAAATGATGACTATTTCGTTACCAATGGATGGTAACTTATTTTTGGTTGTGTCAAGAGGACCAACAAACCATCTGATCTAAACTGAAAATAGTTTGGGTCAACAGAAAGGGCATGTAGCTCACTTACTCTGCATGCAGAAAAATGTCTACCAAGATGTTGAAATGTGTCCGATATCATGGAGCAGTAGCCTTTGATAGTAATTGCAGCCAACTGTTTTTCCTCAAATAGCCAGAGAAAAATGTTGGCCAGTTGAGGGATTGAAGCACTCAGAGGGACGATGTTATTGGTATGATACCACTCCCTGAAAACATGCCATTTTCCCTCATAAACCTTGAGAATGGAAGGCCTTCTTGCTCTCGGGATTCTCTCCACAACTGAAGGTCAAAATTGTTTGCCTCGCCCTTATAAGAGCCAAGCAGGCAGAAGATGGTCCAGGCAGGGATGGAACACCCCTGACCCTGGTTGCTTGAGAAGATTCGGGATGGCCAGATTCTTCCAGGGTAGATAAATCATTAGATCAATTAGACTGGTAACTCACGACTTGTCCCATCTGAGAGGGGCTATCAGAATCATCCATATTTCTGACCCCATAACATCTGGATTATTTTTTTATCTGGACCATGAGAGGGTAAGCAAATGCCCACAACCCATCCTAAAAGACTGACAGGGCAAGAGTTACTGGTCTTTGTCTATATGAGATAGACAGAAAAAGACATTTTTCATCTTTTAGTAGGGCTGGATTCACGAGGTGGCAAGTTAATATTCCTAACATAATGTGATTGGGGTATTTATTAGAAGGAGAAATACATCCATTATTCACTCATTTAAGGCAAAATATCCTCTATATAAAACAACAGAATTGTCTACAGTATATATACCTTACCACATGACATAAGTATACACAATGTCGGACTCACCTAAACATTTTAATCTGCCCTAAGATCAGGTGGCTCATTATCAAGGCTGCTCATGGTGGCCTTCCCCTTATAATATTACCTAAAATCTCATGGATATTTGCTCTTTGGGCAGATTGCCAGATGGGCAGTCTGACATTGGGTACACAGCAATTTATTCTTATAAATGCAATAACCTCTCATACTTTGCCATTTCATTATAACATCTGAATCATTATCTTATTTCTATATGTCTGACGATATCAGAAAACAAAGTATGATACACTTAAACCATATGAGTGCAAACACATAACACCATTACATAATTTTTCCAGTGCAACATACAACCATTTGCTATATTTCAAACAATTTTGTCCATTTAAAGACATTTTTATTGCATGCAACAAATAACATAAAACTAAGAATTTTAAACTGAAATTTTCATTCCATTTACATTGGTGAATTTGTTTTTACAAAATGTATATTCACATCCTTATTTATGCAAATTACCAACCCGTTTCTTAATCCCTTTTTCTTAATTAGAAATTAAAAAACTGCAATTATTGCCTTTTGCAAAATCCCTGTCCTTTTTATTGCATATTTCAAACCAACCAACCAACACACTCCTTGGATTTACCCCCTCATACCCAAAAGAGACCAATCAGTCATAATGCAAAATCCACCAACTATATATATGATGCTTTTTCTTAAAATAATTTCATATGTGAAGTATGGTCAGCAAAAAAAAATTATTAAATCTTTGTACATTTGATTTCTGATCCCATCACAGGGGCCCAACAGGCAGGGGCCAAGGAAGACACTTTTTGCAGATGGGTATCCTGGGCAACAAATCAAAAAAGCTTCTTGAAATTCTATCCAGCACTTTACAAGATATAGTAACAAACAGACAGGTGGACAGAATGCAGGTATCACGAACTCCACACAATTGTTTTCAAAAACTGTATGTTTGGGCATGGAACTGGAAAAACCCACTCTCACTACTAGAATTCACAATTTTACCATTATTATTACTTTTTTATTATATAAACCTTTTACAAAATGATACAATCTTTAGCTCTTTTTGCTTATCCTGTGGAACTACATAGTGTGACCCCACTATAGCACGCTGTTATAACACAAATTTGGAAATAACAAGATTGTGGCGTGGTTCCTGAAATTTCATATGCAAATATATTTCTCATGCATGAAAAAATATTTTTCCTTCTCAAAAGTACAAAAATAATGTGCAAAAAGTTTAACATTTGAGGAAGAGATCACGTGTGAGTTCTAATATAAGATGATTGTGGTGAGACTCTTGAAATTTCATATACATGTATTTTTCTCATACGTGAAAACAAAAATTGTTCTTTTCAAAGGTATGAAAAATAATATTAAAAAGTATATTCAGGGATAACATATGGCTTTGCCAAAGTTGCAAATTGCAATTCTTTTTCCTTACTGGTGACAAAATATATGATCTGGCAATTATTTTTCTTTTCGTGACAACGTTGTTGGTTGTTTAAACTTGCATACACAATCTTGAGTTGGGAGTGGAGAAATTCAAAGGCACCGTGAAAGGAAGCTGCAAACTTTGATATAAAATGGATTGGAATCTATCTACTGTTACATAAACAAATCCTTTGCTCATATTGACCAACCATCTTAACAGTGCATTGATATATCATAATTCACATATGCTGACATCTGACCTGAGTACAATATGCTATGATAGACCTGCTACTGGACTGGTTACAATTGACCAACCTTTGAAGGCAGGAATAGGAAGATGGGAATAGCTACAATCAACCAAATGAAATCTAATCCATTTTTTGTAAAAATGTACCCAGAAAAAATAATTTTGCTGAAACTTAAAACTGATTAGCTTTGAAGCACCAATCATTCTGTATATATACTAAGCAAATGAAAATTATTTCAGTCTCAATCAATGTTCTACACTTATCTGATGTTGACACCACAATAACAAATTGACATTTGTTTGATCCTCCAACTTTGTCCTTTAGCTGTGACTTCAGTAACACATGCACCTTTCATCGAAGCAAGCCAACTACAACCTTCAAAAAAGACAAATCACCTTTCATCTATGGAAGTCAGCACCAAATTTAAATAAGAGCAATGGAATCTGACGGATTGTCACATTTTCCAAAGTGACTGAAAGATGTATATTGTGCCCTGCAGTTTCCTTTTTGCAGGAAAAATATTTATGCATACAACTGCTACCAATGGCAGCATAAAATGCAAATTAAATTCCAATCTTTTGAAACCACAGATATCTGGCCGTCAAGTTAATTGAACGTGTTAAACTTTGTTCACATTTTTAATTTCACTCTGAATAGCCTCATCCCCTGCTTAGCCCCGGCAAGATCATAGCTGTCTATGGCTGTCCACAATCTAGGCCAATTTAAGTACAGGTACACACTGCATGTAAATAACTACAGCTACATGCTACAGGTGAAAATATCACAGTGAATTGTTTAGTGACAAAAATGGGATACAGATCCAATGAGAACTACCATTTTATATATATGTGTTGTGTTTTCTAATGGGATGTGACTGGTATATGAATTTTATAACTTGATTTATACTCGAATTCATGAATTTTCCATCTACATGTACACTACTCAATGCATTTTGGATTGTACTAAAAAAAATATAAGTTGTTGATAAACAAGTGTGTTCCAGGCTAGTTTTGTCTTCATTTAATCAAAACATGTATTTTTGCAACTGCTTTTATCACCCACCCACCCTGCCATATTTTGGTACATGCATCATTTTCTTCAGCTAACTGAATTCATTGGTTATAACACAGTTCAGTAGATAACATGGTTGGGTTATATGGACCCCAACCATCATCTTATAGTGGAGTCACGCTGTATTTACATTTATTTGGAAGGGTTTATTTTCCAAGAGTTTTTAGCAATTCTACTGTTTTAAATTGGAGAACTTTACTTCTAACTGGTTTCACATAGCTAGTATTGTGCTGATGTGCTTTTATAACATCATATATAATTCACCAACAAGAATTCAGTGTCCTTGTTCCAGCACTTGAATTCCAATCCTTACCATGCAATTTCTCATAGTCTCAGCCTCGGCTAACGTTGGTACGTGAGAAAGCCTGCCAGTAGCTTCTCGTGGGTCGGTGGTTCCTCCCGGGGTTTTCCAGGGTTCTTCCTCCACCAATTATACTGGCCGCCATGTATAGCCTATCTTGTGCTGAAAAATGGCATTAAACCCTACAACAACAACAGCAATTTCTCATAACCCAATTTTTTGTATGATCAATTCATGCAATTTCTCATAGTCTCAGCCTCGGCTAACGTTGGTACTTGAGAAAGCCTGCCAGTAGCTTCTCGTGGGTCGGTGGTTCTTCCCGGGGTTTTCCAGGGTTCTTCCTCCACCAATTATACTGGCCGCCATGTATAGCCTATCTTGTGCTGAAAAATGGCGTTAAACCCTACAACAACAACAGCAATTTCTCATAACCCAATTTTTTGTATGATCAATTCTGTTATTCTCACCTTCAATGTGTGATGACCAACCACACGTCTGGAGATGGTCAGGACCTTACTGAGGAGGGCATTGCCATTAATTTTAGCATATTCCTGTGCCATGAATGGCGAATGGTGAACTACAGAAAATAACACTCGCAAAGCTCTTGCCTGGAGCTTTTCTGCCTCATGTTTCCCTACGCTGCTCTTCTCCATGGCAGAAAGCTCATAGATCTGAAACAAATGAAGACCAGAAGTTTGGATGATATCCTATACTTGACTCTGCCGGTTGCGATCAGGTGTTAGAATTAGAGTACGTATTATCTCTGTTAAAGTTACTTAAAATTCTGGCTGTCCAAAGGAGACAAAACACTTACGAAGTAAAAATTATTGTTATACTATATTTCTTGGTCAAAATTCTTTCTTCACTAACAAATGGTTCTTTTATAAGTCGTTCCTTTATAACTTTTTATTTTTTATTTTTCTATGGTTTAACCTCTTGATTTATATCATTTCAATGCATAGTAGTGACATTCACTTAGCAATCATGAAGTTCCAGGTTTGATTCCTTGTTCTGACAAGTGAAATGTAATGGCAATTGTAAATGATCATCCATTTATGATTGATAGGTGACTCTCTATGTACTGTAGGTTTCTTCCAACATAAAAAATACACAACTTCAAACGATGCATTAGGAACACTTAAAATTTAAAATAATTTATTAAAAATTAATTCTGAAATATAATGGAATATGTAACCATTACAATTTGTTAGTAAACTAACCACTACATCGCAAATACATCACTCCCAACTTTCTTTTGGCTTGTGTCTGCAATAAAAGTGCTTCATATCCTCTGCTTGCCATAACAACTGGCTGTCTCTCTTCAGACCAGTGAAAATAATATTACAAGTCAGTCTGATCAACACCCTGTACAGCTTGTACAGGTATGGTAATCCTCTACAGCCACCCTGAATTTCCTACAGACTCCACATTTAATCATACCCAATGATATTTGTAATCTGAGTAGAAAAAATGAATTATCTGCATGTCCTATTCACAGTGCAGCCGTGTTTTGTTTGTATCAATATCAAGTTTCAAATAAATTCAAATAAATTCAAATACATTCAAATCCATGCACAATTACTCTGCATAACAGGTGTATATATAGAAGCTTGTCTAAAATTGGTGGTTCGCATGTTTAGAAAGGTAAAAGCTATACAATTTTCTGGCATTCCATTCTTCAAATATGCATGAAAGAGGTGATTTATTTACGTATTTCATTTGCATCCATAAAATAATTAGCTAATACTAAAAGAAAGAAATGTTCACAGAGTATTTCCCATTTTGATGTTTAAGGCATCACAAGATTAAATAAGTTCCTTATATATTTCCTTCATTTTTTAGATATAATAAAATCCAGTGTTTCAGCTATAAGTTCTGATGCACCAATACAATCTCACTTATGTTAGACACATACATGGACACAACATAAAAAATCAGGACACTGATATGGACACAACATAAAAAATCAGGACACTGACATGGACACACTATAAAAAATCAGGACACTGATATGGACACACTATAAAAAATAGGACACTGATATGGACACAACATAAAAAATCAGGACACTGACATGGACACACTATAAAAATTCAGGACACTGACATGGACACACTATAAAAAATCAGGACACTGACATGGACACAACATAAAAAAATCAGGACACTGATATGGACACAACATAAAAAATCAGGACACTGACATGGACACAACATAAAAAATCAGGACACTGATATGGACACAACATAAAAAATCAGGACATTGACATGGACACTCTATAAAAAATCAGGACACTGATATGGACACACTATTAAAAATCAGGACACTGACATGGACACACTATAAAAAATCAGGACACTGATATGGACACACTATAAAAAATCAGGACACTGATATGGACACACTATAAAAAATCAGGACACTGATATGGACACAACATAAAAAATCAGGACACTGATATGGACACAACATAAAAAATCAGGACACTGATATGGACACAACATAAAAAATCAGGACACTGATATGGACACAACATAAAAAATCAGGACACTGATATGGACACAACATAAAAAAATCAGGACACTGATATGGACACAACATAAAAAATCAGGACACTGATATGGACACAACATAAAAAATCAGGACACTGACATGGACACACTATAAAAAATCAGGACACTGATATGGACACAACATAAAAAATCAGGACACTGATATGGACACAACATAAAAAATCTGGACACTGATATGGACACAACATAAAAAATCAGGACACTGATATGGACACAACATAAAAAATAAGGACACTGATATGGACACAACATAAAAAATCAGGAAACTGATATGGACACAACATAAAAAAATCAGCTAAGGTAATGTTGCATCTTCTAACAATAGCTGCATTTGAATGCAACTGCTGCAAAATTTTTAGTTCAAGTGATCTTTCCAAAACCAGCCAAAACACACCTGGCTGCTTTTTCATCCAGTGTAAGAGTCAAGATGCTGAACTTAATAAACATTTTCTTTTCTGTTTAGGCTTTAATACCGCATTATGTTGAATAGAAGTAACATTCTTCTCTGCTTATCAAATCTGTAGGAATCAAAATATTTAAAATAATTATGCTTTGGAGTGTTTGGATTATATGGAACATCAATAAGGATCAATGGGATTAATATAAATTGCAATATATTATTGATCTTTTCTATTTATCATAATTAACACTAATTTCCATCCAAATACATGTAACTGCAAATAAATATTTGATGTCTTTTCATCCTATTATCAGAAAACTGATTAAAAAGTTTTTAATAAGTTGGAAGAAAGTACTTCTGCAATGAAATTTTATTAGCATTTGTTATTCAAACAATGCTATTATTAAAGCACAATTAAGATCCTGTCAAACTATATCAGGGGATTTCCTCTTAGAATCAGGATTTGAATGATGTCCCTTTACAAAGCTCAACTGAATTTTTCAAGACCAAAATGTTAAATGAGCTAAATACAGAAAAATGCATATTATTTGAAACTAAAACTATTTTTAGTAACAGAAGAGCAGATGTCATAGGCTTTGGAGGGAAATCTCTCCAAGCCAAAAATGGGTTTAAAAATTTATTACTGATTTTCTATGGTACCTAAATAAGATGCAATAGCAACTAACTGGCTAATTTAGTGGAGAGATACTTGAAAAGAGTGTTCTGATTTAGCACAAATATTAGTTACAACTATTGGATGCCAATGAAGAAAAACTCACTTCCACCTTGGAAAGCAGAAAGATTTTACACATTTTTATTTAAAAAAAGAAGCCGAAAGTTAACATCTTACTTAGCCTGGAAGTCTGGATTTGTGAGGCAGTGGATGTTTTCCTAATAAACTGTTGCACCATCAAACACAAAAAATTTAAGTTTATTCTTAAGGAGGTATCCCTGTAAATGTTACTCTGAAGGTCAGCACCTACCTTTGCTACCAAAAATAGAACAGCATCCAACCCTCCTGATTCTTCCACAGCCTTTTCCAGACCAAGATTGATGTCTGCATGAAGATATCCTTGAATTGTTGGAATTATTTGCTTGGGTTGTTGAGTCAACATGGCCATATCTGGTGTAAGACCAAGGTTGGCTGCAAGCTGCCCAGACATGTTCCCCTTGCTAACAGCACCGTAAAGGCTTATCTCCCTTGAATACTTAGGGTTGTACATCAACAGTAGAGAATTCTAAAGAGAAAACATATGAATTGAAGCTTTCAAACTAGTCAATGTATATCATGAATCTACACTAGCAATGTATTTTCATGAATTTTAATCACATTTAATCTCATCAAGTGACTTGTAAACCTGAACACTATTCTGATGAAAATACCCATGTTCCTGTGCAGGTTCAATGATGTAGAACAGGCCTAAAAGTGCCCTCCCTCCCACATGTCATAACAGGTGATTCATGAAGGCAACCTTTTTGCCCCAGGGGCATCATGTGAGAACATTCCAGATGAGAAGGTGTTAAACTATTTAATGAAGTGTTGTCTATATCAGAAATTGGATTGTTTAAAGGACTAACCCATTTCTGGCTTTATCTTTGCCTTGTGTGCTTTTTTGGAATACCAAAACTTACTTAGCACTATATAGCCACAATTGTGTTTATGTGCTGTTAAACACTATACATACAAGCATGCATACTATCCCAATACATGCATATACTACCCAAGTATAATTCTGATATAAAAAATGAATTTTTTAGATTTTTATGTGGCAATCTGTAATGTCTGATTATAATATTCAAATTCCTTAATAAAATAGTCCTGTTGATGATAAAGATTTGACACTAGGCAATAATAACACAATTAAACATATGTTGTCACACAATAATTAACAATCCCCGTTTATAACTTTTTAAGAACAATCCAAGCACAGTGTATTTGCAACAGCACAATACTGTTCCAACTTATTGTGAGAGAAGTATTTTCTCCATAAAATTAGTAACCTGAATTACTGATAATGATTTACAAAGTAAAGTATAAACTCTGAAACCTTGAATCCAGACCTGCCAATCTTAACACAAGGCACTTTTTTCTGTAGCTTCAACCACTTTTCAGTAAGGTTTAACAAAATATCATGTACTACTTTTGTAACGTTGGAATGCTTTTAAAACATTCAAATGTTGTATTGGAGACTAATGCGGTGATGATATATATTTTGTTCAACTAAAAAGTTTGTCAAGTATACTTTGATATCAAAGACCTCTATATAAACTGCAGTTCCAAATACTATGTAGTTCAATGACTTCTTGCAATGGTAACTCTCAACTTGTCACAATTCTTTTTCCACATTTTCACAAGATAATAGTCATCATATCTCTGCCATGAGATATACTCAAATAAACACATGTCCAATAAATGTAACTGTTACCATTCATGTATTTTTCTCCAAGAATCTGAATATTCCTTTATATTCTTTTGTACTGACTATAAACACATTTTTAAGAGACACTTTTCCTTCTATCATGAACATGTAACAAATGCTGGATGCCATTTTTTGAAAATTCTTTATTATAAACAGCTTGATCATTCAGCCATTTTGCCTGAAAAAATATGCACAGTCTAAAGCATCTGATATCTTCCTGTAAAGTTACCGTATTTACCGCATATATTGGGACACGAAAAAATAAGTATTTTTTTTGTGTCCCAGAACTTAAAGTGAATTTTTTTTAAACCTACATCATGTGTCCCAAGACTTAGGAAATGAAATAAATTGTGTTCAATTTGCCTCCACCCCCTCTGGCGCAACCGGCCACACCACATTTGACAATAAAATAGATAAATAAAATACTTATTTGATAATAAAATAAAGAAGCTAACCTTGTACTATTATCATTTATTCACTTTTTGGTTGACATTAGCATTTTATTATGAGCAAAATATATCCATGAACCCCGCATAAGTAGCACATGCATCCATAGTGTTATCGCTTTTCGTCAGTCAACACAACACATTGGTCACTGACGTGAATATTGAGACAGTAGCCTTCCACAACTGGATTTAATCCAGACCCTTCCTGTGAAGGTTACCATTGAAGGTGGAGAAGATGATTGGCCCTTCTTCCTCCTATTGCATATGTGGCAACTTTCTGCCAACTCCCACATCTAATCACTCCAATGACAATAAATTTGACAGCCATCCATGCCTGCACACCCTGTGCATGCAAAGCAGGTGTGACAATTGTGTCACATGGGACTGTCCTGTGGACATACTGGCCCACAACTTGCATCTTTAAAAACCCAGAAATTAAAATGTGTGCAATGCAAACAATCTGAACTAAACAAAGCACAGACAGTACTTACGCTAGCACCAGAACAATGATGGGGAATACAAATTAATGAAGCACTAATTGCTAACCAAAGTGCAAACCCATCCCTAAAATTTACAAGAAGGGCACAGATAACATAAAGCAAAGACTGAGGGGACAAATACTCAGTTGATACAAAAAGGTACCATATGTACTACATATGTGTCACAAGACTTAGGAAATGAAATAAATTGTGTTCAATTTGCACCACCCCCCTCCTCCCCCACAACCGGCCTGTTACAATAAAAAAGATAAATAAAATGCTTATTTGATAATAAAATGAAAGAAATTAACCTTGTACTGTTATCATTTATTGACTTTTTGTGTCGAGATTAGCATTTTATTAAAGGAAAAAAATATCCACAAACTCTGTAAGTAGCGCATGCATCCATAGTGTTATAGCTTTAGTCAGACAACACAACACATTGGTCATTGACATGAATATTGAGAATTGAATCATATTTGGTTGTCCTTAAAAGTTTGAAAGTCATGAGAATGAAAACTGGATCCTGCAAAATCACATA
Organism: Sinohyriopsis cumingii; assembly: GCA_028554795.2. NCBI lineage: Eukaryota > Metazoa > Mollusca > Bivalvia > Unionida > Unionidae > Sinohyriopsis > Sinohyriopsis cumingii. The sequence goes on from CM068824.1 coordinate 160,307,511, forward strand.
CAAATGAGAGAGAGAGAGAGAGAATTATCAACCCCATTGCTCTAAAGCACCTGTCATTCATGCGTGTCACAGTGTAAGGTACAAAATAAACAAGAGTGTATTATATCCAGTTAACAATATGACAATATCTCGTAAACTAAAATCATTATTAGAAATACATTCACTGTGAGTACAAATGACAATCTTTTTGATTCCATGGGTTACAAAAAGTATTATTGATGCAAGTTAATGCTGTGTATACTATTTACACTGAAGAACTCGAAACCCATTTGTGTTAATTATGACTACAGATGGCACATAAATGAAAGCCCAGGTGTTGAATAAACACACCTTGTAACAGCCATAAACTCATTGTTTGAACTTACTGGTAGGATATCAAACACAAAGGTCAATTTATTACAAAGCAAGCCGACCCCAGAAGCAGACATTGGATTCCTTTTAGCGTGGAGATTTTTTTTAACTATACATACGTATAGAAAGTCGGCCAACATGGGGAAGCCAACTTTGATTTCTTTCTAACCAGTTTTCACTGGGATTTTGAAAATAAATAGAAACAACGGACCACATTGAAACGATAACTTCTCACATATTTACACAAAAAGTGATTCCTCACAGTCATTGTTATCATGTACATAGCATATATAATGGGGAATAAAAATAAAACAAAATAAACCACATTATAGATCTTCACTATCATGGATAAGTTTGTAGTGCGATGCTCAAGTAGTGAAGAGGCCTTGCCTCATGCATGGAAAGAAAATGCGTTACCTAAAGCTTCACCTAAGAGGCCTGTAGGTCGACCAAAAAAGTGTGCTAGTGAGAAGCAGTATGATGTAAAAGAAAATGAACCAGGTGCAAAAAGACATAAAATTGGAGACCCCAGTCAGGAGAGACATGATGCCTACGAAAATGATGATGTCAGGCGAGGGCATTACAAGCGTTTTACATTAAAGCACAAAGAGGAAGTTGTAAATTTCTCAAAATTGCATGTAAGTTGAGTAACAGCAAGACATTTCAAAATCCCCAAATCAACCATTGCAAACTGATTAAAAATAAATTTTTCTCGGCAGCTGAACGAATGGGGACATTTAGCAAGGAGTGGGAGACCAGGATCATATGGCAATGAGTTAGATGGAAAAATTACAAAGTGGGTTCTAGTCCAACGCGATCTGCAGATCCCTGTTAGTGTGGACACTATATGTGCTTATGCCAAGGAATTTGTGTCAAGTGAACGTCCAGAAATTGAGTTTCAAGCCGGTAGGAACTGGGCAACTGGTTTTTTAAAATATATCAGTGGCATTCATGTTTGTTCAGTAGTACTTGGATTATGTCAGATATCACTGCTGTGTAAATAAAAGATGTTTGAATCGCTTCAGGACAAGCCAGATCTGATCCAAAAATAATTTAAAGTTTGTGGTATTAACAGTAACTTGAATGGATGTGAGGACAATACCATAAGAGATACTGAATGTGATGGCAGAGACAGTGAAGAGGACGAATTTGATGGATTTGAGCCTGAGAAAGTTGAGTGGGCAATTAATAATGTGGACAGATTGAAGGATTTAAATTAAATATATTAGCAGCATTCAAGTTTGTTCAGCAGTACTTGAATTATGTTAGATATCACTGCTGTGAAAATAATAGATGTTCGGTTTTGGAATTAGTATTTTATCAATCACTCTCATAAACACAAACAATTCATTCTTACCTGTGCTCTTGTTCTTAACGAATTTGCATCTAGGAAGAAAAGTGTAAACAAACAACACTCACAGCATTTTCTTTTTTAAAAGTTTCTTTAATAAAATTTACATTTGAGTGCATTTGCCGATGTAATTTTCAAATGATTTAAAAGGTGTCCCACAACTTATGACTGGAGAAAAACAATGTGTCCCAGAACATAAAGTGCACAAAGAAATTACTTTTAAAATAAATTTATGGTGTCCTAAACAATATGCTGTCCCAACATATATGGTAAATATGGTAGTCTGGTTCCCTGAACCTAATATGAAACCTGGAACCAAACCACAGACAAGCCAGTATCAAGATTTTACTGTAACAATCCATTTCTGTAACTTTTGCTTTTATTCCACAGAACTTATTTCAAGGGTCATTTTCATAACATATAGGGTCAAGTCATGCCAGTTGGTAGGTCTATGAATCACACAATTTGCATCCAACTTTACATACTACAGACCTGAATCTGCTACCAAATAAGATGCTGGCAAATCAGGGTGTACAATTTTTGCTTGACATCATCAATAAAACAGACTTGACTCTGATATAAGGTGGCAAATATGAATCTACAATTTTCAAAGTTGAGTATGGATTATATGCAAGAAAACTGAATTACTCAGTGAAGTACATGGCAACCTCTTAAACAGTGATCACAAACTCTCAATTAGTAATCACAAACTCTCTATCAATAATCACAAACTCTCTATCAATAATGACAAACTCTAACTCAGCAATCATAAATTCCCAATAGGCAATCACAACTCTAACTCAGTAATCATAAATTCTCAATCACTAATCAAAAACTCTCAAACAGTAATCACAAACTCTAAATCAGTAATCAAAAACTCTCAATCAGTGATCAAAATTATGATAAATTTTAGCTGTTTAAAAGAGTACCTGGAAATGGGAGGTAAGAACATACAAGAAGAATTATGGGTGATGGGATAATTTTGTGAACCTGACAACCTTTCCAACAGTGCTGGTAGGTGTTTGAGCTTTGTGATCCCAATGAGGGGTTCATGCATATGACCCACGAAAGCAATGTCATACAATTGAGAGTACATTGTCTGCTTATAGACACTAATAGAAAATGACTGGATATTAAAAAATGAACCATACTTCCACCCTATTCCAACTACAGAAATAATCATACTCTACACTTTATATATGGAGTAAAATTGGACTTTAAAAAAAACATTGCTGCTGATCATGAACCAGCCTATAATTTTTCATACTGATGGCTTAAACATTCCAATTCAACAAAGTGTAATAACTTCAACATCTATCTCTTTGATTTACCTAACTTCAAATGAACTGGGTTGTTCCACTTCATGTACTTTACCTATGCAAATTAGCCAAGCAGGGTCTCCAACCACTGTGCTGAAAAAACTTTCACACAAAATAACCCTTGGTGCAATTGTCTGTCGAAAAGGTAATTTGTACAATAGTGTCTGTTTATCTCTGACTGGCTTTACCTTTAAGCTGAATCCATGTCAATTAACTATATAAATTGTCCCATGCTGACATGTTTGCAAGAGTGTTAGGCATGACTGTTCACTATTTATATAGGCTATAAGTTATGGGCATATATCATGGTGTCAAGAAACCAATCAATCTCTCTCTCTCTGCCCCCCACTCCCGATCTTTCCTTCATAAGATTTGATGGCAGTCGTGTTTTTACAAACACAAACATGTCATGGGTTTGGGAGTCAAAAACTGTTTTGGCATGACACTTTGTACAAATGTTAAGAGGGGTTAGACTGCATATACCTAAGTTAATGCTCAAAATCCCAAATCAAAGCAGTGGACCAGAAAAGTCCTTGGTAAATATACTGCATATTTAAAAGTCTTTGGTAAATATACTGCATATTTAAAAGTACTTGGTAAATATATTGCATATTCAGAATTACATACCCTCAGTTCATCTAAGCTCACTTTCTTAAGACCCACGAGGATGTCATACTGTATCTTTGCCTGCAGCACTACATTTTTCTTCAAAAGTGGAGCATAGGTAAAAATGTCTTCTGCTCTATCACATTTGCTGATAGATTGGCAACTGGGACCAAGAGCATATAAATGGAAACACAAGTCCTTGCTTTCAATGGCACCTGTAATAAATACAACAATGTAAATTGATGGATCATGATTAACACTAGCAATCATTATCAAATACAATGAAACCCAGCTATACCATCCTTCATTACGACACAAATTCAGATATAACATGATTGTGGCATGGCTTCTGTAATACATGCAGCAATTTTAATTGATGAATTATGATTAACACACAGGAATTATTATCAAATATAATGTATCTTTTATGAAATCAATGGAAGAAATTAAGAAAATATTTGGCAGACTTGTTTCTTGCAAGGTTTCTATTCCTTCTCTGCAAGCTGCATGTGCAAATAGTGAAAAAAATGTACCCATCATTTCATACTAGTTTCCTATCTGATATTTATGAATTCCAAAAACTGAAATCAGCATTAAATTTTAGTACTGTCATTACCCTAAGTCTCTGGACATTAAAAAATAATTACTTTTCTTTCTATTTAAATAAATTATATGCTAATGAAATTCATAATATTTCCACACTGTCATACCCATAAAATAAATATGTATTTTCATGCTTGTCTATCAATGTTCCCCATAAGATAGATGCTGGTTGAAAGTGGTCTGGATGGGTAAACTACCTTTCAGTAGCTTCTTGCTTGCCAAAATTCACACTTTCTAGATGATGTATATAAGTGATTTCTTATACAAATCAGAATACTGGTTGGAATTCTTTCTATTTGCAAAACTATGACTGTCTGCTCATGTTGTATATGTACTACCAATGGTGATAAGTATGAACAGTGACCAGTACCCACCACTGAATGGCTCTAAATGACATCTGATTTTGGTAAACTCTAGGTTAACTTATGAATTATGGCAGATTATTATCATGTTGCTTAATCTCTCTGACATATAAAGTTTTAACAAAATCAACTGATTAAAGCCCAACAAGTCACAGTCATTGATAGAAATTTGACCATGATACAGGTAATAATAAAATAGGCTGATTGGAGTGAGTTCTAATATCAAGCATGTTTTGTGATGTTAATCGTTTCTGACAACAGAAATGTCTACAGTATCCATATTATGTTACCTCTGAAAATCTGAAAAATATTTCAATTTGTTTTTTTCAAAAATGTCTGAGCCAACCTTGACATTACAAGTTTAAATAAGGTGATTTCTGCTCTAAATATGCAAATAAACCAAATTACTTAGACTGGTTCAAGAACTCAAGTGTTTCTGATTTAATGTTCATGACTGCTTTGTTTCCATTAGTAACCTCTCCAATGGTTTAAATAAAATAAATCTGCAGTCATATGTTGACTTAATGTAATGTTGATGACTATTAATTTACAATAATGAAAGTGCTTAATTAATCAATCTGACCCACTGTCATAATAAGATTTTTTTTCTCTCTTTATCATCACCTCTAACAAGTTTGCAACTTGCTTTGTTATGGAACTTCATAAAACAAGCTCTGGAGAATGTCAGCTGTTTTTGTTTTCTGCCTATTGAAACACCTTCAGTTAATCCATTTGATAATGAGAGTAACCAAAAGGTTTCACTGTCTAATTTGTCACTTATACATTCTGAGCACAGGTAAAACATTCCTTAACTGACGTTCCATCTTGATTTGTTATCATCAGCTTTAACAAACTATTGTTGTCCAGAAATGTTAGGTACTATTCAAAATTATTATAAATTTTGAAAATAAATAGTCTGTAAAATTGGATAATCTGTATGACAGTACTAACACTAAAGAAAGAACTGCAAAAAGGGTTCAGTACCTTATAATGTCTTGCAAGTTAAACAAATTTGTGAACTTCAGGTGAAAAGAAAAATGGGCGAGTTTAATTACAAAAACATTGCATTATATCTCACCTGAGAAGTTTTTGAACACATATAAAATCTTAAAGCTGCTACTTCACATTAAATATTTTAAATTCTTTATTCCTTAAATTCTTTAAATTCTTTTATATACCTCTTTTAATCAGCTTTTAAAAATATCAATTGCAGAAGACAAATAGTGACATCTGAAATAAGGAAAATTCTCCACAATTTTAGCAGAATTTCTCTCCTGCATATTATATTTAATAATAAAGATGTATCCATATAGAACAGATAGTCAATCAAATTAAAGAAAGCTCAGTTTAATATATAAGGGCAAAAGTCTAGTTGAATAAGGGCCATAACTCCATTAAATTTGTCACAAAATGTGGAAAACTAAAACCCATGTCTGACCTAATTTTTCTTAATATAAATCCCCAAATTAAAATCTAGTATCAATCCATCAAGTTACTGAGTGGAAATGAATTAAAAACAGAGGGAGAAAAAAAAGAAAATGGATGTATGACAAATGAATATGCAGAACAGATGTATATGGTAAGACTATATGCCAAGTCCTGAAAATAAGCCCACCTTTGAAAAACATCACTGGGCCAAGAGACAAAGTCCCTAATGCTGAGCTCCTGGGATCCTCAATGACATGACCAAGGCAGAACTGAGGAGACAGGACACCTGACTTATTACGAGACTTGATGGCTGAGAAGGAATGATCCAAGGTGAAAGAGTGACTTTGCCAACCATCTGTAACAACTGTTGTCTACAAATAGAAAGAGTGACAAATATTTTTATATATTTGGGTCAGTTCTGGTGGGTGTAAGGTGTTCATGTCATGATCTGTTGTCAAATGCCTCAATCTCATCTGCCAATTAAAATCTGTTATAACTGTATGCATTTTTTTATTTGGTATCCAGTAATCTGTGCAAAAAGAAAAGCAAAGGCAAAGATGGAAATCAAAGGTCTGGTCATGGTGTATGCATAAACATACACAGTACACCTGTTCAACTTTTTCAGACATATGTGGATATCATCTTTGCAAGAAAACTTTTTTTGTGTTTAGATTTTTTTCAGGAAATTCGTTGCAATGGTGACTGATCATGCAATTACAACAATTAAACACAGTTTACAAAGGTCAAATTTTTGCAAGAAAATTCTGGAAGGAATTTAAACTAATTATTCAGAATTTAATATTAAAGCTGACTCCTGAAACCTCCAATACTTAAATACAAGAACCTAAAATACTGCTGAGGGATCTACACTTAAGATTTCATCTACCATTTTGGTCTCAGCAAATCATTATGGGATCAAAGAGAACTCTTTTGTATTGAAAAAATCTGTATAAAAAAATATTTTAAAAAATGCTGTCAATGTGAGTCATTTATCATTTTACGTAACAATAACCTACTAGACATCTAGCATATGGATAGTACTGTAACAAAACAAGCGGACCATGACAACTGTTGCTTGTGTATCTTATAAAAACAACTCTTATGGCATATCTATACTTTGCATCTACAGATATGGTTGGTAGTACAACAGCATCATTTGTCCAATACTGTAAAGCCTATATGTTTGGATGCTTTATATCAATACTTGTCAAATTCGATTGAGGTTTTTCAGAGGCACTGTTGACTTTTTCTATTTTCAACTAAAGTGGGAATATTTCATGGAAGCCTACCATAATTTGCACAAAACTGAAAAGCCTCTTTTGACTGGATGCTGTCACTCAGATTTGGTTGAATTTTGTCTTTAAACAGTCTCTTAAAGGCTTTTCGATTTTAAGCAATTATGGCCATATCTAAGGACAAATTAGCCTCAATTATACAGACTTGAAAGACATTTCTCAATGGATGATTTGTGTCAAACTTTGGTAAATTTTGTTAAACAGTTTTTGAAAACAAGTTTTCTGAGAAGAAATTTTTTAAAAAATCTATTTTTAACTTTTACCTAAGTTATGGAAGCTTTCATAGTAGTGATTCTAATCATGCAAAGTGCAGAAAGTACTGAACAAAATCCACGGCCTTCATATTGGTGAGAGGAGAATATGACCCAGCCACTTTAAATAGCAGATCATGACTAGAGCTTAAACATCGACCATGTGATCTGATGTAATGGTCATTCAAATCAATGTAATGTAATATCTAATAGGGGGTTTTCCCCAAAGGTGACGCTAATAAAACCAGCTCCAAATCGCAGATGTTTACAGCAGGCGTCGAAAGGTGCTTCCATGAGAATGGTGGAGAGGCATCAAAGCACGATTCCATGCAAATCAGGCAGAGGCATCCAAAGGCACTTCCATGAGAATGGAGTAGAGGTGTCCAAAGGCACTAATATGAAGTAATGAAGTAAAATTTTTAAAGAAAAAAAGCTTCCAAGGATTGTTCAATCTGATGAAAAGGTACAACATGGAAGGTGTCTGTTAGGCTGCTTGTAAGACTGTATTTACCAGAAACAAGTAAAAGCAGTAACTGATTCATGGGATATGGTATCAGTCCCTCCATCCAAGAAATTCTACATTTACTAGTGATATTCATTTAAAACAGAATAAAACAAAGTAGTGTAGTTTAAAAATAGTTTTACCTGTCCTGTTAAAGTGCTACCATCTAAACCTTCCACATAACTGATAACAACATGATGCCAGTCACCCAGGGGTAGAATATTCTTACGAGCTGTTTCCTGTACAACCAATTCAACCCCAGCTGTCTCACTTGTCAGTCTAGCAGAAAAAATATACACAGACAAAATACAGTTCATTTAATCATAACAGTCAAACAAAGGGGTCACTGTTCTGCTAATAAAATGTTCACAATGAATCACACACTGTTTCTCTATACTTAAATGGCTTCCTCTGTCAAACAAAGACCTTGAGAAAAACAATATTTTTTTTTAAAACCTTGATTTTATATTATCTAAAACTCATTACAAGAAAGGTTTTAACTTAAAAACAACCCACCAGATGCTATTAATGAATATATAACACAGTTGCAGTCAATGTGCCTTTTAGGTCACTGATGTCAGAAAGCAACAGTCTTAAAACAGCCACATAATAATTATAAAGTTGTTAAGCAACCAAGTGTTGCTAAGTAACCATGTGTTGTTAAGTAACCAAGTGTCCTAACAGGTCAATTTTCTTAGTTCCCTGTCTGCTGGAAAAACTGCATACTCAAAAACAATACTCCAACAATACTGGATAATCTGCTAGAAAGAAAAAACATTTCATATACTAAACCTGCAATTTATTCCAATACTTTTTAGAAATTCAGGCTGTAATGATCTAGATAAATGAGCAGCAGCAAAAGCCATCAAATAGTGTAAATTCACTGTTATTCAAAGGGTACCATGAATTTCTAGCCAGACACACTTAAAGAAATGATGTTCTACTGATGGAAAAGAATTTGCAGGAATTCACAAAATATCATTTTCATCCCTCCTTTTATCATATTTAATTGGTGAGTACTGAAAACATCTCAGATCGTTCTTTTAGAAACTCCAGCAAAATAAATTGATAAACCATGTGACCGCAGTTATCATTCAAAGTAGTCTTAAAATACCATAGTTACTCTAATAGAAGCCCTCTTCTAATAAACGCCTTCCTTTTTCCCCCAAAGAAAAGAAATTCCTACATTATAGAGGTTTATAGATCAGTACATATCCATTATGGAATGTCCAAAAACAGTACATGAGTAATCCAATGACTGTTACAAAAATCAAAACAACTTAATTTAGAAAAGTCTTCAGTCAAACAGTGATGTATGGTATTAAAAAGAATTCAGCTCAGACACAACAAAATCAACACATTACCCCCTTTGGAAATTGTAATGCCCATGGGGTATATATTAGAATAACTATCGTATATCACCAAATGGGGTTGATAAAATCCATTCATGCATGTCTGTTGTATCCTGCTCATAAGTCATCACAGACAAATAAACGAGTCAAGACTTTTGACCCTAAAATCAATATCAGTGTGCTAACAACTTATGTGTGTGTGTGCGTGGTTAGATTTTTAATGTAGCTTTAACAATTTTAGTCATATCCCTACGATATATGCAGTGTGGCAGTTTATAGTGATGTCTAGCACTGGGGCATCATGCCACATGTCTGTCCCACCCAGTTACATTATCCTGACACTAGGCCAACCAGTCCTAACATTAACCTATTAATGATGAGTGCCAAGCAAGCTAGCTACTAGTAACATTTTTAAAGTTTTGGTATGACGGGTTCAAACCTGTGACCTCCTGCATCTGAGGTGGATGCTCTAACCACTTAGGTTTCTATAGCAGTTGCCACTATCAACTCGTTTATTGCAAACCAATGAAATACAAAGTAAAATTTGTCCACAATATCAAAACATGTTGTTGGTCAGAACATCATAATTTTATTCCGAACCAGTAACATACTGCAAAATGTGTTTTAGTGAAAATCCCATATTAAATACCACCACCATTCTTTCAAGAAAAGTGGTGATAACAAGAGTTGTTTAGTTTTAGATGGCCACTACATTTGCCACACTCGAAGTCAAATGAGCAAGCTGTCATTCAAGACCTGCAACATATTGCAATAGTGAAAAGCCCATCAATACAACCATGAAGACTTTCAAGATGGCAACTAAGGCAGACATTTTGAAAGTCAGACAATCGTGACTTTAACACAAGACCAACTACCAAGTGTCTCATGCAAAACATTATGTGGTTATGAGTACCTACTTAGAACTAGTCATCAAAAGATTTTCACGATAAACAGTCCACATTCTTGACCAATATCAATATCATAAGACGTCTGTTGATATTAGCATCTATTCAGGAGAAACAGTAATAAAAAGACTATCCAGATGGCTACTATGATGAATGCTGGAAATCAGCTCAATACCAGTTTTATTTCTGACCATCTATACATGCCATAAAAAGTTTTTTAGTGAAAACACCATGATGAGCTGAACATTTATGCAGGCAATAGTATCAATAACAAGACATCCCAGATGGCAGCCATGGTGACAATGTTGGATAACAGACAGTTTCATTTATGACCAAGTGCAGGTCATAAAAAGTCTTTTAGTAAAAATACCATGATAATATGACTATCCATGCATTTAGGAGTGGAGAAAAAAAAAATGTGATTTTTTTCTTCTCAAAATGGCCACCATAATGGATGTCTAAGAGCAACTACTTTCAGTCAGAACCAACCAGACCTCAGAATAAAACAGTATGCCAAGTTTTCTGACTTTCCTCCATGTAGTTTATTAAGAGTCATGACACCAAAAAACTGCTCACTGACAACAGATGCAAGGTGAAAGCATAAGCTCTCAAGTATGCCAAAAAAATTTAATGCAGGGACCCAACGAACAATGATTATTCTGTGAAAACAATGGGGCCACTCTCCCAATTCATAGAAATTTATGTACTAACACAAATATCTTTTCATTTTGTCAGAACCATGAAAATTGATACCCACAAAAATAAACAAATTCGCAGTACATGAAATAAAAGAATCAGAGTAGGAAGAAATACCTGAATATGAGAGATCCATCTTCTGGTTTGGTCCATACTTCAAACATTTTTTCTCTGGTCCCAACTGATACAAGATGGAGGCAATTATCAAGAGAGATACCATGCCTACTACTGGATGCTGTGTGCTGAGGTGTGACAAAAGTATCTGTAATGTTAAAACAGGAGTAACATGAATGGCACATTGTCCACTGTGTAGGCATTGGTTGGTAAACATTAGAGATTATTGACCAATGGGGCTCAGTGACCTAGATCTAACATGAAGGCATGTACTTTTGAACAAATGTTACAGTGAAGAAACCATAATGTTCTTATTTGACTTAACCATGAACTTGACATCTGAGCTACATACCCCACAAAAGGTTTCCTAATAACCACAAATGCAATTCATTAATAAAGTTTAGTCAAGGATAAAGCTAGAATGAAAGTTATTCTGCTGAAACTATTTTTCTACAATGACCCTAACACATTTTGGTCCCAAAATCAAAAGACTTATTCTATACCTGAATAGAAAACCCGCCACAAATTCTGGTAAAGGTACAGGGTCTAGAACTAAAGTTATTATGCAAAAAACCATACTTCCTCTTTTGATCTTTCAATCCAAAAATCAACTGGCTCCTTTCTTACCTAATGTGCCAATCAACCGTATACTTGTCATGACAGTTATTGGTCCAGAGCTTAATTTCTTATGCAGAAACCTTGACCTCTAACACTCTGACCACAAAATCAATAAGGTTCTTTTATACCTAAGTGCAAACCATTCATAAAAATTGCTAACTGTAGATGGTGGAGAAATCAAACTTTGTTGTGCAACCATTTTCTCTTCTTTCAGTCACAGTAACCTTGACCTTTGACCTTTTGAACTCCAAATCAATAGGGTTCATAATTACGCCAAATACAAACTATCCACAAAGTTTTGTAAGTAATGATTGTGATAAACGTATTAGTTTTTGTGCCGAAACAATTTTTCAGTCAGTGACCTCAATCTTTGACCTTTTGATCCTGAAATCAACAAGGTTCTTTCTCACCCCACATGCAATCCATCCACAACATTTGCTAACTGTAGATGGTTGACATCTCAAGTTTGTGTCTGGAAAGGAAATTGGTAACTGATGGATGGACAAGATCATAAAATAATACCCTCTGCTTTATGGCATAGTCACTGGGATTTGATTATTTGGTTTAAATATGCATTTTGGCACAATGCCTGTGCACATGTTCATGCATAGAATTTTCAGTTAGGGACTCTGGATCCAAACTCCTGACCTGCAGATCCAGGATCTATTCTAGGAAAAGCCATTGTCATCCAACTGATTTCAAAAACATTGTGCACAAAGAAAAAGCAATAATGTAATGTGGGAAAATTGCAATAAATTTTGCAAGCCCTATTTTGTTTATTTCATTCAATTTCCCTTATATTTAATGAATCCCCTACCCCCAAGGGCACACACATGATGCAGCTGCTCCACATAAACTGCCCAGATAAGTAGCAGTTTATGTCAACTAAGTGGCATCTATTAAGTTAAATAAATAATAAATTCCTGAACGTGTAAAAACTATAAATTAAAACAAAATTCTCAATCAAAACCATAAATGTAACAAAATTTTAACCATTAACTAAGGTAATGGTTAACTAGGAATTCAGCCTCTACAAATTGCCTGTTGATGCATGTATGTACAGGTATCAATTCAAATAATCATCAAAGAAAGCCCTAAATCTTACATATTTGGTACTGTATGTAAATGCTTATAAGTCCATCTGCAAAGTGCACAGACCCAGATCTGATGTCACATAATATGCTGACAGATCTGGATCTCTACAGTTTGTTATAAGTAATCAGAAGAACAAACAATACAGACCTTGATCTGCAGGTGTATTATGTTATCGAGGATCACAATCTTTGTTGTCTACAGTTTGACTCGACTAATAAGGGAGTAAATACAGTAGCTATTGTTGTAGTGGACATCTCATCATCTATATGAATGTATCTATAGGTTTCTCACATATCTCTCAAAACTATTATATTGCTGACTTTTCATATTATGAAAACACGAATTGACAGAATCTTCCAAATGTGACGGACCATTGTAGGATCATCAAGCCTTAGTGAGTAGGATGTCCTAGGTGTTCCTGCCAAGTCCCTTGAACAAATCTTATTCCTGAGTGTAGGAATTCTGTCTCCTACCCACATGCATTGGGAAAATTCATTTTATTAGCTAAAGCACCCATTAATTCTGTGAACAAGTTTCAAGAAATGAGAAGTCTGTGTATGATTTGTGCATTCCAAACTACAACATGAAGTGACCGACATTACAAAGGGTAGGCGTTAACCTTTTGGATTAGTTTTTTTTCTAGATCCATGTAAAATATGGGATAACTCTCTCTGGTGGGCAAAAGAAGCTGTGATTTAAGAGTTTACAACAGACTTGGGAAGACTTAAATCAACTACATTCCTTTCCATATCGGTTTCATCAAAATAGAATTTTGTATCCACACTAGAGAGATAATCTTGACCTGTAAATTTTACTGTGTTGCTACTGACACCATCATCCACAAGCTGACACCACAAGGCAACACTAAAGCCCTTCTGGAATGGTGGCCATGTGAGGGAGCTAAGTAGTGAGGTTTGAATGGCAGATATCCCCCACACTTCTTGATAGTGAAGTTTCTTCTCTGCCTCAACAGTATCTGCAAATATACATATGATATTGTTGCTGACCAAGAGATTTCTTATAAATATAAACAGTTTGTGCACTCAAAGAAAAATCAGCATATATATTTCACATTTAAAATATGTTTTTACTTACAGTTACTGGCAAAAATAAACATTTTGAGTCCAATGACAATCATTTTTTTCATTTTTACGAATAATTGTTATATGTTCATGTGAACCAATCAATGTCGCATTTGTCATTTTTATTTTGGTATGCATACCTAGACCAGAAAGTTGGATTTTTTCATTTTATTTCATAAGCTTTCTTTGTGATTTATATTTATTTTACTAAACAGTACCCTCTGTCAATGCAGGTTTAGTCTACTTTTCTGAACAGATAATCTGACCTTGTCAATATAGTCACATTCCTTTATGCCACAGTATGGTAGATGAAGATATGCTGCATGGAAATTGTTGTATTTAGAGTTTAGGGATCATTTTCAAATAATTTAGGGATAATTAAAACATACAGTTATGAATGCAAGTTAATGCAATGTTTTTTTGCAGTAAAACAATTTGAGAACTGAGTATTAGCCACAAGACAACCTGTGTTCCAAATGACTTTTATTAGCTACAAGACAACCCGTGTTCCAATTGACTTTTATTAGTTACAAGACAACCTGTGTTCCAAATGACTTATTAACTACAAGACAACCTGTGTTCCAAATGACTTTTATTAACTACAAGACAACCTGTGTTCCAAATGACTTTTATTAACTACAAGACAACCTGTGTTCCAAATGACTTTTATTAGCTACAAGACAACCTGTGTTCCAAATGACTTTTATTAACTACAAGACAACCTGTGTTCCAAATGACTTTTATTATCTACAAGACAACCTGTGTTCCAAATGACTTTTATTAACTACAAGACAACCTGTGTTCCAAATGACTTTTATTAGCTACAAGACATCCTGTGTTCCAAATGACTTTTATGGACAGAGATAACAAAGAACTTAAAAAACTTGGTTAATGTATAAAAAAATCCAATTTTTTATGACATTATAATACACCTTTTAGAAAAAAACACTGTGGTACTAAAACCTTTCTATACATGGTGGATTTTTAGAAAAAGTGGAACAACTGGATTGTAACATAAACCAAACTGACAACACATAAAAGAAATCTTTACAACATATTACAATCTAGCTGCCTTAATTCTACCCAAGCTGTTCTAATGCAAAAACTGTCAGAAAAAAAACAATGACTTAATTTATTTTACAAGCATTTAAAATTTATTTTAGATAAATCGTTTCTACCTAAAATGATGCATTAATTGAACAGCTGGACATGAATATGTTCATGGCATACATATTGGGCATGCTAAGAATTGAAAAATGCTGGTATATGTGGTTCTACTGGCAGTAGGACATAAGTTCAGTTTCAAAGGGCATCTATCGCAAGTACCATTTTATACATAAAATCTACTGCTTTTGAAAATCACAAGATTATAAAAAGTAATTAAATAGCCAAAAGATGGTATTTACATGTTCTATAAAAACATTAGAGAAACTAGCCAGAATCAGTCGAATGAAGACTGGAAATGTTGTGATAATTATGCATGGAAAATCTATTGTTCAAGAACAGCCAACTTGTGTTGTCCACAACAAACTGTTAATTGATTACCTTATTGATGGAATATTGAGAGTTCAAAGCCAAAAGTGGAATAACTTTTGAAGTGAAGGAGTAAAAGGTTGTCATGATTTCTTCTGAGCCTTTGATGATAATCAGCCAACCAATACCAGAAGGGATTTAAGAAGGAGACCAACAATAATAAATCATTTTAGCAGACACACTAGAGAAAGTTTTGGGATAATTTCTCATGTTTAATTGTCCTTGTAATGTTTACGGTGTTTTAAGATTAATATTTATGGGCAGCTTTTGCATTTTTTTTAATCAATTCATAGCATAATGCCAAATGCATGCTTTCTCCCAAATGCTAAGAAACCACAGGATAAAATATATTACAAATTCAACAGTGCATGGATATTAGAGTTTTTAAGTGGGTGCAGGTTAGTAGCAAGGTCCTGAGTTTGCATTGTGTGTTTTAAAGGTATGCATTTTTGTATTTCACACACATAAATTAAATTCAATCCCTAGATGAAATATAATAATTAACAGTATATTACAAGATAATTGTGTGTGTGTGTGATTTGGATTTTTAATGTAGCTTTAAAAAAATTTCAGTCATATCGCTATGATGTCCGCAGTGTGACAGTTTATAGTGATGTCTAGCACGGGGGCATCATGCTGCAGACATGTAGCATGATGTCCCAACCAGTCACATTATCCCGACACCAGGCCGACCAGTCTTAACACTAAGCTCTTAATGCTGAGAGCCAAGCAAGGCATCTGTTAGTAGCATTTTTGTAAGTCTTTGGTATGACTCGGACAGGGATCAAACCCAAAACCTCCCACATCCTACATGATAATTCATTTTAAAGTTGGGATAAATTATTCATAAAGCATAAATACATCAAGTACTTTTCATCATTTATTTAAAGTCTAAATCATTCTGTTTTTCTTTTAAATTCACAGTGGTGAAACCTGCCAACAAATGTTTGTATCTACGCCAAAGAAAAAAGTTCCTGAGGATGAGACTTTGGAATTCATCTAAAGTCCAAATCGAGAACTTTCCCCATGGAGTGAACCTAGCTCGGTTTATTGGTAGCAGTCATCAACCTTACAAACCCAGGAACAGGAAACTGAAGCAAAAAGTTATCTGCTGGCTGATCATAGCTGTCTTGTCAATACAACAGTCTTGTGCTGATGCAGAGAGGACATTCTCCATTCTTAGAAAAATACAAAGTGATTCAGGGGAAATCTGAACCAGACAACTATTGAGAGCCTGTTAAGTGTGAAGCTTAATAATTACAGTGACTGTCATCAGTGGTCATCAGTGGTCAGAAAATTGTAATCTTCTGAAGACAGCTAAAAATGCTACTGGATGTTATCAAAAAAATTTTTGCAGTGAACTGTAAGATAAACAACTCTTACCTTTTTTATTAACTGATAATATACTGACTCACATCAAAATAGTCACATGATATCAACAGTAAACCATCATCCAATGTTGTTGCACAAAACATTTGAAAATATTAAATGAAAGTCATGTAATGTTTGCAAATAAATATAATACACAACTAATTCTCAACATATTTATTCTGAGAACAACGACCAGAAACCTGTTGGTATCGCAGCAAGATATAGAAAATCAGATTCATCAAGTATTGAGCATGTTTCAATGATGTTTTTGTTGGTATCAATTGACCACCGAACTGACATGTGTTCTCTGCTTGGTGAATCTGGTTTCCTCCAAGTTGCTGCGACAGTAACAGAATTTTGGTCGGTCACTGTTTCCAGAATAAACAGTTTGGGATGTTCTTACATTTTTTAATAAAGAATACATGACTTATCATTTATATTTTCAATCTGATATCCTACAGCAACAATGAAAATGGTTTATTGTTGATGTCATGTGACTATTTGACCTCTGATGTCATTAATATGTAGGTTGCAAGATTTGTGTAGTCATGTGACTAGCAATGCAATTGGCAAGTTCCAGGTAAATTTCATCAATGCTGTAGTTTCCTCTCATCTGTCATTGGATTGAAGACATAATAAATGGTATACTCACAATTCCTGGTTTATATAACAAATTTTCGCCATATATTTTAAGCATTTTATACTGATACCATTATCTTTTATCTTATATAACTTTAAAAGAATTATACCATTTTAAACTTTTATCCTTTATCTTGTAGGACCACATGCTTACATTTACTTTGAAAAGTTTATTTCCCACACATTTTTGCAACTTTTACCATAAAGTTTACATTTTTAGAACATAACTTCAATTCAGCACTATATAGCCAAGATTGTGTTGACATGCTGCTAAACTTCATATATAATACAAACATGTGCAAGGACTAAATGTTTTCAATAAAATTCTGTTCATAAAAAAAAAACTTTTCACCATAATTTTGGTACATGTCTAAAATCTTACCCTGTATGTTGTGATCCTTACCCTGTATGTTGGGATCCTTACCCTGTATGTTGGGATCCTTACCCTGTATGATGGGATCCTTACCCAATATGTTGGGATCCTTACCCTGTATGTTGGAATCCTTACCCTCTATGTTGGGATCCTTACCCTCTATGTTGGGATCCTTACCCAATATGTTGGGATCCTTACCCTGTATGTTGGGATCCTTACCATGTATGATGGGATCCTTACCCTGAATGATGGGATCCTTACCCTGTATGTTGGGATCCTTACCTTGTATGTTGGGATCCTTACCCTGTATGTTGGGATCCTTACCCTGTATGTTGGGATCCTTACCCTGTATGATGGGATCCTTACCCTGTATGTTGGGATCCTTACCCTGTATTTTTGGAGCCCCTATCATCAACATGCTGGACATAGCTTTAAAGAAAGGAACCACTTTGGAAGGATGAACAGGGGGTTGATCAAAAGATCCACTCTCAAGGAAGTCCCTTTTGTTGTCATCTTCTGGCCGGGGCTCAGTCACCTTCACTGGAAACCTTACAGAATGGTATGGCAAGAGTGGGGAATTTTCAACAATCGTCAACAACACTGACAATAAATTATCCTGCAAGGATAAAAAGCAATCAATTACTTTATTTGCTAAATAAAGAAAAGAATGATAGTACATCTGACAGAACATCTAGGGAAAAATCATCGCATCACAGTATTCTAATTGTTTGTACAAACTAAAGATATTAGTAATGGGTGCTATGAAAAGATGTCCTTACTCCCTAAAATTTGCTCAGCAGGGCTTTGAACTTAGTGTTAAGGTGGCACTCTAACAGTTTCATATTTTGCATAGGGTGAGAATTTTAAAGAAAAATCATTTCCTTGGGTGTCCTCACTGGTCTTAATGGCAATTTGAAAAAGACCTTGTACATCTTAGGTACTGTTCAAAGAACCTTTAATTCCCTTTATTTTGGTGTATGATTGATGGTTGTAATATGGGTTATAGAGTATACAGCTTGGCCTTACTCCAGATGTGCACCTTTCAAAAAACTGCTAGCTCCACTTGGTCATTTTCACTTCCTGAACTTCAGAGGTAAATTGTAAAAATAAAGAGCCAATAGTTTTCTAACATTTTATATATTGGTAATTCATCCATTGCACTTTCAGAAGCTGATATTGTTGAGGTATGCAAAATTTGTTTTTCCTATCTTAACCCTTTACCTCATAGAGCATAGTTACAAAGTGCAGTGTGCTGTAAATAGAACACCTGTTACCTATTCGACCCCATACGCATAGGTCTGCCTGTGAACTGTTAAGCAATGTAGAGTATGTTACGTTTAACAGCAATTTTAACCATTTTTCATTTTTGGTGCACATCTATTATATGTGGAAAAATTTAAGAGTAAAGTCAAATTGTTATAGCTGTGTAATTATTTTTCACAGAAGACTTTTTATGTGCTTTAAAATCTTGAGAGAACTCATTCACCGTCATGTCAGTGAGGCCGCGTGACCAACCGTAGCTGCCATTTCTCATACTCGAAATTTACAAGTTTTTAGTCTGCATCTACATCACTAAGTCATCTGAATTTGATAATTTATAAAAATAATTGCTGCCTGCATCAATATCAGAGCCTTTACCTAAGTTATTGAATCTTTCATAGTTGTGATTCTAATCGTAAAAATTTCATAAGTACTGAATGAAATACATGACCGCCATTTTGGAGAGTGGAGATTATGACCCAGTTACTTTAAATAGCAGATATCGACAGTGCATAAACAGTGACCACGTGATCTGACGTAATTGTCATTCGCAGAAATGAATGTAGTATCTAACAGGGGGTTTTCCCCGAAGGTGGCGCTATGAAAACTGGCTTAAAATGGCTGATGTTTACAGCCAACGTCAAAAGGCGCTTCCATGCGACTGGAGTAGAGGCATCAAAAGACGCTTCCATGCGAATGGTGTAGAGGCATCCAAAGACGCTTGCATGAGGTAAAGGGTTAATAGGTGGTACAGATAGTGTACTTTAGACTAATTCAGGCTGATTTTTTTAGCACATAGGAGCAGTCATTTTAGATAGCAGTGTGCTTATATCATGTACAATTCCATAAGTACAATATCCAAAGAAATGTCAGCCACATTACATCAAAGTAGCATAGAGGAACACCAACATTCTCTCCACTGCACATGTTTCAAATGCAAACAACTTCACCGTACATATGTCACGCTCTCAAAAGTATATAATAACTGGTAAGTGGCCCCTAAGAGAATTGGCAATCTGGAGATGTAACTCCTGGCATCTGGGGACATAACTCTGAAAAATACTAGTGTAAATGATTGAAATTCACCTCTAGCAAGGTCTCACAAGAATAAAAGAGCATGATAAAACTGGTTGAAAAACAACATTCCTAAGTAAAGGTATAAGTCTGAAAGAAAAGGGACATAACTCTTCAAAATGATAATGTGGAATGCTAAAATCGCTTATTCAATGTCTCATAATTATACAGCCCCATACAAAATTTGGCTGAGAAACAAGATACCTCAGTAAAGGTATAGTGCAGAACAAAGTCAGAAGGACAGGCAATCTGGGCACAACTGCTGCAAATGAACACCAGAATCTGAACTCATTCTAGTTCTTAACACATTAACCTCTAGCAATGACTTAATGGGGCAGGAGGTAGTAGCCTACTGCCAAGCTCTGTAGCATCCTGGTCATGCATGATACACTAAAGTGGGTGGTATTACAGAAAGATAGACAGATGTAGCTCTACGATGATACCAAATAATCTGGAATATCTGGTTGCACTACAAAATACAGATAAAAAACCTCATTTTTTGGACCCGACTTTTTTCTCCCAAAATTCGCCCGTGGTCGGAATCCGATTTTGTGTCTGAATTTTAGACTTTTTGGTCTCAGATCTAAGGCAAACTGGTATGAACTGCAAGCAGACAGATGAGCCTTTGCAAAAAGTAGGATAAGATGGGCATTTGGAATAAAAGGTGGTCTTGATACAAAAATAATGGCTCTGTTTAGAAAAAATAAAAGAAAAAAGAACTCCAACTTCTACCTTTCTGCGCAAGTCAAATAGCCAATGAAAAACAATGTTTCTAACACAACTAGGCAGTATGTTATTGAAAGATTACTGGGGATTTGGTATATTCAGATCTATTCAGAAATAGCTTTCAAAATGTGTTTCCTACTCAATTTTCAGGGGAAAATGACAAAAACCTCCAGGGGTTAATATGTTAATATGTCACGTATCAAACCCAGTTCAAAGTGAATAATTTCAAGACATAATTATGAAGTCCCATTGTAAAGACAATTATCAATATTTAGAAGAAGAAATCTCCTGGCTTTGATTTGTAATGGGTCCTGATGAATTTCCTCTACTTACTGGTAAATTTTCAAACAAAGAGGTTCACTTTTCTTGAGAAAATCATAAATGCAATAGAACAACAAAACCTAAATTACAGTAGACTCTTATTTATTTTAAAACTTATCCAAATACCTGGTATTATTCAAACAGCTTGACATGCAGTCCAGGCAAAATTTGTTCTTCGTTTATATCTTTTTTACATCTATTAACCAAACACCAATTATATGAGTACAACCCATGAATTAAAGTAATTTAGTGGTCTGAAATCCTTGGATCCTACTGAATATTGGAAAATCATATAAACACGTTGAAAGCTACATTAAAATTATGGGAAAACAGCAGTGAGCTCTTAACAAGAATTATGCAAATTTAATGATTATGCAATGAAATAGAAAACATGCAAAACAATCTGTGCTTACAATTTTTCTGAAGCACTTGATTTATAAATGAGAACAACAGCTGAAGAGAAGTGAATATCACATAAAAAAAAACAAATTAACTTATCAAGTGATCCATCAGCACAACAGATTGTCTTTATTTTGGTCCTTGTTTTATGCTGTCCAATGAAATGGATTCCTAGATATGCTGTAACTCTATGACATTCAGTTATTTGAAACCTGATATTATCTTAAATTTTCTTTTAATCCTTTAAACTTGAAATAGTGGAAAGTCTGCTGTAATTAATTAACATTTTTTGTTTTATCCTGAATGCATTAAAATCCACTATAGCTGTGGTTATTCAAAGTGGGCTTGCCATGTACAGATTCCTAAAATAAATAAGACATCTTGTCCTTTTCTTATGAGACCTAAATTGATTACCATTTTAAAGTCTCAATGTAGAGCCATGATGGCTTGGTACCATGCATGCCAGACTCAAGAATGAAAGGATGCAGGATTGAATCCTACTGTCAAATCAACCTTGGTCTACTACCATAGTGTGTCCTTGTGCAAGGCAATTACTCTGATTGCCCTGGCAGTAAATAACCTACCTGTGTTGCTGTGATATAAAACACCAAACCATACAAACTTACAAATGAAAATAGTTTGATCCACAATCCAAATATTACAATTACTTGCATCTACTAATTTAGAAACATAATATGATGGCCATATTCCTTCAATTACACACTTGTTACTAAATCCTGGATGAAATAATTGTCATTTCTTAAAATGTTTTGATATATAAAATTTTAGTTTCAACTGACATTTCTTGGTTAGCTGGCTGAAATAAAGTTGTAAATCTGATAAAATTGTGGAAATAATTGAAGTTTAACACTTTGACAGTAATTTTTTTCTATCTCCATGATATTCGTAAATGAAAATGTTATGATCTTAAAAATGTTTAGTTGTCAGCAAAAACAAACATACCGTGGATATGTCCGAATGCTGGAACAGCTGCAGTATCTTCCTGAAGTCATGTGATCCAATAGAATGCTGGGCAAGTTGCTGTACCAATGCCAACAAAGTCTGATGGCCTGTTAATAGAAACATTATACAATACATAGAACAGTGATGATGTTGAGGATGTTTTTATTTTCCAAGGACAAAATAATCCATATAAAGTTAACAATGCTCTGTATATCTGCAGTATACTTAAGTAAACTGTCTATTTATAAACCAAACTTGATAAAAACCTGATTATAAATAATATTATTTTCTACTGCATAATGGGTTAATATTTTTGGGTACCAACTGAAACTGTGTCAGCTAACTGCAACATAGGCATGCCAATGAAATGAAAATGTCAGTACTGAAAGAATAATGTAAAAAGAAAGAAAACACATATATATGAACATAGATTTTAAAGCAACTTATCATTCCATAAAAATTTAGAAAATATTAATGACATTATCAAATAATAGAGCACACGACCTGCAGATAACATGCCTACCCCATGTTTAATAGTTCTCTGTGTAGGCAATAGTAGAACAGTCCTTAATTGCTGTCTTTAAACATCAGTGTTTATTTCTTTAAAAAGAAAGATTTATCTATCATTACTTGAATCATTTTCATTGCTAAAAGAAGAAAAAAAATCATAAAAAGCTATAAATAATTTGCTATTCCACACACAGAATTGTTATTACTTTTTTAAATTACAAATGTAAATACATTATAATTTAATCTATAGTGGAAACACACAATCATTATAACTGTTCCCACTGTAAGACTAAAGTGGTCCTCATCGACTTGATGGATAAACCATATACACACACACACACATACATGTATATATATATATATATATATATATATATATATATATATATATATATATATATATATATATATATATATACACACACACACAAATAAAACCAAAATTTAACTGATCCCTCCCATGTCTCTTCCAATCAGTAACTTCTCTCATTTTTATATGCAGGGAGAACTCCCACTATTCTGTCCTTAGTTTCAGCTCTGAACATGCATCTTTCTTACCCAATGTGCAAGTCATCCACAAACTCTGGTGACATTATATGGTCAAGAACTGACATTTTCAGATGACAATATTTTTCTTCCCCCAGTCACAGTGACCTTGACCTTTAACCCCTAGCCAATAGCCTTTTCCTTACTCTATGTACAAGCTATTATGAAGAAACCACTTTTCTTCTTTTAAGTCACTGTAACCTTGACCTCTAACCTTGCCTCTTTTTCTCAGTCAATGACCTTGACTGTTTGACCCAAAAATCAATATTCTAAGTTTGCCCATGCTCATTTGCATAAGAAAATCATTTCTAATAAAACAAAAGATAATTTTTACTGACTTGACACGGAAACTATAAGAAGGTAATCTTCAAAAACAAAATTGGATTTTTATAGATATTTTGTTTCTCCGAGTTACAATGTATTTCCTAGATTTCAAAGTTACTGTATATTACCTGGATGTCAGTCAAAGTTATTATGTATTTTCTGGATTTCAAAGTTACTATGTATTTCCAGGATTTCAGTCAAAGTTACTATGTATTTCCTGGATTCCAGTCCAGCATGTGTGAACATCTCCCACATTGTGAAAGATGATACAACTACATGTGTATTCACACCATGCCAAAGCTGGGAACCATCTCATAAGCCATAGGTAATTATATCAGCAGGTACTAAACATGGTGGATTTACATGCCAGAAGGTTTACATAGCACTTAGATTTGTACTTTGTCTTGCAGTATGAAGGAGTGCAGTATGGAGAAATACTGCATGATTCTCACAAGAATTCTGCCAATGTTAAGTTAATGGAGAAAAAAGGAGTATATAACAATACACTGTATGAATTAGAACTGTGTACATGAAAAAGACATCGCTACCAAATACCAAAAATATTGTACAACCTCGAGTGCAGTTAACAATGCTTTTAATATTTAAATAATGAATGAAAGCATCTAGTTGCTAAATTGTAACAAGTGACTTAGTAAATGCATGATTAAGGTAGCTGATCTATAAGTCAAGACATTAAAAGGCTGAGCTTTGTTAATATTAATAAATGTTACTGATTTTGTTACATTCATGGAAATTGACCAGGCATGATTTTCACATACTTGCTCATTTCAACTTGGATGGTGGTAGATTCATTAAATTTTCATGATTGATTCACATAACTGCAAATCCAATTAAAAAAACAGTGAATACTGTGTAATCACTCATGCCATTAAATGGCTAGTCACCCTCATATTGATCAAAGATAGTGGGATAAGGAGACACTAAGTAAGAATGAGGTGGTGAAACTATTAACAAAACCCAAATAAACCAAATGCTTTCACCTACCAGAACCTGGTTTCCATTATGCATGAAGAAAAAAACATACCAGAATCTATATCCATTTCTTCAGCAACTGGTTTCCAGAATCCTTCATTGCACAGGATCAGCTCCAGGATATTCTGCACAAAAAGATAGGTAAAGCAAAAGAATATCAGCACATATATTTCAAACTGAACACATTCAGCTCATGTCGCAACAACAGGTTGCTCAGGTCAAATTCATCACAAGAACTGAATTATCTCACATCCAAATGTGACACAGTACTGCATTTTATGTACACAAGGATAAAAGTTGTCCAATTTATGACATCCAATTTTAACTAGTGAAAGAAACCAGTGTGCCAAATTTAAGACTTTAAAATTTCCACCATACATTTTGCAATCAATACAACAACAAAAAAATAGGCAGATATCATTTATATCAGCAATCCATCTGAAGATGAAGAATGTCAATTGTATTATGTTAAAAATGTGTGCAAAGCACAATTTGAGACACATTTAGAGAAATTTATGATCCATGCAAGTTAACAAGTAACAAAATATTCACTTTTATCAGTAGGCTTGTCAGATATGACTGCAGAGAACTGAAGCACTATTGATATACAGTTCTTATCCATATCCCACATGCAATAAGGTTATAAATTACTCATTATTCTCTTAAAAATTATCCTAGTGAGGTTTATGAACTCTAGCAAGGTTATAAGTCATGGCTAATACTACCATATACACTCACCTATAAGTTAAGTCAAACTCCAAACAACCAAGATCCATAATGTGCCTGCAGATCGGGGTCTATGTTTTTTGTTCTACTGATTAATCCTAACAAACTGCACAGACCCAGATCTGACAGTGCACTATGAGAGAGCAAATGTGGATCTGTGCAATTTGTGGTTGGACTCGTCTCATAAGTGAGTATACATGGTAAATGATGAACATTGTTTGCTTCAAATGTTAAAATGCAATTATTTAATTTATGAGCCAAATATACTAACTGATTTTTCTTATATGCAAAACTAAATTACTGTGTTATTTTTTATTAGTGTAAATTATCTTGCAGAGATTAAATTTTAATTAAATAATGCTAATTCTATAGTAATTCAATTAGGATTTTGGGGGCACAAGGGAAGTAATGGAAACAACATGCTGTTAACATTTCTCTTCATAGCCAACAATGGCAGCTAAGAGAATCAAGAGTCAGGTTTATGAGGTAATGAATTCATTAAATATAACTTTACTGAGGTGTTTGGAAGTTATTTTGAACATCTAAAACCCGATATACCCTTCACATGTATCCATATATTTCAACAGACTCGTAACTTTAACAAATTATCGTTGAGGATCTGGCAACAAGAAATAATTTATTATAAAACTTTATTGTCTCAAGTAAATACATATTGGTAATTACCAAACAAGAGGTCCCAACGAGCCTGAAATCACACACCTGGATGACTTGTCTACCTACATGCCAAATTCAGTGGCAGTTGACTAAGAAAACAGCATTGGTATTGAGCTTACTGACATTTAGCGGCTTTTACATTATTTACAACAGCCATATGGGATGCATGATCAGCATTATTTTTCACAAAGACTAAGCGCTCTACGTAAGGATGCACAGAAAGAAATGAGCTCATCTTCTATTCATTGGGTGGCATGGGGCTGACTGTGTGGTCTAGGGCACTTGCCTTTACAGATCATGCACATCTGACTCTGTGTGGGGGTGAGTCTCAGCTCAACCAATGTTGAATATGTGAGAAAGCATTCCATAATTAATGGCAGATGACCACCATTTGTATAAATCTGAAAGGCCTCTATGCCAGTATGCTTTAAAATTTGGTAAAATTCTGTAAAGCAGACTTTGAGAACAATTCTTTTAAAGGTTTCCCAGTTTTTAGTAATGTCAGCCATATTTGATGATGAAATCGCATCATTGGTGCCAATTTTGAAAGACCTTCATGACATCAATGGCATCACTGGTGCCAATTTTGAAAGGCCTCCATGCCATGAAATGGCATCACTGTTGCCAATTTTAAAAGGCCTTCATGCCATTAACCTTTCTGCAAGGTTCGCTAAAAATGATCCAGTGGTTTTTACGAAGATGAAAACAATGATTGTTAATGATGGATAATAGTTGCAGAACCATACCTTAAGCACACTTGGCCTTATCAACAAGTGAGCTGATCAAAGTACAATATAATGTGTAGCCATCCCCCAAAAAGACATATTCAAAGATACAAAAAGTTTAAATCCATACAGGCTGTTGGGAAAATGGTGAAAGTATCTAAGGAGAATAGTCATTTCATGACAAAATACATTTGCTGTCAATAACGGAATATCAAATCTAATACATTTAAATCTAGAGAATATTTGATCAAATCAGAAAGAAAATTCTCTTAATGTATATTATAAAATTATGGACTGCAAGAACTATCTCCCCATTTTCCACTAACAGGTTACAAGTATGATGCATTCTCCATAAGATTTCTGGAACAGAGCAAAAACCTAGACAATATTAAATGATTGATATTTCATGCAAAAGTCACAGGTGAACATTGGCATGGATCAAATATTGGATCTTTGTCATTTACAAAATGTTAACTTTTAGCTTAGTTCTGTTGAGTTACGATAAAACAATATCAGACCTAACAAGAGTGGGAATATTGTTCAATGCCAGAAAACAAAAACCTGACAAATTGTGTTTTATTTATTTGAAGGAAAGAATAGCTCCATACCTATGCTATGTAGTGGGAAAAGACAGAATACAGCCAAGTTATTGTTGTGGACCCAAAGAGGATGGAGAGAGAGAAGGAAAATAAATATGGTAATGCTGACCTGTCACCAACAGTGATTGGAAAGGACCAGAAGCAATCAGTCATGCTGACTGCTGACATGTCAGTAATAAGAGTTCAATCAGTCAGTCACTCGACTATGATGAAATTTGTTTTATCAGAAGGGCTAATTGCATTCTGTATACAGTCTGTAATGCTATTTTTGAGAGAAAGTGTATCATTCAAATGTCATTTTCAATTTCCTTTAGTCTATGTAATTGATTAAATTGTTATATTTTGCATATGGGGGTTCATGTTGATCATTGCTCAGATCTTTGTATCCCATCCATTAATTTCATATTTTAATTTGACTGTTTACTTGATCCAGGCAATAACAACATGGTTGATCACGTCCTAGATAATGATAACCAAAGTACCATTATAACAGGTAGGGGATCATACTAAATGACACACACACACACACACACACATACACACACACACACACACACACACACACACACACACACACACATAGTGAAACATGTATACCAGAATAACCTCAAGACCAAACTGTTGTACAAGTTCCAAATTTTCCATGTTTATAATCATTTTTTCCCCCCAGTAAACTAAACCCCCTCAAATCCAAATACTAAGACATATTTTAATCTCAAACATTAAATGTATACTGAACCCAACCCCCCCTCAACCCCATAAAACCAAAGCTTACTTCAAACCTGAAAATTTATTTTGGCTGCTAAAATCCTAACATACAGAACAATAATGGTTAGCAGGTACTCTCTTAATTAAGCTTATCTGTGTAACAGAGCCCCAGAAAATGTCCCAAGGACACACAATGATAAAGCAATACTTGACATGCATGTTTGCCAACACAGATTACAGCCAACAACAGACTAAGTCTTTGCACTAGAATTAAAAGCCAGCTTCTATTGCAAATTATTAATAACTAAATGACTGTAGATAAGCCATCTAAGAAAGATTATGATTATCTGCTTATCCAAGTATGATTGATTTTGTATACTGTATACACTTGCTTATAAAATGAGTCCAACTGCAAACTGTACAGACCAGATAATGTACTGGTGCTTTATGCTACAGCAGATCAGGATCTTTGTTGAGTCAACTTTTAAGAAAGTACATTATGATACATGATTAATAGAACATTTTTTTAATGTGTTTGTTTGTTTAATGAAATCTAAGAGCTTTATTAATTAGACATGTGGTCTCGCTTTTTATGCTTTGTTGATGGAGATGAACAGAACAAATCCAGATTCACTCAATTGATTTTTTGATGGGAAAAAGTCATTACATGTATTTTAGCATCCACGGTCATTATTTGTTTTCACTCACATGTCAAGATGTCACAATGATCAGCTAAGCAACATAGGATTGAATTGTCTTTACTGAATAAAATTAGACTGATCAATGAGTATGAATCTGTGCCTAAACCTACACTGAACAAACAAGGGAAAGAATCTGGCTGAGAAACTTGTAGTTTCAGACATTTTAAAGAAAAAGGATTTACATAAGAATGAATTGGAAAAGAAGACTAATGCAAAGAAGCATTTTTTACATGCAACAGTTTAGCCACGCTAAGACCAAAATATTCCAATTTCAGGCCCCATAAATATTTTAAACTCTCTCTCCCTCTAGTCCCATGACACATTTTTCTCTCATTCTCTCTCATCAAATAGGCACTTAAATTTTTTTATTTCTGTCTTTCCATCAAAACAAGCATTCAGAGAAAGGTTTCTTCACATCTTTCAAATCAACAGTAAACCAACTCTCAAAACTGAAAAATGTTTCTGGGTCAAAAATTGTGGGTGTGTGGGTGTGTGTGAGAGAGAGAGAGAGAGGGAGGGAGAGAGAGAGGGAGAGAAAGAGCATCTCATATTGAACTTTTTGTACCCTATGTATAAAATATGAACATAACACTTCTTCCTCTTTGCATTCTTTTTAAACACCTTTTGGAAAACACTAAGTAACAAGGTTTATTTCCAATAAAAGATAATGGATTGTACTGGAATAGTCAGCTGACCAATAATGTCAACCCTACATAGGTACTCTAGTCTAATATAATGTCAACCCTACATAGGTACTCTAGTCTAATATAATGTCAACCCTACATAGGTACTCTAGTCTAATTTAATGTATATACTTTCATAGTTCTGAATTTTGTCTCGACAACATTGTGGAGCTCTGTGGACATTTTGCTTGAATTAAAGAATTTCATTCTTTCAATAATTGCAACTAAACAGAACAGTGTTTACTTGAGACAAGAATTTAGGATTATTAAGGAAGCCCCCTCCCCAATGAATGACAGATTAACAGGAAAAGAAAGAGATATACTTTACACATTAGTTCAGAATCATTAATAACAATGAAGTAGAAGCATTTGTATCAACAGTCATTATGTATGATGTAAATATTGTACTGACTCATGAATAATCCATATCCAACTGTGCCAAGTGTAGACCTTGATCTGTGGTTACATAATGCTCCAGCATATCAGGGTCGATGTTGTTCATACTACTTATGACTTTAAATGAGCAGTACAGACCCTCATCTCAAACTTTCGGTAAACAGAGAATTGCATTGGCTCAATGGTTATAACACTGGACTTGTGACCAGTTGGCATTGGTTCAATTTCCACAATTGGGTCAGCACAGATCAACTATCATACCATGGCTTTGCAAGGCACTTTACTAGCCTCAGCACCATATGTCCTGTGTCGTCAAACACCAAACCAGATCTGGGTCTATATCTAGGTGCATATTAATGTATAATAATATACAGGTACATACCTGATTACAATGATTTATATTACCTTGTTCTTGTCCTTCTTGATAGTCATTGCATGTAAAACTAAACAAGTGTGACAAGGTAAAGTGAAACTTGCAGGGTATTTTACAGTTCATGAATGAGGCCATTGTTTAAAAAAAATGTATCACTGCTTGTAACCCATGATCACTCTTGCACTGAATTTACTTACAAATTATTACACAACACATTAACTTTTCTGAGCTTTGACCGTTTATGGGCCATTTGAATGGCATATTTATGATATACATTTATATAAATGACATCTGTCTACAAAGGAAAAATGTGCATGGTCTCTTAAACATTCATTATTACCATATTATAGGCGCTTATAAATCTAGCCTCTCAAAACAAGTAGCTTCATAATAATGATGCATTCTCATAATAATATGGTGTAGAAGACTAAAAAAGGGAAGCAGTAAATTACTGTAAATTCACAATTTTTGATGTGGTACTGAGTTTGGCAGATTTCATGGCAGCTTCAAACTACAAATGTAAAGTCTCAATAAACAATGCTGTTGCTGAAGAACAAATGGGAATCCTTTTACAATTTAAGTACTCAAAGTCCCTAAATCTCTGCAAATTAAGTACTCAGTCCCTAAGTTCTTGCAATTTCAGTACTCAAGTCCCTAAATCCCTGCAATTTAAGTACTCAAAGTCCCTAAATCCCTGCAATTTAAATAATCAAAGTCCCTAAATCCTTGTAATTTAAGTACTCAAATTCTCTAAATCCTTGTAATGTAAGTACTCAAAGTCCCTAAATTCCTGTAATTTAAGTACTCATAATCCCTAAATTTCTTCAATTTAAATACTCAAAGTCCCTAAATCCCTGTAATTTAAGTACTCAGTCCACAAATCCCTGCAAATTAAGCACTCAAGGTTCCTAAATCCCTGCAAATTAAGTACTCAAAATCCCTATATCCCTGCAATTTAAGTACTCATAGTCCTTAAATCATTGTAATTTAAGTACTAAAAGTCCCTAGATCCTGCCATTTAAGTACTCAGAGTCCCAAATTATTGTAATTTAAGTACTACAAGTCACTAGATCCCTGCAAATTAAGTACTCAAAGTCCATAAATCCCTTAAATGTGGCAGCAACAACAAATTGCACCTCTTTCTTTAACTCACAATCACAGGGATCCACAAAAAATGACTTCAGCATAAGCAAGGGCATGCTATAGTGAGGGAAACGAATTTTGATTAACATTGACAGCAGTGGTGGGGGACAAGGTGGAACTAGCAACTTTCATGACTACATGAAAATTAAAATCTTCCTTGTCCAAACAAATTCTTGTATAATAGATTTTAATATTAACTGATGCTAGCCAAAAACAGTTAATACACTAATGACAAGATATTTAATACAAATCCAGTTGATATACATTACTTAGCAAATTTATACATCAGTAAAATTTTAAATGCCACCAGTATTCATCGTTAAGAAAACACAAATAAACTAAAGTTTCTTAGCATAAACTATAAGATCCAAATGCAGTTATATGGCTGCACAAGTCATTTACTAAAGACGGCAATTTTAGCACATGTAAATGTCTTAATACAACTCCATGTGTTTGTACTAATAAACACACATGGTATGTTGCACTCTCCTGGCATTTTACATCTTGATATTTAAAAAATAAAATAAAAAATGGACCAAAAAGAAAAAGAAAAATAAGAAAATATATGTTTTGTGAGAAGTCAATTCCAAATGTATCATTGCAATATTTAATTAATAAACCATATATTATCTAAAGGCAAAACTATGAGTTGTCTCGGAGTGTAACTTTATTTAAAATAATTATGCTGATCTCCACTCAGGTGTTCTGTGATGTTGGAAATTTATGTCATGTATTCAGCTAAGATGCCTAATCTCTTAAGTAATTAGCATCACTGTGTCAAAGAACTAACATGTTCTCAGCTTGTCTGAAATAAAGCCAGCTTAGCCACTGAATATGCACTTAATTAGGTTCTCACGGAAATGTGCTCATGCCTTAACGTGATAGTCAATTGAATAAATGAAGGTGTGTCACTTTTATCATGATGAAGCCCAATCCAAAGAAAATTAAAACAGTAATTTCAATTGATGAGACATTTTTAATTGATATTCATTTCATACAGTATAGCTAACCACCAGTAGGCATTTACCAATATTTTCATTGATCAATATTTCGTTATATACTGTGTTATTTTTTGAGAAACTTTTTATGAGGAAATATTTGTCAAAATGTGAGTTTTCATTCAAACTACAAATTTCATGACAAAGATCCCAAATTTCTGCACAACGACCACATTTTTTTATCACAAAACTAGTGATACGTCTAACTTTCATTGACCAATTTCAATCACAATTCTTTTCTTATAATACAACTGTTAGTGAGAAGCAACAAAAAAGGGATTCATATTTGCTTCTATGCAACAAACAGGTTTGCAATTTACCTGGGGGAAAAAAGGGAGCAGACATTTTCATGCTTCTAGCCTGACTCCACACAAAGTTATAAAGATAGAAAGTTGTGGAGTTTGAATAAGAGTTCAACTGGACTTTATGCAGGTCAAGTCATTTAAAATTATTAAATCTAACCTCATTGCACATGGCTTTGACCACCCTGCTGTCCATTCTTGTCACCTGCAAAAGTCTATGAAGCACCAAAGTCAGCACAGCCCTGTCTGGCTTGACATCCTGTACACACACAAGGAGTTCCACGACAAGTCGAAATATTGAGGGGAAAAAGACCTTCTGAAGTGAGCGACCTGTGGTCAGTAATTCTTTCCCTGTTAACTTCTCACCTGCACATTAGAATCATTATAAGCTTTATTTCATCTAAAGCATGTGAATGAATCATAGTACTGAAAAAAAATTATGTGATGATTTGAGTGAAAGATCTTTACTAATATCAGAGTTTAGTCAGGAGATTTATCAATGCATCCATAATTTCTCATTAGGTCATTACTGGCATTAGACCAATCAAATGTATCCATACTTTTTCATTTGGTCATTAATTGGCACTAAACCAATCAAATGCATCCATACTTTCTCATTTGGTCTTTAATTGGCACTAGACCAATCAAATGTATCCATTGTTTCTCATTAGGTCATTAATGGCACTAGAACATACAAATGTATCCATACTTTCACATTAGATCATTAAATGGCACTTGAACAATCAAATGTGTCCATACTTTCTCACTAGGTCATTATTAGCACTAGAATAATCAAATGTATCCATACCTTTTCATTAGATCATTACTGGAATTAGACCAATCAAATGTATCAATACTTTCCCATTAGGTCATTAATTGGAATAATCAAATATATCCATACTTTCTCATTAGGTCATTACTGGCATTGTAACAATCAAATGTATCCATACTTTCTCATAAGGTCATTAACGGCACTAGAACAATAAAATGCATCCATACTCTTTTCATTAGGTCATTACTGAAATTAGACCAGTCAAATATAGCATTACTTTCTCATTAGGTCATTATTGGTATTAGACAATTCAAATATATTCCACATTTTCTTATTAGGTCATTCCTGGCAGTAGACCAATCAAATGTATCCATACTTTCTCATTAGGTCATTAATGGCAACAGACCAATCAAAATGTATCAATACTTTCTCACTAGGTCATCACTGGCATTAGACCAATCAAATGTATCAATACTTTCTCATTAGGTCATCACTGGCATTAGACCACACCATTAAATCCTTTAATTATGAATGCAACCCTTCTCAAAAGATATTTTAAGTTTGGGCAAAAATTTATTACATAACAAGAATTTTCAAGTTTAATACAGAGTCAACCAGTAATAAGGATATTTTTGAACTTCAAAACTGACTGCAGATAAGACAAATAGTGTTTCCAAGGAAATCATTTTTGGCTGATTCTCTACAAAGTGTCTACACTGGTGTGGGAAGGCAAACAACATTTTAGACTAACCTTGACCTTCTTCATAAAGGGACTCTTCATTGTCTGCTTCATAACCATGTTCTGTCATAAATACTTCCTGCTCATCCTCACTTCCTGACTGAAGAAGCTGTCGGACTTCATCTTCATCACAAATATCATCATCACCTGTGTGCTGAATGGCAAGAGTTTTAAAAATGACAATACTGGCCGACAGATAAATATTTACATCATCATTAAGGGGGCAGGGGGCCTGTACAATTTTATTTCAAGACTACTGAACTATTTTAAACCATATTATTTTAAACTATATTTCTTTCAGACATTCTTACAATTCTAAAATATGGTGGTGGGGATTCAATAGAAAGCAACTGCTTACTCGAGAACCATCTCATGAATAACGAAAATATAACAGTATAAATCTGGATGCTGTTAACAAAAAAAAAGTACAAACAAAAATTATCTGCACAACTAAAGGTATTTACAGAACAGGTGATAACACAAAAGGACTGACTTTTACAGACCCATACAATCTTTAAACATTTTAAAAAGGAACAACAGTTATTATTAGATAAATGATTCATGATAAATTAATTAATTAAATAATAATACTACTAATAATAATAATAATAATTTAAACCAGGGCAATTGTTCTTAATCTGGTATGCAATACCTCCATTATTTGATTACCAATGAATTAGAGTTTGAAATTACATAATGAGGGGTTATTTCTTACTACGACAGGTAGCATGTTCTATGTTCAAATCAGTAAAAGGAATTTTAGAAAAATGTTGTTCAGATCTTGGATGCTGAATGTTGCTGGCTAATCAAGCAAGGTAGTTTTCTATAAATGAGGGCTGAATTAAGCAAAACCTGAAGATATTTAGGCACTAATCCATCATAAATGTTAAATAACTGAACACTAATAGCAGTAACAAGTGAGGCTTTCCCACCTAGTTTAATGGTACAGATGTACAGGGTATGCAGTCTTGGTTGTACTCATCAGCACAATATATTTCTGAGTTCTTTCTCCTTCAACATTCATCCATCACAAATATGATCGGCATAATAGAGATAAGACTCGTTTTAATAAAGGCAACCAATCCAGTTTGAATTTAAAACTTTCTACACATTTTCATTTCGCCCAGACGTTATGAAAAATATATTTTATATAATATCATCTATACTTGCTGACAAGTTTAATTCCAAACAACAAAGATCCTGATCTGCCATGTCATAATGTGCCTGCAGTTCAGGATCTGTGTTGCTTGTTCTACCCATTACTCCTAACAAACTGCACAGACCCAGATCTGCTAGCAAATTATGCAATGTCAAAATCTGGGTCTGTGCAGCTTGCAGTTGGACTTATAAGTGAAGATAGATGGTATACCAAGTGGTATCTCTAAACTTATGTCCAAATGTTTGTGCTGAGTAAATTCTTGTATGCTTGTTAAGGTCACATAAAAAATGAAGAATGGTGGTTCTGGTTTGGTATTAAAACTGGTTCACTTTTACCTGGTATAAATGGAACCAGCCAAATGCCCATGAATTCTCCCATGCCACATTTCGACAACATTTATTACAGTACATATAAAAATTAGGGTCATATATAACTGACATACAGTATATAATCACAAGTAAGACAAGTTCAACTGCAAACTGCACAGACCCAGCTCTGCAGGTGCATTATGGGAGAGCAGATCTGGGTCTGTGCAGTTTGTTAGGAGTAATCAGTAGAAGAAGCAACACAGACCCTGTTCTGTAGGCACATTATGATACAGCAGATCAGGATCTTTGTTGTTTGGAATTTGCCTCGACTCTTAAGTCAGTATATACAGTAATCAGAAAAATGTAAACAGATTTTTAAAAATGAGGATATCGATGAATTTCCAACAATTAGCTAATTCTTCAAACTAATCTGGAACATTTTCCAACGGAAGGTTTAAGCTATGCCTGTTTGCCAAAGTAAGATAATTCATCATTATCCCAAAGATCAAGCAAGAATGCCATGGACGGCAAATTACATGTAGATGCCTGCCCGATTCTTCATATTCCTCTATGTCGACCATAGTTGGGCACAGTTGCCTTGAGAGAATACTAACCAATTAGTTTTTTTGTTGTTGTTGTTGTTGTAGGGTTTAATGCCATTTTTCAGCACACGATAGGCTATACATGGCGGCCAGTATTAATGGTGGAGGAAGAACCCGGGAAAACCCCGGAAAGAACCACCGACCCTCGAAAAGCTACTGGCAAGCTTTCTCACATACCCACATTAGCCGAATCCGAGACTCGAACCCAATTGGTTTTTGTGACATCAACCTTTTATCAAGATATGCAGTCTAAACTAAATTTACAGAAACCATTATTTTCTTAACCGACTTACCAAGACCATGCCCTCTAACCTTTAGACACTAGAATCTAAAGGTTTCTTTGGTAATCCAAGAGGAAGTCAACCAGCAAGTTTGATTAAGGAACTTACTCTAAAAGCAAAATAATTCTGCAGGCTCCCATCTTACCTACATGCAAGAACTCCACAAATTTTGCTCAAAGTAAGTGGTATAGACTTAACGATATCATTCAAAAACCATTTTTAATCTTTTATTCACAGTGACTTTGACCTTTGATTTTTTTTAAACCCAAAATCAGCAGGTTTCTTCTTTACCTCAGTACAAGCAATTTAAAATGTTTGGTCCTGAAAACATCTGGGTACCAATTTTCCAACAGGAGCAAAAGATAAATACAAGATGAATCCATATTCTTCACAAAGGTCTTGGGTTCAAGGTAATTTTGCCCTTAAATTCCACTTTGCACCCGCAAGCTGTTGCACCCTGAAATCAGCTTGCCCTTAGCCATTTTGTTTCTATTCTTATTTGATTAATTTTTCCTGCAATCATCACAGTTACAAAAAAAGAACAAGAAGAAAACAACAACACTGATATAAGTAATTAAAGTGCTCAGGTAAAACTTCATTCAATTAAAATATAATGACTCCCAGCTAAAGACAGATGTTGATCCCTATCCAAACTGCAGTGTGTTATTGGTGTATCCCAAAAATATCCTCTATTTATACAAGCTCGATCTTGCTACTGAAAATCTGAGTTCGATGAAATGAAATAACTTCTATTATCTAATATTCAGTTATATCAGTTTTGAAAACAGGGTGTCCTTTTTGAAGATATCCCTGAGGTGTTTCTTTATTTCCCTTTTGGTTCACCTGTATATTATTTGTCACACATGTAACGTTACTTGATTTCTAACCACCTGATAATTTTATCTTGGTCAGGTAAAAGAATGAAGATTTAATAACAATAATAACAACAGTCCACAAATCAGGTATCATACAGGTCAACCAAGTCTTCTTTTAATATAAATTTATTTTCTTCATATTAATTAATTCCTATTTACACATGTATTTTGTATGAAATGTGTAGATTACAGAAGAACCTGTAACAAAAACATAAAATCAGCAAATAGATTTATGAATTCCCACCCATAAACAATTCAAGCAAGAATATTATTAAAGTTAGGAAAATAATTAAAACTTGAGTCTTTGCACATGGTTATTGTTGGTTAATTCCTTTAAAAAGGTTGTCATACCAAGAAAATATTCTTTATTTTCTTCAATCATATCCAAAAAGTAACATTTTATGAGAAGCTTAATAGTCAAATTGATTCTCAAAAATGTACAATGTCAATGCAGTCTATACGCTTTAGAATCTGCAATCTGAAGACAAAGCAATGGCTAACTTGGGCAACTTGCCATATTGTAGCAACTTAATCCCAATGTTTTGGTATCACATGGATGTAAGGCAGTCCTTTTCCATTTGGAATGAATATATTACATACAGGATGCAAAATTTGCAACAAAACTTCATACGTCTTGACACTGGATACTTTGAAGTATTCACAAACTGGTAATTAAATGCATGAGTCTATTAAACAAATAGTTTCCCAGCCATTTAATACCAAGCCAAATTGACAAGGCTGGTTAAAGTTCCTGAGTCAGTTCAGGAAATGGAAGCACCAATACAGCTGACATAATATTGTTTTTTCTTTCCTGAAAGTGTGTACAGACTTATCCCAAAAATCAATTGTATGCCCTTAATGGAGAGAAATTGGAACCTGTGAGACTGTTATCACATTTGCATCGAAGAGCAGCTTAATTTTCATAAAGTACACTGGCTGCATACACAGGTCAGATTATAAGGAGTTTACTGACCAATTTGATGCTCACGACAGTTAAAGTCTAATAATCCATATCAGGTCCAAAATGTGTCCACAAATTTTCTATACACATGTACTCTGTACAATTTTTTTTTATAGAAATGTAGCCATGACAAAACCTGTACATGGAGTTTTGTAACACAGAAGAAAACTACTTGCACTGGATTTGAGAGAGACAGAGAGAGATATGCAACTTACCCCATATAACCATCCTTAACAAGTAAATGGAAAGATCAATACATAACAGCAATAAAATAAGCCTCAACAACATTGAGACTATCACATCAATAACCCCCAATCAATAGCTACAACCTCCTACTCCACTCATCTTTCCAATTAACATTTTGCACAATATATGTGGTCATAATTTTCTCCAAAGTAAAAAGCTTTCTGCAGATGCCTTTTGTTATAACAATCATTCTAGAAAGGCAGACTGCATCTACTGTTGAAACTTCCTATCAGAGTTGTAGGGAACATAGATTTGTCTGCACATAACCACATTCTAAGTAGGAAACCCTCACAAAGGTTAAAAAGATCAAAGATGCAATGTATTAAAACATAAAAATGGCAATATAGAAAAATTTTGGTGCCATTAAGTGAAGGCACTTATTTTTCATCAATTAATCCGCTGTCACCAATTCCATGCATACTCAGGGGAGATAACTACAGCCACTGTAATGCTCTCCTGGTCATGTCAGTTATAACTTGGCACTGTTTGTAGTCATTTATTTTGAAATAGGTGTACAAGAAAAGGTTTTACCCAGGACTGTAACAGTCCAGTATCATTTACCTAAACTCCATTGTCAAACTAAAGACTTTTGTTAACATCATAAGTGTATTTAACAATACTGAAAGTAATTAAAATTGCAAAACATCTTTATCAAATGTGAAGGTTATCTAACTTTCCTTACAGCAAAGACACAAGCCTGACTCATGGCATCATTTAAGTAATAGTAACCAAAAGGTAAATAAAACCCTAACACATTACCTTCATCAAGCAGAAGGATTGTTAGTAAGTAAATGCCTACCTTTATGTAGTGGTAATGTATGCATGTTTGTATGTAGTACAGTAGAACCTGTCATGAAAGACCACCCCTTCTGCCAAAAAGTTATAGTCTCTCAAGACAGGTGGTCTCCTATACAGGTCATACAACTATATAATCAATAAATCTGTGCATTGAGAATGAGGTCTCTCATGATAGGTGGTCTCACATAACAGTGGTCTTTCAAGACAGGTCATAGTGTTTTATGGCAGCTCTGCACAATAGTGGCTATATGATGCCAAATACAGTAAAGTATGAAAAATGTAAAAATGAACTGCACACAAATTTAGGAAGATAAATCCTTCCAAATAAATGTAAACATGAAGTACAGCAAGTTCAATCATGAACTGTAGAAATGTTAACATTCTGTAAAATGTATATAAAACAAACAAAAAAACACATGTAAAATTCCTAAAACATATTTAAAATGTCTTGGATAAACAACATTCCCTCAAAAAGTTCAAGATCTTCTCAGGTGGTAAATTGTCTATGTTTCCTCATATTGTTCAAATAAAAAATACTTCTGTCTCAGAGGGTGAAAGTTAACACACTTGACAAGAATTTGTTATACAGTTGATGAAAAATGGTCTGGTATGCACTTTGGTTGAGGTTCACCATTCTGGAGGATAAATGAATCAGGTATTAATGTGTCCAATATGCAACTGACACAATACCATATTGTTTCTGCAATTTGTTCTATGAAAGGGGTGCCACTCTCTAATAGTGGTTTGACATTTTTAAGTTTATATGTACAGTTTTCATTCCACCCAGTTTTCCAAGTATGATAAACAGACTTATTTATGCAATATAAGAAGTCAGTAAATATAATCTTCTGTTTGGAAAAGTGTGGTTGCTGGGCACATTTGGCTGCTCTGTCTTTTCTTGGCCCTTTATACCAATATCACAAGGCAGTCAAGAGCACAGAATGTGCTCCCCACATTGTATAAGCTCAGCATGTTTCTGTATCATCTGAAATATCATGGGTTGTCAAATAAAAGATTTTGCAAGGCTTTTCATTTTTGGAAAGGGAATATGAAAAGAGGTAATTTACTTTTTGATAGGTTTAAACATTGTTCAAAGATCTGAATCCAAAATGTCTCCCCCCCACACAAATTGGAGACTCTTTATCTTAATCAAAAACAATAATACACATTGCAGAAAGTCATTCCACAACTAAATTTGCACAACAGTGGGTATTTCAGTTGGATTTCAAAACATCGTCATCATTTTTATTATCATTTTGATACAGATAAGAGATTTTGTGTTTCTTATAATGAATCAATTAAATATCATTTAGACCTTCTAACCTCCTGACAGTGTAAAATTATTTCTTCTATTCTACACATTTGCTCTGCATGCATTTCCAATTTCGTCATTTATCAAGCAATCAAAATTTTATTAATGCTGGTCATGTGTTCTTTCAGTGATTTATTTTTATTAATTTTCTTTTAAATGGACAATTTATGCATTGTGGATTCTGGACTGCCCACTTAATACCATGGACAAGGTAACAGGAACAGGGGTTTAAGTGTCCACTATGAAAGGTGAATGGTCACTAAATCTCACTTAATTTTAGTGGAACTCCATCATGGATTTTATTGCAGCCATTAAGGGTTTTATGGCATCCTCATTGATTTTACTGCATAAGCCCTTCAAGTTGACACGCTAAAGAAACATTGCTGTAAATCCAACCACGGTAATTGTTCATTTCATACCTTTACCTGTACGAACTATGCTGTTTTAACAGCATTTGTGGTATAGAACAAACGTTTCAAATTATTTCAATTAAAATTCAAGCATGTTACATAATGGGCTTAATGCTGTAATACATGAGCTCAAAAGACTTGCAAGAAATTTTGATACCTCTCTGTAAGCAAAATAAATAAGTTGAACAGACTGAAAGTAGAACAATAATTTAGTGCTGCAATAATCAAAATGAAGATATTGACAATATCTGCATGCTGGAATTTATCAAGAAAAGGTTCATAACAAACAAGAAATAATTTGGATTTACAGCCTATAAATCCAAAATGTCCCCCCCCCACTACAATTGGAGACTCTTTACCTTACATCAAAAACAATAATACACACTGCAGAAAGTCATTTCACAACTAAATTTGCACAACAGTGGGTATTTCAGTTGTATTTCAAAACACAGTCATCATTTTTATTATCATTTTGATACAGATAAGAGATCATGTGTTTCTTATAATAAATCAATTTAATATAATTTACACCTTCTAGACAATGTGAAATTATTTCTTCTACTCTATTGCCAATTATGTTTCAATTCTTGCTTATCGTGTAAAATAAGTCCTTAGTAAAGTGGATAATTGGATAAAAATGTAAAGAGTTAGTGGAACACCAGACACTCAACTGATAATAAAATATCTGCTTGACATCTGGAAACACGGCATTGTGGTAAGTGTCATGAGAACTGGAAGAACACGCTACCAATGGAGTCATATCTAGATTAGTATTTTAGTGTCACTACAACTGAAAATAATTAACTAATTAAGCTTTCTTCATTAATTTCACCCTTAAATTTGAGAAACATTAAACTTACCCACTGCCCAAATCACTAGCTGTCAGGAATTGTTTGAGCTGTTTACAAAGGAATCAACAGCATGGGCCTTGTTGAGCCTTATTATAGGCCTATCCTGAATCTAAACACATGGCTGGCTAGCACTCTGGTCCCTCAGATCTTGGGAAAGTGTGTGGCATACACACACATATGCACAAGTCTAATACAGAGGCTCAACTACAGGCTTTATCTTAGATATCAGTTTCTCTATGTCACTACCGGTATGCATGTAATTTTACAATTTTAAGCAAAAGACAATAAAGAAGCTGGCAGAATACAACAATAAAGACTGTGTGTTTCTTGTCTTATTTTATAAACTGAATTTTATCAACCTACAATCATGCTTCAGACTCAACATATTCCTTTGTATCAACCCATTAATACTTTTCATGTTTTTACATTCATTTTATTTTTTCTTTCATTTCATTTTTTGTTTGATCTCTCTCTTTTTCTCACAAGTTATTAAAGCTGCTATACCATTCAACTTGTATACTTTATTGAAGCCTATAATTATACTCCTGTTTGAAATTTATCATATATACTAGCTTATAAGTTGAGTCAAATTGCAAACAACAAAGATCCTGATCTGCCATAGCATAACATGCATGCAGACCAGGATATATGTTGTCTATTCTGCTGATTACTCCTAACAAACTGCATAGACCCAGATCTGCTAGCGCATTATGTGACAACAGATCTGGGTCTGTGCACTTTGCAGTTGGATTGAACTTATAAGTAAGTACATACAGTATCTTTCCTCTCTATATAGACTCAGATCTGCTAGCGCATTATGCGACAACAGCTCTAGGTCTGTGAATTTGCAGTTGGACTGAACTTATAAGTAAGTACATACAGTATCTTTCCTCTCTATATACAATTTTTATCTTCATGCAATTTGGTAGGCAAGTATTTGAATATTTAAAAGCATTTGGTCAGCAAGTCTTTGAATATTAAAAAGCATTTGGTCAGCAAGTCTTTGAATATTAGAAAGTGATGCGTACAGCTTAAAAATAACATTCAGCCAACAGGCAAGTTCCACACAATATAGTGTATGTCCGTTATTACCTAATTATACTGCTGCGATCTCCCAGATTTAAACATCCACTATAAGCCACGATGTGGACATCCATGACAACCACATTACTAGGTCCATGATACACAAGTCTGGATGGATTCATTTCCACCACAGAAATTCAGACATCTATTATCTCAGGCAATAACTTGACTTCATCAATATAGAAAATATAAAAAGCCAAAAGTACTGATGTTAACTCTAACAAACCAATCAAAGAGTAACATCACTGACAAGGTAAAGATTTCTTTTCAGTTGCACACTTAAATGTCTTTGTTTTGAACAGTTTGTAGGAACTGGCTTAACAAGAAGGTGCCATTTGTATCAGCATCCAGATCATTGATGTTATATTTTTAGTTGCTGTTGGTGGGAGGACAGTGTTAAAAGTTTATGCTTTCACTGAATCCCCCAAAAATCATTTCACATAGTTTCTCTAAAAAATATGGTTTAAACTAAGAAGGTGCTTGCTTTAAAAGATTCCCAATAGTCTCTCTCTGATATAAACATACAAGAAACAAAGACAATCCAAGTAAAACAGTTTGCCAAAAATACTACTCAAGCACCTATATATGTCTCAGAGTCTGTTTCAGTTTCTTGATAGCAACAAGTCAAATGCTTAATGAACTAGTAAAGTGAACAGCAAACAACAATCGGACTGAATACAATCTGAATGTCGCTGTAACCCCATAAGTAATATCAGGTTGTTTTTCTGATTACAAATTCAATCTCCATCCATCCACAACTGTGTTAGTGTTGTACCAGAATTAATCTAAGCTGATGCCATTTAGTGAAAATTTCATAAAAAGGGAGAAGAGAATAATCTACAGATTATTCTGCTGTTTATGACATTCAAACTGCATTTCGTTACTATGATATGCACATATGTATACAACCAACTGTTTGCTTACTCGGAAACCTTGAATACTACACATATTTACCCACCAAATATGTACTTTAAAACAGAAAACAATGCCAGACTCATGCATAACCAATGGGCTGGCACTTCGGCTTATTCAGCGTAGTGGACCCAAGTTTAATCCTAGAGAAAGGTCCTGAGAGTAAATTTAAAATAAATGAAATTTCAATTTAAGCGCATTTTTTAGAAACTTTTTTTCAGTGATTGCAACTTTATAATTGTTCTAATAAGATCACAGCAAATGGGCTTGGACTTTTTTGCACTTTGTCATGAACATATGGAAAGAGAGCGCAAATGTAAACAGCTGTTTAGACAAATTGTTAAGTCATAATATTGCTGGCATCAATATTCATAACTGAAGATTGTTGGTAATGAATATTCATGCGTGAAGATTTTATGTGCAAGTTACTTTTTGAAAGAAACCAATTTCAACCGTAAGATCAAAATGAGAACATCGATTCCAGTTCTAAATTACTCAATCCTGAATGGCATTGTTTTTTCAATCCTTAAGCTACTAATTAATTAATTACAGTTTCATGTCTGAAGGTACTAAATCCTATCTGTTATAACAGGTGAGGAATTTATCACAAACAAGATTGACCAAATTATTGCAAAGTAATTCATCACGAAGAAGATACACTATATTACTGCAAAGTAATTTATCACAAAAAACA
Source organism: Sinohyriopsis cumingii (assembly GCA_028554795.2). Lineage (NCBI taxonomy): Eukaryota > Metazoa > Mollusca > Bivalvia > Unionida > Unionidae > Sinohyriopsis > Sinohyriopsis cumingii. Next base: position 160,352,505 of record CM068824.1, read on the forward strand.
GACCTAATTACTACAAAATAATTTATCACAAAAGATTGACCTAATTAGTGTAAAGTACAAATATTATCTACTATTACATGTAACAAATGACTGACTAACCCTGTTAATATTAAAGGAAATAATTTTATCCTACCTGCTAAATGACACATGAAAATTAATTAACTTGGGGGGGAATTCTTTTTTTTGTAGGAACAGACATGACCAATATCTGTCGACTGTTTAATCTGATTTTTTCTTTTGATCATTTTAAAAGTCTTATATTTCATGCCTGAAAATGTGTAAAATCTAACCATAATTATATAGCAAAACAGCAGCATGACTGAACAAGAAGCCAAAGTGGACACAACTAAAATCAACTAACCCATCTTGGCCTGATCTTCAAACAATATTTAAAATGTTTAATCTGAGACCCAATATAAGCCCCGTTAATCATGTTGGGTCAAAATCTGTGTACGAAGTGATGAATCAAATCAATGACATTTCCAGATTTCACTGGATACCAATCATCACCAGTCTGAATTATTGCTCAAACATATTCACTGATCAAGTTTCATTAAGTAAAGCATCCAGAAGCTAGAACTGGTAACAAGACTAGTTAATCGGAGTAACTGGAGTAATCATTATCTAAATAATATGTTTCAATGGAAAATTTCATCATAAAATGTTAATTGATAAAGTTCAGAGTCTCTAAAAACAACAACTGCTGAAAATGAAAGTTCTGAACAATTTAACAAAAGTACAGGATTGAATTGTATACTTTTTTCTTTTGTTTATTATCCACTCCATCCACCTGCCCACCTTCTACAGTTACAAAGTTGATCGTGAGTACCTCCAATGAAACTCTAAAGCTGAAATTGTACATATAACTGAAAAGGAAGAGTTGCACTGTGCTAAATACATTTTCTTACTAGCACCCAAAATGAAATAAAGACCACAATTATTATTATTATTATTATTATTATTATTATTATTATTATTATTTTTATTGAAGCTATTAAACAGATGATAATACAAGATATCTGTAAAAAGAACAAAGTCATATCTCTGAGTTGGGAAGATGTTGCAAGAACCCCAAACAGATGAGAGTTCTTCCATATCTTTTATTTGATAATACACGTACATATATTAAGCTGTGATACATACATTAGGTTATGATACATATATAACGTTATGGTACATAACATTATTTTGTGGTACATACATTAGGTTGGATACATACATAGATTAATAAAGACTAATTAAAAACAAGAGAAGGTGTGCCTGAGTGAAAGCAAACTCTGATTGACACAGAATTTTTAAAAAAATTAATTACAATTATAACTTCACTGGACTGTACAAAATGTAACTAAGTATTAATTATTATAAATGGATAAGATATTTTCTCTGTGACGGACAAAAACTGTAAGTAATTTGTTAATATAAAAGCATGAGACAAAGCCATTACATTAAGATGGTTTTAGAAGTGTAAAAAATTTTGCATGTGAATAAAGCATATAAATTTCCATCAGTATTGGTGGTATTAAAACAAGCATACAAAGGATGCTTTACCATTGATTACTGGGGAAGAGAGCTTTCAATAAAGGATTGGTGTATATTTCATTGTTGCTTTTAAACTGTGGTCTGACTTACCCATATAAACTATAAATTGGCACCCCACAAATTTTAAGTGATAATCAGGGAGTATGTGAAGTCCCTTTGGGAATTTGTGATGAAAGCAAGCCATTAGTCTAGAGGTTTTAAGGAAATCCTAAATAACTATAAAAAAAATACTTGTTGGCTTTCTGGGAATTCGCAGTCTTATAATTGATGCCAGGGATCTGAATTAGTTTTGAGAATTGTCACTTTACAATACAACACAACCATTATGTAATTTAGCGCCAAGGCAATTACAGTAATGTTCCTTGCCCAAAGGACACACCACTGTAGCCAGTCCTGGCTAATCAAATGGTAAGATTCAAACTTGCACCGATTCAGTCATTAAACAATGCACCACCCTGGCTCCTACCTTTATTTTTGTTGCTTCTTATAACTTACAGAAGGCCAAATCAGTCCTAATCTGTGTATCTAACACCATAGAGATGGCTGGGGTTGGTGTAGTAAGGGTTGGAATGCTGGAAAATGAACTCTGAGCCCATGAGGGTGGCTGGAGGGGGGGTAATGAGGGCTGGAATTCTGGAAAAATGAACTCATTCGAGGGCTTATCAATTCACACATACATACCAAATGTATGTTCAAGTCTTTGTGAATTTTGATAAACAGAAAGAAAATTAATATGTAATCAGAGGCCATATCTCTTCAAAATGACATTCTCCAAATGAAGTTGGACAATGAATTATTTTCACATCTCATTATCTTTATGCTGCATACCAAAATCCTAGAGTTCCAAGTAGCTAAGGTTATCTTTTGAAAAACCAATTATTCAAAGAAACAGGTGGATGGACAACGTCATTACTATAAAGTTATAAAAACATCATCAATCATAGTTCATATTACTACAATAACAAACAAACAAACTATATTAAATATCTTCACAAGCTGCAAATGTATGGTTAACTCACCACAAGAGATATGTTCCTGTTGTAAGAATACTCCAACACCGATGAGTAGTGAGGCATGGCTGCACTTAACAGGGCATCAAAAATGACCTTCAGCTTCATGGGCTCAAGTTTGGAACTCATATCAAAACATTCAACAATCTTTTTCCACAACCCTGGCTTCATATTATTCTGAAATAGTCAAAAGCTAGTCAAATTTCTTGGAACTAACTCTATAATGCTGTTCAATAAAAGCAAAATACATCAAAATATTGGACTACAATAAACTTATTTTACTGCTGTTTTTTTTTTAAATACAAATTTTTGACGTAAAATGCTTCTTCAATAATACCTACCTAGATGTACATCCAATATCTTTAAAATTCTGCCCTCTCTGGATAAAACAATGTTTAACATGTCTTTGTTAGTTTTGGCAACAAAAGAACTAAAACGTCATCTGTCTGCAAAGACACAAGTCAAATGCACATAGATTCCACTTGTATAAAGGGATTGGTAACAAATCCCATCAATCATCAGTGGTTGTCCCTTGTATTCAGGGATTAGAACCAAATCCTTTCAATCATCAGTGGTCAGTGGTTGTCCCTTGTACACAGGGATTAGTACCAAATCCCATCAATCATCAGTGGTCAGTGGTTGTCCCTTGTATTCAGGGATTAGTATCAAATTCCATCAATCATCAGTTGTCTCCCCTTGTATACAAGGACTGGTACCAAAGCCCATCAATCATATGTTTATCAAGTGCCAGGATGTAACTGTAAGGAGGACTTTGCATAGTGCCCACATAAAAACTAGGAAAGAATTTCTTATGAAATATATTTTACTCCAAAATTTGTTTTTGTCAAGTAGTAGTAATTGTTGTTGTTGCAGGGTTTAACACCATTTTTCAGCACAAGATAGGCTATACATGGCGGCCAGTATAAATGGTGGAGGAAAAACCCAGGAAAACCCTGGAGAAAACCACCAACCCACAAGAAGCTAATGGCAAGCTTTCTCAGGTACCCAATTTTGGCCAAGCCTGAGACTCAAACCCATGCAGACAGAGGTGAGATGGCAGTGATCCGTAACAGTGAGTACATTTGAGGCAGACACTCTAACTACTAGGCCACCGAAGTGGTAATGTATGTGAAGCCATTTTGAGGCTTGTGTGAGTTACAGGCTAGGATTAGCAATGTTCCAGCAAATCCAACCCATGTTGTTACAAAGCTGCTGAGCATACTGGGAAGGTAGCCTGTTGTGCTGCAGATACAAATCCCACTGGGTCAAACCAATGCCTTTGGAATGAATGTCTCTGAAGCAAAAGCAGGAAAACATCATTTCTGAACTCCATGTTACAGCACGTCAGTCAGGGAACAGCTGCTCTAGATAATTGCAACTGCCCTAACACTAAGAGCTAATCCTGGGTTAATTCCTTGTTGGGTTAGTGGATAATCCAGTGGGCAGAAGACAGGCTGAGTGAAAATATCATCCCTTCCTTCAACAAACAGTAAAAGCAAGCAAGATCACCTTCCTCTGATTGGCTCAACATGCTTCAGGTACCATCTGAATTCTGACTGCCCTGAAGGGGTCCTACAGATGCCCCTGGGGGAAGAAGACTCCAAAGAAGAAAGTAGTCTCAAGAGAAGAACCCAACCCCATGTGTTGGAGCCTGTTCTTAACAATGAATGCATGGTCATTATGAGAAACTGAACCACTGCAGAAAGGAGAATTTTATGACTGGGATTAAAATCAATTTTGTTTGAGCCACCACTGAAATGACATGCTCAAAAGTGCTTTCACACAAAGCCTCTATCAGATTCATTATTCTACAACTAAATTTTTTTATTGTATTATAGTAGTTTTTGTAACTGACAGTAAATTTCATGCTGTCTTTTGCATTTCGCAAGATTAAATATTTCACTGAAACACTTTTAAAAATGACAAGATATAAAACCAATAGACCTCTCAATCAAACTGAACTTTGCTAAATGCATTTCCATTTGATTCCAATCAATCAAAACTAAAAGGAAAAATGAATGAAAATGACAAATGCAAAATCAGAATCCATTGAAGACACTAAATGAAAAATGATCAGATGATATCTGATATGCAAATATGAATGGAATGCAAATTAAATGAGTAGTAAATGGGTCTCTATAAGCATGCATAGTTGGTAAAATTTCCCTTTTCTGGGTCTCTCTAAGCATGCATAGTTGGTAAAATTTCCCTTTTCTGGGTCTCTATAAGCATGCATAGTTGGTAAAAGTTCCCTTTTCTGGGTCTCTATAAGCATGCATAGTTGGTAAAATTTCCCCTTTCTGGGTCTCTATAAGTATGCATAGTTGGTGAAATTTCCCTTTTCTGGGTCTCTTTAAGCATGCATAGTTGGTAAAATTTCCATTTTCTGGGTCTCTATAAGCATGCAGAGTTGGTAAAATTTCCATTTTCTAGGTCTCTACAAGCAAAGCACGAGGTTCTACATCTCTGTATTCAGACAGAAAACCTGCATAGTGAATTCAGCTGGCAAGAAGACAGGACTCTTCTTGGAATATCTACCACTAGATTTACAAGGGTGTTGATCAGCGAGTTTTCCTACCATATGAACTCACTTAAAAGTTTCTGCTATAAAATAATGTGCCTGCAGATCAGGGTCTACACTGTCTGTTTTAGTAATTGCTCCTAACAAACTACACATACTGAGATCTGCTGGCTCATTATGCAATGTATGGTCTGGGTCTGTACAGGTTGCAGCTGAACTTGACTTATAAGTCAGTATATATGGTACTTGAAGGGCACAATCTTAATTCACAATCTTAATTTGTCAGCACTTGGAATTCCATGCTTTCTGCAACACTTTGCAGGAAATGTACATGTCTTGAGTGCATACCAGTTCTGAGAAAGGACATGAACAGCTAAGGATTTCAGATCTGGGTCTTGAGAGATGAATGTTCAACATTCCGCCTTGTTGCAAAGAGGTGCACAAGAGGTTGACCCTGGCAGGAGCAGATTTGATCAAAAAGCAATTGGTGTAAGGACCATTCCTTTTGGATTGGTTGATTCCATCAGGATAATGACTATGCTAGGGCACTGAGCTTGCATGGAATGAAGTTGACTTGAATGTAGATTTGTCGATGATGGCAACACCTGAGAGAATCCCAAACCAGAAGGCAGTTGCCTGGGAATTTGGTTTCACCTAGTCTTCTGACATAACCGATGACAGTTGAATTGTCTCACAGAATCAGAACTACCTTTCCAGACATTGCTACAATTAAACAATAATTTACTGTGGGCTTTATCTCTTGAAGACTGATGTGCATGGAGACCTCTGAAAGATGCCTAACTCTGCTAACTTTTTAAAATCAGGCAGAAGGTGGGTACCCCAGCCATTCATGCCAGTGTCTTCATAAATAATAATTTCTGGCAGTGTTCCCATTTGCTGACATGTAGTCCAAAACTCTGACCATTTGGTCTAGGCTGCAAAGTTTTGGTTGACCCTGGGATAAAAGACTCATCTGCAGGGCTCTCATGAAGCAGATGAAAGACACTACTGAGATGATTTTCAAAGAACATTCTTAAATGTTGCAAAATCAAAGAGGGTTTTGAACTCCAAGGTGAATGGAAAAATGTATTGATGCAACAAGATCAGATTTTCATCCTTCTTCACAAAGAATCCAAGTTCAGGAATGAGCAAAGCAGGGATTTCATCTATTGGTATAAAATATTATTCTCTTGATACCTTGTGTAGAATGTCTCCAAGGTAGTTTTGAAGCAAGTCACCCCTTTGTCCATGGTTCCTGTTAAAAAACAGGAACTGGAATTCAGACTGAAACCGAGTACCCTTGAATGGTACATGGTGCCACCCAGAAAGCATGCCTCATACATTTCTGAGAAAACCTGTGAATATGAAGGTACACATGTTGGGAATTTATGCCAACTTTGAAATCTACCCCTGGAACAGTGTTCAGAACTGAGATCAGTGTCGCCATTTTGAACTTTGATACCTGATGTGTGGGTTGAGAGAGCAAGATCCATGACTGGTCAGAGCTTGCTAAACTGTCACAGAGTCTGAAGTAAACTCCCAGAGAGTTGGCATCATGAACAAATTATACAGCTATTTTACAGAACATTGTTGTTTTTTTTTTACAGATCTCTAGCGATGTCTGCATCAAAAGAGGCCCTTGACAAAGAGTGAGGGCCAACAAATGTGAAGTGAAATTTCTTCCATTTCATTGTACAGTGTTGAAGACTTGCCCTTTTGGAATGTTGAAAAAGTCAAGGATGGCATTATTTTCTGTAGAAAGACTATCAGGTCTGAGCTGGGTTGAAATGGGTTCCTGTCTCCCTCTGTTATGACATCAGTGGCAGGAGACAGACAGAAGAAGCTGGAAGATAGATCAAGGAAGAATGGTGCATAAGAATTGTGATGTTTTACCCCAACCCCTTGTATTATACATGTATTTATAAGTCTGTAAGTGGAGCCAGGTAAGCTTTGTTTTTCCAAGTACCTAAGTTGGCTAATCCTCTTACGTAACCCAGTCTTTGTTTGAGCTCTTGAGTGGAAATCTGGCGGGAATCTTTGTACATGGGAACACGTGACGTAGACAACTTCAAAGAGCCGGAAGCCGACAATGGTAGGCTGGACAGTACATGGGGACACACAGACTGACATTTTTATGATTGACAGTTCGATCAAATGACCAGAGTCCGTCGCCATCCAATCGGGATGCGTTGTAGGTGGGACTTGATTCGAGAAACTGGCATAAGACTTGTACAAGCCTGAAATTCGTCAGTTGGTGTTTAAGAGCCACAGTGACACACACTCCGTTAGCCATTCGTAAAAATTGGCGGAATTTAGGAAATTCCTGAAATAGCTTCGATCAGGAAGCTTTCGGGGGACGAAAGAATTTCAGAGAATTTCGGGGGACGAGAGAAGTTCAGAGAATTTCGGGTGACGGTGAGAGATACCGAGTGAATTTCGGGTGACCTCAAGGGATACCGTCAAGGGTTCCGGATACTAGAAGAGGAACCGGAAGTCAAGATAACGGCAAGGAACAAGGATTATAGAAGAGGAAGCGGAAGTGGAGATCACGAAAGGAGAGAAAGACAAGGGAACGAAGAGATTTAGATGAGTAGCACTCAAGAAGGGAAAAATCTCCTCACACTGTGAACTCAAATGATGATCAAAGGGATCATTGGGTGAAAGAGAGACATTGATTACTTTAAATTCTTTTAAATTTCATTTATTAAATTGTTATTGTTTAAATTTCATCTTTGTATTTCTTTTAATTTAACTGTCGGCATTGCTGACTGGGGGCTCGTAGCCATAAATATATTTAGTCAATAAATAATATAGTGTCCAGAATTAACCTTCTGAATAAGGACCAGGGGAACTTCTCATAATTCGTTAAAGTCTATAAGAAGAACCCCACCCCTAGACAACCACTACACCCCCACAAGAATATGTCTTTGAATTCAGAACAGTGGGGAGACAAAGAGGCCTCCAGTGCAGGTAGAAATAACAGAGCTAGCAAAGCAACTAGTTGGGGACAATGAACAAAACTTAGAGTAAAGCCCTGTTTGGATGTGGTGATCTCCAGGCGTTTTGAAACTGAGTGGCATCAAAGGTGTCCCAAAATATATATCAACATAACCATAACTGCATCATGACAGAGCCATGAGTGGTGAGGAACATGCCTGGTACTGGTTCATGATACTTCCATGGGTTCAGTACTGGATATTGTAGAAGAATGGTTCACTGAATCCATTATCAGCAATGCTTGGTCCCCATGACAGAGCTGTATATGGAATTTGCAAGACTGGGACATCTGCATTTCATGACCTGGACTGGGTAGAAGATAAAGACAGATCACTGTACCCAGTCCAGGTGTTACAGGGTGTAGATTAAGTCTATCCCAAATCTGGAGTGAACATAGTCTGGGGTGGGGGGATGTCTTGTGCCAAAGTCCAATATCAACTATGGTGGGAATGATCACCATAGCCAGTCCTAGAATTTGCATGCAGTGATGGATTGTCCTGGACAGGTCCAGGTGGACCACCATTCTATGTCTGTACTGGCCTGGTAGTCTGAGGAATGGTGGTATGCTCCTGTAAGAACAAACTAAATAATGTCATATACAGGTAAAACCAGTCAACTCTTGCGCTGTGCTTCCAGTGCCATGAAATGAAATAAATGGCACAGAAAATTGCATGAGGGTCTTATTACAAGAAACATATGATCATGATTTACAAAAGGTCAAGGGCAAGTAATTAAAAAATTGTGCTCAAAGTACCGATCAAACTTTAGTAACCATGAGTGCAACCCACCTGCAAACTGTAGTGGCAATTTCAAACTTTAGGTCACCTAATCCAAATAATTTAGTCACCTTGGACATTAAATGCAGAAATAAACTGAGCATGGAATTAATGGCAGAAGATGACAAATAGTGAAGTTCTCAGTTAAGGCAAATTAAAGAGTAACTAAAGAGTAATTTTAAAAATGGTAAAAAGTATCAACAATCATCATCTGCCTCAACCTCAGCCATTACATTCAAATTCTCTATAATGTTATCAAAACCATCTACATATTGCCAGGTCTCAAATTCACAAATAAAAGGTCTTAACCTTCATTGTCTTCTGCTGATAGATTATATTAGTTATGCCTTAGCCATATCTGCATTTATGGTACTTTGACTGACAATAATTTTACTGCCATCAAAACTGTCCATATTTTTCACCATATATATATTTATGGTACTTCGACTGACAATAATTTTACTGCCATCAAAACTCTCCACATTTTTCTGGATACATACCACTAGCTGAAGTTGAATGCATATTAGAATGGTCACTTAAAGCAGACTAGTCACAATCAAAGATGGTGATTTATTATAGGAACTGGCAGTTATTCTGCAAATTACTGTACATACTTGCTTTCAAGTTAAATCAAAATGCAAAAAACAAAGATCCTGATCGGCCATTGCATAATGTGCCTGCATATCTGGGTCTATGTTGGTTTTTTTTGGTCATGATTACTTCTTACAAACGACATAGACCTAGATCTGCTGGTACATGTAATGGCAGATCTGGGTCTGTGCAGATGGCAGCTGGACTAATCTCATAAGCAAGTATACATGGTAAGTTGTGCCTGCTATGTTTTTAGCATAAAGCATGGCATATACTTGTAATCAAATGTCATTTTCAAGTTGCTGCAATTAGATTTTGAAGGTCACTAAACGGCAACCAGTGGACTATTTTCACTCTGTGATTCTCAATTTTTACTCACAAATCTGACCACTTTTGATGTAACTTGGAGATGGTGCTGATTACTTTATCATATGATTAAGTTAAGACAACTGATGTGCAAATTGTGCGTCTACTAGGATGATAAAGTAAATTTTAGAATGAAAAGAAATGTAGTATACTTCCCTATGATGATGTAACTGGATTGCTGAAACTGGTGAAGCTAAAGGTTCAGTGGGGAAGGTATTTGCAAGGCCTATTTGTAACAGCATGCTGACCAGGCAAAAGCTGTAGTAGTAACTGATAACAGACTAGACTAGGCGCCAATTCCTAAATTCAAGCTGAAACCACTCTCACCCAACTTCCATCATTGGAAGCAGTCAAACTTTAGCACTTTTTCTGCTAAAACAAGCCAAAATATGCAGCAAAAGTTATCTTGCTTGATTTGTTAAGTACCAAAGGTATATTCCTAATGTATTATGATTGTGGAAGGTATTTTGAAGAAGAAAAAATCTGAACTGTGAACTCATTTATTTTCAGACATATCAATTTTTATAGTCTGTAAATACTTTATAAAGACATATCTGTAAGTACTTTAAATTGTAAAACTACGCAATGGTCCTATACCACCAGAGTTTTGCTTTCCAATGGATTGGGTTTTTGCTAGATTTGTAAATTTGTTGTGTGTAGCAACTATTAAGTCCACAAAATTTGGTACCCCACAAATAATAGTGAATAATAGTGAATCCACAATATATGATCTTAAAATACTGAAGGAGAAATCAAGTATATGTACAATGTAATTTAACTTTCTGTCCCAAGTATTTGTACAATGTAATTTAACTTTCTGTCCCAAGTTCATGTACAATGTAATTTAACTTTCTGTCCCAAGTATTTGTACAATGTAATTTAATGTTCTGTCCCAAGTATATGCACAATGTAATTTAACTTTCTGTCCCAAGCATATGTACAATGTAATTTAACTTTCTGTCCCAATTTTGTTTCTTAGTATTGCCATTCAAAATAAAATTGTTTAGATAGTACTTTAAAGTAATGCCAGTATGGCATCAACAGCCTGATGAATTAACAGCCTTCTTGTATCTTTTGAAGTAGCTAGCTCAAAATTAAAAGTACATGGCCAAATCAGGCAACAGTATCATAACAATGTTAGTGTGGTAAAAGCAGATGAATCCAATGTAAAAAGTTGTACAAGTAGAACATTTTTAAGCCACTTGCCAACATCTATAGAGAAGACTAATGAAGTTAATAGACTATGTTAGAATAGCTTGATAAGCCTGTCAAACAACAGATCATATGCAGATTTAACTTGGATCAACAGATCAGATGCAGATTTAACTTGGATCAACAGAACAGATGCAGAGTTCACTTAGATCAACAAATCAGTAGCAGTTAACTTGGATCAACAGATCAGAGTTTGCTTGGATCAACACATCAGAGGCAGATTTAACTTGGATCAACAGATCAGATGCAGAGTTCACTTAGATCAACAAATCAGTAGCAGTTAACTTGGATCAACAGATCAGAGGCAGATTTAACTTGGATCAACAGATCAGATGCAGAGTTAACTTGGATCAATAAACCAGTAACAGTTAACTTGGATTAACAGGTCAGAGTTAACTTGGATCAACAGATCAGATGCAGAGTTCACTTAGATTAACAGATCAGTACAGAACTGAAATGGAATGATGTCATCATCATCCACCTCCTATCAAGATTGAATGTTATATATAAGTTGAGCTCTGGTTATCTCCAGCCAATTCATTTAATTTGATTCTGTGTATATTATGAGGATTACAGCATCAATATTATTGAAACATATATTAAGACTGGTGCTAAAAGAACATGGATGCTTATCTGCTTCTATTCTGTATTCAGTAGAACCTGTCTTATGCAGCCTCATTGAAGAAGTGAAAATAGTACCTCTTAAGACAAGTGGTTGCACAATAGAGGTTCATTACTGCAATAATTCAGTGTAAGGAACTTTGAAATGGTGGTTGTTTAAGAGAGGTGACTTCTAAGGGAGATGAGTGCACATTAAGTATTGAACCTTCGACACTAATCTAAAAAACAATTGACGTTGACTGCAACAACAAGAGTACTATGAATGGTATATTATATGCTCCATCTCCATCTTTAATAGTTTTCTATATAGGCACTAAAAGGTCAAGGCTGACTCTAAAGATTACTGACCAATGACCCCAAAAGAAGTTATTATTTTCTTCTTAGTCTTACCATGATCATAATTCATAATCACTGACCAGTAAGACCCCAAAGTTTCTGTTTCTTTCTTACCCTAAGTGCCAAGCCATGAACCAACTTTGATCAATGAACTTACTGCAGAACAAGTTATCTGCAAAGCCTATTCCTTGAGAGGCAAAATGGCCCTTACCTTTGACCCCAAAATCAATAAGCCTCTTCCATACCTTAATTGCAAACCCTCCACAAACTTTGGTAAGGGTACATGGCATAAAAATAAAGTTATTATTCACCCCACACATTTTTCGTTTGGTCACAGTGCCCTTAACCGCTAACATTTTGACCCACTAATAAAGAGGTTCTTTCTTACCATAAGTGTAGTCATCTACAAACTTTGTTGAAGGTACATGTTCAAGAACCAAAATGTTTTTGCAGAAAAACATTTTTCAACCAGTGACCCTGAACTTAGAAACCCAAATCATTAGGCCTCTATGATGCTCCAAGAGCAGTCATCCACAATGTTTGGTCCAGATCTGTGATGCAGAATTAATGTTGCTGTGAGGAAACCATTTTTTGTTCATAATGATCTGGTCCTTTTAAATTTTCTCAATGTAAGTGCAAACCTTTCACAAACTCTTTCTGAGGTACATGGTCAGGCACCAGGCACTTAAGTTAATATGCAAAACCATTTTTCTTTCTTCAGTCCCAGTAACTTTAACACTGACTTTTGACTCTAAAAACTAATATGCTACTTTATTAGCAAAAGTAAAGGTAATATGGTCAGGAACCATTTGTACAGAAACCATTTGTCATTTTTCAACAAATGACTTTGACCTTTGACTTTCTGACCTAAAAATCGATAGTCTTCTTCCTCATCCCATGTGCAAGCCATCCAAAAGTTTAGTCAAGGTCTGTAATGTAAAACTAATGTTTTTGTGCACAAACCATTTTTCTTCATTCAGAGAACTTAAGGTTATGGGTAAAGATAACAAGATAAAGAACATGATACTAGTGTTCAATAAATTTACCTCCTTTTCTAGGAAACCATAGTATGCTCCACAGACTACAGTCAAAGACTCCAAGAGTGAGACTCTCATGAAGAAGTTAGCTGACTTAGAATGGAGACTGGTGAGAGAGATATTCTGGTCTCCCTCCAAGCCGGAATCCTCTGTTTCAGTGCTGGTTTGAGACATCATAGCAGATGGTTTGATCAGAGAGTGAAGTGTCTCAAGCAGAAGAGACTCTGTTGGTATCATACATAACATGTCCTGGAACTGTGACACAAAGATACTGTTGTTGAGACAAAGTTTGGCACAGGTTTCCCACATGTCTACCATAACAGGGAGAGACCACTGAGTGCATGGCAAATCACCCTGTCCCACACCATCTCCATGTTTCATCTGCTTATAGCCTGTCTCTCCCTGGTCAGATCTTACATCTTTGAATGATCTCCTGGATAATTCATTGATGAAAGCTCCAATCACATGACCGCCTTTACATGGACATTCATAGGAATCATTTCCATCACCCTTTCCTTCATTTTTATCAGTTTTCAATCTTTCTTGATCTAAAATTATTAAAGCTTCAAAAATTCTAAGCACGGGAGCTCTGAGTGCTGCATCTTCCAGTAAACAACACATCTGCATGATGCCCTTCTTTGTGAGAAAAGCCCTCATCACACAATTTGCTTGCAGAAGGTACGGCAAGGCTGACAGGCAATGAACTTGAACAGATTTAGACATTTCTCTTGCTTTAAAAGCACCCTCTTCCTCTGATGAACTACATGCAGATGGAAAACAACTTGTCCCAGAGCATCCTAATGTGTCAGCATACAGGCTAAAAAACAGTTCTGCTTTCAGGTATGGGTTACCCTTGATGGACAGAGCAAGGAGATGCTTTGAAACTGACACAGCAAGACTTTCATTATCTGAATACAAAAGATCTTTTAGAACCTGCATTGGCCTCCATCTTGATAGTTTCTGCAGGACTGAAACTTTGGTGTCCCTGTGATGATCACTGCTTGAAAACCCACTGTCCAGGCATACCATGGTGTCTAACACAGCCTTATGATAAATACTTAGATCTGCCCCTTTGCTTCTCAACTCCATTTCTTCACACATGGAACATGTGAATCCAGAGCTATCTTCACTGTGGAGTCGGAGCCCTCCTGAGAAATTCTCCAGTACAATCTTGTTCAAGATGTTCAAGGAGTAGGATCGCACTGCCGGTGAAACGAACATGATACCCTTCACAAATGTTTTGACTACATTATCCAACTGCATACAACAGCAGATCCCTGATGAATCGATGACCCTCAGAATTTCTAATCTTACAAATTTCGAATTCATGTTGGTCCAAAGTTCCATGAGAAAGTCTGTACAAGAGGCAACCAGGCACTGAGTTTGGGTGCAGAACTTCTGAACCTTCTTTTTGGGGCTACTTGATGAAAAGGACTGCTGGTTAGCCATGCGGCTTTCAGGTACTCCCAAAATATCATGATGATGATCCAAGTAATGAGAGTACACACATCTGTTGTGCTTTCGCTTCGCACACTTCATGGAGTGAATGTAATTCACTTTCACCACCTTTAGAGTATTTAAAAAAGAACCAAAAAGCCTGATTGGCTCATTCCTGATGATGTCATGGTACACATTGTCACTGGATTTGAGTTTTATCCAATCAATGAATGAGATAATTCTTCTTAAGTACATGAATCCTTGATTGTCACCAAAATCTTCCATCATGTGAACGGCACTATTGATGTAGTCTGGATTGAAAGGTAAATGCTGGAAAACACTGTCAAAACAAATAACCAGACCAATTAGAACTTCCATGACTAAAGAGGCCTCCTTCATCATACGTGACTTCTGAGGCTCAGGGTCATCTGGGCTGAAATTAGAAGAATTGAAATATTCACATTTCTGACATACTTCCAACAGCTGTGACACAACCTTATGTCCATTGAAAATTTTCACACCATTCTGTTGCTTGGCAACAAAGCTGCAGGCAAGATATATAACTCTCAAAAGATGGCGCTGTATATATATGACCAAGTCTTCAGGCCAATCTATGGTTTTGGCAACAGTAACCTCCATGTCACATCCGTTGGACAGAAAAGCATTTAGTAAATGTGGCATAATAGTAACTGACAAGTATTTCACTGCTGAAGACTGCATTGAATCCAGCTTACACAATTCAAATAACAGATCAATGATAAGCAGACACAATTCTGGTGCACTTATCGAGCTTTCTTCTTTTTGGTATCTCCTAAGCAAATGATCAATGTCATTGTCATCGGAATCGGAGTCCTGTTTTGATTGAGTATGCGTATCAGGAGCATATAAACATCTTGGCCTCTTACGAATTTTCCCCGCTTTGGCTTTATCTGGCATGGTTTCATTTTCACTTTCATCATCACTTTTTACCTGATTATTTTTTGCTATCATTGAGGAATTTCTTTTGTGTGTCATCTTGTGACGTACGCCCTTCACATGTGAAGTTGCATAATTGCACTTTTTAGATACACGCAGCACTGTATTTCTGTGATGCTCGACCCGTCCTTTTCCTGAGCTGACAGTGCTTGGAAAAGACTCGATAATTGGAACTAGAGGAAATTCCAGAAAGGTGCCTAAAGAGAAAAATTAAAAAGATCTGAATCACTTCTGTAACAAATAAATTTAAATTAAGGATACACAACTGGCTTAATTTTGCTAAACTTCTTTTCTGTTAAATTTGTGTGCAACTGTGACATCTTTGATTGAAAAATCAATATCCTAACATTCAAAGTTGGGTGAAGGTTAAACAGGTCACTGTGACCTATTTGTATGTGGAGTTAGTGAAGTTTGTACAATGATTGTTTACTATGCTACTGAACCCAATGATCATGCATCAAGAGCTGACAGTAAACTGAGATAAAAGAACTACACTGATTTGTTTGTGTAGATGACAAAATAACTCTATCTAAATTGCAAAAGCTTATGTTCTTAACAACTATCTGGATAATTTATATTAATGGAATTTGTACAAGAAACCCCAACACACAGTGGTAAATTTTAATCCACAACTCGGACATGTAGGTGGATTTAAGCTGGTGCATATCTTTAACAGTAGTACACTATTACTTATGCTAGACTGGTGCTTGAATTTACCAAGTATTATGCTAGACTGGTGCTTGAATTTACCAAGTATTATGCTAGACTGGCACTTGAATCTACCAAGTATATTATGCTAGACTGGCACTTGAATTTACCAAGCATTATGCTAAACTGGCACTTAAATTTGCCAAGTATTATGCTGGACTGGCACTTGAATAATAACTGCCTGCTTTTACATTAAAAAGTACTGCTATGTTCAATTGTCTATTATACCAAAAAAGGGACATTACCCTATATTACCTAGCAGTTCTTTCCCAATTCCCATTTCTCTTAAGTTGTAACTTTCAAACTAATAAAATTGGACCTTATGTTATAAGATGCATTTATGATAGTTCCTTTGTTAAAAAAATTATGTCAATTAAATTTATTATATTGTTCCTTTGTTAAGCATGTTCTCTATTACATGACTGATTCAACCTAGAAATATTTTACACTAGCAGACATCAGCAACCTCACGGTAAACAAATCTATAGACATGAAGACAATCCCCCAAAATTTTCAACTGCCAACATTTTTCTTCTTGAACTAAATCACTGTCTGAAAATGTGCTATCACCCATGGCAACTTCAGCGATCACTAGTGCCAAATGAAGTTGTGGAGTCTGATCTCAGTGTGAAGACTATAATTTGAAATATTTAAGAACTACAAAAAGAACATCCTTTATATCACTTTAAAATTGGTTTTAGGAAGGACTGCAGCTTAAAGATGTCTAAACAGATATGTGGTCATGATAATGAGTGAATTTGTATTTCAAGTGGTATCCTATTAGTGCATGTATTTTGGATGGAAGAAAACATAATCTGATATGCTAAAAGGAAGAGATTCAATAACATCAAAATGGATTTAAGATGATAATCAGTCCCTATTAATCATTCTTGTGCTCTTTAAACAACAAACAAACTCAAATATACATGAATTCCAAAGTAAATAACAACTGCATTGACAGATTGAAACACGATGCTACAGGTTATTTCAGCAGTGGAGAAATTTTAGTGAATGAGCAGTCACAGATTAAGATTGCAAAAGTATGTATCATCATGTATCATCACAAAGTATGATCCATTAAATTAGTGGCCAAACTTTTTATCATTTAGTGAAACTCTGAAAAACATACAAATAAGCATGACAATGCAGTCTTCAATTTTTTTAAAATTACTATGCTTCTTAAGTCTCTTTTCTCAACAGACAATTAAAGACATTACTATACAATGGCTAAATACTGTGTCCAAAATAAACGCCTTTCCTTCCTGAGGGAACTTAATCTTTGGTACTGTACATAACATCTAAATAAAAATAAATGATTGTATTACACACTAATCATTACATATTGTTACTACTATTGTGAATGAGACTGCAACCTAATCATGGGAATGCAACCTAATTAAAGAATGAAGCCTATCCGAGAGATTTTGACCTATCCAAGGGGCTGTGACCTATCTAAAAGACCACAACCTATCCAAGGGACCATGACCTACCAAGAGGACTGTGAAATATCAAAGGGACTGTGGCCTATCCAAGGGACTGTGACCTATCAATGAGGACTGTGATCTACCAAGAGAAATGTGACCTATTCAAAAGACTACAACGTATCTATGCGACTGTGACCTACCCATGAGACTGGTACCTGTCAAAGAAAATGTTACCTATCCAAAAGACTGTGACCTATTCAAGAGAGACTGATCTAACCATGAGACTGGTACCTGTCCAAAAATATGTTATGTATGCAAGGGAGTGTGACCTATCCAAAGAGGGTGACCTATCCAAGGGGCTGTGACCTATCTAAAAGACCACAACCTATCAAAGGAACCATGACCTACCAAGAGGACTGTGACCTATCCAAGGGATTGTGACCTATCCAAGAGACTATGACCTATCCAAGAGATTTTGACATATCCTAGAGACTGACCTATCCAAGTGACTGTGACCTATCCAAGGAAGTGTGACCTATCCAAAAGACTGACCTATCGAAGAGATTGGTGCCAATCTATGGGATTGTTACCTATCAAAGAAAATGTTACTACTCCAAGGGATTGTTACTTATCCAAGGAATTGTGACCTATTATAGAAAATGTTACCTATCCAAGTTACTGTGACCTATCCAAAGGGCTGTGACCTATCAAAGAGACTGTGACCTAACCAATAAACTGTGACCTATACCAAGGGACTGTGCCCAATCCAAGGGATTACAACTCAACCTATCTACTATTATGTACAATATACAAGACTGTTCATGCCATAAGCATTGACAGGCCACTGTGAATATGCAGTAGCCACTAAAGCTAAGCTGTAAAAATGGCAGGATATGTCTTCTTTCTTTTCCCAGCTCATATTAATTTAATATCAATGTAATAGCTCATATTAATGTAAAACCAATGTAATAGCTCATATTAATACAATACCAATGTAGTAGCTCATAGTAATACAAACCAATGTAATAGCTCATAGTAATTTAATATCAATGTAATAGCTCATATTAATTTAATACCAATGTAATAGCTCATATTAATGTAAAACCAATGTAATAGCTCATATTAATGTAAAACAAATGTAATAGCTCATATTAATGTAAAACCAATGTAATAGCTCATATTAATTTAATACCACTGTAATAGCTCATATTAATACAATACCAATGTAATAGATCATAGTAATATAATACCACTGTAATAGCTCATATTAATTTAATACCAATGTAATAGCTCATATTAATTAATTACCACTGTAATAGCTCATATTAATGTAATACCACTGTAATAGTTCATAATAATTTAATACCACTGTAATAGTTCATATTTAATACCAATATAATAGCTCATCGTATTTAATACCATTGTAATAGCTCATATTAATATAATACCAATGTAATAGTTCATAATAATATAATACTAATGTAATATTATTATTTTCATTCATAAATGAACAGAATGGCTTGGCAATGGGGGAGATAGCTCATGGTTATTTTACCTGACAAGGAAACTCAAGCAAGCAGTACCAGTCTCAGACTCAACAATGGTTTGTTATACATTATATAATGTAGTTAAAGTGAATATTGCAGAAATTAATCAATCTACATAATGAGTGTCTATGATTATAATCAGCCTCTCCCATCGTGAGCCTCCTGTGCAGAATTTGAATTCCTCACACTCAGGTAAGCTTTCCCCCTCCAGAAATTATTGTGGTCATTTGAGTCTATATGCTTTCCTCAATGTACACTACTTTCGAAATAAATGCAGCAGTGTTTTTAGTAAGATTTCTTTTCTTCTTTTCATTATCTATGAATGATCGTGGATCATGTGCTCTCAACTGGAGCCCAAGCCAATCAAAACATTTCTAGCAGCCAATGAAATTGATCATCTTATTATTCTCTGGCAACGAATGTTCTCTGTTAAATAAGCCAAAGATGCATTTGATTCAGTCTAAAAGCAACCATTATAATATTTTATCTACATTTTCTTGGATTGTTTTTATTTGCACTATGGGCTCCATGGAGGGAACTTTCTTTAATAAAAATGCAAAAAAAGGGTCAGTCAATGGTGCAAGAGTCACCCTAAATTGAACCTTGATTTAAGCCATATATTCTTTAAGGATACAATTGTTCTGATGCTGTAGAGCTTTCTATGGATAAAAGATCTTTTATTCTGATTTCATCTATTTAAGTATTTAATTATTAATTTAAAACTCAGTGTTTATAAATGAAAAATATATGGATTTTAAACAAATCTAATATTATATTTTTAATTTCATTTTATTTAAATGAAACAACAACATCTTTCATGAAGAAAACTCTAACATATGTATATAACACATACTGGAGGCATTCAATAATGATGGTTGTTCAAGCTCAATTAAAAACCTCCCTATATCTGCAATCAAATAAATATATTTTGCCAAGAATTTCAATCTGTCTTTTTACTATAAATTGTTAAATTTTACAACAAAAAAATAATCTAATATTTGGTATTGATAATATTTGGAAAATTAATAGTACCCCATTCTTCATTTTTATTTACACTTTAAAACACTTTCATTTACAAGACATATATATTATTTTAAAAATATATAATACAAATAAATATATTTGTGATTTTATAAAGAAATAAAATTCAAAGAAAAGTAACTGATTACCATCTTGAAGTTATGTACTTTAATCAATTAATATGCACAAAAGGAATTGATTGCAATCGTAATCAAAACATCAAAAGCAACTGCAATTTAATTTAAAGTAACTGACACTAGGTCTGCTTATGAACTAAAATGAACCAAACTTTTTCCAAGCATATCAATCTGGGAATTAATTTTTATTAATAACTTACCTGTGATGGCATCTTCATGAGGGGCAGGAAACTTCAGACAAAATGGTAACAATGAAACAAGCAAGTTAGCCAGGTCTCTTCCATTGCTGAGCATCTACAGATGAATGAAATAATATATAAATCTATATATTAATCAAATATTATATAAATCTATACATGAATCAAATATTATATAAATCTACACATGAATCAAATAGTATATAAATCTACACATGAATCAAATATTATATAAATCTACACTTGAATCAAACAGTATATAAATCTACACATGAATCAAATATTATATAAATCTACACATGAATCAAATATTATATAAATCTACACATGAATCAAATATTATATAAATCTACACATGAATCAAATATTATATAAATCTACACATGAATCAAATAGTATATAAATCTACACATGAATCAAATATTATATAAATCTACACATGAATCAAATATTATATAAATCTACACTTGAATCAAATAGTATACAACTCTACACATGAATTAAATATTATATAAATCAACACTTGAATCAAACAGTATATAAATCTACACATGAATCAAATATTATATAAATCTACACATGAATCAAATATTATATAAATCTACACATGAATCAAATATTATATAAATCTACACTTGAATCAAATATTATATAAATCTACACATGAATCAAATAGTATATAAATCTACACTTGAATCAAATAATATATAAATCTACACTTGAATCAAATAGTATACAACTCTACACATGAATTAAATATTATATAAATCAACACTTGAATCAAACAGTATATAAATCTACACATGAATCAATTATTATATAAATCTACACATGAATCAAATATTATATAAATCTACACATGAATCAAATATTACATAAATCTACACATGAATCAAATATTATATAAATCTACACATAAATCAAATATTATATAAATCTACACATGAATCAAATAGTATATAAATCTACACATAAATCAAATATTATATAAATCTACACATGAATCAAATATCATACAAATCTACACATGAATCAAATATTATATAAATCTACACATGAATCAAATATTATATAAATCTACACATGAATCAAATATTATATAAATCTACACATGAATCAAATAGTAGATAAATCTACACATGAATCAAATATTATACAAATCTACATATGAATCAAATATTATATAAATCTACACATTAATCAAATATTATATAAATCTACACATGAATCAAAAATTTTCATTCTACACATGAATCAAATAGTATATAAATCTACACATGAATCAAATAAATAAATGTACACACGAATCAAATATTATATAAATCTACAATGAATCAAATACTATTATATAAATCTTGAGTTTCAATAGCATTAAATTTACACATTTTCAGAAAACTATACTTATAAAAACTTTACCTTATAATAACATGTTGTCAATAAGTAATATGCAATAATGCCTGTTGTCAAGAAGTGACATGCAATAACATCTGTTGTCAGTGAGCAAAATGCAATAATGTCCGCTGTCAAAAATAACATGCAATAATGTCTGTTGTCAGTAAGTAACATGCAATGATGTCTGTCAGTAACATGCAATAACGTCTGTTGTCAGTAAGTAAAATGCAGTGTCAGTTGTCAGCAAGCAACATGCAATAATGGTATGTTATCAGCAAGTAACATGCAATGTCTGTTGTCAGTAAGTAACATGCAATGTCTGTTGTCAGTAAGCAACATGCAATGTCTGTTGTCAGTAAGTAAAATACAATAATGTCTGTTGTCAGTAAGTAATATTCATCAATGGTCTGTTGTCAGTAAGTAACATGCAATGACTGTTGTCAACAAGTAATATGCAATAATGTCCATTGTCAATATGTAACATGCAATAATGTATGTTGTTAGCAACATACAATAATGTATGTTGCTAGTAAGACAAATGCAATGTCTGTTGTCAGTAAGCAACATACATCAATGGTCTGTTGTCAGTAAGTAACATGCAATAATGCCTGTTGTTAGTAACATTCAATAATGGTCTTTTGTCAGTAAGTAACATGCAATGTCAGTTGTCAGTAAGCAACATGCAATGACTGTTGTCAACAAGTAACATGCAATAATGTCTGTTGTCAATAAGTAAACTGCAATAATGTATGTTGCCAGTAAGTAACATGAAATAAAGTGTGTTGTCAGTAAGGAACATGCAATAATGTATGTTGTCAATAAGTAACATGTACTAATGTAAGCTGTCAGTACAAATGTAACATGCAATGTATGTTGTCAATAAGTAACATGCAATAATGTCTGTTGACAGTAAGTAACATGCAATAATGGTCTGTTTTCAGTATGTAACATCTAATGTATGTTGTCAATGTATGTTGTCAGCAAGTAACATGCAATGTTTGTTGTCAGTAAGTAATATGCAATAATGTATGTTGTCAGTAAGTAACATGTAATAATGTATCTTGTCAGTAAGTAACATGCAAAAGTTTTACTAGTCTGCAAATGCCACATTTACTGAATTTGCATCGCTATTAATAAAACTACAATGAACCCCCAAATATAACACATATCATTATAACACAAATTCAAATATAGCATGGTCATGGCATCACTCTCTGAATTTTACAAAAGTTCACTGTAAGTACTATAAAGGTTTGGTGCCAAAATAAACAAGATTTTGATATAATAATTTTGCAAGTATTGCTATATTTTGAAGAAAATATGCAATTGCTTCTTGAATATTTGGACAGAAATTAACTCCTTAAAAAGCTGATAATTATCAAATTAAATTTAATTATCATTGAACCATGAACAATACTGCCATGAAGTCTTTGTTGTATCTGTCTTTAATGCATCCTCTCTACAATAATTTATAAATCCAGGGTAAATAATCGACACCAGATGTTTGCTCAATCATCTGACATACGCATCCAAACACCAAACAATGTGGTGGCATAACCAAATTTATAAATTAATTATTGTACATACCTATTTAAGAGAACATACCTATTTAAGAAAAAGCAACAGACTACCAATGCCTACTCAATCAACCATCATACAGACTCATTGAAACAAGTTTATCACTAATCAACCCTTATACTTCTTCATTCCACCTTTTTCATCTTAATCCATTTTAATTGAGAGTCAGAAATGCAGACAATAGTTGCAAATCAATACCAAACCCTTTGTCATTGTAATCTGACAGCTACATGTAGTTGTAATGTCTACCACTGACTGCAACAGAACCAATGAAGTTGTAGGGGTGGATGGATTGGCTATTATATTCAAGTACCATTTATATTTGCTTATAAATCAAGTCCAACTGTACGATGCACAGACCCAGATCTGCTGTCACATAATGCACCAGCAGATCTGGGTCTGTGCAGTTTGTTAGGAGTAATCAGTAAAACAAACAACACAGACCCTAATCTGCATGCACATTATGCTACAGCAGATCAGGATCTTTATTGTTTGCAGTTGAACTCCACATATAAACAAGTATATGCGGTAGTGCAAAGTCATAATTATAAACATAAATTTAATTTGTCTATTAGATGATGACTTAACTGGCTTTTTTTATATCAATATCACTCTTTACCAATGAAATCTAATGGATTACTCCCAAACATCATGTACACTTACTAACTTGCTCATCTAAAGTAACTTATGAAGCCGTGACATCATTTACAAATTTCACCTAAGTACTTTTCAAGCCTAAATACAAGTTTTCTTTTTAGAAACTCACAATGTCTGATGTAAAGGTGCAAAATTTTCTACAAAATTTTGCAGTACATTCTTTTGTGGTCAGCATGACACATAAAAATTAAGATTGACATTGGCTTGGCTTGCAATAAATTTGGAAGCTAGAGATGGTTAACCTCTCTTGTTTGGAAGCTTAAGTGGATTTTAATTAGAACCTGCTAAAATAAATGTTGAGGCAAGCCAGAGACAAATTTTGGGAAATTTTGGGCCACTTGAAATAGGTGTCTTAAAATGATATTTTCTAGAATAGTAAATATCTTATGTGGACTACAGAGAATTATTCTGATTTCAGTGTGAGTGTTAACGTTTTGGCAGTTAGAGAAAGTTAATTCTGACTGGCTAAGCTAAACGAGGGGTTGTGTGTTCCCAGATGAAATCCAAGGCTAGTGTCAATGAATCACTAATTATCAAGCAATGGGGTAAAGACAAGATGTGAAGTCCACTAATTCATTTGTGTAATTAAGCTGTGAATTCTCTTAACCAAGTGTGTAAACCAACATTGATCAGCTGGTAATTTATATCCTGCAGTGGGGCATAATAGTTATCAAAGAGGTCTAGTTATGTCATGGTCACAGTCAGGAATGCGAGTAGCCACTGAAGAAACAGTATATTTATGTTAATAGGATCATGTGTCAGTATTAGTTTGAAAACTGACCACAGCTTAGTTCTGCTGAATTACGATAAGACGATATCTTACAAAACAAGAGTGGGAATATTGTTTGATGCCAGAAAGGGAAAAAAGAAAAACCTGACAAATATTTAGGTCGCATCTGATATATCTGAAGGGAAAAATAGCTCCATAACTGCACCATATCGTGGGAAAAGACAGTAGATAGCCAAACTGCAGTTGATGACCAAAGAGATTGGAGAAAGAGAGAGAGAAGGAAAAGAAATATGGCTATGCAGACCTATCACCAACAGTAATTTTGAAAGGACCGGAAGCAATCAGGTTATGTTGACATGCTAGCAGTTTGAGTTTAATCATTCACTCAATTATGAAATGAAATTTTTTATTGGCTTAACAGAACAGCTAGCTGCATTTTGCACAAATTGTATAATTCTGTTTCTAAGAGAAAGTGTATCATTCAAATATCATGTTCCATTTAGTTTTGTTTATATAAGTGATTAAATTGTTATATTTTACAAATGACGGCTCATGTTGTTCTATTCTAAATCTTTGGTCAAATCTATGTTACTCCATCCATTAATTTCATATTTTATGTTATTAATTACTTGATCCAGCAATAACAATGTGGTTGATCATCTCCCAAATAATTATAACCAAATCATTACCATATATATCTGCATATAAGTCAAATAATTTAAAAAAATATAAGCCTGGAAGATGGGGGGGGGGGTCAGCTCATCCATGGACCAAGTTCTAAACTTGAAGATTTTTACTTCTTTTTTTTCGTTGACTATCATAATGGCTGTAAATTTTGGGACATGAAAAAGTAATTTTTTTTCCATGTCCTAAGACAGATGCAAGTAAAAGAAAATACATTTTCTGTGTCCCAACACTTACTCAACTGTTATAAACCACCATATATACTCGCATATAAACCCATTCGCGTATATGCCACCCCCAAACTGAATAGGTATAAACACTAAACAGTGCATGACCCACATATAAGCCAACTCATAACTCCGAGACATCACATGATGCACATGATAAGTTCTAAATGCATTTATTTAGGCCAACTTACATTAACAAAAATTACACATATACTTTTTGTTACCTTTGTTACATTTGTTACCATCTCATTATTTTGTAATATTTTGTTACCCCTTCAGAATCTAAGTGCCTATTTCACATACACTCAAGATAATTGGTATGTAGATACATCTGGAGCAAAGTAATTCAACCATAACAAAATTAGTTCATTGTAATCTGATTTTCACACTTGAATGACTTGTATTTTCAGCTGCTATTACAATCTTAATATCTTTGACCCTATTTCAATAGAAGTCATGAAAACTGATACATGGACACCTCATACCCAAATTAATTTGTCCATACCAGAATTTGGTCAGTTTGACCTAATGTTCGTGCCTGAGTGGCTTTTACATTTTCAGTTGTTTGTTTATCATAACCCCAATATCTTTGACCCTATTTCATCTACTACACTTGAAAATTGTCTTGTGGATAAATCTCGACAAACTTACCTCAAAAGTGCCAATACTAGGTTAGTTTTATCTAGTTTTCACACTTTAGTGGGGTCTTCAAGTGGCCGAGTGGTCTCAAGTGCTCACTGTTATGGATCACTGCCACCTCACCCCTGTCTATGTGGGTTTGAGTCTCAGATTCAGCCAATGTGGGTATGTGAGAAAGCTTGCCAGTAGCTTCTCATGGGTCAGTAGTTCTTTCTGGGATTTTTTCCGAGTTCTTGAGACTGACTTTTTCTTCTTCTTTCATTTGCTTAGTATGTTTTCATAACAATCAGTGCCTCGAAGGTAATCTGTTTTCTTTGAAATTTCAGGAAACTATTTTTTTGGGGTACATTTTTAAAAAAGGAATTGTGTTCTTAAGGATTTAATTCTGAGTGAAAAGAAGAGGAATTTTACTTTCCATTCACATTCAAATATCAGTCTATGTAAATATATGAATTACTTTTGAATGACCAAAAATGCGACAAAAGACAGTATATGAGATAATGACTTGTCCAGTTGATCTCCACCACCAGAAATGTCAAGAGCAAAAACAAGTGGATATCTTACAAGATACAGTACTCGTGCTAGATATCAATATAAGCAGATTCTGATATAACAATGCACCGTTAAGATGGTTTTTCAATATGGACAAATAATTTGTTTATGTAACAATAGATAAATTTCAGTGCATTTTACATCAAGTGTACGGTTTCCTTTCATGGGGCCTCTGAATTTCTCCACTCCAAACCAATGGTTGTATATACAAGTTAAACATCCAGCAATGTTGCCAATAATATGAAAAATCATCAGATGGTATACTGTGCTGCCAATAAGGAAACAAATTGCAATTTGAGACACTGGCGAAGCTCTGCATGATCCCTACATAAACTTTTTACACGTTATTTTTCGTACTTTTAAGAAGGAAAATCTTTTTTGTGTACAGAAAAAAACATATCAAATTTCAGAAGCCACGCCACAATCGTCTTGTATTATTCATACAAGGTCTCTTCCTTTTTCGTACTTTTAAGATTATTTTTTTGCATGTGAGAAAAATACATGTATATGAAATTTTGGGAGCCACACAAAAACCGTGTTATATCCCAATTTATGTCATAACAGAGTGTGATAAAGCGGGGTCACACTGTATCTTTCAATTTTTGCAGAGAACTCCCAATTATTACATAATGTCTTTGATTTTCATTTCTCCCAAAAAAAGCCGACATAAATAGATATTAAGCAATCCATGGAAGACATACTCTGTTTTATCACCTGTGAATATTGTTCTGACGAAATAATTACTTTACTAGAAAGAATTCGCTTCTTCACTAAATAGAATGTTAAGTTTAAACATTATTCATGTAAATTTATGATTTGTTTTTCCTCTACAACATCACAAAAATCAGAAAATAAACCAGAACAAAAAATAAACCACAACAATCAAATTGTCTGCAAATAATTTAAATCCCAAGAATGATCACCATTAATGCTGTAACTCCATTCCCACCATGAAAAACGAGTGAGCACCTGGTATTTTTATACCGTATATACGAACATTAATTACCAACGTTAAATTAAAAGGAATAAAAATACCTACCATGCAGAATATGTGGCCTCAAAAAACATTCAGAATACATGTTTTATAGTAAACAATACTAAATGTCTTACGAGCTGACAATAAGGAAATAAGGTCGGATATACGAGGGGAAAAATAGTTGTCACATGTATGGTACCGTGAAGCTGCCTATTTAGGCACCTTTAGTTTAAAAAATTGGGCATCCTTTATTTGCCAATCAATTGCTGGTGCTATCCATAACACAATGTAATGTAGAACATGGTTTCTTTAAATTACGATGGAAGGCCAGTCGTTTAAAAAAAAAATAGTTGCATCGATAAGAATTAACTTTTAATTAGGCACGCTGGCTTTCTTGCTTGTTTATTTAAGACTAACCTTTACCTATTGTGCAGTTTGGCTGACCAAAATATGAAAATAGGGCACGTCCTTGGGGAAAATAAGGAACATCACAGGGAGGAACAGTGCATCCTTTGCGAATTTCACACATACTAGACCCAGAAGATCGGTCAATATTTAGTGAAAACAAGGCTTAAATAATGCCACGAAAAACCTCCCAAGTTTATCTCCCAATCTCCCTATTATTTTAATTGTCTCCCTACTTGGCTTTTGAAAAGTTGATAGGTATGCCTTACACACCATTTTACAACACTATGATAATCGTGCTAATATTATGGAATGAAAGGCAATTACACATCAATGTACTGGTATAGTTGCTAGTCAAAATTCCATCTTAAAACAAACCAGTTTCTGGGTTTTAATGATTAACTGGCCTGTATTGCTGTCGGAAAACAAAATTCAAATCTGCCAATAATCAACAAAGGAGGCACCGAAACATCAAGTTTTTCATTGTGTGGAAAGTTATGATGTTGTTCAGCCAAAACACAAAACTAAAATAGATTGATGATGATCTTAGTTGATCTATAATCAGAATTTTAGCGTTTATTATTACCGCTCTTCATGAACATGTAATTTATACTGTATATGTGCCTTGTACAATTAAACATGTTTACTTTTTCATAAATATTACCTCAATTTGTAGGATCGCTTATATCATTGAAAAAGAGTAACTCATGAGTCCATTATTCAACGTAAATGAAACAGCTATTAAAGACTAGTTGAAATGTTATCTGGAAGAATGCAATTAGGTTGAAACAATGAATAAAGCAAACTCAGCATATAATATGTTTGGGAATAAGTAAGGATTAAAGTGACACTATGCACGAATTGTGAAGTCTGTATTTACCTTTATTTAACTTTGTGTTGGAGAAATC
This sequence comes from Sinohyriopsis cumingii, assembly GCA_028554795.2. Taxonomy (NCBI): domain Eukaryota; kingdom Metazoa; phylum Mollusca; class Bivalvia; order Unionida; family Unionidae; genus Sinohyriopsis; species Sinohyriopsis cumingii. Next base: position 160,381,704 of record CM068824.1, read on the forward strand.
AGAAAATATGCACATGCAAAACAATAACAAAATCAATCATAGTACTTTATAACAGTTTAATAATTGTCAGGTCATCGAAAGTTACTTTTTTTACATGCCTATGTCTTAGGACACAGAAAAATTATTATTTCATGTCCCAAGATTTACAGCCATTAAAGTAGTCAACAAAAAGACTTAAAAACTGTAAAGTTTAGACACTGGCCCATGGATAAGCTGACCCTCATTCTTCCAGGCGTTTATTTTTTCCTAAATTATTCAGCTTACAAGCGAGTACATGTGGTAATTACAATATCTATTTTGTAAAGAAGTAGAATGCATTACATTAGCAAAACTGTATTAACCCAAAAATATGTTGATTTACATTACCTGAACCCCAATCTTATGGATCACTCTTAGAATGGTCCAGCCACGTTCCCACAGCAGGTATTTCTGTAAGACACTAATATCGTCATCCCCAGCATCACTTGTAATCTTCAGAATGTCATTCATAAACTCCTTTGCCAGAAGATTACACACGCTTTTCATATCACTGCAAAATGTGAAAAATACCAGATCAAACTCACTTTCATAATTAAAATATTTACCAGAACACTGGGGAAAAAATTCTGAACTTGAGACATATGCAATAGAAAGATGAAAGGTTCTTTCTCAGGTGGATTTGTTTGGGTGGGGTTATGAACTACTATTCAGTATTAGTGCATAGCTCCTTGAAAATAAATGAATTACTGACAAACTGTTCAAAAAAAATAATAGTTTCAAAAAAAGGAAAAGAGAAACCACTTGTGGAGCTGGTGCATTAAATTCTTAAGTTCTGAAACTGTCTGACACAAAAAATGTTCATGTCTACTAAAACTTGTCTTATGACAGTCTATGCAAACAGTCTAAGATTATCCAATGCATTTCAAAATTTACAAACTCTTAGACGTTAAAGCTACTTTGGGCATTTAATATAAATTCTTACATGATTGAGCTGGTTCCAGTTAGTTCGGTGTAACTTTTATACTGTGTGCAAAATTTTGCTGGTCAACTAAAAAACTCTGTGCCTTCTGACTCGAACTCTCTCCGTCTGATCCAGCAAACATTTGACTACAGCAAAACAAATCATCTGTGCAAACTTACTAAACAATTACATTCGTAAGTTAATGATCTGTGACTTCTAAAATTTCCTTACTTGTGTGATCCATGTCTGTAAATTTATTTATTTCAAAATAGTTGTATCGATTCCTTATGTAGATGCTGTTATTTTCAAAACTTTTCCACAATATATCCTTAGTGTTTATTAAACCTAATCAACTCAAATCTAAATCATTTTATGAAAAATAAAAAACCGAGACAAAAATCATTTTAATAAAGGAATTTATTTTGAACAAAAGATTATGAAAAGAAGTCAAATTATAAAAAGAACATTTCTTCCATGAAACTTTTGTTTAAAAACTAATTTTTCAAATATGATAGGAAAAACCTGAACGGTAAGTTTTCCTTCCAAAGCTCTGCTACACTCCTAACAGCAAAAGAGAGCTGTGCCATCTCCATTGTTTCCAAACATCAAGTGATAATGATATGAGAATCTGGGCTGACAACACAAATCATCAATGGACTAGTATAACTCAACCTGGTGGAGATGATACACATGTCTCTGACTGAGTTATTGTAAGTAGAACAGGGTCATTATACTTGTAGGTGTATGTGCAGTGCAAGTTGGTAGGTATATACCCGTCCAGCAATGTACACTGTACTTAGCCACCTTATTAATCAACATTTATATAATCAGGCACAACAAGCAAGGTTGATGACAGTGAATGGTGGTTAAGCCAGCACTTATCAGAATCTGTATGCACCCTGAGTAGTGGAGGATCTTCCACAACCGCAACTTTTCTATGATAACATTATTTATCTAGATAACCAATTACAGTGTTCATGCACTATAAGTAATGAAGGATCTTCCTCAACCACAATTTTTCTGTGATAACAGATTATCGGATGGTCAATTACATTATATGTTTAAAATACCTTAGTATGTTATGAGATGTATGGTCATAAATCATTTTTCATTATCTATAATATTATGCCTAAATACGTCTGCAGACTCCCTGCATTAATGTACTCTCATTCTTTGTAAGTTCAATGTCACATAAGACTCCACACATTATTATAAGTTTAGGAGTCCTTGTATGCGATTATGTTACTAGATATTCAGATGTTTCACACTTCACGTTTTATATTTGTATTTTTCATATATGGATGGATGAGAAACTGTTTAAGTTCAAAAAAAGTTCATGTTCTCTTGAATAATATTAAGACATTATGAAACCTCAAAGAAAAGGATGCCCACCTTTATGGCTACTAGATATTATTTTTATTATGGAGTACTGCACTCCCAACTCCTGATTTTGTCCATTTGTATTACTGTATTTCCATGCATGCAACATGTACCCAACTTAAAACAGTGTAGACTCAGACCTGTCTATACATAATGTTCCAGCAGATTTGGGTCAATACAATTTAACTTATCACTAGAAGTCAGCAGTGTAGAGCCAAATCAGTAGTCCCAATATGTAGTGGCATAGTCAACAGTATAGAGTCAAATCAGTAGTCCCAATATGTAGTGGCATAGTCAACAGTATAGAGTCAAATCAGTAGTCCCAATATGTAGTGGCATAGTCAACAGTATAGAGCCAAATCAGTAGTCCCAATATGTAGTGGCATAGTCAACAGTATAGAGCCAAATCAGTAGTCCCAATATGTAGTGGCATAGTCAACAGTATAGAGCCAAATCAGTAGTCCCAATATGTAGTGGCATAGTCAACAGTATAGAGCCAAATCAGTAGTCCCAATTATGTAGTGGCATAGTCAACAGTATAGAGCCAAATCAGTAGTCCCAATATGTAGTGGCATAGTCAACAGTATAGAGTCAAATCAGTATTCCCAATATGTAGTGGCATAGTCAACAGTATAGAGTCAAATCAGTAGTCCCAATATGTAGTGGCATAGTCAACAGTATAGAGTCAAATCAGTAGTCCCAATATGTAGTGGCATAGTCAACAGTATAGAGTCAAATCAGTAGTCCCAATATGTAGTGGCATAGTCAACAGTATAGAGCCAAATCAGTAGTCCCAATATGTAGTGGCATAGTCAACAGTATAGAGCCAAATCAGTAGTCCCAATATGTAGTGGTGTATCATTGTACATTTTTTCTTCTGGTATTTATCACCTGGATATGTAGTCCAATTAAATAGTGGCATAGTCAACAGTGTAGGCTCAAATCTGTAGTCATAGTGTGTGTGTGTGTGTGTGTGTTTTTTTGATTTTTAATGTAACTTTAATAATCTTTTAGTCATATCGCTATAATGTCTGCAGTCTGACAGTTTAGTGATGTCTAGTACTGGGGCATCATACCAAAAAACACATAGCATGATGTCCCACCCAGTCCCATTATCCTGACACCAGGCCGACCAGTCCTAACAAGAACCTCTTAATCCTGAGCGCCAAGCGAGGCAGCTGCTAATTATGTACTATTTTCGTAAGTCTTTGGTATGACTCGGCCAGGGTTCATACATGTGACCTCCTGCAGCCATACTGGATGTCTCAGCACCATTTTCATTTAAGACAAAACTGGACATCATAAGTTTCTGGTGAAAATCCCACATCAGTATCACTTGATCCACAGATTTTAGACACAAGGAAACTGTGATCTCATTCAAGACTGCTCCTAAAACCCACCTAATTTGAATGCAAGAACAGACTGAATGACCTAATACTTAATTATTGTCAGCATGTTTTTGTTTTGTAATTTCATGGTGTTTGTTTCTGTAATCTTTTTGTTGCACATGTTTTTATGTGTTATCTAATAATTTAAAGTGCTTAGAGATACATGTACTACAGATCTGGTGCTGTACTAAATGAACATGATTATTACTATTATTATTATTAATTTTCTTTTAAAATTATTATTATTATTATTATTTTCTCTTCATGCAGAAAACTGTGATAAGATTTCAAGACGGTTGCCTACTGACCATATTGGATATAAAATCAACAACAATTTCTTTTAGGACCAACTTGGCACTATAATAATTCTTTTAGTGAAACTCCATGTTGATATGATAACCCATTCGGGAGAAGCAGCTATAACAAGGTTTTCAAGGTGTCTGCCATAGTGGCCATAATAGACATCAGAATGGCACCACATTCATTAAGGACAAACTAGACATAATAGAAAAAGTCTTTCAGTGAAAACTCCATGTTGAAATGATGATCATCCATTCAAGTGGAGTAGCAATAACAAGATTTTCTAGTTGGCGGCTGTGACGGCCACACTGGATGTCAGATCAGCACTACTTTCATTCAGAAGCAACGAGATGTCACAAGAAGTTTTCGAGTGAAAATTTCATGTTGATATGACACTCCTGATCTGAGGAGGAGTAACGATAACAAAATTTGTAAGATGGCCACTCTGGTGTCCATATTGGATGTCTAAGTAGCACCATTTTCATTGAGGACCAACCAGACCATGGCATAAATGTGTGTGTCAAGATTCAAGGAAATCCTATCAAGTAGTACAGGAGGTGTATCTACAACAACCTTAAATGGTAATGGACAGATGATGGGCAACAGATGAAAAACATACCACCCCTAAGCTGTTCTGGACTAGAAGAACTAAAAGTCAATATTTTACTAATTGACCCAGATAATTTGTACAATGGTACTCTGAAAACTTGGTCCTAACAAAACAACATCCAACTGCTAATATGGGCCATTTGTTTGCTTCTGAAATATTTTACTATTTCAGTTTTTGAAACATTAACTTATACTGTGAATATCTTCCAAAAGTTATAGCATAATAAATTGTCAGTTATATTAAGTTCCACTGTCCTTCACTGTGTCATAATTTATGTTTTTGTAATCATCCAATATATCTTAGTCTGTGTAGTGTAATTTTCCCAGGAAATTATGTACACAATGAAAACTGTAGTTTCCTGTTTCATTTCAGACCTTTGCACATTGTATCCTAAAAGGAAGTACTCTCTTACACCAAGTTTGAAACTGACACCTGCCCAACCCAGCAATTATCAGAGTGGATTGGACAAGTAACTTTTTTTAGAAAGATTTTGCTTTATTTTATTTCAATAGTACAAGTTAATTTTGAACACTACACACAAATGGCTATGTAAGGTATATAAATGGATTAGCCATGCTGGTACTGTTGAGCAATAAGATTACAGATAGACTGTTACTTGTATACAACAAATAATCAATGAATAGAATGTAATCTCTTCAAGTGGGGTGTATATAGTAAATAACAAGGAAATGAAATAACTATGCAAATAGCGTTTTGATTGGCATGGCTAGTATGACCCTTTTTGCCGCAAGCAATGCCAAGAGAGTCACTTACTGACCAGATAAATAACCAGTGTGCTATAAATGAACAGTTGTGGCAACAGCAAGATGACCTTCAAAAGCACTCTAGTACTGTGGCATCAATTCAAAGCCAATCTTCTAAAAATCACATGCACAAGCACACATTTCAAATGTCCCAAGAGGATAATAATGACAAGGAATTCCCCCTCCCCTCAACAATGATGAATCGCTGACTTGGTCAACATGGGGGACAAATTAAAAGGCCTCTTTGCAGAAAGCATGACAATTAACTTGCTAAAGGTGTTGAAGTGGATTTGGTGGCAGAGCTTCACAGTTTTATCAACTCTAGTCCAGGATCATACTGGGACTGCAATTTCTGACACACTGTCACAGTTCTATCAACTCTAGTCCAGGATCATACTGGGACTGCAATTTCCGACAAACTGTCACAGTTTTATCAACTCTAGTCCAGGATCATACTGGGACTGCAATTTCCGATAAACTGTCACAGTTTTATCAATTCTAGTCCAGGATCATACTGGGACTGCAATTTCTAACAAACTGTCACAGTTTTATCAACTCTAGTCCAGGATCATACTGGGACTGCAATTTCTGACAAACTGGCTACTGTTCTATCAACTCTAGTCCAGGATCATACTGGGACTGCAATTTCTGACAAACTGTCACAGTTTTATCAACTCTAGTCCAGGATCATACTGGGACTGCAATTTCCGACAAACTGTCACAGTTTTATCAACTCTAGTCCAGGATCATACTCGGACTACAATTTCTGACAAACTGTCACAGTTTTATCAACTCTAGTCCAAGATCATACTGGGACTGCAATTTCTGACAAACTGTCACAGTTTTATCAACTCTAGTCCAGGATCATACTGGGACTGCAATTTCCGACAAACTGTCACAGTTTTATCAACTCTAGTCCAGGATCATACTGGGACTGCAATTTCTGACAAACTGGCTACTGTTCTGAATTTTACCATGCACACTCAAGTGATGCAGTCATCTAAGCAGTTCATGTGACCAAAGAAATGTACTAAAATAGCAGTACCAAAGGTCAACCTAGAATATGATTGGAAATTTCAGATCATAATAGGTTTCCTGATGTCCAAGTGCAAAAAGTTAAGGTGCATATAATCCCTGCCATCATTTCCCATACATTCCCCATATGGACATTTTTCTAACAAATAAAAAGTAACAGGTCACTAATGGTGTCCAAATGTGACAAGTGACATATTTTGTCTTCTCTTACCACCTTTTGTTTTGTTTATATATGACACAATCAGTTCAACTCATGTTCCATCAGTCAAGCATACCATTACAACAACAATAACAACAACAACACTGGTCAAAGAAAAAGCAGACCAAATGGGGACATGGCTTGGCTCATCAGCAGAGGCTGCCACCAATGACACCTTATAATGATACCTTTGTCCTTACCACCGAGCTGGTTCTTCCCAGGGGTTTTCCTTCCAGTGTTATTAACACAAATGCCAATTTTATTTCAGGCAAAACAGTGTCATATTTCAAGAATGGAAAAAATACACACTTCTGACACAATGATTGAGAAGACTTAAGCTAGAATATACCACTGAATTGGATTTATTTCCAATAACAATATTTCACAAATAAAATAACTTCATTGACACTGGAAGTGCTTGAAGTTGATTTTTTTTAAAAAAATCAGCCAATGCTCTAACTTACCAACATAATTTGCTTATTTGGCATATTTCTGTAACCCAATTAGACTGGCACACTAAGATTAAATTTTAACCACAAATTCTACTTGAATCAATACATAGAAAAACATCACTCTGAAGTGGAAACTTTGTATTCTGTCATCAGAATGAAAAAAGACTGCTTGTTTGACGGCACTGACTTTAAATATGGATACCGTTTATTCCCATACATGATTTGCACAAATTTTACTTAAGATTTTGTTGGGATAAAACAGTTTATGAATTCACTTGCCTTCCAAATTCACTTGCCTTCCAAATGGGTTGTCCTCTGCTATGCGTGTAGGTAATCACAAAGTTATTAAAGCCAAGTTTTGCATACCTGTGCAAACGTGGCCATTGTAATGTAGTGTACATTGATGAAAGCATTACTACAGGAAGACATGTTGATTGACAGTGTAAAAACTGTACAAGACGCTGCATTTTATTGATAACTTGGGATTCACTATTCACGTTATTGTGTTTGTGGGCTTCATTCTTAATTCTGTTCAAGAAAAGGCTGATAGCTTGGCATCTGACTGCCTGCAGCTCCTGAGGAAAAATTTCCTTTTCCATTGTACATTTCACTAGGTTCATTGGAATAATGGTCGCTAGTGAATGTTAAGTGCCATATATACCATGTCCTACAGAGCCCCTGACACAGAGAACTATAATACGAAATTGCATAGCTGTGAATTTGACTGTCCCTTCATGGTTTTAAAAAACAAAGGTCACAAACTTATAGACTGATGGAATCGAAATGTGCTTTTATGGTCAAAACCATATCAATCCATTTTGCTAATCAGTACATTTTATTTTGGATTTCTTAGCTAAGCTTTTCATAATGGTCTAGGATATAGGGATATAGTGTTATCAATAAAGCCAAATCTGCAATTAACACAATTCCTGTTTTGTTACATGATTCCAATTATTCCAAACACCAACTGCTTAAATGTTTTTCTAGATCAGTATTTAATCTGAGACCTAATTTACCCAAGAATGTTGGCACATGGAATGTTGATTCTGTGCTAAGATACAATCACTTTCGTCTGTACATAAATTTCTTTTGAAATTTCTCTCATATACATTGGTTGTGCTTTTGTCATTGCTTTATGGTCAAAGTGAGCAAACCCTTCATTTCTTTGACCTTTGAAATTTAGAGCTATATAAAAACAGTTATCTTTATAATGGAACATTGATCTTAAGCAGTCAAATACAGATAATTGTTTGGCTGAAATTCACTTAGCATCGCATGCACCAGACAGATATCTTTGTACAGCAACTCTTGTAGATATTTTGATTGGACAAACAGTATTAAGAATAATAGGATATTTGTTGTTTGCAGTTTGTATCGACTTATAAGCAAGTTCGATATATAGTATCAGTGCCTCTCTAAACACAAGATTTGTTCTGCAGCGAGGTATGGAGTACATTGATTTTGGAAGGTATTTTAGCCATCGTTAAGCTGAAATTTGTATCAGAAAGGACACCTGTCACACCTGTCAAAATGAAACACTGACACTGGTGCAATATTAAATTATTGTTAGAAGTCAGTGCAGATACAGTGTCTGTGTGTGTGTGTGTGTGTGTCTGTGTGTGTGTGTGTGTGTGTGTGTGTTGGATTTTTAATGTAGCTTTAAAAAAATTTCAGTCATATCGCTACAATGTCTGCAGTTTAGCAGTTTATAATAATTTCAAGCACTGGGGCACAGACATGTAGATTATGTTCCACCCAGTCATATTATCACGCCACCAGGCTGACCAGTCCTAACACTAACCTCTTAATGCTGAGCGCCTTGCAAAGCAGTTGTTAGTACCATTTTCATAAATCTTTGGTATGACTTGGCCCGGGTTTGAACCCGTGACCTCCCGCATCTGAGGCAGATGCTCTAACCACTAAGTTCTAATATCAAGCTGCTTCATAACTTTTACATGAATAACAACTGCATATAGAATATTTGCAGATTCATTGTAAATTACTGTGCCATTAAAGCTACTTGATATCCAGTAACAAATCTGAATATTTTTGTGTAGAAACAGAAGCAGGTGGGACCATCAATCAGGGTTATAATTCAACTAAATGAGGATGTAGAACACTGACAGTTTAACTTCTCTGAGGTTTCATCAATATCAAATTGAAGGAAAGTTTTTATTAGAATCTATAAATACATGAAGAGTTACAAGCAGAAAGGAAAGTGGGTGGTCTGACATTAGGGGAACAAATACAAAAACTAATGACACTGAACACTTACAACTGAAACAAGGTAAGGTCTCATTAATAAAAAGTGTACACAACGTTTACTTTAAATAAATAAAAAATAAATGATGCTGAGTTATTGTGTTGAAATAAAATTGTGTGGGTACAAAATTCAACAACCATAAACTCCACTAAATTAAAATCAAGAAATCTGATAATCCAAATTCCACTGAGATTATATCAATCTAAAGCTGCAGCTACAATTTTATTGAAATATGATATAAATTAATGGAGTCATAGGGTGGTAAGAGAGAAAGGGACCATAATGTCACTAAACGATGATGCTGACAATGAGAATCAAACTCATTCAAGGTGTCATCAATACAAAGTTTAATAATAAATTTGGCTGAAATCCAATAGTAATTAAGGGAAGTGTTATGGTGCAGGGAGGGAAATGGGCAAGTCCAACAATCAGGGTTCATAACTCTGCTAAAAGCTGATATAGCATGCTGTAATGCTAACTCAGCAACATTAATAATCAAACTCAGCTTGGAGTCTCATGAATATATTAGCAGCCAACAAAATTTGTATGAAGTCCAACAATAAGCAAAGAAGTTACTGTATAGAAAATGAAAGTAAAGGGATTTATACAATGCTGATAACTTAACGTATCCTTAGTACAAATGAATATTATGTTATCAACTAAATATGGCTGAAAATCAATCATAAATTTGGGGATTATTGTACAGACATGAAGAAAGAGTCATCAAATCAAGAGCTGTGATTCATCTAAATGGCATAGAATAGGACAAACTCAGCCTGGGTCATATCAATTTCAAGTTGCATGCAAACTTTGTTTAAATCGAATAATAAAGGCTGTAACTGTGCAGAAACTAAAGTGTGTGTGGTTATCAGGGGCTACAACTCCAAAAATGACTAAAGACATTACTGTGCAGAATCAAAATTAGTACAAACAGATGGAAAGAGAGGAAAATGGATGTATAGTTAGATAGCCATGCTCAATTTAATTACCTCCACCACCTGTTCTAGTATGAAAACGAAAGTTCCATCTCTGTGGAGTCTGTCTGACTGCAAATTATCTCCAGTCGTTGAAGCTCTCTAACATAAAAGCATCAATGTTTGTAATGAAAGCAAAGTGTTGATTCAAGCATTATTATCAAAACTTTGCTGGTCCATCTGGTATAGAGACCACAATGGTAGGAAACTAACTTCACAACCCTGTAGTCCTGGGTTAGTGATTACCCATCAAAGATTGTGTTTTCTCTGGTCCTCCAACTTACAGATGACTTATTCACACAAAAAATGAATACACAGTATAAATCAAATTTGTTTTCGACAATTAATGTAAATTTAATAAAGTGTAAACATGAGGCTGTCATTCACATGGCCATAGTCTGATCAAAATTTGGAGAGAAAATGATCTATTGAATGATAGGTTCTGCCAGTCTGACAAAGATCTTGATGGTATAAGACTAATTACTGAGTATGTCAAAATTGGATCAGTGTCTGATGTGTTGACATGCTCAGTCAAACTGATGCAAGATGACCGCATTACTATCCACTTGTTTTGCTCATAACGATATCTCATCCAACATCAAACATAATACTTTCTACCAAGATTGATTAAAATTTTGTCAGAAACAGTGTCTCCTGAGTAGTAAGGGGATCAGCCAATCAGATGAAAGGTCACCTCGTTTGTAAGAACGGATCTCACTACTTATAGAACCTGTCCAAGTTCTTGATTATATAAGCCCCCCACATTTGATCAAAATGAAATCAGAAATATGGCTTTCAGAGTGGTAACTAGCTCAGCCAATCATTTATATTTATATGCATGGATCTCATGCATTACTGAACTTGTCAAAAGCAAGATCCTTATTTATATGCACGGATCTCATGCATTACTGAACTTGTCAAAAGCAAGATCCTTATTTATATGCATGGATCTCATGCATTACTGAACTTGTCAAAAGCAAGATCCTTATTTATATGCACGGATCTCATGCATTACTGAACTTGTCAAGAGAAAGATCCTTATTTATATGCACGGATCTCATGCATTACTGAACTTGTCAAAAGCAAGATCCTTATTTATATGCATGGATCTCATGCATTACTGAACTTGTCAAAAGCAAGATCCTTAATTATATGCACAGATCTCATGCATTACTGAACTTGTCAAAAGCAAGATCCTTATTTATATGCATGGATCTCATGCATTACTGAACTTGTCAAGAGCAAGATCCTTATTTATATGCATGGATCTCATGCATTACTGAACTTGTCAAAAGCAAGATTGGACAATGCAGAATAAAGCTCTTTAGAAGCTCATTACACATGCCATCTAATATTCAATGACTTGCCCACTAAAACACAATGACATACATGTATCTGTATTACAAAATGAAAGGAGGAATTTCCTGTGAGAATATTTAAATGCTTCACAAATAAGAAGTTTAGTGAGAGAGATATTCTGCTTTTAAACAAATAACAAGAAATAGCACATCAGTATGTATTTGTAGGTTCATACACAAAAGATGCATATGCAATATGTAACATGACTGTATGGACTATCTATTCATTTTTTAATTTTATGAACAATGTGATTTTGCTTGGGCACTCCTCCAGTCACTTTTAACCCATTTTGCTTAACATGATCCCATACACAGAAATATCTGTAACACTATACAAGATACAACCTCTACCAGTCAAAGTTCTGCAGTACTTTTGTACCAAATATGCATGTGACACATCTTTTCTAGTACTGATAGAAACAAGCATCCGATAAACACGTTTACTTTTACCATATACTTATTGTATGTAAATAGACTCTACTAAGTACATGTTGCATAATTCCTTGTCAAAAGCTCAAACAAATACACCTATGACTGCTGGTTTGGAAATCTAACAAGTTTATTATCATTAATGAGACAATGATGATAAAGCGAAAGCCAAGACTATAAAATCTATCTCTAATTGCATTGGCTGCCAAGACTATAAAATCTATCTCTAATTACAAAGATATGGAAGATGCAGTTTTTAAAAAAAAGCCTTTAGTGTAATTGAGCTAAATATATTATACATTGGTGTACCAGCTGACCAAGCAACCCCATAACTGTGGCGAGGGGGCCAAGGCCTAGCAGGGGCCAACAAGTTCTCATTAAACAAGCTTTTTAACTGAGGGAGGGGCCCCAGGATTAGGTTTTGTGGGCTTGGGGTGGGGTGATCAGAATTTCTTGCTACGTCACTGTTGTTATAGCATTAGATTTATTTATTCAAAGCATTATGTCAAAAAAAATTTGGAGAAAATATTCATTTTATATGGATTGCTTTATATATCATCAGAAAACGAGTTACATATATATATATATATATATATATATATATATATATATATATATATATATATATATATATATATATATATATATCACCACCTCAGTGTGTTTCTCAGTCCAAAAAAAAAAGTCTAAAATTCACTTTTCACAAACTAACATCTCATTCAACTTATAATGTTTGGTTTTGTGATAACAATAAACATTTGTGATAACAATAAACATTTGCATTCAGAAGTTAATGTTTCTAATTGAAAAATCAGTGCTAAACAGCACAGAAGCTACACACCTTTTGATTGCTGTTAGGAACTGTGGCGCCTGTATTTTGGCACTGACCCTTGTTAAAAATAACAATGACTGACTTCAAAAATGAATGTCACACCTTGGCTGGTGCTTTATAATAAATTTGTGAAAAGAGTGATGAACAAAGTAACCATTAGCAGAGGGTGACTCAATTAGTTACAAATGAGAACTAATCTACCTTGAGTCCCTCTATTACACATATAAAAAACAAGCTAATAATATGTTCACACACACACACACACAGAGAAAAGCAAATGCACAGTATATAAGCAACTATTCACATAAATCTTACATTGCTGTATAAATGAAAATGAAACTCAGAAGGTGGGTGTGTAACATGTACTTTAATAAGTACACCATTACTTAAAAAATAAACCATTTTTTAATACAAAAATTTATAAATTTTTTTATGATTTCATCCGTCTAATACACCTTGTGTGGAAGAAAAAGATACTGGGAGCTTACTGAATATCATGTGGAATGTTATTCCAAACAAGCACAGCTGAAAACTGAAAGCTATTTTTGAATAGTTCTCTTTTTGGCTTAGGTACATTGAAATTCTTCCCTTTTAATGATCTATGATTTGGGGTACCAGGAGATTCTCTTTTCTGGAAAATGGTGTTTCGGTGAGTGGGGCAGATTTTGTAAACACTTTGCACATTATTTTGACCTTTCTCATAAATATTCTTTTATGTATTGGTAATACTTTGAATGTAAGCAATGTAGTTTGAATATTTTCTATTTGCTGATCAAGAATTGTTTTACATGCCCTTTCCTGGAGTCTGGAAATTTGTTTCATATTTGTAGCAATTATGTTCCCCCAAATTATATTACAGTAGTCAAGATGCGGTTGAATGTAACTTTTGTAAAAAGTAACTATGTACTGTAATGGAAGGAAGGCCACGATTTTCTTTAAAAGTCAAAGACACAAGTTTATTTTATTTGAAATATAATGTATATGATAAGACCATTGCAAGCTATTGTTTATAAATATTCCAAGAATTCTATCTAAACACATCATTTTCAGATCAGTTTTATTATGAAGAACATGCAGCATATCAGCTCACAATCTTTTTCTTTTCTGCAGTGTAATTATCAACATGGTCTTTGTTTTGTCCTTATTGAGGACCATACCATTCTCCCTGCACCATATTTCAATTCTTTTGAGAGCAGTTTGAAGGTTTTCCTTCAACCTCTGCTTGGTTGCTTTGAGCATCAAAGTAGTGTCATCAGAACACGTCATTTGATGAGACTGCATCTCCGATTTTTAGGGGTAGGTCATATATGAACAGAACAAATTAAGCAAGGGCCCCAAAGATAGAACCTTGTGGCACTCCACAACTTATCATTTTAGTTTCAGATAAGTGTCCATTTAATGTTACCTGTTGAGACCTATTGCTCAAGTAGGATTTGAATCACTTAGGAGTATCTTCACTACATTGATAGATTTTTTTACTTTTCAAGAAGAATTTAATGATCTACTAAGTCAAAAGCCTTTTGAAAATCAATCATTACAGTACCAACTAACTTTCCTTCATCTAAGGCTTTCAGCCACTTGTCAGTCATTGAGATAAGTAGTTTTACAAGAATGATCTTTTCGAAAGCCAGATTGATTTTCATGAAATAGGTAGTGATCACTGAGCTAGTTCATAAAAGAACTGTGTACATCCTTTCTAGTAATTTGGAAAGAGATGGAAGAATTTATATAAGTCTATTGTTGCATACATCCGACTTTTAATCCAGCTTTATGTAGTGGCATTACTTTGGCAGTTTTCCAAGACTGGGGAAATTGAATTGTTCTCAGACTGTGTTTACATAGAAAGGTAACAGATCTATTAGCATAGCATCATATATATATGATGCTATGTTATTCTTATAAACAGTACAGCACTGACTTGTAAGAGCCCTAATGTTTATCTTCATTATCAAAAATTGTTAATGCCACATGTTTCTCTGACATTTATTCAATTTAATAAATTTAGGTAAGCCACTGACTTGATATAGCATGCTTTAAATCTTATCTAAAGGACTAATGCAATCTACATAAACATCTCATCTATTTGTAACAAGATGGGAATTGTCATTTTTATTTGTATACCACATTTAATAGCTCGTTCAAAAGAGGCTTTGAAAATCATACTGAAAGTTAAGGAAAACTATGAAAAGTATTAAAAAACCCAGCAAACCTTGCATTTTCTTGAAATATAATAGTGATCACTGAGATAGTTCATAAAAGAACTGTGTACATGCTTTCTAGTAATTTGGAAAGAGATGGAAGAATTTATATTGCTCTGTTGTTGTATACATCCAATAAAGAACATTGAAGTTACCAGTAGATGCAGAACAGTATGTACATTTCTGCATGTGTATATGATACCATTTTATATTGCTCTATTGTTGTATACATCCAATAAAGAACATTGAAGTTACCAGTAGATGCAGAACAGTATGTACATTTCTGCATGTGTATATGATAACAGGTATGTGTACATGTAATCAATCTACAGGTATGTTCACTGTAGCTAAGCAATATTCTGATGTACACTGTCATGGACAGGGATAGGAGGATATCCAAGAAATGCAAAACCTGCTACTTTTTTTGTAATTCCAGAATTGATTGAAATTAGATTTTTTGAGTGGTAAAAAGTATATGTTGACAAATGGATGCAGTACAATGGATGCAGGGCCATACCATAAGCTCACTTGGCCATACCATAAGCTCACTTGCCCAAACTGTAAGCTCACTTGGCCATACCATAAGCTCACTTGGCCATACCATAAGCTCACTTGCCCATACTATAAGCTCACTTGGCAATACCATAAGCTCACTTGGTCATAACATAAGCTCACCTGACCATATCATAAGTTCACTTGGCCATACCATAAACACACTTGGCTGTACCATAAGCTCACTCGGCAATACCATAAACACACTAGGCCATACTATAAGCTCACTTGGTCATAACATAAGCTCACTTGACCATATCATAAGTTCACTTGGCAATACCATAAGCTCACTTGACCATATCATAAGTTCACTTGGTCATACCATAAGCTCACTTGCCCATACCATATGCTCACTTGGCCATACTATAAGCTCACTTGGCCATACAACCAGGTGAGAGTCAAGATGAAAACAAAACAGTTCATTACTGCTTTAAATCAATAAAGGCACAACTACAGCAAAAATCATCTGCATCTAAATGCAAACACAACTCCAAATGATGGTAAAAATAAGCATGACAATTAGCAAAACTGAGCAGAGCTGAAAGGATACTTACACCCTCAGTCCTTGGCTGCAAAGAGAGAAAGGCTATTTCAATAACCCCTCATTTTCATGGCTAGAGTAAAAGGAAAACACTCTGGAAACTAGGTTTACCTGAAAACTGGCATTATATTGGTCTGTTTTATCTCATCCAAGCAATGCTGTAGAAGAAGATTCAGGGCAACGTCTTTTTTCTGAAAATTAAAACAAAAATTGAAATTATATTATTCAAGTGTTATTCAACTTTTGTGACTTTCTATTACAATTAACATACACATGACATACAAATTTGCAGGTGCCCCGAGTTGCAGAGTGGTCTAAAGCGCTCTCTGTTACGGATCACTGCCATCTCACCTCTGTGTGGGTTAAAGTCTCGGATTCGGCTAATGTGGGTATGTGAGAAAGCTTGCCAGTAGTTTCTTGTGGGTCGGTGGTTCTTTCCGGGTGTTTTCCGGGTTCTTCCTCTACCATTAATACTGGCCGCCATGTATAGCCTATCGTGTGCTGAAAAATGGCATTAAACCTTACAACAACAAAAACAACAACAACAAATCTGCAAGTTAATTATCAACTAAAACTGCTGTATATACTCACCTATAACACATACGAGTGTAAATCAACCCCCTCCCAAACACCCTTTTAGGTCTGCAAACAGCTAATTTCTTTTTTACCCCCTTATGAGTCAGTGTTGTTCTTTGCTTCTTTGCTAATCAAATCTGCTTGTAAAGATGGGAGGGGGAAGAAAGATAGAGAGACAAACAGACAGACAGATAATGAACTATTGAATGGTTACCATAATGTTTGATGAAATTGTAAATATATATTTTCTTCCAACTGCCACAGTGACTGACTTATTTTTCCTTCTCCAAAACAATAAATTAACATTCTGCAGCAGAACTGTTATGCTTCTCTAACTTGACTTCATGAGCATTAGGTTTTCTTTACCTAACTGTCTGTGACACTATTAAAGTGAATATCCAAATGAAAAGGTAACTGACAGAACACTAAAATTAAAAAACTTGGGCAAGATTTAAGTGGAGAGCTAGCTTGGAATATTAGCCACACTTCAATCTTACAGTTTGTGTCATCTCATTAAAGGATAGTCACAAATGACAAGGTATGAAGTGTGCACCATGATCACAGTGAGTTGTCAATTGTATGAAATAAACACCTACAGTTAAATGACTGTGAATGAATTAGTTACAGCCCCATCTCCTAATTATCTTCTTCTTCTTCTTCTTCTTATTATTATTATTATTATTATTATTTACTATATATACTTTTGTGTTTCTTTAGATTGCATTTAAATTTGATGATACTGTTTGCATATGAACATCAAAACCTTCAGAATCATTGTGCCAGAAAAAATTCCAACAATAAGTGAATAAAAAATAAGTGGATGCATCCAAACATTTATTTTTTTTAAAATATAAGCTTTTTATCCAGAAATTGTTTAGGGTCTTACTGGCATAAGTCACTTTTCTGGATTATTAGTGATGGCAGCATCTTCATCAATGACAGTGGTAATGTTTTGCTTTAAATTGTTTTGCAAGTCATGCATTCTGTACATCAGTAACTGCATTCTGGAGAAACTCTCAGACAATACCACTATAAGTCTTAAGTTTATGCTATGATATGTTAGGAGTTCCTTTATTGCATGTCCCACCTGTCCCTGAAATGCTGAGATTTCCTGCCTTGCCTGTGTCAATTTCATGAGAAAACAGTTCAATTCAACTTGACATAGCCTGTCTTAATTTAAATCCTTATACAAAATTTTATTTCAATCCACAGTTTTTCAAAAGCTACTGAACAGAAGAAAAAAAAACGGATGGTTAAAGAGGTACCATAGCTCCATAACATTTTGGGTCCTGCAGTAACTCAGTTAGTAAAGCATCAGACTCACAACAAATCAGTTCTATACCCAACCTGGCCAACCTAGTCAGCTGCTGCACTTAATCTTTGTGAAAGGCATTTATCTCCCATTTTCCCAACATGATATCGCCAATAATGTTTAAAGTGCCATTAAAACCAACAAACTATTATATTTTATAGGACAATGGTGAAAATCTCACTTGACTTCATGCTTCTTGATGCTAAGCCTGATGCCAAATTTCATGCCAAACCTAAGTTTTACAAATATTATTTAGCGCAAACAAAATTGAAATGCAAAGTTCTGAGACAAATAGGGGACATAACTTTATATAATTTTGCCAGAAATATGAAAGTCAAACTGTGTCCACAAAGTCAGCCAATCACAGCCAAGATCACCACATTAATATGCAACAATTTTACTAGTTCTCAAACTTGTATGAAATCATGCTATAGGCCATGTGGCATCTCTTGATGGGGTACAAAATGTAATTTTCTCCAGATTTTTAATATTAACTCAGTCATTAGTTGATAAGATTTTTGTGATTCACTAGCACTGATATTAAACTGACATGATGTACATAGGTCTGCAGCGCTACCCTTAGCCACTGCACCAATTCTCCCATAGAGATCACACAAGTACTGCTACTCCAATGGATTATCTACCGTATATATTCACTTATAAGATGATTCCAACTGCAAACTGCACAGACCCAGATCTGTTGTATAATGCACCATCAGATCTGGGTCTGTGCAGTTTGTTAGGAGTAATCAATAGAACAAACAAAACAGACCCTGATCTGTAGGCTCATTATGCTACAGAAGATCAGGATCTATGTTGTTTGCAGTTTGACTCGACTTATAAGTAAGTATATATATGGTATGTGTGACAGCTGTTCCTTTGTATTTACAACCAGTTATATATGAAAATAACAGACAAAAAAATTAAAGTTTAAAAACTATAAAGTTCACATACCGGTACTCAAGTGCATACTTATAGTTCAACTCAGGTACTAGTAAGTTTCAGTTTTTATTTTGATTTTCACATGTATAAAATTGTATGGGTAATAAAGGTGCAACAAACTGACTTTACACTGCACATTTAATCAAAATCAGATAACAAAAAACTTGTATAGTCTGTACCATCCACAAGGCCATCTAATTAGGGCCCATATCACTTTAACCATGTACAATGACTTTCCTGGGTAATGAACTCATATGATATCTTGTTCATATAAAGCTTCAGAGGGAGTTTATTCCGTATTTATCATAAATAAAGCTTCTAATATGTCCAGTGGGTCAGTCAATCTGAGCAAACATCACTTCAATGATAACAGATATGTGCATGTTTTACTGATTGATGAAGTATGCTTAGATCTTAGTGATTAGGAAGTTTAATATAAACATGATTGTGAATAAAGCCTCTAGTTCGTCCACAAAGTCAACCAATCTAAGCCAAGAGTTCCTCATTAATACCATATATACCTATAAGATGAGCCCAACTGCAAACTGCACAGATCCAGATCTGCCATTGCATAATGTGCCAGCAGATCTGGGTTTGTGCAGTTTGTTTGTACTAATCAATAGAAAAAACAAAGAAGATAGACCCTGATTTGCATGTGCATTGTGCTACAGCATATCAGAATATTTGTTTGCAGTTTGGCTTGACTTATAAGTGAGTATATACGGTATGTACGAAATCCTATGACTTATTAGTGTGTGTAAGTGTGATTAAGATTTTTAACATAGCTTTCACAATTTTCCAGTCATATCGCTATGATGTCTGCAGTATGGCAGTTTAAAGTGATGTCTAGCACTGGGGCATCATGCTGCAGACCTGTAGCATCATGTCCCACCCAGTCACATTATTCTGACACCAGGCCGACCAGTCCTAACACTAACCTATTAATGCTGAGCCCCTAGCGAGGCAGCTGTTAGCACCATTTTTAGAAGTCTTTAGTATGACTCTGCCGGGGTTTGAACCCACGACCTCCCGCATCTGGGGCAGAGACTCCAACCACTAGGCCACTGGAGCAGTCAGTATGTTAGATATCTCAGTGATTCAACGTTATACACACAGTATATTTCTGTAAATAAGTAATGCCTACAGAGCACAAACAAGCTTCATTGATAAATACATGAAAGATAAGACAGACTCCCATGCCATAAGCTCACAGTCACAACCTCTGACCTTGCAATTAAGTGTCAACTTTCATTTTGGGTATGCATTATGTACTATGACATGTAGCTAGAAATAGATATCTACACTTTTATTCTGCCACCCCCAGACTCACACCCACACCTTAGCTGCATTCATAATGTAACATCTTCATTTTTATCTACTTATCCTCCTAAAACATCATATGATAACCCTCCCATAATCGGAGTTGGAGGAAAATGTGACCATTGACCCCAAGGGTGACATTGATGATCTGACCAACACTGTCATGGGATGAGGGTTACATTGATGATTTGACCTACAATGTCATGTGTGGAGGGTTACATTGATGATTTAACCTACAATGTAATGTGTGGTGGGTCCCATTCATAATCTGACCTACCCTTTAATGATTTGATCTCCATTGTCATGTGTGGAGGGTTCATTCATTATCTGACCTACACTGTCATGTGCTGAGGGCTACATTGATGATCTGACCTACACTGTCATGTGCTGAGGGTTACATTGATGATTTGACCTACACTGTCATGTGTGGAGGGTTACATTGATGATTTGACCTACAATGTAATGTGTGGAGGGTTCCAATCATTATCTGTCCTACCCTGTCATGTGCTGTGGGTTACATTGATTATCTGACCTACACTGTCATGTGCTGAGAGTTACATTGATGATCTGAACTACACTGTCATGTGCTGAGGGTTACATTGATGATCTGACCTACACTGTCATGTGCTGAAGGTTACACATATGATCTGATCTACACTGTCATGTGCTTAGGGTTACATTGATGATCTGACCTACAGTCACATGTTGAGGGTTACATTATTACACTGGACAACAAATTTTTACAAAAGTCATGTTACTGAAATAAAATTAGTCAATTCTTATCAATTTTTATGTGCTGAACATGAATATGACAGTCAAATTGCAAAATTGGCTCTAGTTTTTTTGTAATCTGCAAGAAATTAATGTTTACATAACGAAATGCATTCCAATAGTAAAAGGTCAACTGTAATAGCCTACCTATAAAAAATCAAGTCATTGACTACATCTTAGATTTCTTCGCCTGTCTCTTGTACAGCTGTTTGGGAGCATCTCTGAGGAGTGTCCAGCAGTAGTCAGCCAGCATTGTAGTGGACCATTTTTTCTGGTATCTTTGTTCCATTGTTGCGATATCTTGATGAAAACGTTCGCCGTGTTCATCACTAACAATACCACAGTTGCTAGGAAAGAAATCCAAATGGGAATGAAGGAAGTGAATCTTTAGAGACATATTGCAGCCAAGTTTCTTATACTTCATCAACATGTCTTCTACTAGTTCCTTATAGTTTTCTGCCCAAACATTTCCGAGGAAGTTTGTAGAAACTTGGCGAAAAGCATTCCATGCTTGTTTCGCGTCACCTTCCAGCAAGTTGTTGAACCGGTCATCTTTGAAAAGCTCTCGAATCTGAGGACCCACAAAAACTCCCTCTTTAATCTTTGCTTCGCTGAGTCGAGGGAATTTTTCATGCAGGTATCGGAATGCTGGCAAAGTCCGGTCAATGGCTTTCACGAAGTTCTTCATCAAACCTAGTTTGATGTGAAGGGGTGGTAGCAAGATTTTCTGAGCCTCAACCAGAGCTGGGTGTTGGATATTCTTCTCTCCAATGGCTACATTCTGCCTGTGAGTCCATTCCTTCCTCATGTAGTACATTTCCCTTGCTCGGCTATCCCACTCGCATAAGAAACACATGTATTTTGTATATCCTTGCTGCAGTCCCATTAAAAGGGCAACTACCTTCAAATCACCACAGAGGTGCCAGCTGTACTTGTTATACTCAATGGAATTCAGTAGCTGCCTTAAGTTATCGTATGTCTCTTTCATGTGGACAGCATACGCTACTGGAATAGATGGAAGAATGTTTCCATTGTGCAAAAGCACAGCCTTGAGACTCAGTTTCGAAGAGTCCACAAATAGTCTCCATTCTTGTGGGTCATGAGTGATTTTTAAAGCATTCATGAGGCCCTCAATATCGGAACAGAATATCAGATTACTTTCCTTTCTGAAGAAAGGCTCCAAATGCTGGTGGCGCTTTCGATATGCAGTAATTGTGACATCTTCTTCTAGAAGATTCCATTGTTGGAGTCTTGATCCTAGCAATTCTGCCTTGTTCTTTGATAAGTCCAAATCACGAATCAGGTCATTTAGTTCTTCCTGTGTTATTCTGTGTGGGGTTGATGATGCACCACAGTGAAAATCTGGATCACTGCATGCTGATGGACCAGGAGAAGAACAGGTCGACTCACCTTTGTCTTCGTCAGATGAATCAAGAGAATATTCTGCTGGAGGTTCTGGAATAGGAAGTCCCTCACCATGTGGAACTGGTCTCAATGCAGACGGAATGTTTGGGTAGAGGAGGAACCAAGCAGAAGTAACAGTCATTTAGGTGGTTGCTTGGCTCTCTCCACACCATTGGGACTGCAAACGGCATTGATGACCTTTTGCAATTCAACCACTGTGAAAGCTGTGTTGTACATGTAGCACAGCATATATGCGGAGCCCAAGGCTTGTCTTGGTCACCAACCTTGCATCCGAAGTAAAGATGATATGCCTTCTTCACTTGAGAATTGATACTTTTCTTCTGGTTGGCAAATGTCACTTCCCCACAAATATAGCAAAAATTGTCCGCGGTATTAACACACTTTCGAGGCATTACTGTTCTTTATTGTACGTAAATGGATAAAATAATAAGTTTTATGTAACAGTAGCTTGAACTGTCTCGCACAACGTCTAAAATATTTTAAATGCTGAACCTATCTGATTGGGCTTTATATAGTACACTGCTTACGTCAGCTTCAGCAGCCGCCTGGCATTAGTATAATAGGCCTACACATGTATAGTACACTGCTGACGTCAACTTACTTCAGCAGCCGCATGGCATTAGTATTGCATTGCATCAGAAAATGATGCAATCAACTGTGGATGATGTGAGCATGATGGTATTATGCAATGTTACATCATTATTCCGGATGTTGCTGCAGTCCTACTGGAGAAATTTACACAGTGAAACATAGAAAATGAGGTATATGAATATCTTCAAAACGAGAGCCAATACAAATTTTTCACGGTTATATTCGTGTTCGGCACACCAAAATACTACAGATTAGGGCCTTTTCAAGTCAGTAATGATTTCACTGTTGACCAGTGTTATCTGACCTACACTGTCATATGCTGAGGGTTACATTGATGATCTGATCTATACTGTCATGTGCTGAGTGTTGCATTTAGGATCTGATCTATACTGTCATGTGCTGAGGGTTACATTGATAGTCTGACCTACAGTTACATGCTGAGGGTTACATTATCTGACCTAGTCACAGGCTGAGGATTACATTGAGGATCTGATCTATACTGTCATGTGCTGAGGGTCACATTGATGATCTGACCTACAGCCACGTGATGAGGGTTACATTGATGATCTGACCTACACTGTCATGTGCTGAGTGTTACATTGATGATCTGACCTATACTGTCATGTGCTGAGGGGTTCATTGAGGATCTGATCTACACTGTTACTTGCTGAGGATTACATTGATGATCTGACTTACACTGTCAAGTGCCTAGGGTTACACTGATTACACTGGACAACAAATTTTTACAAAAGTCATGTTACTGAAATAAAATTAGTCAATTCTTATCAATTTTTATGTGCTGAACACGAATATGACAGTCAAATTGCAAAATTGGCTCTAGTTTTTTTGTAATCTGCAAGAAATTAATGTTTACATAACGAAATGCATTCCAATAGTAAAAGGTCAACTGTAATAGCCTACCTATAAAAAATCAAGTCATTGACTACATCTTAGATTTCTTCGCCTGTCTCTTGTACAGCTGTTCGGGAGCATCTCTGAGGAGTGTCCAGCAGTAGTCAGCCAGCATTGTAGTGGACCATTTTCCCTGGTATCTTTGTTCCATTGTTGCGATATCTTGATGAAAACGTTCGCCGTGTTCATCACTAACAATACCACAGTTGCTAGGAAAGAAATCCAAATGGGAATGAAGGAAGTGAATCTTTAGAGACATATTGCAGCCAAGTTTCTTATACTTCATCAACATGTCTTCTACTAGTTCCTTATAGTTTTCTGCCCTAACATTTCCGAGGAAGTTTGTAGAAACTAGGCGAAAAGCATTCCATGCTTGTTTCGCGTCACCTTCCAGCAAGTTGTTGAACCGGTCATCTTTGAAAAGCTCTCGAATCTGAGGACCCACAAAAACTCCCTCTTTAATCTTTGCTTCGCTGAGTCGAGGGAATTTTTCATGCAGGTATCGGAATGCTGGCAAAGTCCGGTCAATGGCTTTCACGAAGTTCTTCATCAAACCTAGTTTGATGTGAAGGGGTGGTAGCAAGATTTTCTGAGCCTCAACCAGAGCTGGGTGTTGGATATTCTTCTCTCCAATGGCTACATTCTGCCTGTGAGTCCATTCCTTCCTCATGTAGTGCATTTCCCTTGCTCGGCTATCCCACTCGCATAAGAAACACATGTATTTTGTATATCCTTGCTGCAGTCCCATTAAAAGGGCAACTACCTTCAAATCACCACAGAGGTGCCAGCTGTACTTGTTATACTCAATG
Source organism: Sinohyriopsis cumingii (assembly GCA_028554795.2). Taxonomy (NCBI): domain Eukaryota; kingdom Metazoa; phylum Mollusca; class Bivalvia; order Unionida; family Unionidae; genus Sinohyriopsis; species Sinohyriopsis cumingii. Next base: position 160,406,577 of record CM068824.1, read on the forward strand.
GAATTCAGTAGCTGCCTTAAGTTATCGTATGTCTCTTTCATGTGGACAGCATACGCTACTGGAATAGATGGAAGAATGTTTCCATTGTGCAAAAGCACAGCCTTGAGACTCAGTTTCGAAGAGTCCACAAATAGTCTCCATTCTTGTGGGTCATGAGTGATTTTTAAAGCATTCATGAGGTCCTCAATATCGGAACAGAATATCAGATTACTTTCCTTTCCGAAGAAAGGCTCCAATTGCTGGTGGCGCTTTCGATATGCAGTAATTGTGACATCTTCTTCTAGAAGATTCCATTGTTGGAGTCTTGATCCTAGCAATTCTGCCTTGTTCTTTGATAAGTCCAAATCACGAATCAGGTCATTTAGTTCTTCCTGTGTTATTCTGTGTGGGGTTGATGATGCACCACAGTGAAAATCTGGATCACTGCATGCTGATGGACCAGGAGAAGAACAGGTCGACTCACCTTTGTCTTCGTCAGATGAATCAAGAGAATATTCTGCTGGAGGTTCTGGAATAGGAAGTCCCTCACCATGTGGAACTGGTCTCAATGCAGACGGAATGTTTGGGTAGACTATTCTCGACTTCTTTCGCTTCGTTATTCCGCCGGAAAGAGGAGGAACCAAGCAGAAGTAACAGTCATTTAGGTGGTTGCTTGGCTCTCTCCACACCATTGGGACTGCAAACGGCATTGATGACCTTTTGCAATTCAACCACTGTGAAAGCTGTGTTGTACATGTAGCACAGCATATATGCGGAGCCCAAGGCTTGTCTTGGTCACCAACCTTGCATCCGAAGTAAAGATGATATGCCTTCTTCACTTGAGAATTGATACTTTTCTTCTGGTTGGCAAATGTCACTTCCCCACAAATATAGCAAAAATTGTCCGCGGTATTAACACACTTTCGAGGCATTACTGTTCTTTATTGTACGTAAATGGATAAAATAATAAGTTTTATGTAACAGTAGCTTGAACTGTCTCGCACAACGTCTAAAATATTTTAAATGCTGAACCTATCTGATTGGGCTTTATATAGTACACTGCTTACGTCAGCTTCAGCAGCCGCCTGGCATTAGTATAATAGGCCTACACATGTATAGTACACTGCTGACGTCAACTTACTTCAGCAGCCGCATGGCATTAGTATTGCATTGCATCAGAAAATGATGCAATCAACTGTGGATGATGTGAGCATGATGGTATTATGCAATGTTACATCATTATTCCGGATGTTGCTGCAGTCCTACTGGAGAAATTTACACAGTGAAACATAGAAAATGAGGTATATGAATATCTTCAAAACGAGAGCCAATACAAATTTTTCACGGTTATATTCGTGTTCGGCACACCAAAATACTACAGATTAGGGCCTTTTCAAGTCAGTAATGATTTCACTGTTGACCAGTGTTATCTGACCTACTGTGTCATGTGCTGAGTGTTACATTGATGATCTGACCAACACTGTCATGTGTTGAGGGTTACATTGATGACCTAACCTACACTGTCATATGCTGAGGGTTACATTGATTATCTGACCTACACTGTCATATGCTGAGGGTTACATTGATTATCTGTCAAGTGCTCATCCTCCTACATCATATGAAACTACCTAAACTGGTTTACACTGAATTTAGATTACCAGTTTAACACATTAACAGATGGACAGATTGATACATGGATGGATGGACACTTTGATGATCAGACAGATGGATTGTCCATCAACAGATGGATATGACCTATCACAAAATAAATGCAAAAGTGCAGATATAACATGTCTTTCAATGAAATCCCCTTGTCAATATTAACAAAGATTCAGGATTAACAAGAACAAAAATTTACAAATGGCAATTTTGGCAACCATGTTGATCAATAGATCATCATAATTTAATTTAGCATCAACTACACTTTGTGAGAAGAGTTTCAGTAAAAAAATCTCATGTCAATACAACCATCCCTTCAGAAGCAGTTGCTATGACAATACTTTCAAGATAACTAATCTGAGGGTCATCATGAAAGTCAGGTCGTTAACATTTACAATTAGGGCCAACTTCATTTTTTAAAAAGTGAACTGTATGATAATATATTCTGAATGAGTAGCACTAACAAGAGTTTCAATATGGCCAACTTGTTGGTCCTTTTGGAGGCCATCTGCATATTTTCTATATGTGCCAAAGAAAAACTGCATCCAGCACGTTGGTGGAAACCCAAAGTTAATAAGACTATCTTCTTCCCAGATAATGTATGCCCAACACAACAATTTTCCCTTTTGATCATTCTGGATCCCATTGGTAATTTTCTCAGATATCTGAATGGAGTTTTAAAAAAATTAGAAATCTAAAAACTCTTTTAAAATAATTCTCATGGCTGCACATGAAATTTTTGAGATAGTTCAATATCATCAATGAATCTGAGTTCTTACTCCATAGTAGAGCATGCATCATGACTCAAACTATTGATTTAGAATGACAGCACAATGAAATATGAAACAACTGATATAAACTGTCCAAAAATCAACATTTTTTGTTGTCTTTTGAATGAAGCAGACAACAAGGGTGCTAACAACATATAAACAAAAAACTATCTTTGTGTACCTACCATACACTCTCTTACAATAGACACCATCTGCAAACCATATTCTCCTTAAATAAATGATCCAGCCCACCACATACACAATTTAAATGTAAATGATTTATAAAAGAAAGCACAGTTTACATCTTTAACTGTTCAATTATTCACACAAGATATCAAATGCCATGTAAAGACATTTAATAGCACCATAGCAGAGAGCTAGATTTATGGTGCCAACTGAAGGAGAAGTTTTAAAAGTAGAACAAGAGACCCCTCAAGGGACTGACACTCTCTGGCCTAAAAGAATTTCCAGGAATTCAAGGTAAAACTATTTATTCCTTTCAAATGTCAAGTGCTAAAGCCATCTATGAAATTCTTCAGCAATAACAAGATTTTAAAATTTGCTACTGTGGTATACACAATGGATGACAGATTGGCACTTTTTTCCTTTAGAACCAATAAGAAAATGTAAAAAGCCTTCTTAAGGAACACCATGTTGATACAACTTTTCATTTTAGAGGTGCAATGACAGCATGATTTTCAAGATGGATGCCATGGTGGCCATATTGGATATCAAACTGAACAATTCCACTTTGGACTATCAAAGCATCAGAAGAAGTCATTTGGTGAAAGCACAATGTTGATATGATCAGCCATCTAGAAGTACAACAAGGGTTTCAAGACAGCCATACTGGAAGTCAAATTGGTTCCATTTTCATTAACAATCAACTACACATTGTAAGTCTTTGACCATTCATTCAGAAGTAACAGGATTTTAAAGATGCCACTGTAGTGGCCATAATGGACGTCTGAGCAAAATCAATTAGGACCAACTAAACATCATAAGAAATTTTGAAGAAAAAAAACATGTTGATACATGTATGACTATCCATTCAGGAAGAACGGCAAGAACAAGCAAAACCTAGATTTTCAAGATGGCCAATGTGGTGGCCATACTGGATGTGCAAGCTGCAGCATTTTTATTTCAGACCAACCAGACAGCGTAAGAAATCTTCTGGTTAAAACCCCATGGAAATATTCATTTTCATTCAGTGGAATTGTCAATAACAAGATATTCAAGATGGCCACTTGTACATCACTTCAGCACCATTTTCAGTTAGGATCAACTACATCTAAAAAGATGTCTTGTAGTGAAAACAAAATGTTGACATGTCTATCCATTCAGGTTTAACCAAAAACAAAAGTTTTCAGGACCAAACAGAAAACATTAAGATCTTCTGGTGAAAACGTCATGTCAATGTGCCTTTCCATTCTGAAGGAGTAGTGATAACAAGATTTTCAATATGGCTGCCATAATGACATCATAGGATGTCTTCTGGTGAAAACCCCCATGTCAATGTACCTTTCCATTCAGGAGAAGTAGCAATACATTGGCAACATTTCTTTTATGACCAACTAGATATCATAAAGAGTTTTTAAAAAATTAAAAACCATGTGTTGATTATACCGTCCATTCAGGAGTAGCAAAATAAAAAAAAATTAAAGATGGTTACTGTGGCAGCCATACTGATGAACTGAGTGGCACCATTTTCATTTAGAACCAACTACACCGTACAATTAATGTGTGTGTAATATTTCAGGGCAATCCTCCAAGCAGTTTAGGACGATGCTCGATAACAAACTTGTTTTAACAAATGGAGACTCAATGAACATCAAATGACAGATGGATGGTGACAAATGACCATGACTAGTAGAACTGCACAAATCTATAGGAAGATAAACCCTTCCAAATAAATGTAAACATGAAGGACAACAAGGAAAAATGAAGGAAAAAAAAGTCCCATGGTTAAAATTATGTAAAAGTTATATAAAATAAATGATAAATATAAAACATGTAACAGGTGCCATGACATCTCATCCCTTTGCATTTATACTCAATACCATATATACTCACATGTAAGTCAAGTCCAACTGCAAACAGTATATCAATATCTAACATTGCATAATGTGCTGGCAGATCTGGGTCTGTGCAGGTTGCTAGGAGTAATCAGTAGAACAAACAATATCTACCCTGGTCTGTAGGTGCATCATGCAATGGTAGATTAGGAACCTTGTTCCTGCAGTTTGATTCGAAATTTAAGCAAGTACATATAGTATACATTTATAATTTGGCAGGATATTGATATCATTAGTGTTTTGATATATATATGGCAGGATATTGATAACATTAGTGTTTTGATATATATATGGCAGGATATTGATATCTTTAGTGTTTTAATATATATATGGCAGGATATTGATATCATTACATCTAAAGCGCTCTCCATTACGGATCACTGCCATCTCACCACTGTCTGCATGGGTTCAAGTTTAAGATTCGACCAATGTGGGTGTGTGAGAAAGCTTGCCAGTAGCTTCTTGTGGGTCGGTGGTTCTTCCCGGGTTCTTCCTCCACCATTAATACTGGCCGCCATGCATAGCCTATCATGTGCTGAAAAATGGCATTAAACCCCACAACAACATGATATCATTACATGCTGTTGTTTAGTTTCCAAAGACTGTATGACATTTGTATTTGTGCCTTGTTGGACCACATCAACAACTATGAACCACAAAGTACACGTAAGGGAACTCTGAGAAAAATAGATCCTTTTCTGTTAGGATCGTAAATAGAGGCACTTCTTTATTTAGTGTCACACACCTGAGGGTGCTTCTTTTCAGCAGAATACAATAACAAACGTGTTTTTAAATCATTTCAGTGTATCCAATAAATATTTATTTAAAAGAAAAGGACAGAAAGAAAGTAAAGCACTTTGTTTTCATTCTTTCCAGAAATTTAGCATCTCCTATAGTAAAAGTCACAGGAGCCCTGTTGTAAAAGTCATGCAGGTCATATCTGCACTCAACAATGATTATTTCAATAATGGGTGTCATTTTAAAGAATTTGATTCTACATACCTTTCAATGGCAATTATTTATTTTATTTGGATACAGCACAATTCAGATTCAATGTTGCATGCTGTGATGTCACAATGAAATCTATGCATGTTGATAAACAAATCTGTATCATCTTATATTGTGACAATTAGACTCAAGCTGCTCTTTTCTTGAACAAGTTTAGTAACTGGCCACCATTGTACTACAAGTCCATAGTGATCGATCATTTTCATCTGGAACTTTCATGAAGACAGTTAAGGAGCAGAGCATTCAATAATCTGGACTGAATAGGCTTATCTTAAATAAAATTAGTATTAAATTTTAAAACATAGATTTATATTTAATATAATTAAATGTGCGGATATGACCTGTATGACATTCACTATACAAATGATCTGTGCAATGATACAAGAGATGTTTGTTTTGGAAATAAGGACTCACTTCAATACTTTTCATTTTATTTAAAAATACAAAACTATCTTGATCCATATGCTGTACTGGAAAGAATAATTATGATATTTACATGTATGTTGATACATGCCTGATGATACCCCAATTATGTAACAAAAATGTATCAACATTGATAGCCTCTTTTACATACCTGTACTATCATTATCTATGTAAATAGGATTCTGAAGTGGACTTTAAATTTTCACCTAAATTAGATATTAGAGATAACACCTTACAATTTCACTGCAAATGAAGGCTGACAAACATCAGACTGTGTCAAGACTACAACTTTGCAGCTCTTAAAATGCACAAAGATAACCTAGTTTCAGTTCAAGCACATGTCAACGTCACAGATCACAAAATGTTCAGTCCTATCAATATTACACAAATAGACTAGTATGACCTTTTGTAAAATTATGTGTAATATGAGAGCCAAATGTTAAATAAATGTTGCTTGAAAAAAACATTGTGGCTTTAATAAAATCAGATTACCCAAAAATGATTTTAAAAGAAATGAACTACCCATTGTAGTGGATGCAAACCCCACAAAATGTCACAAGATTTAAATGAATTTCATGATATCTTCCTGTCAGAAGGCTACATTATCAAAACAAACAGCTGCATAAATATCCAACTTGTCACTGGAAAGTATTAAAACAATTAGTGTTATGCACATTATGCATATTCTGAAAGACACAGTTTGACTCTTTTTGACCGATTGTTTTCATGCTCACTGCAGATTTTCGGATACATTATCATTTTTGAGCACACATTTCTGTATGCTGTTGTTGTTGTTGTAGAGTTTAACGCCATTTTTCAGCACACAATAGGCTATACATGGCGGCCAGTATTAATGGTGGAGGAAGAACCCGGGAAAACCTCGGAAAAAACCACCGACCCACAAGAAGCTACTGGCAAGCTTTCTCACATACCCACATAGGCTGAATATGAGACTCGAACCCACACAGACAGAGGTGAGATGGCAGTGATCCGTAACGGAAAACGCTTTAGACCACTCGGCCACTCGGGGCCCCATTTCTGTATGTACAGCTAGGTGAATAGAAGAGAATTAAAGGACTTTTTGAAAGCTTTTCGTCTCCTCACAATTATATTTAAAATATGTAAAATGTTGTTATTTCTTTTTACACATAAATGTATGCAGCACTAATCCTGAGTGTTATACAAGATTTATAACAGATACGATGCCATGTTTTCATGAATTTTATCAAATATTAACTTTTGAAGAATCTTACACGTTACATGAATAATGACTGTTTATGATCTGTGTACAATTTAAATTTTTGTTTATCTTTCAACCAGATCTGTTAATAGTTGTGACAAATCATTATAAAAGAAAGTAGATTTCTGACTATGACAAGTTCACTTGCCCCTTTGACCTGGGGGTCAAGGTCACATTCACAGAAGAGTTCACATAAAGAGTTTGTTTATAGTTTTCATTTTTGTACATTTCCTAAATCTAAGATTAACTATGCAAAAAAACAATTCATACTGAGACATGCTTACTCATCCATCTGATGTTGGGATTAAAGTCACAGTCACAGAAAACCTGCATGCAGATTTGAGTAAAGTTTTTCACTTGCTTATCTTAAAAAAGTCCCTATGAATTATGTGCATACTTGGCAGTGTCTCTTTACAAACAAAGAAATTCAATTTGCATTTTGTTGGACCACATCAACAACTATGAACTGCAAAGTACACGTAAGGGAACTCACCCTTCCAACCTTGGAGTCAAAATAACAATGCTTTGAGTTTGTGTTTGACATGCAGGGCTCTGATACCTTGTATAAATATATAGTCACATATCCAGGGTGTTGATTCTTGTGTAATAGTTTTTCTAACACACTACATAAATATGGTTAAAAGGAAGTTGTTTCTTAAATAAAACAACATTCATTAGTATCCCAAAATGTACATGAATCAGATTAAAATCAGTTCTCCACAGTCCTACAAGGAGACCTGACAAACACTCACTGTTGGCTTTTTTTGTAGCCTATCAGATAAAGTGTTACTGACACTTATCATTAGTAATGATATGCTCAGAATGACACATGACTTTCAGACTTTTGAAAGCTTTGATTTATTTGGTGAACCAAAAAGTCAACAAAACATGACTTTCCAACAGTGTCAATCAGATCTACATGTAGGACCATGGAGATCTGATTTTAATCAGATTGGAAAAATATGTAACTAATTGGCTCCATCAGTTTGTCCAAGTGCAGTAATTTAGTATATTTTGAAGCCAAATCTGGCTTGCTAAAGATGTGTGTGATTTTAGACTGTATATTTATGCATCTCTAAAAGAGTGAGAGAGATGGAAAATAAATAAGTTTACCTTGTCCAAAAGCTATCAATAATACTTATGTTCTGGTAATTCTGAAACATATTGTTGGAAGCAAACGTTTAAAACAGAGCTGGAAGCCCCCCTCCCTCTCTCTCTCTCTCTCTCCCTCTCTCACATTATCATATACTCATCATCCTCAATCATTATACCAAAAATTATCACCTCATTCAATCTGTGAACATGAATTTCACTGGACCCCACCCATCCTTCTCTGTGGGGAGGGGAGGCAGCTGCAATTAGGCTATAAAAAAACTTGATTATCATCTACTGACACCATCCTGAAACATAATACAAAAAATGACCACCTCCACTCAACTGTTCTGGATGATTTTCAAGATGACCCTGTCCTCATTGTAGTGGTTGCAATAAAAAATCTTAATTCTCAACTCATCCTCCTAAAACATCGTACTAAGTATGATTTCTATCCCTTAATCATTATGCAATGAATTAGCATGCGAGGAAAACATGGAGGGATGGATAGAAGGATGGGCATGATCTGTAAAAGTACATTGATTAAATCAATAAAAAGTATTATGAGTACCATGAAATTTACTGCTCTAGATACATGATAGAATATATCAATACTTTCTACACGATCTTTTTTTGTGTTGTAATATATGTCTAAGTATCACTTTACAAATGAAGATTTCCACTGATACAAAAGTTTTAACAAATCTTACATTCTTGCTCCGGATGGGTGTGTACTCCCCATATGTTACCTTTCATTGTAAATGTATGTATCAATAATGCCCAGAAATTGGTTGTTGTTGAAGAATAGTGTTAAATAAAAGTATCAGCATGACTTTTATTATTTTCAAAATTAGAAGTAAAGGAGTCAACCAATGGTATATCATCTCCATACTAACAGAGGACCCAATCTGATGTCATCTCCATACTAACAGAGGACCCAATCTGATGTCATCTCCATACTAACAGAGGACCCAATCTAATGTCATCTCCATAGTAACAGAGGACCCAATCTGATGTCATCTTCATACTAACAGAGGACCCAATCTGATGACGTTAAAACGAAGTTGCCAAATGCCTCATTAACATCAACACATTAATTAACTATATATATATATATACCATCATCATTCTGACAGTTCTACTGTTGATTGTAACTGTTTATACGAAAACTGACTATTAACAGTAACTGACATGTCAGTCTGAACTATATGTCCATAACTTACATACACACTTAACTATATCAAAAGATTTAATGACTATACAGTTTAAATGTACAAGTGCACATGTAATAACACATAAATGAATGCTGGGGAAGTGAAAAATTTAAAATAATAATGTTACAAATGTCACCAAAGTTTATTTATGTATAAACCAATAGCTGTAAGTTTAAGGACTTTTTAAGATAAAGTTATAAAAGTTAAAAAGAAAATGCAGAGAATCTTTAGGAAGATCAACCCTTCCAGATAAATGTAAACAGGAAGTACTAGATGACATGCAACAGCAAAAGTGTTAACATTCTGTAAAAAGGTATATAAAATAAAATATAACGGTAACAAGTGTAAAATCATAAAAAGATACAGTAAAAAAGGAGTGAGTTTAAGGTAAAAGTGTAAAAGTAATTTAGTTATATATTTCGTAAATATCAATTACGGGTATGTTGCTCTAGTACAAGAGACCACTTTTTTTGTCCAACCCATATATATTTGGTAAAGCAAATGACTTTAACATTAAAATAAATCTAGGGCATAGATGGACAGAGACATGCATCAAAGTATTTTGAGTTTTCACCATGGCATGCTTGACTAATTATTACAAAAAAAAAAAAAAAATAGGATGCAAATGAACAAATGTTTACCAACCATACCATTCTATGAGTTTCCAGTCACTTCTCTGAGCAATGGGTTTTAGAAACTATTATTAATTTCAATATCCACATCAGATAGATTTTGAAATGAACTGATCCATACAGTCACTGAATTTCATATTAGACATGTATCAGACATCCTTCCTGTTTCACAAAAATTATATCAGGCAATCCAGGAAAATAAATCTCCTTACATCACACATGGAGTAACATGCAAAGTTAAATCCCACTGTATCACAATGCTTAAGACTTTACCTTGTTTCAGTATTAAACTAGTTCCCTATGAGTAGTACTGACGAAAACTATTTCGAATCCTCTGCAAAATGGACGCTTGTGGGTATCTGACAAAGCCATAATTCTCTTCTCTTCATTGCGGACTCAATGAAGAAAAATCTAACAAATAACAATGTACATCTTCAAACCTACTCAGTCCATCCCAAAGTTCTAGTATCCAAAACCATTTTTCAATTTTTACAAACGTAAAGTTGTAACAAGACTGAAACATTTTTATTAAAAAAATTAATCTGAAAACCTCTCTGCAGGAGAGTAGATTACCCTATCAAATCGACCATGCCAATTTTTCCTAACTCCTGTGGTTCACCTGTTATACACCAATGAAGTGAACACACACATGCATGTACACACACAAACACAATTGCTGAGTCACAACCCTCCATGATCATAGAACATGTAGATATGTTATTTTCTCTATATAAAAATAACTTGGCATGAAAAGTTAATTAATATGTATTAAGCAGAACTTTTCCATAATTATTTTACCAGCCACTGAAATTTTCTATGATGATGAGAATGCATTAAACTTTTTTTGTGGAAATAATTAGGAGGTGGAGCCTAAAATCCATAATTTATTTTCCTGGTTTTATAATTGAAGAGTACAACTGAGCTCCACCTTCAGCATCATTACAGCTGAAGTGTGATTGCACCTCAGCAAGGTCTGCAACACTACACATGTGGTATGAACAAGTAGGGATGAACATTAAAGTTGTGATTTGCCCATCATAAACATACCTCAGTAATGAAATGCATATAACCCTATTCATAACATCACCCTTATAATAACATATTCAAACAAATGTACATTACCATATTGTGAGAGAGTACTAAGTGTTACAGATGCATTCAATAAACAGAAGACGAAGGCATGAAATACAACCAAATTTAGTATCTTTTTACATATTAACATTTTTTTTAAATGTTAAGTGTCTATTTGAAAATCACAATAAGTGAATTCCAAAGAGTGAACAAAATCAATTTAACAAGCAGTCAAATCTTATCAAATGAATATGTTACACTGATTTACATTAAATAATCATCTTATGTAGTTATATACATAATATTCAGCCACAAACTACCAAGTAACATTGAAAGCTTCTGTATCAACGTGATTCAGTAAGAATAAAATATTTGTAAAACTCCATACACAAATAATGTCTCACATAATTAAGCTGCAATTATGAACAGAATTATTATAATGAAATAGATTCAAAAAAAGTATCCAGTGTTTGCATGTTCCATCATTCCTAAATGTTTACAGTGAGCACATGCATATGTTCTGTCTTTTTTTCATGTTTTTTTAACATGTGTCTTCCATAAGTCCTTTCATTCTAGATGCATTTTGTTTTAACATGTGTCTTCCATAAGTCCTTTCATTCTAGATGCATTTTGTTCCAACCATTTTTTCTATGTCACTCATGTCTCGTACCACTGTTCCAAGCTTTAGTAATGAGTAATGTCTAGTACTGATGCCTGTGCCATTTTTCCAAGCCTTAGTAATATATAGTGTTGATGCCTGCACCATTTCTATATGTACCATTTTTCCATGCTTTAGTAATGAGTAATATCTAGTGTTGATGCCTGTACCATTTTTCCATGCTTTAGTAATAAGTAATATTTCGTGTTGATGCATGTACCATTTTTCCATGCCTTAGTAATGAGTAATATCTAGTGCTGATGTCTGTACCATTTTTCCATGCTTTAGTAATGGGTAATATCTAGTATTGATGCCCTGTACCATTTTGCCATGCTTTAGTAATGAGTAATATCTAGTGCTGATGCATGTACCATTTTTCCATGCTTTAGTAATGGGTAATATCTAGTATTGATGCCCTGTACCATTTTTCCATGCCTTAGTAATGAGTAATATCTAGTGTTGATGTCTATACCAGTTTTCCATGCCTTAGTAATGAGTAATATCTAGTGTTGATGCCTGTACCATTTTTCCATGCTTTAGTAATGAGTAATATCTAGTGCTGATGCATGTACCATTTTTCCATGCCTTAGTAATGAGTAATATCTAGTGTTGATGCCTGTACCATTTTTCCATGCCTTAGTAATGAGTAATATCTAGTGTTGACGTCTATACCATTTTTCCATGCCTTAGTAATGAGTAATATCTAGTGTTGATGCCTGTACCATTTCTGCATGCTTTAGTAATGGGTAATATCTGGTGTTGATGCCCTGTACCATATTTGCCATGCCTTAGTAATGAGTAGTATCTAGTGTTGATGCCCAAAACAATTTTTCCATGCCTTAGTAAAGGTGCTAATGCCATGTACCATGTTTGTCATGCCTAACAGTAATAAGTAATATCTAGTGTTGATGCCATGTACCATATTTGCCATGCCTTAGTAATGAGTAATATCTAGTGTTGATGCCCAAAACAATTTTTCCATGCCTTAGTAAAGGTGCTAATGCCCTGTACCATGTTTGCCATGCCTTAGTAATAAGTAATATCTAGTGTTGATACCCTGTACCATATTTGCCATGCCTTAGTAATAAGTAATACCTAGTGCTGATGCCCAGTACAATTTTTCCATGCCTTAGTAAAGGTGATAATGCCCTGTACCATGTTTGCCATGCCTTAGTAATAAGTAATATCTAGTGTTGATACCCTGTACCATATTTGCCATGCCTTAGTAATAAGTAATATCTAGTGTTGATGCCCAGTACAATTTTTCCATGCCTTAGTAAAGGTGATAATGCCCTGTACCATGTTTGCCATGCCTTAGTAATAAGTAATATCTAGTGTTGATGCCATGTACCATATTTGCATTGCCTTAGTAATGAGTAATATCTAGTGTTGATGCCCTGTACCATATTTGCCATGCCTTAGTAATAAGTAATATCTAGTGTTGATGCCCAGTACAAATTTTCCATGCCTCAGTAAAGGTGCTAATGCCCTGTACCAAATTTGCCATGCCTTATTAATAAGTAATATCTAGTGTTGATGCCATGTGCCATATTTGCATTGCCTTAGTAATGAGTAATATCTAGTGTTGATGCCCTGTACCATTTTTCCATGCCTTAGTAAAGGTGCTAATGCCCTGTACCATGTTTGCCATGCCTTAGTAATGGGTAATATCTAAATATAATCTTCTGCATCTTATGATGCATACAAAATGTATGTAGCATAAATACATCATTCCAAGAAGTGGGTCAGTGAGAGTGTGAGAAACACAAAAAAAGCAGATCATATTGCTATAAGGCCATCGGATCAGTACTGAGGCATGCATTATGACATTTTGCTAAACGAATGGAGATGGGTGGAGCTTATTAACTTCACTACCCCATAATACAAGAAATATAGAAAACAGGCAAGTGCATTATCCAACTTAACTTGGTTTGTCGGCTACACCCACTCTTTAGATTAAATTGGATAATACCTGCGCCTTGTTCTCTACATAACTTATCCCACCCGGCTTTTACCTGAATAATATCGCATGTGCTGCTACTCTTGATACCACTGCTGTGTGCAACTCTAGAGAGTCTGCTGTACACTTCCCAGGTGTCCACTATTGATGTTCTCACCATCACTGGGATCTGCTTCAACACAGTTTGATCCTGCACATCCATTACTGGCACACCTACTTTTGCCAGAACAAAGTTACTCTCACAATGATGTAGGTCTGAAAAGAGCAATTATACTTCTGTCAGAAAATAAATAAATACAAGTACAATTATCAAATGGTTGTAGCCCAAATAAAAGGCTTTACTGGAGGCATATCCAACCTATGGTCTGCAGGTCACATGCAAATCAGTCCTCTTTTAATGCAGCACAAATTAGACACCATTAGAAGATTTTTGGTGAAACCTCCATGATGATGTGATAGAAGAGTAAGAGACAGGATTTTCAATATGTTACCTATGGCAACTATATATGAGGTTACTAACAACCCACAGCAGCTATTGATAAAATTTATCCCATATGGTATCCCATGCTTGTCAAGCCAAAACTGAAATCCATGCAGACAGAGCTGAGTGATCTGTAAAGATGGATACCTTACACCATTTAACCATCCAGGGCCCACCATTTGGGAGTAGCAATAACAAGAACAACAACAAAAGAATATTTTTTTTAAAAATAACAAGATTTTCAAGATGGCTGCCATGATGACCATTCTGGATGTCAAATAGGTGCATGTACCATTTTCCAACAAGACATCACAGGAAGAATACTGGTAAAAACCCAATGTTGATATGACTTTCCATCTTGGGAGGAGTAATAACAAGCTTTTCAAGATGGCTACTGTGGTACCCATAGTTAGATATAAGACTGAAAAGCAACTATGCAAAATTTCAAGACTTCGAGTGGAAACCCCATGTTGATATGAGTATTTACTGAGATGGAGTAGCTATAAAAAGATTTTCAAGATGGGGGCAATGATGGCCATATTGGATACCCAGTTGGCAACATTTTCATTTTGGACAGACATCACAAGGTCTTATGGTGAAAAAGCCCACGCCAATATGACTTGTCATTACAAGGAGTAGTGAAAACAAGATTGTCAAGATGGCAACTGCCATGGCAGTCATACTGTAAATCAGTGAAACACCATTTTCATTTAGGACCAACTATACATGATAAGAAGTTTTTGCAGTGAAAAATATAGATGGATGCATTTTTATATCAGCATGGCCAGGAGATTATTTTCATTTCCACTTAACAAGTAATTTGCATATAATTTTGGCGTTTTTCATAAAACATCTTCCCATGTTATTTTATTGTCATTATCATTTGTGTTTCTGATTGACATGGAAAAGAAAGCTTTATTGCCTAAATCTTTTTTTCTTTATGAGAGGAGGTGTTGTGTATTATCTATATTTTTTGTAAATCTTGGTATATGATTGTGTTTTTATTAGGTGTAGTTTTGGAGAGTCTTGTTTCCAAATCCAACTCAGAAAGGGTTTGAATGCTTAAGGAAAGCTGAGTTAGTGGAGCTTGCCGACCACTATTCTCTTTTGAACATAAAATCATCTTTGCTAAAGCAGGAAATTGAAAATATTTTGGTCAAGTATTTTTTGAATCAAGCAAAAGTAACTTGAGTATTGTGTATTGTAGTACCAAAACCAGATAATACTTTCTAATTATGCACAACTACAGGAAAGTAAACAGTGTCACCAAAACAGATTAATTTCCATGATCAAAAATTCATGACTATATTGACAAAATTGATAATGCAAAATATGTCACAAAGTTTGACCTATTAAAAGGCTTCTGACAGATTCCATTTACATATAGAGCAAACAAAATTTCAGCCTTTGCAACTCCAGTGGGACTCTAGCAATATAAAGTACATTGTAATGCCATTTGGTATGAAAAATTCTCCCTCAACATTCCAGTGTTTAATGGTCACTATAACATCTGATATAGATGACTGTTATGCGTAATCAACAATCTCACTATGTACAGCGACACATGGAAAGATCACATGGAGATTATCAAGAAATTCTTCATTTAATTGAGTGATGCAAAATTTGACAATTAATTTAACAAAAAGTTAGTTTTTCTGAGCTTGTGCTATTTTTACTATATATTGTGGGACATAGTCAAGTTAAGCCTGAAGAAGTTATGGTTAAAGCTACCTCTGAATTCCCTGTGCGTATCAGTAACAAAAAACAACTGATGTGATTTGTTGGGTATGGCTGGATATTATCAGAAATTTTGCTTAAATGTTTCTATAACTGCTCAACCCCTGACCAATTTGGTGAGTAACAAAACCAAATTGTATTGATCTGACAAATGTCATGAGGATACAGTTCACATGATGATGCTGTGGTATTCCAGGTGAAGGTTCTATTTTGCTTATGTGCTAACACCACTGAAGATACACATTTCGAAGTCCAAATTTTTTAATTCAAGGTAATCTCATTTAATTAGAATACCACTAACAGCATACATAATATCTGTACAGCACAAAATCACTTCTAGTATCATGTGATGTTTTCGTGACCTCCATTCAAATTTAATGTTGATATAAACTTTCCAGTTTCACATAAAGAAAAGAAATTTTTTACAAAATATTATAAATATTAATAGTATGTTTACAATGGCAAAAGGAACCATGTAAAGCATAATCTCCAATTCTTCCATCTGAATTTATACAAATTAGTATCACTCCAAATTAGAATCTTTCGGACTGTCAGTTTTTGAAGTTTTGAAAAGTAGAAAATTAAATTACCTGTTCCAGTGAGAGATGAATAACTATTGATATGTATAGATCTATAATGCACCTCAGTCAAAAGCCATCACTAACCAATCAAGACTATTGCAGAGAAAATGGACAACAAACATTTTCATTTGATATAAAAGGTAACACAGAGAATCATATCAGAGATATTTATATAATTACAAAACAAGTATTAACAAACTTTTAAATGGCCAATGACAGACAAAAGCTATTAAACCATGCCAAAGGACAATTTGCTTATAAGGTATTTCACAATCCCTACTATAAAAAATACTGAATAGTTACAGTGTACTAAACATTTGGGGGGTAGACACAATGACTGAGTAGTTAAGGTTCAGACTCAAGAATGATTTTACATCAAGCAAGGAAATGAAGTCATCACAAGGACTTAAGCAAAAATTAAATTAGTCTTTACAAATGAAAACATTAGTTGCATTTTGATTTTCTTTAGGAATCATTGCGTCATGGAACAACTAACTGAAACAGGTTTTAAATGCAGTGAATTTAACCTAGACTGCAAAGATTTATATATATATATATATATATATATATCCCAACATAAAAATATGAAAATGATAATGAAAGTGTCACAAAACAATAAATAACCATTGACCCACCATGTTATCAAGGCAGTGTTGGAATTTAAATACAAAAAGGACCCTCAAGTTCCAAAGCATGGTAGGGTAACATGGTCATATTCCGACCAGTAGGGTAATTCCAAACGTGGATGTACATCCTGCTGTTTACAACAAAGATATGCAAATTACTTGATGTGTTCCGTGTTTTTATTTGTGCACATGCGTATGCAAACTAGTGAAGGTGTTTCCAGGCAACGAGGGCATCGAGTGCCAAAATGACATAACTGCCTCAAAATTCTATAATCTGCGCGAGTTCAGAGGTGGCATTCATAAAAATTGTTATTCAGGACCCTAGTCAGGCATCAATCATCCATGATTTGTATAGCTTTCAATAACACAATAATTATGTTATCATAGTTTAAAAATAATGCTTTGTCTCCCGAAAAAAGTAAAAAGTGCATCAGTTTTATGACAAATAATAATATTACATAATGTTCCATATAGTCATCAGATTTACCCCAGGCTCTTTTTATTGTAAGAGGGCAATTCTGACCAAGAACACAAGCTTAAAGAAAATGTAGAACTATGATTCGTTTGTATTGAACTTTGAAGAAAGAAAAAAAACAGGAATAAATATGTGATTAAAACAATAAATAAAAAATAAGAGGTATAAAATCTAAATAAAAATAAAATGTTACTTCTCTCCACAATTATCTCAATAACATCATCCACAATTATCTATATAACAATATCACACTTTCTATCTGCTATCTCTCTATCTGTAAAAAAAATAAAAACAATTTAAAGCTTTGAAATCTGTCAAGATAAACAAAATCATTGTATTTTATAGATGAAACTTGTATATGTACAGTCAATATATGGTTGTCGGAATTACACATATCAGAGGTCAGAATAAGCCACAACACAATCGGATTTACCCCTTTGTGTATATAGTCATAATAAAATCCTTTTCAGTAAGAACTCAAATTATATGCTTTTTGAATAATGAAACTTGGTGTTAGGTACACAGTAGTTGGCTTCAATAATGAATTTGTCGATCTCATGTCAACAACCTCAGTGGTTGGAATATGACCAGATTACCCTATAGTTTTTTTTTTACCGCTCCAGTGGCCTAGTGGTTAGAGCGTCCGCCTTGTATGCGGGAGGTCATGGGTTCAATCCCCAGCCGAGTCATACCAAAAACTTTAAAAAATGGTACTAACAGCTGCCTCGCTTGGCGCTCAGCATTAAGAGGTTTGTGTTAGGACTGGTCAGCCTGGCGTCAGGATAATGTGACTGGGTGCACGATGTCTGCAGCATGATGCCCCAGTGCTAGACATCACTATAAACTGCCACATTTGCAGATATCGTAGCGATATGACTGAAAAATTGTTAAAGCTAGGTTACAAATCCCAATCACACACACACTATAGCTTTTTTCTTTAAAACACTTCTTGCTGCAGGTCTTCTTAAGATAGTATTTACAAAAAAACAAACTTCTACATTCATGACCACATGTTATCATTAAGCAGATGATGAGGCAAATAATTATCCCTATAACAATTGACAAGTCAGGAAAAATAAACCATAATAGGGTCAATGTAACCATCATTATATATCTATTTAAGAAATTCATATAAAGCCACAACAGTTGTACTAGCTGAACATACAAGAAAAATATTCTGGTGACCGTATACAACTTTTTGGCAGTATAATGGTGACCGTAATCTTGAACTGAATATCTCTATCAGGAATATACAGGGTCACAATCCCAGAGCTGATTCAAGTTTCCACTGTAAATCGTATACTTTAGAGTCTCTGCAAAAATAAATTCAGAAGGCCACTGTAATAGTTTTCATTAAAGCTAATGACATGTTGGCAAAATATTATGGTACAAAACAAAAGGTTATGCTCATCTGTTTCAAAACATATATTTTATTATCGACCTATCAATTAACATAAAGTTTGCAATAAGTTGTCTTAGTGCTAAATTACTACACTTGTTAAACACTTCCATCAGGGATGCAGTGGAAATGCATAGCATCGAAATTAGGTAACTGCTTGTGGATACTGATTTTAACTGAAATATCTAGGTTTTGTTTGTTTTTATTTTTTAATTATGAACTATTTTACATTTCTACTTAATGTCGGTTTATGCTGTGATGTGTCTGATAAGCAGTGAAATCTATAATGCGAAACAAAGAAAATGACCTGTTGCGAGAAGTACATACTATACATGTATGGCTACGATGTCGTAACCTCCACATGACGAAGTAGGGATACTATTATTGTACTAGTAACGTACATGTTATCCAGGAATAAATGCACACCAAACAGATGTTATTCGCCTGTTCTTGGTGGTGGGTTTTATTTTTTTTACTGTATTTCCCCCCTCCCCATTTTAATATCAATAAATAATGTTAAATATTCAGTCATGACAAGTTGCTGCTTCGAAGGAGCAGACCTGTCCGTCGTGGATTTTTTGTCAAGACTTTTCTCAGCAACCAGTCAGATGAAAAATAAATAATATAAAAATCGGCGGAGAACAACTTGTTGGTAGCGAGTTGCTGGCGTGAGACCCGGTCGAAAGCTTTCGAGAAATATATAAAATGGGACATAGACTGCAACCAATAGATAATAATGTATGGAAATACCCACCTGTACTCTGAAAGGAACGATGTTGTCATAGGCAAAAAGTCCCTCTGTACTGTAGGGTTAGTTTACCACCGAACGGCATCTGCACAGTACATGCGTGGAGACTTTTTTCATCCTTTGTGGACAATTTTGACAAGGTACTTCCGTTACTGAAATATCACCCATTTGCTCTGCACACATATCCATATATATACGCACCGATTGTCTAACAGCGAGTAACACACACTCTCTCAAAAAACCGTAGTGTTGAAATCACGTGATAGTTTATTTTTAGCCTCATTCCTATCAACTGTCTACATGGTTCCGTAACATAGTTACCGTATACAGCTGTCCATACGAACCGGTATCAAGCAGGACATAGATTTTGTATAAAACCGGAGATGCTAATGTAATTGAGGACAAAAATTAATTTTGTTGCTGGGTTGTCTATCCTAAACGCCAATATTTTTTTTTAAAAAAATTCACATCATCAACGAAATACTTCAGTACCATTAAAAGAAAATCACTGGACACTGATAGAAAGTCGATTTGAGGCTGTATAATGTAGAGCATGATATATTTTTCATTGCCGCTCGCTCAACAATACAACAAACGGTGTGAATTAAATTAATACTGTTGTGATTCTAGGTCTTAAGCTATGTAACACAATGAAGCGAAATTAACAAATTTAGTAAAATCAACAAATTATATATTTCTTCAAGTCACATGTGAAAATTTTGGAAACACAGTATTGTGATTTAATTCCCATGTAATCCTAAATGTCCTATCACAAGTCCAAAAGTATAAAATGTTCCGAATAAATTCCAATAGCCTTGGATTTCCTGATGTACCACAATAATGCCATCCAGAATGTCTTTGAATGAGTTCACAATAATGCTAAAGTAATGTGAAAGTCCAGAAGTCAATGACCACTGTGTAATTCCAATGAATAATTTAGATAAATAATTCTCTCAAATTATTTCTGAACACAACCCTAAATGATTCAACAGGCTGATCTAAAAACAGGAATGAACCATTTGTTTACATACTTCTATATATAAAAATCCCCACTTGACCGACGATGCAGTGGTTTTCTGGATAATAGAAAATTCCACTAACTCACAAACAAGAGTAGTATATGGAGACTGCTTAGAGTCTACGTAAAACTCAGTCAGAAAGGTCGTGGGGCTGTTTAGGGTCTATTGGAAATTTAACATCGGGCAAAACCTTGGGGTTGTATAGGGTCAATGGAAGTCCCCATATACTACTAACAAGGTTAGGCCTTGAAAACAAATTTTTAGTAAACATCTTATTTACTCTTACAATTATGACAAAAGTCGGGTTCGGCAAAAGTTCCATCCACAACCCACAATCACGGACAAAAATTAAACGTAATATACATAACAATAATTCCTGCTCCTTTAAGATAGTTTATTATATTATTATCCAAGGTTGATAACACTAGGCGCTTCAACATTGAGTTTTTCCGTATTTGTTTTTCGACGTGTGTAAGTAATTACCTTCCAGAGGAATACAGATTTGTGAGGATCCAAATAGACTGAATATTCTCCCTATCAAGTTATGTGTAATAAACTATTTTAAAAACGACGCCCGTTGCTGAAATAGTCGGCAATGAACGCTGTAATGTGGTGGGTTTGTGATTATCGTTATCTACAGGATGATCGATAACGGTGTTATTGCCCGGATCGAGTACATAATAAAATCAAAAATGATATTAATGAGTGGAATAATCAGAGACCTGAGCAGAGATATAGAATCGAACAATACGAGCCCTCGTATGCTGAATTTAACAGTTTAATTATTTGTAAAAAAAAAATAAAATAAAATTAAACATGACATTTGAATGGTACACTTTCTCGTAGAAATAACATTACTAGATTTACTTTTAAAAATCCAATTAGCCGTTCTGTTTATATCGATAAGACAAATACAATATGTTGCTAATTAACAGTTAATTGGCCTTCCATTTCCAAACATAGTATCCTAATATCAATAGTAATATCAGCCACCGTAACTGAGTCGATGTTCTTTAACTCAACAGCTCCCGGGTATCGTGTGGCGTAATCAAATACAGCAGCAGAGGAGGCCTCCTCTGCTGATAATATGGATAATAAGTAACGATTTCAGCTTTCAGCTGCAGACTTTATCGAACCTATCAGATCCATTGCCATACCCGAGAAAGGCTCATCATTCAGTGTGGTGGTTCTTAATGGCACTGGGTGATGGGAGGTCTTTGGTGGCACCCGCTGATACTTGTGACACAATATGCAAAACATCCACATATCCTAATCCACACCTGGCCAATAGAATTCCTTTAGTAGCCTATTTCTGGTCTTCGCTACGCTCAAGTGGCTTCCAAGTAGACCCTCATGTACCAGCCTAAGCATTTCTGCTCGCTAAGCTCTTTGCATGATGACTTCTTTGAACGTATCTGGCCCTTTCCTGGCATGCTGGTACAAAATGCCTCATTTAAACGCGAACTTCAGCTCGCCGTCTGACAATTTTCATACGACCCGTCCTTTGCGTATCTGGGTAACTTTTTGAGACAACCTTTCTCTTGAAGTTTTTCCCAACTCGCCAGGTACCAAACTGTCTATGAGCAAAGTTGTGAGTCCCAGCGACTTTCACACTGACTTTCCCTTCACAACCCTCGTCTCAACACACCCGACGAGCACAGGCATACACGTCACAGGGTTGGGTTGTGGAAACACATGCGTACATTCTAGGGTCACTTAGTGAGACAATCCCGTCAAACATGCTTCAGTTCGTACGCTCACATACGGCGAATCTTGGTCAATGTTCGCGACCGCGAGCGAATCTTTAGTCCTGTTAGCATACTGGACTTCAACCGTCTCGCCTGTATAATCCACAGGCTACACATACTTTCTACCAAGGCCAGGTAACTACAACCGGTATCATACTGCATAGTTGCCAGCTGACCACTTACCAAAGCGACCGTGGTATTGGTCAACTCCAATGTTTTCCTTTTCTTAACAGAATGCGGCGTTACCGCATTAATCGCTGTCGGATGATATTTTCTTCAATCCTTAACGACATGGCCTGGCCTGGCCTGGCCTGGCCTATCCTGGCGTGTCTCAGCTGTAACACACGACAACTCCTTTATTCCCAAGAATACTTTCACCTGTACCCTGTGCCACGGAGATGATCACGGATGGAATTTCCGGACCCTGGCCTCCCGCCGTTTTGATCATTCCGTCTTTGGGGTGAACCCCACAGTGGATTTCCTAGTTCCGCTGATGCCGGCTTGGTGCCTATCACTCCAGGTTGTTGGACGCCAGTGCGCACTCTCGTAACGCTCGGCCATCACGATGATATCTTCCAAGGTTGATAACTCACGCCTTGCTAAGAACACGATTAATTCTTTCCGATACGTACTTAAATACTTTCAAGATCGCTTCGAGTATCCATCTATCAAAAGTATATGCATGCTTGCATGAAATTGCACATGCGTTTCGGTGGTTCTTTTCAACGACTCATTCACGAGTTTTCGGAAACTTTCAGCCGACAGCTCATATTGCCATGTTAGTGCTTTCTCCAGTACGTCGCAATCGTCCACGTTGTTCGATGTCATATTATGCTAGACATCTTTAGCTACTCCCTGTAAGAACGCTGACACGTTGATAGACCACTTGTCTTTGGGTGTCTGATGAACCAGTGCCAACTTATCGAACTGCGTCAAAAAGTTGTCAGTGATTTCGTCCTTGTCGTTGAACAAAGGCATGGTAATCTGTATTGGTCGTGTGTCAGATGGCCTATTTGTGGGTCCTGAACGTTCATTTAGGTCTTCACCCCTTCTGGACTCGTCTTCGATGATCCTCAACCTCTCCATTGCTAACGTATGTTCGCGTTCCCTAGCTCTTTCCCTATCTTGCAATCTGGATAACTCGAGCTCTTTCTCCTTTTCTCGCTCCGCTGCTTGCCTATCTTTCTCTCGGTCTGCTGCTTGTTGTTCCTTGTGTTCTCTAACACTTCGCTCCACGAATTCAGCTAACTGGGCGCCTTCGTGACCTAACTCGTCCTTCGCAATCGACTTAAATTACCTATCTAACTGTCGTCTACCACCTCCAATTCTACTATTACCGTGTCACAAGAACTAAATCCTCCACCCACTCTTTAGTCGTACTGTCCTACTCCAAAATATAGACTCACCTAAACTATGTGTAGCGGTGTGTGGGTGGTTTTGATTGGCGAATTGTCCCTTCTTACAATGTGTCTGCTTTATTCGGTTCTCGTTATCTAGGAAATGATCGCCCTCGGTGTTATTGCCCGGATCGAGTAAATATTAATATAAAGTGTGAAACTTACAGGTGGAATGAATAAAGATCTGAGCAGATATATAAAAGAGAATGACACGAGCCCCCGTACATGAAAAGCAACAATTTAATCAATTACATAAACAACTGTGACAATACATTACATTACGAAAATACGTTTCTTTTTTAACTAAATCTTTCACCGAATTTCAAACACAAATATATTTATATAAATAGCCGATCTGATACAATTGGTTCATCATATAATCGCGTGAACAATCGAAGAAATTGCCTTGTACAACTTCATAATCTGCTTATTCCAGTCCACTCTAACTTCACCGTAGTTGTTCCTCTATGTCCTTTCGCTTTTTCCGTTTTCCACCCTCCCTACTGTCTCGCCTCTTTCGGTCCTCAAACTTTGTGTGGGTAGGTGGATACGTAAGTACGTAGATACTTGGATAAGTAGGTACGTGGATACGTCAGTGGATATTTCAGTGGATACGTCAGTGAAAGTATTTTCCCTTTCAAAATAAACAGAAACAACCTAAATCTTCTGTCACTTGTCCTACTGGGAACATATCATTACTCTCTTCTTTTTATGTCATATATCGTTCTATCGGAATTCAAACAGATACCAAAGGCTATCTGGTCAAGCTAAACATGGCAGACCATAAACAAACATAGTTTCATAAGATTAATGTACTTCCTAATGGCTGACTCACAACAAAATCATACGAGACATAACTATTCCGTTCTCATCTCAATTACACAAATGAATGAATGAAATTGATCAAATAACTTAACTACGTCATTTTCAGCGAATGCACACATTCAAGTCTTTATCATACGTGAAATCGTCTAAGATCGGTGAATTCACACGGATTCTCTTAACTCATTTCAACTAAAGTAAAGCATGAAATTCTTGGATTCCTTTGACAATCAAGACAAAGAATTCAAACAATTCGTCAAACTTATATAAAAAACATCATTGTACGAATTCGGATAGATGAACTCAAACACATACACTCATGTCAAGAAAATTGATCTACGGATTTAAACAAATAAAAGCAAGCAAATATCAGCAAATAAATTTAAGCAAATCATTATATTGGTATCAACGAATTACATGAGATTGACGCAGGTAATTTGTACTTTCAAGCTTTGCTCGCTTCTACCGCCGAATTGTGTCCATCGACTTTCCCGACATCCGGTCCCTTTGACAAATGTTTTACGAGAGAATTTCTTCTAAATTCGATCACGGAGACCCAAATATTTTCACTCTTGCGGAAAAAATGCAGACGGATTAGTAGATTTTTTGATGGAGGCAATTTTAAACCCAATAAATTTTATGTTGGAACCACACCCTTATTTAGCATAACCAATCAGGATTAAATATATATATACCGCCTTTTATAACTAGGCGCTAAATATGCGGTTAGCCTGACTTCAGGATTTTCAAACCTGATTCTGGAAAAACTCAAGTCTGACAGTTCTGATATAAAATCGAAGTTAACCTTCCCTTTTCTATTCGTCTAACGGTTAAATAAACGATGGCTTAATTAAGAATCACTTCCTCTCCCGACACAGACATTATAAATTGTTGCAGTATAGCGATTTAACAAGCACCTGCCCACATAAATCTAATTAATTGTTCTCTGGCCCAAATTAATGATCTCTTTATAGATCGACAGAATTTTTTACCCTTACTCTATCCCTTTCACAAACAATCAATAAACGGGAAGTACGTAGCCTGAATTTCTCCCCCAAATTCAGCGTAACTCTGAAACACACGAAAACAAGACGTATTTATTATTGCGGGCTTACTTAATCAATTCTTCTCTCAAGAAAATGCAAAGGTCATTTCCCCCCTAGATTCCACAAATTCAGAATGTGACCCTTTCCCCATAACGTGCTGAATAATTGCAAATGCGAGCGCTTCAATCTCTTACAATTTTATCATCTTAACATAAGAAAATATGACAAGAAAATTGCATGCACTGAATATATAAAATATAAAAACAATGGTTGGTTCGAGTCACTCCAATCAATATTTTTAACAAGCAGTACAAATATTATCAATGTTTGGATAAATTTCGTTCTATTCTATTTTTGTTTAGAACCTTCACTCATATCAAATGCTCTAATCCCAAGACGAGTCTTGAATTTTTACTTAGTAAGAGTACTGTTATCCTTATCTAGAGGATGATCGACCACGGTAGTATTTCCCGGATAGAGTAAATAATAAAATAGACTGTGAAATTAATGGGTGGAATAATCAGAGACCTGAGCAGCGATATAGATTAGAACAACACGAGCCCACGTATGCAGTATATAACAATTTAATCAATTATGGATAAAATTAATTTTATCGTGATATTTATTTATTTTTAAATCCAATTAGCAGTTTTGTTTATATAGAAAAGACAAATTTCCTCATGAAATTGAGTGAATGGTCGAACTCAAATTGTCTACCATGCCTGAATAAACTGGTTGCTTGCCGGTCCTTCGAAATTCAACGTTGGTGACAGATTAGAGTCGAAATATTCCTTTTGCTCTCTCTCTCTCTCTCATTTAGGGTCATCAACCGTAATTTTTCTCATCTCTTTTCTTCAGTATGGGTACGTAAACGGAGCTGTTTCCCCATTTTAAAAATAATTTTAGACAACCTAAATATGTGTCAGGCCTTTTTTTCATCTGGGTAGTACATTACCCACTCTCACGTTATGTTAGATATCGTTTTATCGTAATTCAACAGAAGCTAAGGCTAATGTGGGCCAGTTCGCCCCCTTGACAGCTGATACACAAATGTGGCAGGAAAAAAATGTAATGTCTCTCCAAATGGTTATTCTGCATTCCTAACTGGATTATGCCATAAAATAAACTTCTTAATGAACATTGCTACGCCTTACTGTGGACTATAAATCACTAGTTGGACTAAATATTGGCCAGCGGCTCTCTTAACTATATTACCATTGATTCTCGGTTAGCAGAATTCACATCTTAATTATGCAAATGAATTATCGAAATTGACTTCGCGTATTAGCTACAATAATTTGCTAACTAGCAATTCATTTTGTTATAACGTTTCCATACATAGTAATATAAATTCCTAGTCTACATGATTATTTAATTTAAGGCAGAAAACTGCACACAATTCTCATAATTCTTATGGAATCCAATGCATGAAATTACAACAATAAACGAGTCATAAAACATTCAAGACAAATCAATGCTAAAAGTTAATCAACCCATCAGAGGAGAATTGATGCATGAATTTAAAACAAATTCAAACAAATAATTACGAACTCATATCACGACAGTTGCATGAGATTGAGACAAACCTTGTGCTCCCTGAGACTTGCTCGCTTCTACGCATCAGAATCTCTCTGTTCCTATAAGTTCCTTGTCCCTCAAACTTCCAGACACCCTTCCGATGGACGTTTTATAAAGAGATAATACTGTTGTGTTTTTTTTTTCTCCCCTGGAGCCAAGACTTCCCTTCCGCAGAAAACTTGGACTGACTAATTTCGCGAAGGAAATTGCTGAAAACATTGAATTTCTGTGGGAACACACATCCCTTATTTAGCTTGACAGTCAGGATTAAATTTATCTAACGGACAAAAATTAACACACACCCATCGAGGTTTGAATCAGTCTCTATTCCGCCCCTCTTACTTAACCCGATTACTGGAAAATGTCACTTTATCACAGTTAAATTGTCTCTAGATTGTCTCCACATTGTCATTTTTCCGCTACTTAAACCCTCATTCACATTGCCTCTCTATCTGTCTGACCGTTATCAATCAATCATGCCCAAAACCAGGGATGTTAAACCATTACAGTTTAGGGATGTACTCGGTATCTAGACATTAGTCAGTTTAATTTGTTTCGTGTCATATTGACCACAGCAAGATTCGTTCAGCTATATTTTGCAATAACATCTTGCAAAATTCAGTTACATATGTATACATGACCTCTGACATTTACTATAGTAATGTCCGTGTAATGTTATTATCGGACGTAAATGTATATATTTAATAGTTATGTATATGGGAATGTCAGATAGTCCATCGTCAACAACGGGCCGCATCAATCAGGGTCCGTCTTTGGCTTGATAGGATTAGTAAGTAAAAACACTTGATTCGAGAATGCTCATATCAGATCAGTCGTTGAGAAAAAAAAAAAAGCATTCATTTAAATAAGAAAAGCATGATCATCCGAGTGAGGATTTTATATTTAGTTCATTTGGTAAATCAAATTGTTTGTGAAATGGTTAGTTCTAAAAAGATGATGCATTCATGACGACTAGAGAGACAGTTTTCTTTTCCATCAGTTTTTTAAAATATTTTTCGTGAAGAAACTTTTGCCTGTGAACAATCACAAATAGTGAAGAATTAAAATTTTAATAAAACTATTCGTTATTTTTGTGAAAGTGCAAAAAGAAATATAGTGAAGGATTTTAAGTAGAGGAAACCTCTAACTGACACTAAGCACTTTGTGTTCCTTATTTTGTTTCTATTAAACCTAAAAATAGCTCATCACAATACATGTGGCTATTACAAAAAATGACGAACATATCCGGATGAGCCTAAATTACTCCTCTTCGGTAATGTATCCTGTTTTCATATTATTCACTATGAACTCAACTGCACTATGCAAATACACGTCCCTACGAGCATATACAGACAACTGCAAGTAGGTGAATGGAAAGCTTGTTTTTTAAAACAAAGTTTATACGTCATTGTTCTATATAAATTATCGGCAAAATGGAAATAGGTGTATTTAATACTATTGTCGCCATACCATCTGTCGCTAGATTATGCATAAGGATCATGCAGTACCGTGTACTCACTGATTTAACCCATCTACATATAACTTCTCAACTCCTTCCAAACTAAAGTAACTTCAGAAATGTAACACTTAATATCTGAATGTAGGCATGCATGTGTGTGCCAGATAAAGGCTTATTTGACCTAGCAAATTTACAATCTCCTTATATATATGTATCCCCCACTTCCAAATTAGTCCTCTGTACATTTGTTTTTATTCAACTATTCTTATATATACATAGAGACAGAGACAGAGACAGAGGGAGAGGGATGGATAGATAGATAGATCATTTTCTGCTTTTATAATCCACTTTGCGCAATAGCAGGCTTATATAAGTGACGTGGGTATTGGAATGTTATTGGTATATGTATTTCTCAATGTACAATCAACACCTGGTTTGGTTGGGCAGGTATTTTGAATTACAGGCTTTTTGTTGGTCAGAAAGCCATCATAAAAATGGACAGCTTCCTTACAAAACTTGTGTTGGGTTATCTGGTATTGGGAGGGTACATTTGCTGCACGTGTAGAAAACATAAGAAATATTTGTTAGCGCGATGTATTGATAACTTACACGTCAGTAAAACAAGCGAGACAGCCGTCGTATCGTGTATATTACGAAGCCATATGGGTTCTGGTTGGTTGATTGTGCTATCCCCCCAGGGCATCAACAGGTTTATTTTATCAATTTTGGCACGTGGGTTTCTATTAACTAGATCTTGTTTATATTAGATCATCAGCATTATTGGCGCATATTTACCCTCTCCCCTCTCACACGACCCCCACCACAAACACGTGTTATTTCACAAAAGGTCATATAACTAAAATGTACCGCAAAGTTACCAGTTTTAAATGAACTTTGTTGAAAGATTTGTAATTTTTCTCTCTTTAAACTTTGTAAATATTTATTTGTTCTGTAAGAAAAAAAAACAAAACGGCATTGCTTGCGACATGTATGATACGTGGTATCAGACACAATGTGCACAAGTGTTCACATCGGACATTTATGAACTGATGAATGTTTCACTGGAAAATGTAATGATGACCCCTGGACATGTACACAATGCTCCTTGCCTAACTTCACAAAAGGACTTAGGATTACGAACAAGTTCTTCACTAGTGGAGGTTACTCTACATTATTTAACTACGTGTCACAGTAGGAGTTATTCCCCATTACGGATTTCCATATCACAGAGAATACAAACGAAAACATAAGCACGAGTGCAGATTCAAACCTATTTTCGTATATCTTCGATAAGACAAACTCAAGACGCCCGACAGCACGTCATCTAAATATAAATAAGATATAAACGTAACGATATTGCATCTATTCAACAGGTAGGGTAGACCAACAATTAGATCTCCACGTTTTTTTTCCCTTGATATTCCGCCACCAGTAATGTCAGAAAAAAGTGGAGATCTACTTGTTGGTCTAACAGGCAGGAGTGTAGTACCGTGGAAATGGCGTTCCGCTACTTTTTCTGCCCTTTCCTTTATTTGCGCTTACCACTGACCCTCCCGCTCCCTCATCTGAGTAACATGCGTCCTTCACTTCTTGATTGAGTTCTCACATTTTTTGATTTAGCACTCGACCACTGCCTGCACCACAAACTGGTTGATCTTTCTGTGTTATCTGAAACTAAAGCAGACACTTCGTTAAGCTCATATTTAAGGTCAAAGGCTACAATCTTGAAAGGAAAGACTTACACTGAAATAGAGGAGGTATACTTGTTTACTATCTATCTGACCTCGCTTTTTTGGCTTAGAATTTAACCAAGCTTAAAGGTCACCAGCCATACTCTAACATTGTTATCTTTACATCTGATTTGCCATATATGATTAAAAGTAGTTATACTCGCACAAAAAGAATAAAACTATCAAGTTTAAAGAAGAAATAGTAAATTAATTACTCGAAATAGAGGTGTACAAAGCTGTTACTTCCACTTAGCTACGATTTTCCACCTATAAAGGACGCAACCGGAAATGACGTAAATTTATCTCCACAAGACGAATTAGATGTTTCTTGTTATCGAAAAATAAAACACTATAAACTATCGATAGGGAACATTTAGATGAAATTATGGAAAAATATGTTGCTGTTCAGCCTTATATCGATGTGCATGCACGACGCACTAGATTGTGTCGCTTTCAAAACAGTTCCATTGTTTCAATTAATTTTTAAAATTCCCGTTAATACACCTAAAAAGGAATCAATGCTGGCTTCCCTATGTAGGCCGACTTTGTAAAAAAAAAAATCGGCACGCTTAAAGAATCCAGAGTCAGTTTCCGTGGTTGGTTTGCTTTATAATTAAATAACCTTTGTATTTGATATCCTGTCGGTAAGTTTAAGCAATGAGTTTACTGATTGCTGCCAGTTGTGCTTATTCATCACCCGGGCATCTATTTGTTGGCCATATATAATCATAATTGATACCAAAGGGCATTGATATTCACAGGGTAAATAGTATATACAGCAATAACTTGTTTTAATAATAATTTTGTAACCCATGCCAGCGAAAAGATTATCATTTGCACTCAGAGTGAATGTATTTTCAAATAATGATTTTTCTTTGCGAGATAACGTCGTATACTTAGCCTGGATACAATACCATCTTGGTCATGTTGCGCCTTATAACGTATCATGCAAGTATGGCAGGTGCCTTCAAGCAATCGGGTAATATTCCCGTCTTCTTTGCGATTTTGTTATCTGACATCAGTCATACACACTATATTAAGGATGCATACGCCAGCCGACATCCACTACATATACGGAGTTCATGGATATATTTCTTTCTTTAATAAATTTCACATGATGAAAAAAGAATGAATAAATGATAACAATGCCATGTTAGCTTCATTAAGTTTATTTTCAAATAAGTGTTTTGTTTATCTATTTTATTGTACCGTGCGGAGGGGGGAGGGCACAAAGTAAACACACTATTTTTTCAAGTCTTTTTACATGTACTTTGGTGGGAAAAAGTTTCACCATAAGTTCTAGGACAGGAAAAAAAATTATTATTTTATCGTGTCCCGATATATATATATATATATATATATATATGACTCATTCTAAAGGCACGTACACCTATAAATGGTAAACATCCTAAAGTGATACCTGATATTTGTGGTTTTTTTAAAAACCCTTCTGAGTTCATATTGGTTTTAATAATGCTAAAAATAAATAAAGGGCTTGATCAAAGTCTACACTCTGCACGTTCAAAAAGTATTATGATTCTTATAAACATTAATATTTTACATCTGCAGTTACATTGCTGTTCTGTAATCTTTATTTTATGTATTTTACTTACGCTATTTTTATCCCTCTTCTCATATGCACCATAGAGCTTTCTACGCGATTTGGGAGGTCCAGACTTCTCGGGTGACGGAAGGGATTTTTTCTTATATTTGATAGTCTCTGGGAAAATTGTAGGTACTGCTGTCTTTAGCAAATTCAATTTTATTTGTTCACCAATGGATTTCATCACCGAAGGAGAGTGTAAAAAGCAACTGTCCTCAAAATGCCATATGCACAAGCGGGATGATGCTGTTGGCATAAATGGTACAACTTTCCCATCACTCACCCTATTCTATCCCAGAGCTTCAATCCACATTTTTTAATTGGTGATCAGGGTCTTTCGGAAAAAGAAAGAACTCTTTTGTCCCATCATCACTCTTTTGGTTACAACCATATGCAACACAGTGCACCATATTTGCTGTACAAAAGCACGTTCGTAAGATATATTGTTTTCTATATTTGATTTAATTATATCTGATTTAATATATATTTATTTCAATTTGATTGTTTTTCAGCTTTTATATTTTTTTTATATTTTTCATTACATGATATTGTAATGTAAATTTATTCACTAGAGATGATACTTTTTTCAGAAAAAAATTTGACCTTGACTGTTAGTTTATAAACACCAGGTGTTGATCTAAATCCTGACCTTGTTTCAAACTTTGTGGCAACCACGTAAACAAGTTCTATCTTTATGTTAAAATGATTGGCTGTTGTCGAGGTCATGATGGGACTTCGTGCTTAAGATGTAAACAATTTTTTAAAAATTATTTCTCAGAGTAAAATGATTGGTTTTCGTCAGGGTCACACTGGATGTAGGTGACCTTTAAAAAGTACGTAGTTTTTATAAGCTTCTAGAAGATGATCACGTGACCCCTTGTTTACGTTTTAGAAAGACCATATAACCTCAGTTTTGGAGAATTATTCTTAGTTGCAGCTGGGCTTTTTCTTACACTAGAAGTTGCATGTTGTGCTGTTTGGAGTTATTTCAAATTACTTGGATTCAAAAGGATTAATTCTGTTATTGTTCTGGTAAATACATGTACTCATGTAAGATTCTTAATCAAAGACAGTTATAATAAGAAAATTATTCAGCTATCAGAAACCGGAGAGATAATTCTTGTTTCTACAAGGAACTGTAGAATTCAACACTACAGATTTTACCATACGTCATCGTCTTCCATCCTGGATTCTTCGTCGGGATTTGAACTTGAAATCAGTAAAACGTTTTGTTATTAGGACTACTAAAATTTTATTCTTGGATTATTCTTGGATCTTTTTTGATTTGATTCTATAAAACCGTAAGTTCATATTTTTTCGTATTTTTTAATTTTTACAGAATTTTTCCAGGGAAATAAATTATTGTGTTTTTTTTTCAAAGCTTGTTGTTGTCACTCTTTCTTGTGTTACTGTTTATTCGACCCTACACAAGTGACATAAGAATATCACATAGACATTTACGTGGGGAAATTAAGAACTTAAATGGTTTTGTTGAATAGAAGGGATAAATGTACGTCATATCCGTTTTTGGCACGCGGAAACTACCGACTGTTTATGGAGATTGCCGAATAAATTTTTAATTTAAAAATGCGGATTTCTTTTAGTTTAATTAAACTTGCTGTGCATACATAACAAATGCGTTTTTTATGACCATAATAATATCACACGTTTGTACAATATACGTGGCCAGTGACATTTAATTGATATTAATGGAATTCAACCTCAATAAACGTATCTGGATGACCCCCAAAGCTTAGCAAATGCTGCTTTTGTGGCAGGTATAGAAACCAAATTAAACACCATTTTGCCAATCGTGAAAATGTATGTCTAGTAGGTGATTTAAACTACGATCGCTTGAACATGGAAAAAAAGTAAAACCTTAAGTTCAGTCTGATATATTCAGTTTAACAATGTTATAGGGAACCCTGCTTGCTGTGTTAAAGATTGCCCCATTCCATGACAGATATTATTGCCACTATAATAGCAATCCCCAATTCTTTTTAATAGTATAAATTTCGAATATGGCGTGAGCGACTGACATCACATGATAGCATCAACACTAAAAAAATATTACTTCTCAAACAGACGTGAGAAAATCACATTCAAAAGCTACAAGAATTTTGATGAGATATATTTCCTTGATGACATTTCCTTTAAATACATGTTCATTCCACAGACACATTTTGATGATATTGATGATAAATGCTGGGCATATGAAAAGTTGTTTTTGGAGGTTATCGATAATCATGTTCCAAAAAACAAATATAAACCCTAAAAGTGAACAGTGAACTTAGAAAGACCATGTACTAAAAGCGTATGGCACATAACAAATTTTGAAAATCTAAAACTCAACGATTCTCGGAGGCTTACAAAAAAAACCCAGAAATTTTGTCACCAAGTTCAGAAGACAGTCCATCAAACTATATTTCTTTGAAAGGTAAGGTGGTGGTTCAAAATCTAAGGACCTTGTACCTACAATTAAATCCTTTTTTTCTTCCTGAAAAGGTTAAGACTATAGCATCTTTTTCATGGAGATGTCCTGATTACTGACCAAACAAATGTGTGTGAAATTTTCAATGAATACTAAATAAACATTGAAAAACCCATTGGGTCACATGACCTCATAGATAACAGTGCTACTCACCCTAGCATACAAGCTGTCATGACAATCAACCACCTGAAAAATACCCAACTCTCAAACTGAAACCTTTAGTGCCAGAACAAGTTCAACTAATTATTACAAGCCTTGATACAAAGAAATCTGCAGGTGTACCGAAATTGCTTAAAATATGTGCATCAGTTTTATGTTCAGAAATTAGCAAACTTCTCAATACTTGTATTGACTAGGAATATTTCCAGATTGTCTTAGAGAAGCATAGGGAACCCAATTTGCAAAAATCTGATCCTGGATAAGAGCAGCTGCAGACCAGGAAGCATTTTACCTTGTACCGCCAAAATGTTTTCAAAGGCATGTATGCAATCAGATACAACTGCATTTTGATAACCTTTTTTCCTAGCTTCCCATCTACCTTTAGGAAAGGATATGGATGTCAAACAACACTACTGAAACTGCTGGAGAACTGGAGGGGTGCATTGAACAATGGATCTGACATGGGTGTATTACTACTGGACATATCCAAGACTTTTGACAGTTTTCCGCACGGACTCATCATGGAAACCATGAAAACCCACAAAATTGATCTAAACTAGATCAAACTATTTTAAAACTATGTGCATAACGATAAACCACGCGTTAAACTGCGATCCTCTTGTAACTACTTGGATATAGCGTCCAAAGGCGTACAGCAAGGTTCAATACTAGGACCTCTGAATGACATATTCTACTTCACAGAACAAACAACACTGTATAACTATGCTGATGACAATACTATATAGCTCAAATGACAATACCATACAGATCAAATGACAATACCATATAGATCAAATGACAATAGAATATAGATCAAATGACAATACCATATAGATCAAATGACAATACCATATAGATAAATGACAATACCATATAGATCAAATGACAATACCATATAGATAAATGACAATAGAATATAGATCAAATGACAATACCATATAGATCAAATGACAATACCATATAGATAAATGACAATACCATATAGATCAAATGACAATACCATATAGATAAATGACAATAGAATATAGATCAAATGACAATACCATATAGATCAAATGACAATACCACATAGATAAATGACAGTAGACTATAGATCAAATGACAATACCATATAGATAAATAACATTAGAATATAGATCAAATGCCAATACCATAAAGATTTTAAAAAAACTAATATCTGCTCTACAACATGAGAGCAAGATACTGACTGAATGGTTAACAGTAAATGGTATGCAATCAATCCCTCAGAGATTCCAAGCTGTTATTCTTATTACAAACAAAAACGCGAAAACACTAGCCAATATTACTATAGAAAACTGGAAAACCGTGAAATAAAATGCGAGGACTCTGTGAAACTCCTTGGAGTAGATATTGACTCAAATAAACCACTTATATATGGTCTGTCAAAAAGCAGCAATATAATTAAACGTTTTGCAACGTCTCAACCTATATTTGACCACTAATACTTAGTTACTAATCTACAAATGCTTTTTCTCCGGCACTTCTGCAACAAACACAATTCTGACAAAATAGAAAAAGAACACAGAATAGGGCGCTAAAACTGGTATTTGACGAATTTGCTAGTTCACACCAATCTCTGTTAAGAAAAGCAAACATTCCTACTCGTCGCATTAGTAGATTAAGATATATTGTAACTGAAGTGTATATACGTTGCGAAAACAACCCACCTAAGAAGCCGAAATCTGGCAACAGTACAAAGAGTAATGACCACTAGATATGGTAAGCTCACTTTCAGATTTGGCACTCCTATAGTCTGGAACAGCCTGCCCGATGAACTTAGAACAATCTTTGATTTCAAAATAAATGGAATGCTAATATGGATGTGTGGAGGCCTCATCCAGATAGTTTGGGTATTTGGTTACCCGATCTTGTTCTCTCAGTTTCTGAATAAAGAAGTCTAATGTATCGACTTTATTGCGTTTGAA
The DNA here is from genome assembly GCA_028554795.2 of Sinohyriopsis cumingii. Classification (NCBI taxonomy): domain Eukaryota; kingdom Metazoa; phylum Mollusca; class Bivalvia; order Unionida; family Unionidae; genus Sinohyriopsis; species Sinohyriopsis cumingii. The sequence continues at coordinate 160,443,403 of CM068824.1, forward strand.
TTCCGCGGTCTTCTTCTACAATTCTTCCATGGACCTTTTGTGTCTTTCCCTTTCTTCCGTTCCATTGTCGGCATCAAATAACTCAAACAACTTAATACCTTTCACACATGTTCCAACAACAACGATGGTACCGCACAATGCTGCTACGACAGTTTAGTGGTAATAAATTTGGATACTCCCGCATCTCAATATTCAATATAAACTGGTCCCTTCTCGTACTTAAAATACGTGCGGTAGCTGCATCATTTTCGTTTTGTGAAAGCTGTGTGTGTGTGTGCGTGTGCGTGTGTGTGTGTGTTTGTGTGTGTGTGTGAGAGAGAGAGAGAGAGAGAGAGAGAGAGAGAGAGAGATGTGTGAGCTGGTCATTGCGTACATTTGATTCATATGTGGATAGAAGTATGATTTAAATAATAGAAGTGATGAAATAATTGAAGTGATAAAATAATTGAAGTGATGCAATGATGAAATAATTGAAGTGATGCAATGATGGAATAATTGCAGTTTATTTAATAATTGAAGTGATGAAATAATTGATGTGTTGAAATAATTGAAGTGAGCGATGCCAGCATATTAGAACATTTCGAGGTATTCTTTTTCTTTTGAAGGAGGTAACGTCTACTAAGAGGAGGTTTGTATGTAGCTAAAACAACATAAGTTGAGCTCTGTTCACAAAATATACAGAAATGATATCGCTTTTTATTCGCAGTGATATAAAATGAATGAACAGCTTACAGACTCAACGAGAAAATTACTTTACGACGAGCAGATATACACTAAAATTAGCAATATTAGTGCTAACCACTTTTGTATGGGCCACCATTGTGTATGGCTGGGCTTAAGAAGCACTCATGATAATATATTTTATGGAACAGGACATGCATTAGCTATTGTTCAACAAAGAAGACGCATTCAAATGAACAGAAAAGAAAACGTAGATGCGTACAAAATGTATGTTTATTGCATATTTAATACTCAGATAAACATTAAAAACAAGCGACTCAGAACCATTAGGTTTAAAAACAATTCCTACTTTAAAAAATGGCTTGGTGCAATTGAGCAAGAAGATTATATTATATGTGTTTTTGTAAACAAAATAAAGAAACAAGAAGAACAAATTGCAAACTATTAACACCAGATTAACTGAGTACAAAAATATCATTGTGAAATAGCGAATTATGTTCCAGAAGTAAAACTGAATTGAACACAGACATTCGTTGTTTTTTTTTTTAATTATTACGATGAGTACTATGATTAATGACATTTGAAAAAGTTTAAGAGAGCGATGCAAACAAGCTCTTATCTCGTAACAAAGTGTTATAAAGGAATACCATGATATGTTCCAGATGCGAGAAAAACAATAATGTCACAAACTGAACTTCGATTACGTTTCTAAAATTGTAAAAGGTAACTATAACGTGCAAGACAATAAATGTTTGTATGATATTCTACAAATGAGATGGAAATAAAATAAATATAATCATGTCAGCATGGTTACTGATGTATTTTTAAGTTGTTTGCTAATTTTCTTCGAATCAAATACGGTGAACAAAATATAAACTTCACATCCTTTTCAGTATGCTATTTTCTAAGGTTGATTTAGGAACATCTACAAAAACATCCAAAAGGATAAACCATCATAACATAACCCAAACCACTTAATGTGGGTGTAGTTTCTTTATTTCATGGAGATAATAAGAAGGCTAGACTAAGTGAGAAAAGCTAGTGAGAAAATCGAGCAAGTTCGTAAGCCGCTAATTTTTAAGCTGGGTATCTCCTTCACGATGGAAAAAAAGTAGCCCATCGTTGTACACCCACGTGGAACTTTTATCTAACATGTAAATGACGCCAGCAGCATTTGCACCAAAACTATGTATTTGAAACGATCTCGTAACATGATTAAATATCATGTTGCAAATACTGGAAAGGGCCAGCAAATTTTACTAGATCTGATTTAAACTGAAGATAAGAAATTTTGGTGTTTTTCTTCATTATCTATCCACCGTTTATATACAATAAGACTTACAACAGCAATGGATTTTATAGTCGGCAACGTAATTTTAAAAAGATTCTGGTGATCAAGACATTATATAAATAGTTAGAATTACTTTATAGTGCGTAGATAATACTTTAGTTTCTGACAAACGGTTTTACAATCCTCGAAGATGCAAAATAAGAAGGTAACCAACCCTATTATGTCAGCATTCATTGGTAGACATTGCGAAACGACGTAGTGGGTTAATATAACTGTCATAAAATATTTTCGTGAAAATGTTAGATTTATGGACGTCGTATACTCTCAACATAAATTATCAATATATCTGAGACAAAATTGTGGTAATGAAGTATTGAAAAGTTAAAAATGAAAAGAAGACAAAAGAAATAAACACTAAATGAGGGTTGAATTTAATTTTATTTACAAAGGGAAAGGAGATTCGCAATAAGACATTATTTATTTTATCCACTAAATATATTTACCATCGTATCAACTTAATGCAGCATTTTTTTAGTAGGACTTAATTAAATTCACTTGCTAGCTATTTAAAGTTTTATTTAAAAGAAAATCTGTGTACTTGTCTACTTTAAGGTTCTTTTTAAGTTCTGATTGAGTAAAAGTATATATTACTTCTAAAGGTACACAATTGTTGTATTAGTAGACCATTGAATTAATCTTGAAAAAGTAATTATGCCTCTTTGTTCCTCTCAGGAATATTATCAACATTGTATTATAAAACTGAATAATTCAAAGAGATATATATATCTGATGTCATATATATTGGTTCCATGTTTATGCCCTCGGCTCCTCCAAAATATCTACACATTCCTATAAATGTATCATCATTTAGATTTTTAGCACGCTGTTGATTTGACTACGTCATAATCCAGTAACTGTTTCTAAAACTGATTATTCCTTTCAATAGAACTTCTTTGGCTTCTTTTACAAATCCATCGACTAAAAGACCCCTATGAAACGATATGTATTTTCCACCTTTGTTTGGTGTAATTGATACTCTCTGACAATAAACGAGAATCGTATCCAGGTAAATTTTGAATAATTAGGAGTGTATATTTAGGATATACGTGGCTCAAATTGCACTCCTGATGTGCATCTGTATTTACCTCTTAGATGGCACAGATCGCTTTCTCTTAAACAAATATGACATGTTCGTGGAATTAAAATGCATTTTAACTTCGCAGTTTAAAAGCGTTTCTTGGCCTAAGTGATAAAAAGTTGTTGAAATTAGTTGCAAGTACCAGTAAAATCTGTATATGCAGCCTGATACTCTGTATATGTTAGGCTTGTTGTTTTTGTGAATTGATTAAATATCGAAACAAAGCCCAGATGGTCTATATTTTGCTCTTTTAAATGTAGATGGTGTATTCTGGTTTTGTTTACAGCTGACTTCAAAAGTCACAAAATACAAACAAAGACAGTTTGTAAGTTGTTATGGATAGCTTTTGAATATAACTGCAGAATCCTTTACAGGGATTGCGTCTTCTGTGTTACCTGTTTTACTGTATAATCATGTGCGTTCTTGTATAGTAAACAATAATACAATAATTTAAACACTTCTTGCAAAAAATAAATTTTTCGCGTATTTGCTTCCTTGATATATTATTTTTGACATATCCTTTGTTCCACAGTAATGGTAATGGTAACTGTTCCGACCCATTACATTAGCATATCTACAAGACCGTCTCTTTGTTTAATTCTAAATGGCTTAATAAATGTGTCTATCTTTTCAAGCCTATTAACATACATATATTAAATTCTCCTTCAATTTGATGTATATCTTGTATTTTTATTGGAAATGTATTACGCCAGTGATTATAATATCAAGGTTATATTTTTGTGGGTCATTCAAATTGTGTTTTGGTGGGCTTATAATATATTCAATGGCATAAAAAAGATTGTTTCTACTTTAAGGCTTTTGCTTTTTCAGTCCAGTTTCTGTATGAATCCCTTCTTACTGGCCTATATCTATATCTATAAATAAAGTGAGCTAACACATTCCGACAAAAGACCAATGTATCAGATTTATTCCTGATAAAATTGCGTGCATAGTACATTGAACATATTTTGAACTTTACTCCCCATTACATCTTAATTCACCATGTTCACAGGCAATGCTTGTGATATCAATCTAACTTTAAGTTTTTACAAATTAGTTTTCATAAATATGGCTCAACTTGTTCATTAAAATATGAAAAATATCTTAGTTTTATAATACTACGATATGGTTCAGCTTCTTCAGCAAAAACAAATGTATCCTCATTAGTTTCGTAATCTCTGGTTTCATATCTACTCGCTTAACTCATTAAACGAGTTTCATTTCTAGTTTGAGCAAAATTTATATTTATTTAACTTCCTGTATGAAAGCGAGGTTTTGATGTCTACTTTCAGATTTTTGTTTTAAAAAATGATCAATCAGATTCCTCATGATTTTTCCACTACTATATTTTTTAATGACATTTTAAATGTAACATTCAATTTTTTATGAGTGAAAGAGTGAAAACTAATTATTTTCTGTGTGTATTCTCTGATTTTGTCACTTTCTTTATTCTAATACCAGTCTGATTTAGATATATTTGCAAACTTTTTACATCTTTTACTGTGTGTTTCAACGTTCCGTTTTGGTTATTAGTCTGGTTTTATTCTAGGCATAGTTGTAATAAGCGCAATTATCATCTATTTTGATCATTTAAATTATCGCATATAAATCTGACATTACTACTTTAATTTCTAATATCATTCTTCGATACATACCATTTACAATTTTTAGCTCGCTAATTATATTATATTTTATTTATTGTTTCCTGTTTAGAATCATGACAATACTATACTCGTGAGTACTGAACCTACATTCCATACAAATATTTATGACGTTCTTTCCCAAAGTTTATGACCCTGTTAGCATATTTATGGGGAAATATATCTAATAGTATTCGTGGCGATAATGGAAAGTGAATCATTGTCTAAAATATTTGTACACTAACATCTTGGGAACTTGTAAGCGATATTATTATATCATCCAAGACGTTCTAATAACTGTCCTTCATAGTTATTTATATATACTGGTACATATATACATCTTAAATCGACGAAAATATTCTTCCATCTTTGAAAATGGTACGAGTATTACACTTAATGTTTAATGAGCATGGCGTTGGAATGACGTGTGCAAAATGTAAACAGATTTTAAATATTCATCCGGAATCTACTTTATTTTTGATACACAACAATTTTCGGATACTTTTCAGCGTCTAATCTTGCAGCATTGGTTTCCTAAAACTAGTCCAGATCTATTTATAATCTCTCGCGAAGAAACGGAAATCGAATTTTCCAAAACGAAAGTAAAATTTTCATTACAAATTCAGAGACTAAATTTTACTTTGCTTTGTCTCGTTAAAAAGGTGATGAGAAGTTTAAATATATATGTAATTGTCAATTCTGTTTCTGGTCTGGTGATAACACTTCGAGTTAAATGGTCATATATTACATTTGATTTAATTTATTTATACCAATAGATTGACATGGAAACGTGCTGGCTAGTACATATACATTTATTTTTTCTATTTTCAATATTTCAAACTCACTTTTGTTGAACATCTTGACATCAACCTTTTGATTGGATGCCATCTAATTACGGTTGATTGATTTTGGCGCGTCGACATACTCATCCACATTGATAGTATATATCGAATACAATTGTAAGCTTATAGTTGGATTTGACTACTCAGTTTCATCATAATGAAATTCAGGATTCTGCACTCTACCACAGGATTATGCAGACCTCATTGTAAAAGCTTTACAGAAAGAATAAAAGAAAATATAATCTTGAGGAACGTAATACACTCGAAAGATAAATTAAAATTGTTTTACACGATTAATATAAAATGCAACATTAAATTCATGTAATGTGATTTGCTCAAATACATATTTTTAAAATTTAGTTTAGTACAATCTTTGTATTAGCTTATGATCAGTTCTCTATAACAGGTATATAAATAAATACATGTTTACCTGTAGTTATATTTATAACTTCTAAGTTTTCCTATATTTATAATTGTTTCTTTTCATACTTTCTTTTCTGGTGTAAATGATTTACTGGTCAGCTCGATTAGCATATTTATCTTTCTACATGGGCTTAAATCTTTTAAATTTTGGCTTCCACACATTACTCTATTGCTTCAGCATAGTGGTTTTAACTTAACGAGCATGCAAATTAATTAGCTACAGACATTTGTACAAGTCTACGCTCTAATCGAATGACAACGCTATGACCTAATGATTTATGTAGCAGAGGTTAAAATATCAGAGTTGGTTTCATTTATTTTTGTTTCTTGTGGGTAGCATGTTGTTTTTTAAAAATAAGATGGTTTGTGGCTGAGGCAGGAAGCATACTGTTTAAAATAAATTTTAGTTTGGGTATGACTTTGGTTTTTGAAACAATAGATTTTTTCGTGAGGATTCATGGTAGAATGTTGATTTTTAACATTAAATATGGCTATTTGTGGTTATGTGACGTGATCAACGCCATGTAATAATAATAATAATAATAATGACGAAGACTTTGTATAGCGCCTAATCTTTAGAGGCTCTAAGCGCTTTACAACGTTAGACAACACCTATAAGATAAAAAACATAATGATATAATGATATGATTACAAAAATAAACACCATAAAATTAGAAAACATTAAAAACCATGCTGAGAATATTTAAGGTAGGAAACATTATTAGGTCTTTAAGTTTGTTCTTGCAGTCGAAATAAGTGCGTTTTGAGAGCTCTCTTGAATGTGATCACTGTGTCTTTGTGTCTAAGTTCAGTGGGCAATTCATTCCACGTTGCTGGGCCCTGGTATGCAAACGAACACTCTCCATATGACTTTGTTTTCACAGTGGGAATGATGAGTATACGATTGTCAGAAGAGGAGCGTAAGTATCCTGCTGGTGTGTACACATGGGTGAGGTCGGATATGTATGTTGGACTAGAGTCCGACAGTGAAACGTAGCACAGAGAACAAAGTTTGTGTTTGATTTCATAAAGCAGTACATAAAGTACATAAAGCAAACTTTTGTTATATAGAACGATTTGGTAGTAACCTTGGGTTTATGGTTGTTATTAAGTTTTGTTTCCTGGAGGTAGAATATTGGTTTTTTTAAAACAAGTATTGCTGTTTTGAGGTATCTCACGTGATGCATGACATTTTATAGATATACTACTTGTTGGAAAGCTCTTTTATAACGTTCTGCTTGGTAGCACGGCACTGTCAGGTTGAATGCATTGAAAATTAACTTTCACAACGACTAAATATTGCAGAATAATATACAAAATACAGTTCCTACATTCACAGGCCACCATTCCTACGCGTGATGAAATCAACTTAAAAATATATGGCTACTAGTAAATGTTGGGTGCAATCGTCGAATGCCTCCAACAGATTTGTAGATTCTACTCTGGTTGTCAAGAATGTATGAACCAATGCTAGAAATCATTATAACAATGCAAAAACTGTATACATCCGTATCATTATGAACAACCTTTCGGTTCTGCTTCTATATTCTAATATTTTTGTATCTATATTTGTGTACATTCATTTACTTTTCTAAAAACAAATTGTTGGCCAAAAGCAGACTTCTGCTTGTGGTTTTAAATAAGTTCATATATATAAGAACAGGCAGCATTTCTAATAGATTCCTCGTGACAACATAATAAATATATCATTGCAGAAAAGAATGAGCATTGAGACCACAGACGATCGTAATGTTGAACGATTCACACTTTTATAAAATATGTATTTACTTCTAGACTATTCTAAACTATGTGATTGTTAACGCCCCGATGTTCGAAAAGAACAGCCGTTTGATAAATCAATTTAAAATTTGGTGACGCTGTCGTTCTTTTTTAGCGCTGCTTTCACTTCTGGATGTTCGTATGGACCTTTGTCATCCAGTTCCTGCAGTACAAACGCCAAGTTTTGGTATCCTGAAATTAAGAGAAAACTAAACCCATGATGATTTAAACAGTGATAAAGACGAAAAAATACATTAGTGACCATGCGTCTTCGTGAATGTCAACGACGACGAGGATGATGATGGTGTAAGTGACAAGAACATGGAAAACACACTATGTTGAAGATTAATTAATCATGGTATTTGCACAGTAGTATATTGAACAATAGATGAAGTATTATAGAGATTTGTAACATGCGAACTCGATAATATTTTCAAAAATTTAGTCAGCAGTTTCAGCGTGATTAAAACTTAAAAAAAAGTAACTGCAAATTGTCAGTATAGCTATAGTATATGCAAAAGGTTGTTTTGCCAAGTGTGATTTAGCGCTTTGGTCTATGCCTCTAACCTCATGGGATATTTGCAATATCCGGGACTTCAAACGTTGCCTTGTTCCAGCCAGTTCACCCTCATAAGCCACTTCGTTTTAACATACCTGTTTACTAAAAGCAAGAGACATGACAAAGCAGAAACCAGAGCAAGGATATGTTTTAATAAAATTTGTGAGCTTAAGTCAACGTAACAATAAATCAGTTAGAGAATAGGGATTTTAGTCATAAGCACGACAAAATAAAATCCATTTCGATAACAGGGATGATAGTTTGTGCGACAGATATAACAGACTGAATATGACTCGTTGGTTGCACTATATACAAACGGGTTTATAAACCCTGGTCTGGCCCCAGGCGGTCGGCGCGAAGAGCGCTTGACGAGCGGTCTGTTCCAGATCTCCGCAGAAATGGCATGTGGGTGCCGCAACCTGACCCTGTGCTTGACGCTCAGCTAGAACATCAGCAGATTGAAATGATACCATTTTAACCAGAGTTCTCGAGGAAAGCCCAGTTACCCAAACGCAGACGCCTATTCCAACACTCCGTTGGTAAACGACATGTGCACGCTATGATACGGTAACTGTTCGACTTCGTAAAGTGGCAGGGTAGAGTCAATGTCTTTGTGAAAAGACCATCGCACCACTGTGCGTAACAGGCGTGAGCTCGAAGTCGACGTCTTAGTATTTATTTATGTTGAGGTGCCTAGGATACACGATATGCATCAAAACCTTGATGGCCTAATGGCTAGTCAGGTCCTAACAGCACATCTAAAGAAAGCCCTGCCTCTTTTAGAAAACGTTTATGATACACAAACTGAAACGATAGCCACAATAGTGACGGTCTGTTGAAGTACTGGCGCCGTAGTCCTACTACGCAGCGATGACAATGAGCAAATGGTTCACAAAAAAGTTACCTCATACATAAAGTATTGAGCAATACATGTGCGAGAAGTGTGGATGGTCATTTGTTCGCTGACAAATGCTTGAACTAAGAGTGTCGCCGTATCGTCCTTTTAGTTGCTAGAAGCATGGGGTGACCCGCAACATGGAATGAAGTGGATTTCTTGTTTTTCGAAATGACTCTTCACCCTTTCCCTCCCCACGGGCTGATATTCACTTGATATAACATATGGGGGTATCGGTTATCCGCTAACAACCTGCTCTGTATAACGTTTTCTTAACTTTATATAGTACATTCTCTCTCTCTCTCTCTCTGTACGGTTTTATCTGTAAACAGTTAGGCCGTGGGCAATCATTGTGTAGCAGCACCTTTATGCGATATACTGTCTCTTCCACAAATCCTGGCCTCCAATAATATGTGTTGTAACTTTTAATACAGACAGCTGAAAAAGACGCGTCAATAATAAAGCAACCCGTACACATTTTAGAAAGAACTCATTAGTTCAGATTAGTCTCCCGGTTTATTAGCCCTGCCATCATATGTTCATGACTGTATTTAATACAGTTCTTGGATAAAGTTGCTCCTGATATTATAATGAAATATATTCATTTTTATATGTGATTATCTAAGCCGAGCTTATCTGGAAATCTTTCGCTTCATTTCAAACTACTTTCTGAAGGAGTACATTTCTATCAATCATTCATAGACAAGAACATTGATTGTTGACAAACATTCCTAATCCAAAAATACAAGTCAACGCCTTTTGTGTAAAACTGCACTAAATCTGTGTACGAAACACAAACCAGTTATATAAAGGAAGGATACGGAGGTATATGAAGCACTGTTTGATTGGATGTGATACAAAGGTTTACTGCATCATTGTGGTTTTGTGGAGATTCTTGAGGAAGCTGCTTTTTTCTGCACAACATTAGACGGCCACTGGCCACATGCAGATGAATCAATTAGTCGTCTCATGGAATGACAAGAATGTTCCAGACAGTATCATATGGTGTTAACATTAGCCACTACATGAACAAAACATGTCTCTTAAGTATCTTTCTCATTAAAAGGTCAATGATTTTTAACAAGAAATATGTTTGTTGATAATTGGAGGTAAAAAAACAACTATTTATTCTTGGTAACCATTCTTTTTGCCATTAATAAAAAACAGTGATCATTGGCTAATAAAAGGATTCAATTTTATTTCCATTATTAATTTCATAAACTTTAATATATAGCTGACAACAAGATATTTTGTTTTTCTGATATAGTTTGTTGAATCCCTTTCTGGCTAAATAATATATGAATTCCAGGTACAAGGCTGTGTATTTAGGTGCAGACCAGCGCCCCCCCCCCCCCCCCAGGTTTAACATACTGTCAAAAATAATAAACACGTACTTTTCAAGGCTGAAAAGATACCATGACTATCATGAATGAAAACTACTAGGGTTTATATGCCAATCCAATGCAATATTATGTTTATGTTTGATTAATTCTGAGTTCTTCATACAAATTAGAGTTACGTTCCATTAAGCACATTTGGATATTCTAAGAGAGCTTGTGTGAACGTGGTACTGGCTTGACGTGACAGATGCAATCGAAACATGTTTTGCCTGCATCATAAATAACGGTAGCAAACGGAAATGTGTTCTTATTTTCAAAGGATTACTTTCTCTTACCCTGAGTAGCCTCAGTCGGTGTGTTTTCGAGGATCTGTATGATTTTTTCGACATGTCCGTGTCCATATGCCTCCACTGGATAGGCTGGTTCGTTGTGTTTCGGAATATCCAAACCTGAACAAAAAAGGCGCCCGTAATGTTTTCAGTAATGCCAGCGAGTCTGTTATGGACTCTCTAGTTAGTATGAAAAGTCAGATATAATAATAAGTACGCAATGTGTACTATAACTTGCCACGTTGTGTAATAAAAACAAAATCAAATTTGTGTCATTAAATAAAGAAAATAATTTAGAAACACAAATTATAGCTAAAGAAATGCAACCTTTCCTGTCAGTGGTTCTATAAATCAAAATCTAAACAAGACGAATATATTTCAAAGCCCTGTAACACCTTGATATAACACCTTAATATAACCCCTTGACCGCAAATTCTAATAATTACATGCTTCAGACTTTAGGATAACGACTTCGAATCTCAGAATAAATAATAACATGTCTACAATATGGAATTAGGTCAGAACGAGGAATCAGCTGCATATGATGGAAACCTGCTCATTATTACCATTTCACGCCTTTTTATTTCTATCTCTTGTAAATGCCCGCCAGTGATTCTAACGTTTAGGAGACCATAATATTTCTTACATTTCGTTTTTAGTATTTGTGTTTTGAATGTAATCTCTTTATTCTCATAAATGTAATATTAAATCGTTACCATTTTTTGAAATCATATATATATATATATATATATATATATATATATATATATATATATATATATATATATATATATATATATATATATATATACCGCATACCACATGACAGCCTCACCTTTGAGTTCAATTTCCTCTGGTACCCTTAAAACCTTCAAGAGCTTCATAATTCCAAACAGGAGGAGACTCCATGCTGCCGTCCACCCAATAATGGTGGCTAAACCAGCCAGCTGCCATGCCAGGAACTGAAATTAATATTGTAACAATATTATGAATAGTATTACAGTACGTTCTTACATTGTAGAGTATAAGTACAATCATGGACAAAAATTAAGCACGCAATATAGATATCCATACAAATATTCACTTCTATTATAGAAATGAGAACAACAAAATCAATTTAGAACAATCACTAAACTTAAAAATGGAGCTGCTTGGTTGGTCGTTTTCGAAGGGACATTTCAAACATTATTAACAATATCGTGTGGAACAAATTGGGGTTATGTGCTTTCCCCCACGTACACGCCATGTTTTAAGGCAAAAAAGTTATGGTATAACGGTACAACTGAACAATCCGGAGGGGGGAGCGTAATGTGTAGGAAACACTCAAAACTAGCTGTGATTGGTGCATTATGCAAGAGTTGAAAATTTCTGTTAGGCTTTACAAAAGTTGACTCGCTTGGCAGCATGGAAGTTTATATTAATTCATACTTACATCGTGTTTTGTATGTTTTATGATTTGTAAATAAACATGTAATGTGATACACGTCATTGAAAATGTATATGTTGTGACCAAATTATTCTTGTCCTGTTTAGTTCCAGCAGAGTTATCTCTCTTTGTTATGAGAATGTGATATTTGCATTGTTTGCTAAATTTTCTTTTTAATATTTTTTCATTCAATATATAATATGGATAAATGTATTTTTGGAATAACCTTGTCGAAAATCAAGATCACTTTCTACCTGACCTGAATCATTGACTTTTTAATATGTAAATAAACTAATACTTAGCCAACATTTTCTCAGTGGGTATGTGTTTAATATTAAGATTATTTATTAATTGAAGTAAGCATATTTATTTGGGTCTGGGTCTAGGTCATTGGAGTTCTTTTATAAATACACTTGGTCCACCTGATGTATTCCAAATTCTATATCATAAGTTTAATGACAGACCTATTTTTAACTAAGATTTTATTTTGTAAGCATTGGGAACCTTCTAAAATAAAATTTTCCATCAGGTAATAGCTTTCTTTTCTAGAAAATGTTAATAGTGACCTCATCTCAAGTAGAGGACTATACAGTCTTGTTTTTCTAGAAATTATTCATTCGAGCTATTTCACCAAGCTTTAGCATAAAGGTCTATGGAGAGAAAAAACTGGTGACATGATAACACCACGCACTGAGTGTTTGCTCAGCGTGTGATAAGAGGAAAACATACTAGATCATCACTGTATGTAAGTTAACTTTAGTTAATTAATAAGTTACTTAATTAAATTGCATTAATGTCCACCAAGAGTGAAAATAAATTTAAAAAATCAATAAATAAATAAATCAATAAAGTAACCAATTATTCCTCACCAGTCCTGACTTTGGATTCCAGTTGAAAACAATTCCATTATTTTTGTCCAAGAAGGCAACAGCAATGACGCCACATATTCCTCCGCCAAAATGAACTGTAAGAAATCGGTTGATAGTGTTAAGAAAATCAACACATAAACACCATATACACTGTTCGAGCGACTGTGTTTTGTTGTTATTTATTGTGTAGAAAGAAGTTGGTGTCACAGGGGCTATTATAATTAATGTCTACGGTACAGTGAAAATCTTGAAAAATAGCCCTAGCTCGTACCGCTGGCGAGCATCTCAGTCCGATGGAAAAACTTGCTTACCCGGAACAAGTCCATGGAGCAACAATACCTCGCTACCCTTGCACTTCTACAGTTATTTTGCTGTATTTCGTGCTAAAGCAAAGTATTTGTCGTTCCACGGTCAGAGGTTTCCTCAACCATAAAGACAGTCTTCGTTGTACAAGTTGGAAGAAACAGAGCAAACAAGGTACCATGCACACTTTTTTGTATTCGAGTATACTGTAAAAAATATTTTTATTTTTTACATTGATAAAATCATTTATCTTGCCTTTTTTTGTAGTTGTAAAATATGTAAGTTCAATATTTACTAGTGGTTCAATATTTAATAGTGGAGATGTGGTTGATACACGAATTATGTAGCAACGTATATTCTTCGAAACTACACTGGAAATCTCACGACTCGAATTTAAAGATTTAAAGTGTGTGTGTGTGTGTGTGTGTGTGTGTGTGCGCGCACTAGTATTAAAAAATTTCCACACTTTTTTTGTTTGCGTAAATGCCACATTCTTCCCCCACCTTTCTTGTTGGTGAAGATCATCCACTTCAAGTTTCACTTCAAATCGAATTTGTGTTTTTTTCTGGAGTCAAACACGCTCAAACGCGAAATATTGAAATACAACACAATAACCTAATTATCGAGTAATTGACAATCACTTAAGTTAGCCAAAATGTCAGACTGGCTAACGTCTGTCATTTTGGTTTTTTAAAATTATATACACAAGATCCACTCTCATCTTTTCCGGAAAATGATAACCTTTACAATACCATGAAGGAAACCAAGTCTACATTAACTTTTTGTGAACTCCACCTTATCGTGTTTCTGAATGATGTCAATCCTTAAATGTACAGGACAGAATATGTCCTCATACAACACACATTAGATTTAGTATAAATGTTGGTATACGCGTTCCGGCATTTTTTTCCTTCAAATTTAAATAAGAAATATGTAATAAACCTCTTGTTTTCTTTAGTGGTGGTAAAAGCGGTTTGAAATCTTTGCTACCGATCAGGGTTAACTTCTTCAATAACCCACTCGCTTTACCCCCGGCAAAGCATATGTGCCACGATAAATACCTGTGAGTGACAAATATATGAGGTCCGATGTGAAGTAATGCGGTGATCCTCGCGCTTGAAATCCCCAATTCACCCTACTCAATGAGAACGTTTGGAAACATGCATGCGCGATTGGGAGCCGTGTGGGACCACGTGGAAGCTTAGCTTATCATGGGTTGGAGGCTGCAGTGCTGTGAGCTTTGTTGTTGTTGTAGGTTTTAACGCCATTTTTCAGCACACGATAGCTATACATGGCGGCCAGTATTAATGGTGGAGGAAGATCGCGGGAAAACCACGGAAAGAACCACCGACCCTCGAGAAGCTACTGGCAAGCTTTCTCACATACTGCTGTGAGCTCGCAAGCAGATTAATATATGATGGCAACATATACGTGATTCACTGTTAGAGAATTGCAGTGATCTGTTATATAATGCCATTAAATACCACACATCTTTTAATGTATACAATATTAACAAAGAATGTGTGACTAATGAGGGAATTAAAGTACCAGAACCATGGTGCGTTTGTAACCACACAACAAAAGATTAAATTACTATTTGCAAATAATGTGTCATATAGATTCCTCAAAGAAGCCCAAAAGGTGTCATATAATTTCTAAGACGTATCCGGAACATATTGATAAATTAACCGATTCAGGGATTGACGACAACTTGGTGAAGAATATAATAAACTGCAGAAAAGTTATTGTTTTATATTGCATAAGAAAACTCTAAATCGCTGACCTTGACCGAACCACCCAACGAAGACACTGAAAAGACAGCGACGACATTGAAATGATTAGTGAAGATAGTGACGACAGCGATGATCGTCAAGGATAAAACAATTAGAAAAATGCTTTTAGCATAATAAGTAGAACCTATGGCACTCACAGGTATGTACAACAATGGATTAATTTGCAGTAATGAAGAAGAATATAAGGAAATGATAAGCAGCCCTGGCAAATGGTGACTTTTCTGTTAAAAGTTATTCCAGAACCCAGAACGTCAATACTTGTGGAAGATGCGGTAATCGTATAGAATCTCAGGTTCAAAGAAACGTTCACCAACACGACTTGAAATTCTTTGTTATGAATGAACAATGGATCGTCAGTTTCGAGTTGGTGTAATACACTATCGCAATGGTAAGTGTACACTGATTTCATCAATCACCCGCTTGAAGAAATTTTTAGTTGAACAAGAACTAATTGAAACCAAGGTGCATTGATAGTCACGTGGCAAAAAGCATGCTACTGGGACGCTACCGTCTTTTTTATCATTACCATCATGAACCCATCGTGTCTACGGTTGCATATAGTATCATCAGATACTATCCATTGCAATATAATTTGAGAAAGCACAGGTTTTGGCTACAAATAACATGGATCGAAAGGATAGATAAACATTATTTCAGATTGAAGAATACAATTATGTATATAAAGAAACTTCAATAGCATTAAGATGCAATCGATGAAAGTGCGTATCCCTTGTAAAAAGTGAACTTTGTAATAGAATATGACATTAAGAATATTGTAAATCCCATTGCTCGCGTTCACATGCCTTAAATGCGGTATTGGAGTCAAGTATTGTAATCAGCCTTACCGGTCATGTGAATCTGTTGCCGAATATTATCATGAGCTGAGACGCAGACTCGCCAACAAGTCTATCACGGACAAAAGAAACGCGCTTGTCACGTAAAAAGCCAACGATGGTGTCACGGATGAAAATAAAGTTGTTTATTAAAGAAAAAGTCTATAGGTAAATAAGCAATTAAACAAATGTTTTTTTCCTTTATATACAGACATGTGGATAATGATCCAACTTTAAAGCAGTTCGCGTGAGACCGTGGAAAAAGGATTCCATGATGCATGAGAAAATCGGATATATTTTTATTATTAGGACTTATAGATGAGTCACGACAGATTGTGAGACAAGTACACCCCCCCCCCAAAAAAAAAGATGGCTCGTTGAAACAGCAAATGTTAATAAACTCATATAAGCTGTGCGTAAACGAGGAACGAAAATACAGAGACGCGCAAGAAAAGGCAACACACTTGCGCTGTTAAGACTTGTTTCCAGTGTGTGTGCGATTTGGATTTTTAACATAGCTTTAAAAAAAAATCAGTCATATCGCTACGATGTCTGCAGTGCGGCAGTTTATAGTGATGTCTAGCACTGAGGCATCATGCCGAAGACCTGTGGCATCATGTCACATCCAGTCACATTATCCTGACACCAGGCCAACCAGTCCAAACACTAACCTCTTAATGCTGAGAGCCAAGCCAGACATCTGCTAGTGCCATTTTTTGTCTTTGGTCTGACTCACTTAATCCAGATGAGCTGCGTCCACCATAAGACAGCGTCGTGCAACAGCAGCATAATTTCGTATTAAGAATCCTCAAAGGAGCCAGGCGGGTCAAAATCGCATGTGAGATCGCTAAGGAACAAAATCTTAATCGTATTTCAGCCAATATCTCTGCTAAGGCTGGCGAGTTTGTTCGTCAACGAACTCATGTTCACAAGTTTAAGTTGCGCATGCGTGTTGGTGATTTAGGATATTACCGTGCAATCATCCCACACCCGAATAAACCAGGCAACGACGCTGAGAAGCTTCTCTTGAAGATGCATCTGTTGATCGTGTCAACATTACAGCACACAAACACCTCCTGGGTTAAGGTGAACATTGTTCTAGGTGTGCACTTAATTATGAATCTTAATCCCTTATAAGAACTCAGTTCAACAGACAATGCTGTACTAAAACGTAATGCCTTTAATATCTTGCACCGTGAAGACACCGACATCATCAATGATTGCAAATATTGTTGAGAAGTTGGACAAATACAGGTTCATGAATGATTCCGCCAGATACGTGCAAATTGAACTTCATGTTTTGCGTACAAGGCTTTCCGCAGATTAAGTTAGAATCTTACGACAGCGTGTATCCAACGGCGAACACTTAAAAACGTGGAAAACTACGACAACCTATTTTATAATGGACAGTCTGATCCACGTTTGTATCCCCTAAGTGATCAACCATGAAAATACCGACAGTGCCTGAGTAAACTCAGGTTTGGTAACATTGAATTTCTTTACAGGTTACTGACATCAAAAAGTTTGAACCACTTCACCTTGATATGTTTGTTTAGCAAATAAATTATCTACACATGCACGCAAGCAGACTAAAAGTGTTGATCTACTGTTGTTCAACAACAAGGTAAACGTGGACAGATTTCGTGTTTGATGCGTGCAGTATCATTACGTATGGATTAAAAAGTTTCCCAGAATAGTGTACCGGCACAGCAAGTACGAGAGATGGAAGTTTCAATGCCGACGATGTGTGCATGTATTTATCATCAAACAGCTGATTGGTGGTCATGAAGTTTACTCTGGTGGCGTTACCGAGAATCCACAGCGCACAATCATGCCATAACCTGGCAACAATGTTTGAAATTCACTGCGGTGCAGCAGACATAAAAGTACCATATCCCCGTGGGTTCCATTAGCAAGAAACTTCCGCGATTCAGTTAGGTACAGTGCAAGTGGCTGAGCAGGACCGATACGGAATTGGTTACGTTGTTGTCAGCTGTGATGAAGCAACTGAGTCTCAATCGTTTTACTGTTACAAGGATGCAGTTGTGATGTTTATTACATTGCTCGAGGTTACGACGAAACGGACACGACCACAGCTTTCAGGCCCCACGGACATGGTTATGATCCATGAAAATATTTGTGAGTTTTTCACAGCCACTCGTAGTCGGATTTGTAATGGTAGCTCTGGGACCGACGGTTCTGATACCTCCTGTGGAGTTGGTAAAGCCAAAATGCATTATCACTGCCACATCACTGGCGCGTACAGAGGAGTCGCACGCAATGCATACAACATACAGTTACAAATTTACTGGGGCAAAACAGAAATTTCACCTGTGTTTTATTCCCTGCGCACGTGTGATGTCTCGGTCACCTTTAGTTCATTTCACTCACTGCAGTTTCACAATTCCAGCCTGGACAAAGTCGTGAGCAGCCTTCCAGAGAACGGTAACGACTGGTCGATACTGTGGAGATGACGATAAAACTTTCGGTTGGCTCACTCGCAAAGGAGACTACCCTACGAATACATGAGCGACGTGGAAGTTTGCTGAACTCATCTACCACCGATTTACGTTTTCCATTGGTCGCTGTCTAGCGAGTGTATTTCCTACTACATGCAATGCACAATCTCTAGTCTGCATTCATTTCTCAAAACCTTGTTGACTATTGCGATCTATATCAGCGTATTGATGTGTTACTGCTAGCGGATGTCTTCGAGACATTTCGTGATACAGCTATTCACGTGTACAAGCTTGATCCCATGCAATTTTTCTAAAGTAGAGAAAAGACCAGGGATGCATCGCTGTCAAAAACTAAGATCGATTTTAAACTGTTAACTTATATTGATTAACTTATATTGATGAACATTTGTTTATCGAACATGATATCAGCGGCGGAATATCCATAGCGAGTCACCCTTACACTCGCGCAAATAACCCGAGCGTTGAAGTATACCACCCTTCTTTTACAAACAGCTACATCCGTTATCTTGGCACAGACAACTTGTATGAATGGGCGAAGATACAGCTTATGCCTCTAGATGAGTTCACATAAATGAATCCCGCAGATGTAGAATTAAACCAGCACGTATACGAGTATAACCATAACAGGGACCACGGAAACTTCTTTGAAGCTGACCTAGAGTATCCAGACGAGCTGCGCAACACCGAAAATGATTATCCCCTGGTCCCAGAAGCGCAAGTCCACGGGGTGTTCGATTCAGCACGAATGGATTGCTTTGTATATGCAAATAATACTGATATGCACATGGTCACAAATAACGAGTTTGAGAAAGACTTCTCCAAGCTTATTATATTGCAAAGTTTGGTAAACTGCGGAAGCGAAGCCGCATGTATCTTGACCGGGATAGCAAATAAGACAAACTAATCAGACTCATTGTGTACCTGGAGTTCGAACCCAAAAAAAGACCTTAAATGGTGGACTCATTGTCCGTCAGAGTCAAATGTCTAAACTAAGGTTGACAAAACCAGTCTATGTTGGCGCGTCCATGCTTGACTTATCAAAATTATTAATATACGAGTTCTACTATTATTCAATCATTTGACAATGTCAAGATGCTGTACACTGATAGTGTCTCGTTGCTGATGCACATTACCAGCGATGATGTGTACGCTGAGATGGGTGCAGTAACCGCATTTAAAACAACCAGTACCCGAAAAATAATCCGCTGTGTATCAACGACAACAAAAAAGTCATGGGGAAAAATCAAAGACGAGTGCGTAGACAAGCAAATCTATGAATTCATGAGACTAAATCCAGAAATGAGTATGATTGTGGCTACCTCTTGACACGTATAGTTCCCTCACGTTTTGCCCCAGGCAAAAACGTCAGAAAGAAAAAGGAGTTCCTCGGATTGTTTTGCGAAAGATCTTCAAGCGAGGGGCGCGAATTCGCACATACAGAAAGTCTTATTCGGCTAAAGAAAGATCCCATGGATGTATATCGTTGCGCCAAGGTAAGTTTGTACCACTGAATGCCAAGCGATGTATTCGCGGAACGACTTATAATTCCTCTGGCACAAATGTCATAGTTGGAGGTTACTACTAGTTCTTACCTGCAATTAGTGAAGTTTGTCTGCCTTCGTGTGGCGCGTTGGTAACCACTAAATGCAATCTCAGCCTTCATACCTTCTTTGATGATCCATCTGAAAGTTCTTCCTCTGAGTGTCGGATTGATAGCGTTCAAGTCACAGATGAAATTCATTTCGTCATGTTGACGCGCACATATATCGCTTGATGATTAACCTGGGATTGGTTGTATGTGATTGCCCCATTCACAGACGATCAGCTGTGTTATAATGTACTCAGGGATTTCCAAGAAGCGCTTGCGTCGTTAAAGACGTCTTTGTCGTCCACCTTAAGATGTTTTCCACGATCGATGAAGCCCATGCCGTTGAAGAACTTGACTCAGAAAATAATAATCGTGTAGTGTACGATCATGTGACGTCTGACCAGCAAGATAACCGCGCAAGAATATTTTCCGTCATCGGCACAAAAATACAGACGTTGATAATTGTGACCCAACGATACGCGCACGTGCCTAATATGATCCGATACACCTACGACATGTTGATATTTTGTGACGGTGACGTGCATGCTCTTGCAAATATTCTTTAGACTTGGTAACCCGCAGAAAACTCTTAAGATGAATTTCGGAATGTGTTCGAGGAGGTCACCCTGGACACGAATAGTTACCTCAAGCTTCACCAGAGTGGTTTTGGGAAAATGATTGCACGTTTTGGATGCTAATACCTCGTACACGAAAATATCTCACCTGTGAAGCAACTTAGCATGAATGATAAATGTATTAAATAATGAAAATTCCGCTTTCTGGTACTGATGTCATAACAGAATATTCTGACCGACGCCAACAAAGCCGCCCAGGACTTGCTTAAAACTTAAGCGATTATTAAACAAAAATAAAATGCCCAAGAATACGAGCTCGAGTCGCGTCGAAGTGAATGGCACAGATGGGTATTTTTGGAGTTGACTGGCATTTTTAAGATAAATGATAATTTAAAAAAAAAAACATGTTGAACGATTTTGAAAAGATCATTGAAAAACGTAGAGATGCTTCAGCAAATGCACGTCCAGACTGGGATTATTCTTGCTGTATATAGAAAGAAGTCTTTGAAAAAATCTACCGAGTTTTGTCACTGGAAAAGGCTCCGTCTACCGCGGACAACAATCATTATTACCCCATCGAAGGATACTCTGTCACAGGTACCACTCAACATACACAAGATCTTGGCAAATCCAGTGGTTGGTGAGCGGATTCGAAAAACGGAGATATTACATCAAACCAATAATGTATGAACAATGGCTGAATTCAAGATGTACCTGATCCCGTGTGGAATATAGACACGCCTTTCTTGCAAGATAGAAACACATACGAGGCTGGGGATGAAGACATACAAGGGTCAAAACAATTTCAAGTTCATAATACCTCACGGGCTTGTCTTCGATAAGGGGTAATCTTGGGAGTCCAAGGAAAGCGTTCAAACCATCGATAACGTGCACGGCGCTAACGATAAAATCGGAATTGTCTCATGGTGTTATTCAGCAGCGCACACTATTTCATTGACGGGAAGGAAATTGAAGCAGTCAGATATTTCCTCTGTGTCTTTATGCGAGATGAACCTGCATCGATAATCATCCACATGTGGGAAAACCACATCGTTAACCTAATTTCGACGACAGCACATTGAAAGCATTGAGTCAGATGCGTGGCACCGGCTCCTCATCGTGCTCCGCCATGTGAAGATCTGGACCACAAAATCGTCTACCGCTGTTTTATTCAGCACTACCGTTGCAAACTCGGATGGATGGCCCAATATGTGGACATTTTGTTGTTGAAGCTATGTGTGCACTCGCATTAAGCAAAGCCCATCTCCGAAATCACTTATTGATTTTATATTGTCATTTAGAAGCTACACTTGAAATATATACGAAATCCCTAATGACATTTACGAACCCAAAGCAACCCGATGCGGTGTCCACGATTTAACCAGCCCTTCCACCAAAGCCGATTTGGCTAAGTTTGCAAGTCTGGTTGTTGTTGGCGTTGACTCGGGCGAGATTGTGAGTTTTCAAGATCAAAGTGGAAAACTGCAAACGTCAAATCTGCATGAAATCACTGAGAAACAGAGAATCAGAGACGCTGGTGTGTCGGTCGAATCTTTACAATGAAGATGCTAATATTGTAAAAAAAACAACATGTCATTGTAAAGGTCGCCGAGGTGTTATCGGTTCTATGCTCAACAATAATTCCTAATAACTTTATGAAGCCAAATTTTCAAGGAATACTAAACAAAAACAGAGGAACGACCCACGTCGTAAATTAAGCAAATGGCCTGACTTGTTTTTAATTCTCGTGAAAATGGTTTTGACAGACCAAAAAGTCACATCCTAAAGGTCTGTGAGTCCGAATTATAATTGCTGGATTGGGAAGAATGGTCATGTTGATAAATGATAAGCAGCATCTTGGTTTTCGTCACCAATATCTCGCAATATCTCGCAATGTTGTACAATGTATAAAATATCAATCTTTATTGATTGAATGAGGTGAAATTTAGTTTAAATTATTCAGTATATATCCGGAAGGTTATTTTACCATTTTTGGCGTCTGCCTTTAAAATTTATCATTACACATATGAGATGGGTTCTGAACAGCCACGTAGTGATATATTTGCGGAATTTGCGGGTGAGGTTTAGGATCGGCTGATATGGCATTTAAACATTCATGGTGATTTTGTTCGCTTGTCAGCGGATATATGCTTCAAAAGTATGACATTACCAGACCCTCGTATGCACTGAAATATAATCTCTCTACCGGTCAACTAGAAATTGACTGTTCAGACCACCCTCATTGGTGTGTCAAGTCGAGGACAGCCTCCTTGAATATATGAACTCTGGTAGGTTTGCTAGTTAGCCACCGGATGTATTTTTTTTAAAAAAAGTTAAGCCGAATGTAAATATTGACCTGAGCTTGGTTGCTCTAGGCATAGTCAATAGGAGTTCAAGACTCTACTACGTGTATCTATGAAGACAAACGATATTAAAATTTACCTGCAATCAGTAGCATAAAGAGTTTTTTCTGCCTTGAAGAGACTAATTTCAATAGAGATTTAACTTCAAATATAGAAAGCACAATGATCATGTATATTCTCCTGAATGACAGAAAAATAAAATGCAATTTACGTAAACCATACATGTAAATTCTCAACTAGTTGTTCTCATGGGTGCACATGCTGCACATTGGTCTTGTTCATTTCTTTTCAAGTGCTCCCCTAACAAATACCCATATATCAGCATGTGCATTTGCCGTTAGTAGAAACAAATATAGTTTACCTTTTCCGTTTCGAACAAATAATGCTGCATCTTCTCAACGCCTAGTATTTGCCATGATGCACTTTTCGATTTATAATTAGCGAAAAGTTCACACCATTATCGGACTTATTTTAAAGGAAACATTTTTCATCTGACTTCCCATATAACAGTGTTTTCTTTATATAAAAAATATTTAGAAGCATTCTCTTTAATCAGTTTCTTCTATTTTTGTAACGGCAGTCATATTAGATATAGATTGGTGTTCTCTGTATGTACGGTACATGGAAAGCCTTGACATTTTCAATTAAAGGTTTGCTTAAAATCTATTAAGCAGTTTTTGAGAACAAAATTATTTCAAGTTTTTGTCTATTTTCAGTAAAAGTACTAATATTTAACGGCAGATCGACATGATTTTGAAACTCGATAGGCTTTAAGGACACAACACTTTCCATCCAATTTGATCAAAAAATGTTGAGCGTTTTCTTTAGAAGAAGTTATTTACATGCTTTTCTTTATTTTAGTAACGGTGACTATATTTGATGGTGGCATCATTGATACAAATTTGTTGTTTTGTTTTGTTTTGATTTCTCTTGTGAGATGATGATAGAATTTGTCAACGAACATTGACCATATGTCAGGGGCAACGTTTACAACCAAACCAAAAATCAAATAAACTAGCTACAAGTAAAATAATTATTATTGTTATTATTATTATTATTATTATTATCTTACCGGCTACAGCGTCCAGTGGGTCATCCACACGCAGGCTTCGAACAATGAAGGACCAGAGGTGATAGGAAACTGCTGCACTTATACCAACTACGCATGCACTCCATGGATGATAGGCATTGCAACCGGCGCAAACTGCCACCTGTAGCATATATATATATATATATATATATATATATATATATATATATATATATATATATATATATATATATATATATATATATATATATATATATATATATATATATATATATATATATATTATAAATCACAAAGCAAATTGCTGTCTTTATAAAATGCACTGGATCAAAATAGATAGAAAGATCGTGTTGTTCAGGAAAATGATAGATCTGACCCAAAAATGACAAACAACAGTGTAAAACTGGTGGGAAACCAGCCCAGTCGCTTTCAAAATCTACTGTTTCCATTTTTAAGGGCACAAAGCCACAAAAGATAATTACACAAACGCCACCATAACAAAACACAAAAGCGTGAGTACTATATAAAGTCTGCATTTTTGGGCTGTAGATAAATATAAGTAAATGCAAAATAAAAGTTGAACAATGTGGAGTGTTCCTACTAGCAAGGCAGGAATGTCTATAACAACTAACCCTAATTGTCTGCTTTAGCAGGTCAGCAATTAAATGTTAGTGCCTATGATTTTGAGAAACCAAATAAATGGTTGGAAACGCGTGGTTTTAGCTATCATTTTATGTCAAAATGTCAAAAAACACGCATTTATTTACTTTCTGAAACACATGGTCTCAAATTTATTTTAAAGCTGCGTTTATTAAGCTATTATATACTTCCAACTCAATGAAGCAGAATGTCTTTAGAACATAACTTCATGCAAGTTTTAACAAGCAGCCAGCTCATCAAAATATTGTATCCAGAATGGAAATATTATATCCAGGATGGACACTTTTGTAGACAGCACAATAATATATATTTTGTGACTTCGAAAGAGCTTATTTTGGTAGATTCTGAAAGACCTTGAGCTGGTTTCGCACAAGTTCTCACTGTTGTTTGTCACTTTTTCTGTCACACACACACACACACACACAGAGTAAAATGGAGTTAGACGGACATACAGATAGAATGAGAAAGATAATGGAAGGTGGAAAGAAAGAGAAAAAGAGCGTGCAAGTAAGAACGTGATGAAATATAAAACTGGCCCATTTAGTTGTAGATAATGCGAAAGACCAAAACGGACAGATAAACAAGCAAACTACATTGTTGGTCAAGACCATACCATCCCGGCAAGTGATCCGTTAATAGTGCTAAGCAAACTCCACGAGCTGTTTCCGAATATGTGTATTCGATTGATGAAAAGCGCAGTGAAGGCAGCAAAGGATGCCGAGATGAAAGTGTTGACGACGGAGATGCTGACAGCAGCGCCGTCACCCTCATTATGAATGGTAATCTGGGATCCGCCGTTAAATGCCAGGAATCCGAAAAATAGAATGAAACCACCCAAAGCTGCAATCTGCGAAGTAATCAAATATATTATTTATTTTATCATTTATTTGTGATTTAGACATGTTTGCCTTATTTTGCATTGCTCATACAACTCATTAATCCTTGGAGACTTTTTTCATTTTCGCCTGAAATGGGAGTAGGAAACACATTTTGGGTGTTACTTATGAATACATCCAAATACATCTACTTCCAAGAAATCTAATTTAGCCTGATGCCAAGTTGCGTTAGAAACATCGTTTTTCATGGACTATTTCACTCGCACATGAGCAGAAGTGTAAAGCTTAGAGTTATTATTATTATTTTTTTTGCTTATTGTTCTGGCCACGTTTTAAACCAAATCCCCAACTTATCTTACTTTTTGCAAAGGTTCACCTGTCTGTGTGAAGTTCAGACCGGTCTGCCTTATATCTCAGAACAAAACGTCTAAAATCAAGACACAAAATCCGATTCCGACAACAGACACATTTTTGGTATATAAAAAATTGGATCTCAAAAAATACGTTTGTTTTCCTGAGTATATTTTAACGCGAGTAGGAAGTCCAGCTTATTTGGTATCAATGTGGAGCTAGATCTGTCTACTTTTCTGTACTTGAAGATCTGACAGCGACTTCTTAGAGGTCATGTTCTGGTGACCTTTAAGTTAGCCAACGGAAATGCAGCTTTCAAAAATCGGAAAGTGATTCACATCGTTCGGCACATATTAATGCTCTTCAGCCACATTACTCACTCTCCAAGCAGGAAGATATAAGACTTAATCTGACTGGCTGATGCAATTAGCAATCATGGTAATAACATAGGTCACCAGAACATGATCGCATAGCTGTCGCTGTAAGATCTTCACATTGGACAGATGAGATTTGATTTTAATCAGATTGGTAATACCACCCACTTTGGTATATCCTAAATGTCACCGGCCATACTCCAACATTTTTCTTTCTTACATCAGATTTGCATTACATGATTAAAAGTACTTA
This sequence comes from Sinohyriopsis cumingii, assembly GCA_028554795.2. Classification (NCBI taxonomy): domain Eukaryota; kingdom Metazoa; phylum Mollusca; class Bivalvia; order Unionida; family Unionidae; genus Sinohyriopsis; species Sinohyriopsis cumingii. The sequence goes on from CM068824.1 coordinate 160,470,075, forward strand.
TACTAGCACAAAAAGAACAAAAAAATTATCAAGTGTAAAGAAGAAATAATAATTTAATTACTCGAAATAGAAGTATACAACGCTTCGATTTCCCACCTATAGAGGACGCCAACCGGAAATGACGTACATTTATCCCCATGAGACGAAGTACATGCTTCTTCTTGTCGGAAAATAAAACACTATAAACTATGGATAGGGAACATTTAGATGAAACTACTGAAAACTAATTTACTGTTTAGCCTTATATCGATATGCGTGTACAACGCACTTGATTGTGTCGCTTTCAAAACTGTTCCATTGTTACAATTTATTTTGAAAATTCCGGTCATTACATGTACAAATGAATCAATGATGGCTTCCCTATGTCGGCTGAGTTTATATAGAAACAATCAGCACACTTAAAAGAATCCAAAGGAACCAAACTTGGATTCGTTATGTCGGTCGACTTCATAAGAAAAAATCGGCACACTCTAAAGATAACAAAGTCAGTTTTCGGGGTTGGTTTGCTTTGTAATAAAATAACCGTTATATTTGATATCTTGTCAGTACATTTAACTAAAGAGTTTATTGCTCGCTGCCAGTTGTGCAGCAAATAAGCACTGACAAAATTCTCAACATTATTCTCTCTCTCTCTCTCTCTCATGTGTAATTGAGTTTGTATTATATGCAGCAGTGTTACAACCTGAAGCCTAAAATTAAATATATATTATAGGCTACTGCATTTGTATGGGAGAATATGAACGAGTTTTTTTTTGATGGAATACTGCACGAACTTGTGAGTGCAGCATATCCTTCCGAAAAAACGAGTTCATATTTTCCCATACAAATACAGTAACCTTTTTATTATATGCTCATTTTTTTATTCTACCTAAGGTTTAATTATATAAACAAAATACACCACAAGAAACAACGTAAATGAATGAATGCCGTATTCCAAACTAAATACACAAGCGCAGATCTGGCATTACACATTGACATCATTATTAATGCGCACATTACTCCGCCCAGATAAATTTGAACTTATTCGCGCGCTCGACATAACTTTCGAAAGAAAATGGCGTGTCTAGTTAAAATTGAAATTTGCAGTTATATTGTGAATGAATGCGCATTGCAACAACTGTTCCATTTGATCTGGAATGAATATATTTCGGTATTTGGTTTCGATTCGACGAAAGTTTGTGATTTTGGACTGGATTCATCTGTGCAAATTATACATGACATACATCGGATTGAAGTGTCGCGGGAGAAGCGTGTTTACGTCTGCAAATGTGTCTGTTTCTGGCATTGAATATTTGAAATCATAATGTGGGAAAATATGAAGTCTTTCAATTGCAATTATCAAAAAGACGCTATGGAATTTAATGCTTATTTCATTTTGAGTGCAATAAGGAGGATGCAATTGCACTTATCATCGAAATTACAGCACAATTTCGAAATGTGTAATCCAGATTGAAAACCGATGACATGGCTCATGTAATTCGGATTTGCAGAATTAAGAAAATACATTTTGAGGAAATTCAGGATATAAAACTGTAAGTATATTTTATTTTGCCATTCTTATCACCAGCTAAAGAAAACAGTATATGCCTTGTCATTTGTATGTTATTTGTAAGGACCTAATCTTCTGTGATTTATATAATGTAGCTAGCCTAAATCCGAAACATTGTATCAACGCGGAATGTGCCAAAACAGCTGGGGTTTTTTGCAGTCCAGGAAACATGTTTTAGTTCATTCAGAAACAAATTTAAACAACCACAACGTAAAGAGCCTCTTCCGCGAATGTACATGATTTGTTTACAGATCAAAAATGCTGGCGTCTGAGTCCATTGTTTGTTTACAAAAGAAAGTAGTTCCTTTATTCACGTGAATGCTATATGCGTATTGTCGCGCGCGTTCAGTATCGGGGAATATTGAACGATTCTGACAATGTAAAGTTAACGGGGAAAAAAATGAGCATATAATAAGTTATAATATTTCATGTACGCTACCCTTAGAAAAATGTATACGTCTTCTGTAGAATATTATCTGTTAAGTAATATTTTTTATAAATCAATATTGATAATTTGACCGGAAGACTTATATTGAGAATGTCGTCGTGCAGATGTATATGTGTTTCTAGCATAAAAATAAATGCATATAAATATTTTAATTAGAAAGAGCAAGATATGTCAGTTTGTGTTTTCTCTCATATATGTACGTTACGAAGTATGATCAATTATTTTCTTTTAAAGAATATCAAGATAGTTTAGTTTTTTAAATTTTTTTTCGTAAGACCTATTCCTAAAACCTATCTTACATAGTATCTACTTGTTGTTTGAAGAAAAAGAACTTGCTCCAACTATTGTTAAGTTAAGTGGGGCCGAATTGTCTTAATTTCGGCCCAATTTGAGCCGAATTGTCTTGGGCCGAATTGTCTTTGGGCGAAATTGACAATAATTCGGCATAAATGATACGACTTTTCCATCCCTCACCCTATTCCATCCCACAGCTTCAATCCATTTTTTCCCTCTGGTAAACAGGGTCTTTCGGAAAAAGAAAGAATTCTTTTGTCCCATCATCACTCTGATGGTTACATCCATATGCAACATGGTGCACCATATTTCCTGTACAAAAGCACGATTGCAAGATATATCAAATAGACATTTATGTGGGGAAATTAAACATTTGAATGGCTAGGTTGAATAGAAGGGACAAATGTACGTCATATCCGTTGTTGGCACGCGGAAACTACCGATTGTTTATGGAGATTGACGAATAATTTTTTCATTTTAAAAAGCGGATTTTTAAGTCAAATTAAACATTTTTATGGTATTCATACATAACAAATGCGCTTTGTTTCTGACTATAATAATATCAAACGTTTGTACAATATAGGTGGCCAGTGACCTTTAAATGACCTTGACATTACAGGGCATGGAAGTAGAGTACAACTTCGTGACACATAAACGTTCCGCCAGGGGTTAATGAGTTAAATCGATCGATACATATTACGGAAAGTAGGGAGGCAGCATGAAATGCTGATCTGAGTGATATAAAATTGACATACGGAAATTCAGGGGAAGTCATTCTAAGTTGATTCACGCATCGCGAAAAGCAGAATGAGCTGACCTTCTGAGCGTCCAGTAAGTTACAATATTGTTTATTCATCAATGCTGATTGTCATTGCCTAAGCAAATTAAACTCATATTTGTAATATAGGAATAGCAGTTCAAATGTTTCGTATAAGAAATTTAATAATTTTATACCACTACTGCTACTACTACTACTACTACTACTACTAAAAACTGCAACTACTACTACGACTACTACTACTAATACTGCCAATAATAATAATAATAATAATAATAATAAATAAATAAATAAATAAATAAATAAATATCAATTATTACAGGATAACATAGTATGCATCAAAGCTAATCAATTTCTGTCTAAAGGTAGTAATTATACAATGACTTGAATTTACAGTAAGAAGTTGAATGTCTGTCTAAAGGTACTAATTATACAAGGCCTTGAATGTACAGTAAGAAGTTGAATGTCTGTCTAAAGGTAGTAATTATACAAGGCCTTGAATTTACAGTAAGAAGTTGAATTTCTGTGTAAAGGTAGTAATTATACAAGGCCTTGAATGTACAGTAAGAAGTTGAATTTCTGACTAAACGTAGTAATTATACAAGGCCTTGAATTTACAGTAAGAAGTTGAATTTCTGACTAAAGGTAGTAATTATACAAGGACTTGAATTTACAATAAGAAGCTGAATTTCTGTCTAAAGGTAGTAATTATACAAGGACTTGAATTTACAATAAGAAGCTGAATTTCTTTCTAAAGGTAGTAATTATACAAGGACTTGAATTTCAAAAAAGAAGTTGAATTTCTGTCTAAAGGTAGGAATTATACAAGACCTTGAATTTACAGTAAGAAGTTGAATGTCTGTCTAAAGGTAGTAATTATACAAGGACTTGAATTTACAGTAAGAAGTTGAATGTCTGTCTAAAGGTAGTAATTATACAAGACCTTGAATTTACAGTAAGAAGTTGAATGTCTGTCTAAAGGTAGTAATTATACAAGGCCTTGAATTTACAGTAAGAAGTTGAATGTCTGTCTAAAGGTAGTAATTATACAAGGACTTGACTTTACAACAAGAAGTTGAATTTCTGTCTAAAGGTAGTAATTATACAAGGCCTTGAATTTACAGTAAGAAGTTGAATTTCTGTCTAAAGGTAGTAATTATACAAGGCCTTGAATGTACAGTAAGAAGTTGAATTTCTGACTAAACGTAGTAATTATACAAGGCCTTGAATTTACAGTAAGAAGTTGAATTTCTGACTAAAGGTAGTAATTATACAAGGACTTGAATTCACAATAAGAAGTTGAATTTCTGTCTAAAGGTAGTAATTATACAAGGACTTGAATTTACAATAACAAGCTGAATTTCTGTCTAAAGGTAGTAATTATACAAGGACTTGAATTTACAATAAGAAGCTGAATTTCTTTCTAAAGGTAGTAATTATACAAGGACTTGAATTTCAAAAAAGAAGTTGAATTTCTGTCTAAAGGTAGTAATTATACAAGACCTTGAATTTACAGTAAGAAGTTGAATGTCTGTCTAAAGGTAGTAATTATACAAGGACTTGAATTTACAGTAAGAAGTTGAATGTCTGTCTAAAGGTAGTAATTATACAAGGACTTGAATTTACAGTAAGAAGTTGAATGTCTGTCTAAAGGTAGTAATTATACAAGGACTTGACTTTACAACAAGAAGTTGAATTTCTGTCTAAAGGTAGTAATTATACAAGGCCTTGAATTTACAGTAAGAAGTTGAATTTCTGTCTAAAGGTAGTAATTATACAAGGACTTGAATTTACAATAAGAAGTTGAATTTCTGTCTAAAGGTAGTAATTATACAAGGACTTGAATTTACAATAAGAAGCTGAATTTCTTTCTAAAGGTAGTAATTATACAAGGACTTGAATTTCAAAAAAGAAGTTGAATTTCTGTCTAAAGGTAGTAATTATACAATGACTTGAATTTACAGTAAGAAGTTGAATGTCTGTCTAAAGGTACTAATTATACAAGACCTTGAATTTACAGTAAGAAGTTGAATGTCTGTCTAAAGGTAGTAATTATACAAGGCCTTGAATTTACAGTAAGAAGTTGAATTTCTGTGTAAAGGTAGTAATTATACAAGGCCTTGAATGTACAGTAAGAAGTTGAATTTCTGATTAAACGTAGTAATTATACAAGGCCTTGAATTTACAGTAAGAAGTTGAATTTCTGTCTAAAGGTAGTAATTATACAAGGCCTTGAATGTACAGTAAGAAGTTGAATTTCTGACTAAACGTAGTAATTATACAAGGCCTTGAATTTACAGTAAGAAGTTGAATTTCTGACTAAAGGTAGTAATTATACAAGGACTTGAATTCACAATAAGAAGTTGAATTTCTGTCTAAAGGTAGTAATTATACAAGGACTTGAATTTACAATAAGAAGCTGAATTTCTGTCTAAAGGTAGTAATTATACAAGGACTTGAATTTACAATAAGAAGCTGAATTTCTTTCTAAAGGTAGTAATTATACAAGGACTTGAATTTCAAAAAAGAAGTTGAATTTCTGTGTAAAGGTAGTAATTATACAAGACCTTGAATTTACAGTAAGAAGTTGAATGTCTGTCTAAAGGTAGTAATTATACAAGGACTTGACTTTACAACAAGAAGTTGAATTTCTGATTAAACGTAGTAATTATACAAGGCCTTGAATTTACAGTAAGAAGTTGAATTTCTGTCTAAAGGTAGTAATTATACAAGGCCTTGAATGTACAGTAAGAAGTTGAATTTCTGACTAAACGTAGTAATTATACAAGGCCTTGAATTTACAGTAAGAAGTTGAATTTCTGACTAAAGGTAGTAATTATACAAGGACTTGAATTCACAATAAGAAGTTGAATTTCTGTCTAAAGGTAGTAATTATACAAGGACTTGAATTTACAATAAGAAGCTGAATTTCTGTCTAAAGGTAGTAATTATACAAGGACTTGAATTTACAATAAGAAGCTGAATTTCTTTCTAAAGGTAGTAATTATACAAGGACTTGAATTTCAAAAAAGAAGTTGAATTTCTGTCTAAAGGTAGTAATTATACAAGACCTTGAATTTACAGTAAGAAGTTGAATGTCTGTCTAAAGGTAGTAATTATACAAGGACTTGACTTTACAACAAGAAGTTGAATTTCTGATTAAACGTAGTAATTATACAAGGCCTTGAATTTACAGTAAGAAGTTGAATTTCTGTCTAAAGGTAGTAATTATACAAGGCCTTGAATGTACAGTAAGAAGTTGAATTTCTGACTAAACGTAGTAATTATACAAGGCCTTGAATTTACAGTAAGAAGTTGAATTTCTGACTAAAGGTAGTAATTATACAAGGACTTGAATTCACAATAAGAAGTTGAATTTCTGTCTAAAGGTAGTAATTATACAAGGACTTGAATTTACAATAACAAGCTGAATTTCTGTCTAAAGGTAGTAATTATACAAGGACTTGAATTTACAATAAGAAGCTGAATTTCTTTCTAAAGGTAGTAATTATACAAGGACTTGAATTTCAAAAAAGAAGTTGAATTTCTGTCTAAAGGTAGTAATTATACAAGACCTTGAATTTACAGTAAGAAGTTGAATTTCTGTCTAAAGGTAGTAATTATACAAGGCCTTGAATTTACAGTAAGAAGTTGAATTTCTGTGTAAAGGTAGTAATTATACAAGGCCTTGAATGTACAGTAAGAAGTTGAATTTCTGATTAAACGTAGTAATTATACAAGGCCTTGAATTTACAGTAAGAAGTTGAATTTCTGTCTAAAGGTAGTAATTATACAAGGCCTTGAATGTACAGTAAGAAGTTGAATTTCTGACTAAACGTAGTAATTATACAAGGCCTTGAATTTACAGTAAGAAGTTGAATTTCTGACTAAAGGTAGTAATTATACAAGGACTTGAATTCACAATAAGAAGTTGAATTTCTGTCTAAAGGTAGTAATTATACAAGGACTTGAATTTACAATAACAAGCTGAATTTCTGTCTAAAGGTAGTAATTATACAAGGACTTGAATTTACAATAAGAAGCTGAATTTCTTTCTAAAGGTAGTAATTATACAAGGACTTGAATTTCAAAAAAGAAGTTGAATTTCTGTCTAAAGGTAGTAATTATACAAGACCTTGAATTTACAGTAAGAAGTTGAATGTCTGTCTAAAGGTAGTAATTATACAAGGACTTGAATTTACAGTAAGAAGTTGAATGTCTGTCTAAAGGTAGTAATTATACAATGACTTGAATTTACAGTAAGAAGTTGAATGTCTGTCTAAAAGTAGTAATTATACAAGGACTTGACTTTACAACAAGAAGTTGAATTTCTGTCTAAAGGTAGTAATTATACAAGGCCTTGAATTTACAGTAAGAAGTTGAATTTCTGTCTAAAGGTAGTAATTATACAAGGACTTGAATTTACAATAAGAAGTTGAATTTCTGTCTAAAGGTAGTAATTATACAAGGACTTGAATTTACAATAAGAAGCTGAATTTCTTTCTAAAGGTAGTAATTATACAAGGACTTGAATTTCAAAAAAGAAGTTGAATTTCTGTCTAAAGGTAGTAATTATACAATGACTTGAATTTACAGTAAGAAGTTGAATGTCTGTCTAAAGGTACTAATTATACAAGACCTTGAATTTACAGTAAGAAGTTGAATGTCTGTCTAAAGGTAGTAATTATACAAGGCCTTGAATTTACAGTAAGAAGTTGAATTTCTGTGTAAAGGTAGTAATTATACAAGGCCTTGAATGTACAGTAAGAAGTTGAATTTCTGATTAAACGTAGTAATTATACAAGGCCTTGAATTTACAGTAAGAAGTTGAATTTCTGACGAAAGGTAGTAATTATACAAGGCCTTGAATTTACAGTAAGAAGTTGAATTTCTGACTAAAGGTAGTAATTATACAAGGACTTGAATGTACAGTAAGAAGTTGAATTTCTGATTAAACGTAGTAATTATACAAGGCCTTGAATTTACAGTAAGAAGTTGAATTTCTGACGAAAGGTAGTAATTATACAAGGGCTTGAATTTACAGTAAGAAGCTGAATTTCTTTTTAAAGGTAGTAATTATGCAAGACCTTGAAGTTACAGTAAGAAGTTGAATTTCTGACTAAAGGTAGTAATTATACAAGGACTTGAATTCACAGTAAGAAGTTGAATTTCTGTGTAAAGGTAGTAATTATACAAGGCCTTGAATGTACAGTAAGAAGTTGAATTTCTGACTAAACGTAGTAATTATACAAGGCCTTGAATTTACAGTAAGAAGTTGAATGTCTGTCTAAAGGTAGTAATTATACAAGGCCTTGAATTTACAGTAAGAAGTTGAATTTCTGACTAAAGGTAGTAATTATACAAGGACTTGAATTCACAATAAGAAGTTGAATTTCTGTCTAAAGGTAGTAATTATACAAGGACTTGAATTTACAATAACAAGCTGAATTTCTTTCTAAAGGTAGTAATTATACAAGGACTTGAATTTACAATAAGAAGCTGAATTTCTTTCTAAAGGTAGTAATTATACAAGGACTTGAATTTCAAAAAAGAAGTTGAATTTCTGTCTAAAGGTAGTAATTATACAAGACCTTGAATTTACAGTAAGAAGTTGAATTTCTGTCTAAAGGTAGTAATTATACAAGGCCTTGAATTTACAGTAAGAAGTTGAATTTCTGTGTAAAGGTAGTAATTATACAAGGCCTTGAATGTACAGTAAGAAGTTGAATTTCTGATTAAACGTAGTAATTATACAAGGCCTTGAATTTACAGTAAGAAGTTGAATTTCTGTCTAAAGGTAGTAATTATACAAGGCCTTGAATGTACAGTAAGAAGTTGAATTTCTGACTAAACGTAGTAATTATACAAGGCCTTGAATTTACAGTAAGAAGTTGAATTTCTGACTAAAGGTAGTAATTATACAAGGACTTGAATTCACAATAAGAAGTTGAATTTCTGTCTAAAGGTAGTAATTATACAAGGACTTGAATTTACAATAAGAAGCTGAATTTCTGTCTAAAGGTAGTAATTATACAAGGACTTGAATTTACAATAAGAAGCTGAATTTCTTTCTAAAGGTAGTAATTATACAAGGACTTGAATTTCAAAAAAGAAGTTGAATTTCTGTCTAAAGGTAGTAATTATACAAGACCTTGAATTTACAGTAAGAAGTTGAATGTCTGTCTAAAGGTAGTAATTATACAAGGACTTGAATTTACAGTAAGAAGTTGAATGTCTGTCTAAAGGTAGTAATTATACAATGACTTGAATTTACAGTAAGAAGTTGAATGTCTGTCTAAAAGTAGTAATTATACAAGGACTTGACTTTACAACAAGAAGTTGAATTTCTGTCTAAAGGTAGTAATTATACAAGGCCTTGAATTTACAGTAAGAAGTTGAATTTCTGTCTAAAGGTAGTAATTATACAAGGACTTGAATTTACAATAAGAAGCTGAATTTCTTTCTAAAGGTAGTAATTATACAAGGACTTGAATTTCAAAAAAGAAGTTGAATTTCTGTCTAAAGGTAGTAATTATACAATGACTTGAATTTACAGTAAGAAGTTGAATGTCTGTCTAAAGGTACTAATTATACAAGACCTTGAATTTACAGTAAGAAGTTGAATGTCTGTCTAAAGGTAGTAATTATACAAGGCCTTGAATTTACAGTAAGAAGTTGAATTTCTGTGTAAAGGTAGTAATTATACAAGGCCTTGAATGTACAGTAAGAAGTTGAATTTCTGATTAAACGTAGTAATTATACAAGGCCTTGAATTTACAGTAAGAAGTTGAATTTCTGACGAAAGGTAGTAATTATACAAGGCCTTGAATTTACAGTAAGAAGTTGAATTTCTGACTAAAGGTAGTAATTATACAAGGACTTGAATGTACAGTAAGAAGTTGAATTTCTGATTAAACGTAGTAATTATACAAGGCCTTGAATTTACAGTAAGAAGTTGAATTTCTGACGAAAGGTAGTAATTATACAAGGGCTTGAATTTACAGTAAGAAGCTGAATTTCTTTTTAAAGGTAGTAATTATGCAAGACCTTGAAGTTACAGTAAGAAGTTGAATTTCTGACTAAAGGTAGTAATTATACAAGGACTTGAATTCACAGTAAGAAGTTGAATTTCTGTGTAAAGGTAGTAATTATACAAGGCCTTGAATGTACAGTAAGAAGTTGAATTTCTGACTAAACGTAGTAATTATACAAGGCCTTGAATTTACAGTAAGAAGTTGAATGTCTGTCTAAAGGTAGTAATTATACAAGGCCTTGAATTTACAGTAAGAAGTTGAATTTCTGACGAAAGGTAGTAATTATACAAGGCCTTGAATTTACAGTAAGAAGTTGAATTTCTGTGTAAAGGTAGTAATTATACAAGGCCTTGAATGTACAGTAAGAAGTTGAATTTCTGACTAAACGTAGTAATTATACAAGGCCTTGAATGTACAGTAAGAAGTTGAATGTCTGTCTAAAGGTAGTAATTATACAAGGCCTTGAATTTACAGTAAGAAGTTGAATGTCTGTCTAAAGGTAGTAATTATACAAGGACTTGAATTTACAGTAAGAAGTTGAATGTCTGTCTAAAGGTAGTAATTATACAAGGACTTGACTTTACAACAAGAAGTTGAATTTCTGTCTAAAGGTAGTAATTATACAAGGCCTTGAATTTACAGTAAGAAGTTGAATTTCTGTCTAAAGGTAGTAATTATACAAGGCCTTGAATGTACAGTAAGAAGTTGAATTTCTGACTAAACGTAGTAATTATACAAGGCCTTGAATTTACAGTAAGAAGTTGAATTTCTGACTAAAGGTAGTAATTATACAAGGACTTGAATTCACAATAAGAAGTTGAATTTCTGTCTAAAGGTAGTAATTATACAAGGACTTGAATTTACAATAAGAAGCTGAATTTCTGTCTAAAGGTAGTAATTATACAAGGACTTGAATTTACAATAAGAAGCTGAATTTCTTTCTAAAGGTAGTAATTATACAAGGACTTGAATTTCAAAAAAGAAGTTGAATTTCTGTCTAAAGGTAGTAATTATACAAGACCTTGAATTTACAGTAAGAAGTTGAATGTCTGTCTAAAGGTAGTAATTATACAAGGACTTGAATTTACAGTAAGAAGTTGAATGTCTGTCTAAAGGTAGTAATTATACAAGGACTTGAATTTACAGTAAGAAGTTGAATGTCTGTCTAAAGGTAGTAATTATACAAGGACTTGACTTTACAACAAGAAGTTGAATTTCTGTCTAAAGGTAGTAATTATACAACTTTAGAGAGAAGAAAAGCAGAATTAGAGGAATCTAGGAAAAAATACATAGAAGGTGTTATATTAAGATCTAAAGCTAGATGGTATGAATTTGGGGAAAAAAGCACAAAGTACTTTTTAAATCTTGAAAAAAGAAACTATGTTAATAAGACAATAAAGGAAATTATTTTAGATGATGGGACAAATATATCTGACCAAATAGATATTTTAGAAGCACAAAAACAGTTTTATATGGAATTGTTCAAAAGTAGAACTGCTCAGCTTGATGATGAGGCTATTCATGAAACTCGAAATAGATTTTTTAATCACAATATTAAACTTAGTCGAGAGGAAAGAGAATCATGCGAGGGTCTGCTTACAATTAATGAATTTGGTATGTCTCTAAAACGGATGGAAAATGGAAAAAGTCCTGGCTCGGATGGATTCACTGTAGAGTTCTATAAATTCTTTTGGAAGTCTCTGGGGGGATTTATATGTAGATCAATAAATTACGGATATACTGTAGGAAAACTTTCAGATTTTCAGACTCAAGGAGTCATCACCTGTCTACCAAAGGAGGAAAAAGACAGAAGATATTTTAAAAACTGGAGACCTATATATCACTTTTAAATACTGATTATAAGATTGCTTCGGGAGCAATTGCAGCTAGGATTAAAAAGGTTCTTCCATCAATAATCAGCGATACTCAGAAAGGATATATGAAGGGTAGATTCATTGGAGAAAACACCAGACTATTATATGATATCATGGACCAACTTGAGAATGAAAACAGATATGGTTTATTATTGTTAATAGATTTCGAAAAAGCCTTTGACTCAGTTAACTGGATCTTTGTAGAAGAAGCTCTACAATCTTTTAATTTTGGTGATTCCGTTTGTAAGTGGTTTAAACTGTTTTGTAATGACTCTAATAGTTGTGTTATAAATAATGGACATATGTCATCTTTTTTCAGACTTGAAAGAGGATGTCGTCAAGGAGATCCCCTTGCACCTTATTTGTTTATCATTGGAGTTGAGATTTTAGCTATAACTTTAAAGCAAAACGTGGATGTACGGGGAGTAATCTTTGACGCCAGTGAATATAAATTGGGTCAGTATGCCGATGACGCTTTTATTCTTCTTGATGGATCTAGTTTTTCTCTTGAAGCAACTATGAATATCTTGCAAGGTTTTTCTCTATTATCGGGACTTAAATGTAACATAACAAAAACAAAAGCTATTTGGATTGGAAACAGAAAATTTTCTAATGAAAGAATATGTCCCGAAATGGGCCTAATTTGGTCCTCTTCTAACTTTACACTCCTTGGCATAGAATTTTCTCCAGATTTACAACAGATGGTGGAAATCAATTATATGAAGAAACTAACAAAGGCAAAACGAATACTGGCAAGCTGGAGTCAAAGACATCTATCAATAGTTGGTAAAGTAATTGTTGTAAAGACTCTTGTTCTGCCCATATTCATACATCTTTTTTCAGCACTTCCTAACCCATCAGCAAAAGTTGAAGCAGAACTAAATCGCATGTTATTTAAATTTGTATGGGGCGGAAAAGTAGAGAGAATAAAACGTGATATACTAGTTTCCCCAGAAAACGAGGGAGGACTAAATATGATACACATATTTTCATTCATTAGGTATATTAAGATAAGATGGGTTAAAAGATTGCTGGAAAAGGAAAATGGAACGTGGCAGAACTTAGTCAATACAACTATACTCAGAAATAAAAAGGATATTTGGAATTTAGGGAGAAGGAAATTAGAAGAATTTTGTAAGTTCATTAAAAACAGTTTTTGGAGAGATGTAATTTTGGCAGTATCTAAATGGAAAGAAGAACCGCAAAATCCTAACGAGTATCTATCCATGAGTATTTTAAATTTTGTCCCCCCTAAAATGATCTATCAATACAAATCCTGGACAGAAGCTGGTTTTGAAATTCTGAACGATCTAGTAGATGTTCACGGTAATTTAATACCTTTTGAGATAATAAAACAAAAAACTGGAAGCGATGATTTCTTGAAATACTTCTCCTTAATATCCAGAATTCCTAAAGCATGGAAAGATGCCATAAAAAACCACCTAGTACATAATAATTTTGATAAGCAGGAGGATAAAATAACGAACTTGCGAAAACAAGATTCACTCAAGTTTATTTACAAAGATCTTTTACAGGAAGCTAAAAGGCAACACACTGCGAAGCAAGAAACTTGGATGCAAGTATTAAATAAAAATATAAGTAGTGAGGAGTGGTCTGATATATATAGCCGGGCAAAATGCTGTACCAAGGATACCAAGTTGATCTCTTTTAACTTTAAATTAATCCATAGAATAATCGCTACTAATGATTTTCTTAAAAGAATTAACATATTTGATGACAACAAATGTACTTTCTGTAAGAGTGAAACTGAAAGTATTGAGCATCTCTTTTATGACTGCAGTATTACTTCACAGTTTTGGTACCGTTTTAATGAAGTTTTTGCACCTTTTTGCCCAAATATTGTACATCTGTCCAAAAAAGAAACATTTTTAGGAAGTGAACAACTGGACAGTTTGGGTAATTTTCTGCTTATTTTGGCAAAATATTATATTTATACTTGCAGATTCAATATGAAAAATCCTTCTATTTTTGCTTTTAAGCAAATAGTTGCAATGCATAAGAACATTGAAAATTACACTGCCAAGGTAAATAAAAAAGAGGACCAATTTCTTCAAAAATGGACCTCAACAATGAACATTTAACTTGTCTCTGACTTGAGGGTAAACAGGAACAAAATACTGTAATATCACAAAAGCCATGTCACCTAGATTTTGGCCATATGCATGTGTATATGCGAGTGTGTGTGTGTGTGGTTTTCTTTTTTACTTTCTCTGTAGATTATATTTATTATCCCTAGATTATCTGATAACCAGAAATGTTTGATTGTAAGGTGATCCTGGGATGGTTCCCCGACCCAGTGGTCAACCTATTACGGGGTTAATAAAAAAAAACAAAAAAAAAAAAAAAAAAAAAAAAAAAAAAAAAAGGAATTACTGAACAAACTAAAAAAAAAAAAAAAAAAAAAAAAAAAAAAAAAAAAAAAAAAAAAAAAAGTTGAATTTCTGACGAAAGGTAGTAATTATACAAGGCCTTGAATTTACAGTAAGAAGTTGAATTTCTGTGTAAAGGTAGTAATTATACAAGGACTTGAATTTACGATAAGAAGTTGAATTTCTGACTAAAGGTAGTAATTATACAAGGACTTGAATTTACAATAAGAAGTTGAATTTCCGTCTAAAGGTAGTAATTATACAAGGACTTGAATTTACAATAGGATGTTGAATTTCTGTCTAAAGGTAGTAATTATACAAGGACTTGAATTTAAAAAAAGAAGTTGAATTTCTGTGTAAAGGTAGTAATTATACAAGGGCTTGAATTTACAGTAAGAAGTTGAATTTCTGTCTAAAGGTAGTAATTATACAAGGACTTGAATTTACAATAGGATGTTGAATTTCTGTCTAAAGGTAGTAATTATACAAGGACTTGAATTTACAGTAAAAAGTTGAATTTCTGTCCAAAGGTACTAATTATACAAGGACTTGACTTTACAACAAGAAGTTGAATTTCTGTCTAAAGGTAGTAATTATACAAGGACTTGAATTTACAGTAAGAAGTTGAATTTCTGTCCAAAGGTACTAATTATACAAGGACTTGACTTTACAACAAGAAGTTGAATTTCTGTCTAAAGGTAGTAATTATACAAGGACTTGAATTTACGATAAGAAGTTGAATTTCTGTCTAAAGGTAGTAATTATACAAGGACTTGAATTTACAGTAAGAAGTTGAATTTCGGTCTAAAGGTAGTAATTATACAAGGACTTGAATTTACGATAAGAAGTTGAATTTCTGTCTAAAGGTAGTAATTATACAAGGACTTGAATTTACAGTAAGAAGTTGAATTTCGGTCTAAAGGTAGTAATTATACAAGGACTTGAATTTATAATAAGAAGCTGGATTTCTGTCATAAAGTAGTAATTATACAATGACTTAAATTTACGATAAGAAGCTGAATTTCAATTAGAATAGTTTTCCATGATTTTTGACCCCAGACAGTCTGAGATTTATCGAAATTGGAAGAGTGAGCTCTTAGAATAAAAAGATATTGTTTTGACAAAAACCGAAGGTCACGGTCAACTATTGTCTGCATAAATTAGCATAAATTAGCAGTTTGGTGAGAAACGATATATAATCATTAATAAATTCATAGTCCTTTATGTACCCCATTTCTCTAATGCAACATTTTCACGAAATGTTAACCAGTTTAATATCAACAGCACTGAAGACGACGATGAAAAAATGTTATTCCATTAACTCATTTATAAAATTGACTAATCCAGTAATCTTAACAGTTGGAGCCCTACCGCAGTTGTACCAAATGGTGCACCAGTAACCTAAGATTTGTAAAATAAGCTATTGTTATCTACTTTAAGAATATTTTTCAGGAACATAATTTGAAAATAAAACTTATAAGTACAATCCGTTTATTCAGTAAAAGACAAATATGATTAATTTAGATGTGCCAATAACTTAGACGGTTTTCAATCAAGCCTGTTATCAATGAAGACTATTATCAATGAAGATTGTTATCAGTGAAGATTGTTATCAATGATGATTGCTATTGATGTAGACTGCTATCAGGGAAGATTGTTAGCAACGAAGACTGTTACCGATGAAGATTGTTATTAATGAAGATACCAACAGCAATTTTTGAGATTATCCAGAGACAAGTTCAAGGCCATTGAGCTTCAGTTTGAGTGCAGTGTTACTAAAGACCTGTATGAAATTATCCAGTTGTTGTCGGAGCGTTATCTTCCTATATTTTACTACGAACACTTTCCAAAGCATTTATATGTGTTAATTATATATGTGGTATATATAATTATATATGTTGTATACATCTCACTTTATGGCCAGGAATATCGTTGGCAAGAAAAAATGGCACACATTACATGCTATTAAAACATAATATTTATCTGGTATTTCGAATCGAAAGAAAGACTTACCGGTACGGAATGTCCCCTGATAAGGGCTGTAGTTTTAGTGATCTTATGAAATCTACCAATCCTCGGTCCCACCAGCGCGGCCCCCACAAACGAAGCCACGCCCCCTACCACGTGCACCACTCCACTTCCGGAAAAATCCTTTAAAATTCCAAGATAACATGCAAACAATTATTAAAACTGAGTAAAGGCTTTAATTGTTTCGGACAGAGGGAGTCAATATACAATGGCTTCTATGAATCTAAGGCTACTTTAGTGTAGTTGTACAGCACGCAGACGATATTATCGCACGCTAGTATTATGCAATGAGGGTTGGGGAGTTGGATACGCTCATTTCAGCTTGATCTGTTTCATAATTCATTTGGTTTACCATCTTTTTACCATCTAAACCTCGCCTCTTAGTACAGTAAAGTTTTGTAGATCATTTATTTTGTTCTTTCAATTTAGCGTTTTTCAAACCCGCAAGGTTCAAATTAATGTTTAACAATAACACATATTTATATTACTGAAAGATTTTTCGTTATTTTAAAAATTAATTTATTTCAATCTTCGTTAATCCAGAAAGGAATGTGAGCAATATTTTCCTGTCGTTCAAATAAATGCATATTTCTTTTTGAAAATGATGTCAGATAGAGGAAAATGGAGAAACTGGTACACGTAAACAAGAAACCCATCATATTGTCGTTTACGTGTAAGCGGTCCACTTAAACAAGAAACCCGTCAGATTGTCGTTTATGTTTAAGCGGTCCACGTAAACAAGAAACCCGTCATATTGTCGTTTACGTGTAAGCGGTCCAAATAAACAAGAAACCCGTTATAATGTCGTTTACATGTAATCGGTCCACTTAAACAAGAAACCCGTCATATTGTTGTTTACGTATAATAGGTCCACTTACACAAGGAACCCGTGACGTTGTCGTTTACGTGCAAGCGGTCCGCTTAAACAAGGAACCCGTCACATTGTCGTTTACGTGTAATCGGTGCGCTTAAACAAGGAACCCGTCACATTGTCGTTATAAGAGCAGCCTGTTTTTCATTCAGTGTTGCTTTACATATCTACGTAATTTTTCTCATACCTCCATGACGAAAAATCCAATAAACACGATTTCTCATCCAAGCAAACCCTGCATGAACTATATGTAGTGTCCCAGTTACAAGGTGCTATTGGGGTACTTAGGACACTTAAAATTTACATAAAGGGCGCACTGAGCTGCATCCTATATCTTTTTCTAAAATTTCAAGTGTAGCCGGCAGCAGACAAAATAGAATTTATAAAAAGTGGTAAAAATACCGATGGGACTCAACAGTGACGAAAAAAGAAAGGTTATACAGACAACACCTAGAGTTGTTTACAACCTTAAGATAGCTATTCGAGATTTTCATTCTGGCGTAACCCTGCAATAAATATAAGACCTTTGAATTCCCTAGCAAAATAAGAATAAAGAAAGTGCAAAGTGAAAGTATGGATGACTGTAATAATATGTTGACTCCATAAATTATCCAAGTGTGTTCCCATGATAAATACTATAACCACGTTTTGACATTAGCAATAGTATGATACTATATCCATCCATAAACATTCTCCTTCAAAACCGCTGGATCGAAATTCACAAACCATGTTGCCTATCCTTGTCCATACGGTAAGAATTTACAAGAGGGGTATCATTTTTGGCTTACTTTCCGGTGATCCCTTAAGATGGGAAAGGGGAAGGGGTCAAAGGTCAAATTATGTCAATGTATATTTACAGGGTATTGTTATGATGTACAGTATTGTTTATCAAAGTTTGTCCATGATGTTGATAGTTGGAACACATACGGATTTCGCAATTATGACTCATAGTCCACAATCGGGTGTGATATGGTGTGCGTTTGTGTGTGTGCTGGCGGGCATGCGTAGGAGGGTAGGAGGAGGTTGTCACTATAATGAATAGTGTGGGTAATTCCATAGATGTAGATGTAGCTCTGGTTCATAATTGTGTGAAAGCAAAATTCTCGGCATCCTATCAAATATAAGCTAATATCTGTTGTTGGATGGAGCTGTTTATGCTTTGTTGCCCATAACAGGTTGATCTTCTTCTTATTATTATTATTATTATTATTATTATTGATGGTGATGGTGATCCTATTGTTGTAGCTATCGTTGTCATCTCAAACTTCGTATATGTAACGTATTAGCTCGCGCTACCAAATTTGCATCTAAGCAGCATATGCACGCTTTACATTTCGCTGCTTTAGTCCCCACCCACCCCTTTCATATTCACCATCCCGTGCCCTCTCTAAGAATAATAATCACAATCTTAAGTCCCATCGATAAATATAAGTACTCTGATCTCATTTGAAAGCGTGAATGTAAAATTTTCATTGTAACGGTATATTTTATTTATTAAAGAATGTTATAGGACTGAAAAATACATACTGATTAAACCCGCATTCAATCAACAGACATATCAAAATGGCGGCTTTTGATTGGTTTCATGCCAGTTATGACGTAGAGGTAAATTAATAGTATGTGTGTGTCACTGTAAACAGTGTTTTATGCACGTGCATCTACTTCAGCAATTAGGCGTTCTCAAGGGAAGGTTTTACAAAGTACAGAACATTAAATTAAAATTTAAATTAAATTGAATAAAATTAAAAAAGAAAATTAAACCTCGTTTTCAGAATTGAAAGAGCTATTGTGGTTTGTTCCTATTAATACGTGCCTGTGTTGTTATTTATTTATATTACTTATTTATTTATTTACATATTTTTTTATTTTATTTTATTTTGCTGCGGCTGACAATCCTATTTCAATAAAAATTATTAGACTGGATAAAACCTTATGTATGCAATGTATGGCATTTTTGTTTCTGTGCTTAGTGAAGCGTTTCAAACTGATGGTCTTTTTGATGGATTATTCGGAGCCTTAATGTTTTGTTTATTTTGAAGTCAAACGTCTTATTTGCACCTTATGGGTTACTTTGGGAAAATGTTGTCAATTATCATTAAGGGACAAGAGAAATTAACTGCGTATTTTCTGTGATGAAGGGGAATACGTGTCAATAGTAGGAAACATCAGACAACAGTAGGGGAGATATGTATGATTATTTTTTGTTTGGAAAAAGAGGGAGCACAAGCCTATAATTTCAAGGAACAATAATACATGGCCCCCTCCCCATAGGAGGGCCTCATCAATGTAGAACATAATATTTTAGGTCGTAAAATAGTTAGTCAATCACGATTCTTATAATCTTTTTTGTAATTTGATGCTTTGCATATCTTAAGTTATGTTGTCATTTATGTTTTTACTTTGACGAGTCAGAAGTGTAGTAACAATGAATGATGTTTTAAGCAACATTTGAATCCCATTCCGATTTACTATACAAGAAAACGAATAAACAATTTTAATTTAAAATTTGTGAATTTGTTGTCTCGCCTGCAAATACGATTCAGTGGCTTTGATACACAGCGAAAAGCGATCCCCATAACACTGACCTTTAACCTTTTAAACACACATTTCTTATGGCGCTTTTCTCCTCTTGTAGAAACGGACACGAGATGTATCCAATCGATAAAGACATGAGATGAATCCATTTGACAAAGATATTAGATGTATCCACTTGACGTGGACACGAGATGTGTCTATTTGATGAAGACACGAGAAGATACGAGACGTATCCACCTGATGAATTGTTATGTATAGTTATATCATGTGTATTATTTTCATGAAAATAGTTTGCAAGGGTAATTTATTTAATAACATTTTAAATACTAATTTTCCCCAATGATCAGAAGTTTGTACCTTAAAGAACATGTCACTCTTGTATTAAATGCGTATTTATTCATGAGATTTTAAGGTTGTGTTGTACATCAAGTAAACGTCACGTGATCGGATTTTAGGACATGAGTTCTGAAAGGCCGGGCTGACCTAACTTTTGATTAGTCCGTGTTAAAATAGCTGATCAGTCTAAAGTTGAAATTATATATATTTAAGCTATCTATCGAATTTTAATAGTCTATATATGACAATTATTACGTAGAAGTATACATTCTTTGTAGTAAACACCAGTTTCGAAAGTTATTCAGTTATATTGAGAGGATTCATTTATTTAATGTTATCATTCGTTGAAATCACAGTGCTTAACGTGTTCAGATTAATTGAAATAATAGCCTTCACTGGATTAATGTAAATTCATTTAATGACATTTTGGGATGATATCGTATTGATTCTTCAGTACTGTTAGTACATCAGTACATTACTGACCATCATTCAGAATAACTTTAAGATTCTGAGATCATCCCTAAAGATGATCCATGCACATGGCGAATCTGCCTAAAAGTATTATACATATCCATAAATGTGATTAAAAGCTTTAAAAAAATAAGCGGAAAATATAACTTTAAACAACTAACCACTGTAAACTTCACCTTTCAACTGGTAGCAAAAACTTCCCTAGATATAGTATTTATCCAATTGTAAATTTCTTTGCAATATCACATAATAATGAAGCTCAGCAATATATTTCGTTAGAAAAATTCGACTATTATTCCGAACTTCGACTTAAAAATCGCTCTTTTTCCTCGACCTTTGACCGTGCAGATATGTTTCTTCTCCACGACACAGTTTGTAGACAACGTTTGAATATAATCAACTCATGCTAAAGGGATATTTGGACCTATGCAAAAGAACAATTTGAACCAAAAGATTGGCACAGCATATGCGTCTGACGAACGCTAAATTTTAAAGTATCAGGACGACGGATGGAAAAATATCATAAGTACTATGTCTCGCCTACTGTCACAGGCAAGCAAAATGCATGTAAATTTTCGAATCTGAACTTGTCTTTTGACTTACCCTGTATCCTATTTGACCTATGTCGCCGCCGTAATCTACTCCTTTGTAAAGAAATCCCCCAGCCCAAGTCCAGTGCGTTACTAATGGATAGATAAAGCCTGGTGGGGAAAAAAAGTTGTGAAACAAAGTTAAGCGTTCTAAAGAAATCGCAATTATTATATAAATAGCAACGACAGATATGTGATGTTCATTATATGATATTACCCAACGGCAGCAGCAAAGAAAGAAAAGGAAGGAAGAGAGTGGAGTAGGAGTTGGAGCAGAAAAAAGTTATTCATGCCAGAAAAAAATTCGCAATTTATGAGGTTATCCCATTAAAAAATTGCATTAATAATGGTACCTTTTTAACGGTTTTTACTTATTGCATGTCGGCAGCAGAATGTCTGTAATATTAACTGTGCCTTAAATTCCGAAAAGAAATAGTTCGTCGTATTTAACTTTGCAACTTTAAAACTTCAAAATGCGTGTATTTGAAAACTGATCGGCAGACCCTGTACATGTATGTGGCATGATCCATGTAATGCTTAATAATTCCAGTATCAAGGTGGTATTTAAGAATGTTGGATTTTTTTAAAAATAATTTTGGTCAAAAATCGAAATGTCTAAGTTTCCAACATTTGGATTTTCGGTCAAAATCTAAGTCTTAAAAATTTCGAAGTTCAGGCATTTGAAGACATTTCATAAAAGCTAAAGAGTGTTAGATATTTGTTTGAATTTTGTTAACTTCGAACTTTTTAGAGTTTGGATGAAAATTTAAAAAACGAATCAAGTATATTGTCCCATTTTCCTTTGGATAGTATGCGAACTAGATATTCCCCTGTTAATTTTTAAGCATTTTGTAAACGCTGCGTTTTGACTTTGGTTCTAGTTATGATTATGGTGTATGAAATAAATGAAAATATAAAAAATAAAAACAAACTAGAGATAAATAACTAACTTACAATAATCTTTACAGAGACTTCACATTATTTTTCAGTTGTATGCTGGCAATATTTAAAATCATTGTTTTATTCCTTTACATACTTTAAAGTGAGAACACACCATATTTATTGGAAATTCCAAACAGGGTAAACATCGAGGTGACTTTCAGATCCTTTATGTTAGTATTAATTTGCATTCGTCCCTTAATTATGTCCAAGCAGAAAAGAAAGAAATCTCAATCAGGACTACCTGTTGTTTTGGCCTTTTATTGGAATGAGGGGCTTATTCCACTAGATAAGATGTTACACTGCATGCATCGATAATGTATAGTATGGTAGAATTATATTCCATACAGTATCTATTTACTGTGTGAACTAAGCCGTAATAACTTTTCCACTTTAAAGGTCAAATGGACGGGTCATGTTGGTCTAGCTACCAAAGCATATATACAGGGCTAACGCTGCGATTGCAATATGCTCAAAACACATGCTTAATTCTCATGTGAGGTCGGTTTTGCCTTGTCAGTATTTTGCTTTGTACTTTCTAGAAAATTTTCAGCCAAGGGAACATAACCAACATCGTCTTGGAAATGTCCAGGCATATGATAAATATGTTGTGGTTTTCAAAATGAATTCGACTCTCTGTGTTTGGGGTAATGCAAACATTAAAGTTAATTTCTTTACTTTAACAAATGTTCATCTTAATGTACTCGCTGACATAACTTATCAGACCTGTAAATAGTATTTTCAGATTTTATTTATTTATCTTTCTTATTATATTTTCCTGACATTTGCTTACGATATTTTCCAGTTTTCCCTAATATAGTGTGCAATGTGTTCCTTGATTGCCCATCGAACACGGTCAAAGAGATATTTGCTTTACTTTGGGCTTTATGTGACGTTTAGACTCTATATTTTTGCCAAATCCCGAATAACCTTAAACAAATGTATTTTCTTTGTTTTATACCATAGACACATGAATGTTTTATTACATTTACAGCATTTATATTTCAGTAATAATCCGTTCCCAAAATTGTGTTATAAATTTTTTTAAAGCAGACAAGTGGGTAGTCATCGATATTTATTATGAAGAACATGAACCAAAACATAGGCAGCGCCCTTTTGACGAAAATGTTGTATAACTAAAAATTAAATGCCATTGGACACGTATGATTTATTTCTACACTGATACTCGAGATGAACGTAGTTTGTTGTCACCCATTTCTTTTATAATCAGAAAATACTTCTGGTTAATGCTTTGCAGTTCTTTTATAATAATCCCTGCCACACCTTCGCCCCAAATTAGTTTCTTTTGACATATTATGGAAGAAATAAAATCAAGCAACGAATCCTAATTAAATTCCTGCAAATCCCAGGTATAAAATGTCGGATTCATTTGTACAACCCACCACGTATTAATTAATCACAAGCAATGGACTCTTCAGAGACCAGATAGATAATGATCCGCTGACTGTTACTTTTGGAGAAGGTGTTAAGCTAAGACGAGTCCCCCTCCCACCCCCGCCCAACACCCATACAAAATACATTTTTTATATGGTTAACATTGAACTACGTGTTTGGAGTGTGTTCTGCGAGAAAATGGAGAGTATTCCGTACATTGTCATTCTATCACAAGATGAATGTCCTCAGTGACATTGAGAAATACACAAACTTCATCTGACACGTGAACTAGGTGAATTCGAGGGAAACTGACCAATGAAATGAATGTGCGTTTCAACACAGTTAACAATGGACATTTTACCATTGCTGTCGGCTTAGTTGCATTTAAGTCAATTTAGGTACTGAAACTAATGTGTAAAAAAAAATCACGTGGCTATGCAAACTAGTAAATACTTACAAGTAGAGGAAGCATTTAATCATTGTTATATTTTGGTCTCAATATTTTATTTCAGGGCATTTTCAACAATCCATTTGATAATTCAAATATATTCTGAACTTTGCTTATTCTTTATCTAGTTCACAATTCACTCTCTTCTCGACCCATCGTTCCACACGTGCAGTCATGTTTCAATATGCTTATTGCGTGGGCGAGGCGAAGCCAACTAATACTTTTAACGATCAGGTTGTTGTTTGTTTGTTTTTTTAATTTTGTGCAGGGGACTACCCGGCCGATAGGTTTTAACCGTGTCCGGTTTCTCCAAACGACCCCCTTCTTTCACCCCAATTTAGTCAACCATACAACTACGTTTCGGTGTTTTAATTGTATTCCCGACACCGCAAAAAAAGACAAAAGGGCGTGGGTAATGGAGAACTCGACCCGGCAAGATCATGTTTTTGTCTTAAAACCATGTCGGGACGGATATTTCCGGGTAGTGCAAAAACCCGGCCAGGTGCGGTTACCAGGTCATCCTTAAATATGACCCAATAAAGATGTACTTAATAAGTAGAACGTGACAACGTTTGCAAAACGGGTGCAAAGTAAACGAGTTTGAAACGTACATCTAAAGAAGGTATTTGACTCTGATGAACTTAAGGTTACATCAATATGCATAACCTTTATCCTTCACAAGGATGACATGCAAGTTAGGTGGCGATATTTCATTTTTAAACCCATCAGAGGAGATCCATGGTTTGTCCTCTACCTGTGATCTTCAACTTATTAATATATGATGACAAGAAATCTTAAGATCATAACCTTGTCTCGATCAATAAATACAGATCTCACCCCAGGAACAAATCAACCGGCATTATCGCATTTAAATATGTGATATAATATATATATATATATATATATATATATATATATATATATATATATATATATATATATATATATATATATATATATATATATATATATATATATATATCCTCTCTAACGACAATGATCGCTTTAATATGGAATTAAAAATCTGGTTTTGAGTTTTGTTTTATAACATGCACTAATGGCATTGAAGCATATATTTCAAGGATTTTCTAAAGTTCCTTTTAAGTAAAATCGGAAATAAAATTGTTTAGAATCTGTACAGAAGACTTTGGAGAAGAACTGATCAAACCAAAAAGTATATTCCAAGATCGGAAACGGGGCTTAGACATTTATAGTAAAATCATGTATGATGAAACGTGTGGACACGTTTCGTATTTGAAAGCATGGGGCCATGTACTTTTTTAGATGGCATTCACAACAAACGAATTATGACCTGTTATAAAGAAGCTGTAGACGAAGTAGGCGATAAATTCACACCTCTCGGCCAATGCTCCAGAGACAATAGTGGCGGCGGAGGCAGCAAACGTGTACTGGAAGAAGAAGAATGCGTATCTGGTGTCTGGGAGTTCAGAGGACGCGAAGTACTTCCAGCCAATGAAATCATTTCCTTCTCCGAAAGCAAATGCGTAGCCAACGAGCCAATATGCGATTCCAGCTATAACTGAAAATTAACAGAAAATATGTCAGAGTTTACTGTACATATGTATCCTTACGAAAGAAACAATCGATTTTGATAGAATGATCTGACATGACTGACTTCCTGTGACGAAATATGTGTGCTAAGTAAGAATGAGGCAGGTCATAATCTCAACCTATGTAGCAAAAATACAAACCAAACACGCTATCTTGCATCAGCGTATATATTGTTTTTTTACGTTATTATCTTATTGGTTAGCTGTTGAATGGCGATACATATGTATTACCTTTCCGGCAGAGGATCCTGTCGTGAAATAAGCAAATCGTCCTAGTTATAAAATAAGCAGAGCGTGCTTTGCACATTGCATTTCTTTATGAAGTCAAATAAACGGTATGGACTTACACGAGTCAAAGACGTTCTTGATGAGAATATTGGTGACGTTCTTGCTTCGTACTGCGCCTGCCTCCAGAAATGCGAAACCACTTTGCATAACTAAAAAGAAAACATAGTTTTTTTTAAAGTCTACTTTGATTACACGTCTGGAGACCATCAGGTGGTATTCGCATCCTCGTCTGTTTCTCTGGATGGATGCATCTGATCAAACTACACAATCAAAACTAATCTGGGAAACTATTACACCTGTTGCCATATTTAAAGGCAACGTATTGCTTTTAAAAGGTCGTCTCTCCTAAGAAATACCCACAACACAGTCTATTTTTCCACAGTGTAATCAAATCACCGAACGAACTATGCCTACTCTATCTACGAGCAAATAACGTACGTCTTAATTCCCTAAATAAAATCAACTTGATCTCTGGAAAAAGCGGTTTGAGGAAACTCTTTTTCAAATTCTGCTCTCATACAGCTCGTTCTCAAAGATATGATTTTGGTTATTATAACTGTAAATAAAAATTCGAAATGAAGATAAGATCGGGCCTCATGGCATCAAGCAAAAGAAGATTTGTTGCAAATATCCTCCAATACAGTCCTATTTTGTGACCATATGGTAAGATATTTCTCATCATGTTGGTTAGTGTAATGGACGTCAATAGCTTCATCTTGACTTAAAAAAAACTCTATTCTAGATCATAAATCAGACAACATCATAAGTTAACACATCACAGATTCGCATCCCACTTCTCAAAAACGTAAGTTTGGACGGACTCGAATCGATGTTGCTTCATCAACCAAGTATTGAGTGTAAAGAGAAAAAAAGTTAAAGTTTTCAATGTAAAATATCTAGTGAAAAGGTTCTCATTTTCTATATTCCTGGTGGCAATTTGCAGCTCTTTTTCATCCATAAAACAATAGGGTTGCGTCGAACTCTGGTAGAGACTGAGGTATCGTGTACTTTGTTAGACTGGCTGAACTATTCTTCCCATTGTCAGGTTATATGTGTAAAAGCTGGAAAGGACATTTAAGACCCTTCGTTTTGGTGGTCTAAAGCGTTTTTCTTTACCAGTCACAGCCATTTCACCTTTTTCCGCGTGGGTTCGAGTCTCGGCTCGCCAATGTGGGTATGTGAGAAAGCTTGCCAGTAGCTTGCCGTGGGTCAGTGGTTCTTACCGGGATTTTCCCGGATTCTTCCTCGACCATTCATACTGGCCGCCATGTATCGCGTGCTGAAAATAGAGTTAAACCCACAATAACAATAACAATATTTTAAAGAAAGAAACAAATTGTATTCTACAGAAGATTTTGTTTATAGTCATAGCAACTGTTGTTGAAGAAGATGAATGGGTAAGGATGAAGGAAGGTTTGAGTACTATGCGAATGGTGTGCTTTCAATATGCAATCATTCCAACGAGAGTTTGAAAGTATTATTCAAATCTGTGGTTGGGATAGAATGTTTAGGCACAGTTATTGATCCGT
Organism: Sinohyriopsis cumingii; assembly: GCA_028554795.2. Classification (NCBI taxonomy): domain Eukaryota; kingdom Metazoa; phylum Mollusca; class Bivalvia; order Unionida; family Unionidae; genus Sinohyriopsis; species Sinohyriopsis cumingii. The sequence continues at coordinate 160,497,443 of CM068824.1, forward strand.
TTGCCATGCTATTTTATAAGATAAAGGACTTTCTTTCATCTCATATTTACTACGCAAATCAAATGTAAAGTGAAAACATTGAAAGAGATAATTTATATTGTATATAAATTTAAATGCAAATAGAAGGACAGTGATTCGTGAGCGAATGGGTGAAGGTGAGGGCGCCAAGCCGCCCCCCACCTCGAAAATGAAAACAAGAACAAAATGAACATGAAACAACCGCTCCCCTCCAAACAATACCTGAAAGAACCTCAAAACGTTTCCTAAATAACGTCTTCCTTATGATTAGATGGTAATGATTATGCCGTGAAAACGCTTAAAATGTAAGACTTTCCAAAGGTTATGCAAATTTGCCACTATCATTATTTATGAAAAGTGTGGCATTAAAACAATAATAGCACTCATCATAGGCAATGCAACAACACACTAGTTAAGAAAAAAAGACGTATCATATATACAAATATATCAATTAGGTTAAAATTCAGCACATGTATTTCTGAGCATAACTGTCATCAAGAATGATGGAGAATGTTTTCAGCAATGCATAAACTTATCACTTTTTTAACATAAACCTTTACACGGCATGAACTACTTTTGCAAGACCGTGGGATTTATTCCAAGCCAGCAAGTCGTGAAAGACCGTCTCTAGCAACCATCGTATTTTAATTTTAGAAACACACATCACAATTCCACAATTTTACATCAGTTCCACAAGAATTAGTCCCTCAAGCTGGGCAAGGCAACATGTACTATAAAGTAATGTTGAACTAAGGGCGCCCGCAGAATTATTTTCAAGTTTTTACGGATGTAGGCCAAAACATGTTTATAGGTAAAATGGGGGGGGGGGGGGGGCGACCATGGTTTGAACCTAAATAATTATGTCACTTACTGACTAGACCTCTTTTTACATTTTAAAGTTACTTGTTTTTATTATCTATTCGATTAGACAGCAAAATTGTATGTTGTTAGTTCAATATGTATTAGTTTTCTGACGCTAACAAGAGAGTATGGGTCTACAGCAAATGCTTGTATATTTACATAATCATAGGATACATTTGTCCCAAACCCCAACCTACTCCCTCTCAGATCGGTGACTAACGATAAGATATTAGTCTTGTTTTTTCCCCCGAGGACAAATATTTTGTCTGACGTAAGTTGTGCACTATTAACCACAAAGAAAAGCTTCCATCTGTTATCATGATAAAAATCCCATCAATTGTACGATCTGGCATGTATACTGTGTGTTTTTGAATAAGTTCTAGTCATATAACCTGAGAGAGCTTAATTTGGTACGAAGCTTAATAATGGAAAAAGGTATCCATTCAGGAGAGAGAGAGAGAGAGAGAGAGAGAGAGAGAGAGAGAGAGAGAGATTGTGATTTGTTTTAGGCCAAAAATATTTGTGGATTACCATGAATTTCCATCTTTGAGGAACGGGTTTTATCCTTTTCTCAACAAAAACTGGTTTTCGCAATTAATGCAAGCATCCATTCTCTGTCTTCACGTATTATGTCATTCAACAATTAATAACATAGTGTAGAATATCCAAATATGGTCTGACAAGCCTTGTTTAGAAAATGGGTCACGGCGAGAGTCTCGCGTTATATGTCATGGCGGACACGGCGAGGTTAGTGTAACTATGCCAATTTTTTTGATCTGCAGCTTTCATTTTATTATATGCTCCTGACACATCCAGAGGTTGCTTTTGTGTTTGGCAATTGATATGCCTCCTTTATTCCAGCAAACACCGACATGCAAAATGTTATGTTCACTAGAACAATTCTCCTGCTGTAACATGTGGTGCCAAACTGTATGACGCTCCCTGCAGAATGTGTGTTTTGCTCTAATAATGTAATCATATGTAATCTCAGACAGGGTTGATAACATCCCTGACCGTATATGTTGTACACACTTCAAATGTGAATTTCGTTTCCGCTTCTAAAACTTTTAAAACAATTTAATAGATTGAACTTAATATCGGCATTAAGTGTAATATTAAGAATATACGGTGTTCAGTGTCAAGTTCACTGTTCCTTTATTAAAATTATATTAGTTTTAGGCTTCTGTAAAATTAAAATGTTTTCCCTTGCATAGTACGTTTAGTTTCCGCTCAAAAAATGATGTCGGTGTTTATGGATGGAAACTTAATTCAGCGTTTCATACGTAAGGGAACAACGATCATTCAATTTTGTTCCCACCGTTTCCTGTCGGGAGGTGGAATTGCTGTCATCACTAAGAACTCCATGATCAAACGTCTTAACCACACCACAACTTTCAATTTCTATCACACATCGTTTGAACTAGTCCAAACCACACTCACACTGGAGCAAAGGTCAGTCCATTTTTTCTGCCTATACCGCCCTCCTCCTAGTAGAAAAAAACAAGCTGACTGAATCTCTCTTTTTGGAGCAGTTTCCGAATCTCCTGGAGTATGGAAATTCGATAGGTGGCAACCTGATTATTCTTGGAGATTTCAACTTTCACTTTGACTGTCCGGGAAACCCAAACACATAAAAACTCCTAGATTCCATTAATGTTTTCAACCTGAAATAGTCAGTTAACCAACACACCCATAAACATGGTCACATTTTAGACTGGATTCTTCATAGACCTAATGATACCATTCTACGGTCCTCCCTGGTAACCCAAGAACTGCATCAGATGACCTCTGTATTATATGCCATCTTGACGTATCAGTCCCTAACCCTCCACCTTTATCTGCTACTAAGAGAAACCTCCGTATGACAAATAGAACCAAACTAGTGCATGACATCCAAGCTAACCTAACAACGTGCTTACCTCCTACAGCAAAACAACTCGATAACTGTCTGCGTTCATTGCTCGACAAACATGCCCCAGCTACCAAGTGCAGAGTATCAATTCAAAAGTGTTCTCCACGGTATAGCAGGGTTAGGGACCAGCTTCGCGCTGCTAAAAGAGACCGCCGTAAAGCTGAGAGGCTTTGCCTTTCCACCAGACTCACTATTTATAAGCAGATCTATGAAGCCGCTAGGAAGAATGTCACAGATATAGTCCATGCAGTTAAATCAACCCACTACAGTACTAAGATAATGAAAAGTTCCAGCTGCAAAGAGCTCTTCGAGATTCCTAACAAGCTAATGTCAAGGAACAAATGTACACCACTTCCAACTATCTTCTCTCCAGTCGACCTTCCGGACATGTTTGCAAATTTCTTCCGAGACAAACTACAAACCATTAGAGATAAGCTTGACAACACAATTTCAACTGACTCGTCGTCACCATACAGTTGGGATACAGAATTTCAGTGGCAACCATTAGCAGCATTTGAACCTGTCACTATGGGTTTCGTACGTACAATCCTGATGAAGAGTGCACCAAAGTCATGTGAACTTGATCCAATTCCAATATCACTGCTGCTTGAGTGCTTAGATCCAGTATTGCCTTCACTAACTGATGCTATTAATACCTCTCTCTATCATCCGGGGAATTCCCATCATTTTTCAAAACTGCCATTGTAAAGCCTCTGCTGAAGAACCAACACTCGACCATAACGATTTAAAGAACTACCGCCCAGTTTCTGATCTCCCATTCATATAAAAAAATCTTAGATAAGGTTGTTCTAACCCAGCTTGTATCTCATCTGAATTCAAACAGTCTTTTTAGCAATGTACAATCTGCATATCACCCTTGCCACAGTACTGAGACTACTCTTCTAAAAGTAGTTAATGACATTCTCTCTGCTTTGGATAGCGGAAAGATTACAGTCCTCATCCTCCTTGATTTGTCTGCAGCATTTGACATAATAGACCATGATATATTACTTCACCGTCTCCAGCATGTATTTGGCATTCATGATACAGCCTTACTGTGGTTCAAGTCCTACTTGGTCAACAGGACACAAATTGTGTATGCAAATGGAATACACTCCAACCCAGTTGATCTATGTTGTGGTGTTCCACAGGAGTCTGTTCTTGGACCTGTTGTCTTCATTCTATACACTCAGCCGCTGTCAAGTGTCATAGATCATCATCCAGTGTCTCACCAATTGTACGATGATGACACCCAAATATACAAATCTAGCCACCCAAGTGAAGTTGATGCTACCATCCTAGGTGTAGAGAGGTGCATTTCTGATGTGAAATCATGGATGACATGTATCAAGCTGCAGATGAATGATGATAAAACTGAGGCCATTCTGATCAAAACACAAAGACTTTCTCATTCACATCCTTTACCTGAAACAATAAATATCAGCAACACCAACATTAAATTCACACAGTCAGTACGAAACCTAGGTGTTACTCTGGACAGTACTCTCACATTTCACCAACATGTCATGAACATATGCAAAGCTGCATATCTTGAGCTGAGACGCATCAGCTCCATTCGCAAATATCTTTCAGTTGATGCCACTAAAACACTTGTGTGTTCACTAGTACTTTCAAGACTGGACTATTGTAACTCAATTCTGTCTGGTTCATCTCAATATCTACTCCAAAAACTTCAAAACACAGCTGCTCGGATCATACTTAGAGTACTACGATCAGAGCACACCTCCCCGCTGCTCTGTACCCTACACTGGCTATCCATTCAATCCAGAATCAAACACAAAATTTGTTCTCTGTGCTACGTTTCACTGATGGACTCCAGTCCAACATACCTCGTCCATGTGTACACACCAGCAAGATACTTACGCTTCTCTTCTGACAATTGTATACTCATTATTCCTACTATGAAAACAAAGTCATATGGACAACGTTCTTTTGCATACCAGGGCCCAGCAATGTGGAAAGAATTGCCCACTGAACTTAGACACAAAGACTCAGTGATCCCATTCAAGAGTGCTCTTAAAACTTACTTATTTCGACTGCAAGAACAAACTTAAAGATCTAATAATGTTTCCTACCTTAAATATTTTCAGCATGTTTTTTATGTTTTCTAATTTCATGGTTTTTGGTTTTTGTAATCATATCATTATATATGTTTTTTATGTTATAGGTGTTGTCTAATGTTGTAAAGCGCTTAGAGCTTCTAAAGATTATGCGCTATATAAAATCCTCATTATTGTTATTATTATTATTATTATTATTATTATTATTATTATTATTATTATTTTATTGAGTTATGGTCCATGCTTGATATGGAAGTGTGCCTTGCTTACTGATCTGGATTTCTTCAATTAAACCCTATCGGCAAGGCATACGTGTCTCTCTGATACATTTATAGGGTTCGAGTGAAGACTTCTTCGTGATGAACACAGAAGAAAGTATTCAGACGTTAGCGTTCTTATTGACTATTGAAAAATATCTACATTTTAGAAATTGCTGTAAGTGATCTTAATTTCACCATTAGGATATCATTGTTATGTGTTGCATTTTATTTCGAGTGGTAAACATATTCATCCACGTATTTATGCATTTTTGCTGGAGTTAATAAATACCACCAGAATCTGAATACATCCTTTTGGCAGTAATGGAACCTATAGAAAGCGTATAGTTTATGACGTAACCTTCCGTCTGTATGGTGTCGTTCGTTATACCTTTTGTCGTCAGTTGTACCTTTAGTCATCCGTTATACCTTTTGATGTCTAACATACCGTTGGCATTCTTCATTAACATTTGCATTAATTTCATCTTCTCCATTTCTGTCATTCTAATTTCAATACTTACATTGTTAGGAAATGTTTCTTAAATGATCACGATTGATGTCCACCAGTAAGGCCTATAGCAGTCACTAAAGCAAACAGCAAAAAAAAAAAAAAACTCTCCATATCATTCGTCTAATTTAAAAATAGAAAATATACAACATTACTATTTGCATTTGGTTTACCTCTAAGCAGTGTTATATTAATTTAAAAAAAAAAAAAAAAAAAAAAAAAAAAAAAATATTACACGCATTTGAAACCTTCAAGATTCAATAATGGAAATTGTTCTTCATTCTACCACATTTCTACACACACAAAAATGGATGCGTTCCCAATTTCTACCAAAAAACTCTTCTAAGTGTTTTACGATTTCACGCTCTAACGTTTCTGATTGCAAAAATCGTACAGTACGACACAGTAAATGGAAATTAAATGTACTTCTTCACTGATTTGGCATCTACAAATTGGTATGTATGCATGGAAATAATTATAGTCATGACGTTTTGATGCTTTATACTGAACTAATAGCCTACATACCAATTGGTTTGAAGGGCGAAAAGGTAAACGTTAAATTATTTGATAAATCTAGGTCAATTAAGAATATTTTTGTTTAAAAGAATATACAATGTGACTTGACCGTTGCCGTCCGCATGGCATGGAGAATATACATCCATTTTTAGACTCTGTTTTACTAAGGTATATCTAAGTGTGTGCTCTTTCCTGCATCCACAATATAATGTGTTAGTTTCTGTTGTTTTTCAATTTGCATACGCGAGATTTTGTGTCACGCTCCATCATGCTTTAGGTGTGTGGTTTAAATTTGTATTTCTTATTTCAAGCTCTATTTATTCCTGAGTATGTATTCTCAGGAGGAAATCCGAGTTCGATCTCTAAACATTTGATGTACAAGTCTGACGCTTAGAGCGATTATTCCATTCCACTCTGATTAATATTATAATTCCTTGTCTATATGACAAGATTACATTCGTGATTTCATTATGCCATTAGGGATATTTCTGAATAGAGAAAACCAGAAATAATTCAGTTCGATGAATGAAAGGAATTTTATAATATTCGTATCAATTAATTATTGTAGGAAGAAAACTTTAAGTATTTTATTCCATTAGTCCATTTCAAAATATGCCACATTAATCATAAAGCCCAATTTACCTCAAAGTGATTTTTGGTTGAATCCTGTTATCAACGATTCGACGAGGGGCAGAACCGCCATGAGGTTGGAAAAGTGCGGTTTTGCAGTTATGAACAACATGCCAAAAATGGCATTTAATAATTAGATAACGAGACTGAGAAGGTGTGTCGGGGTGAATGGGGTGTACCGTGAACTGAATTTACTGAATTGCTGTTAAATAGCAAGGAACTTTTGTTGTACGGCACAGATATTCATTACCTTTTAAATACGTCTCTTATTTGTTAATTTCAGATCTGTTTGAATGTCTGTCCAAGATCTGTCTGAATGAATAATTATAAGTTAGACCCAGTACATTATTTTAGTGCATCAGTGCATCTAGAATCAGATTCTGAATAAGCATGATGCCTAATGGACATGCTGACGCAAATCAAGATTGTTTTAATTTAGTTAATGATAACAAAATATGTGAGAAAGCGTTATCAGGGAGGGAAACAAGCAAATTTTAGAGAACATGTTTAAAGTTCTGAATACTTGATAATAAGAAACATCAAGATCTAGTTCATACATTATGTAGCTAAACGCCCACAATTTGTGACAGCAAATGACCGTTAAAAATTTAAATGGGCAGACTAAAAAGAAATAAGAGAAAATATTGATGTCACAACTATGTAAGAAATATTCATTAAAATTATTTGATTGGAAAAAAAAGCATTTATAACTTTAAAATAAAGAATTGCTTTTTCAAATTCTTTCTTCCGATATAATTTTGATTATTGTCACAATATTTGGGGACACTAATCATCTAATCTTTTAAAACGCTTGAAACGCCCGAAAAAACACTGTAGCTAGAACTCTTTGGATGAAAAATACTTGTTATTAAAAAGTCCAACCTTACACAGATAGAATAAAACAACAAAATTAAGCCTAATATACAAAGTCTAAAACAAGGAATTAGTCCTCATATACAAAGTTTACAACAGCGAATTAGGCAACACATACAAAGTTAAAACAACCTGGCTCCAGGTTATCTGAACACTTTTATTCTAATCTCAGAAGTTCATTGTGGACTCACTAGATCGTCTTCTAAAATCAACTGAGTGTCCGAAAATACAAGACTGATAGTTTTTAAGAATTAGTTTTACATACAATGGTGTTTTTGTACGGAACATTTAATGTTCCGCAACCTTCTTCAGCATTTAAAAAAAACGTAAAACTTTCATTTTTGACCCAATATAAATTATTAGCCCTTTCTATAAATAATACAACCTGCAGTATTTTATTGCCTCCAATCTTTCATGATACTTATACTTATGTGATTCACGTATTTTATTGAATCACAACCCTCTGTGAGATGAGCCTTCCACTAAACAGCTGAACAAGAATAAGTTAGTTTAACATCATCTTCGTCGTCGTCGTCATCATCATCATCATCGTCATCATCTTATTATTATTATTATTATTATTACAAATAAGCTTGGAAAAGAGAAAATAAAAAATCACTATTTTTTTACATACCTATTTTAAAGATAACTTCAAAATATATATGAAGAATATTGGCATTTCTAAGAAACAAATATCAGGACATGCATGTATAAGAAGGCTCATTCACAAAACTAAACACCACCATAACTGATGTGGTCACATACGCACAGACACACACACACACACACACAGACACACACACACACACACATATATATATATATATATATATATATATATATATATATATATATATATATATATATATATATATATATATATATATATATATATATATATATATATATATATATATATATATATATATATATATACTCTATTAATTGTCTGTACAGTTTCTGTAAGAGCTATTTTTCCTACGTTAAACTTAAACGCAAACAGTTTTATGAACTGAGGCGAAATTAGCCCGTTTCACCTAAATCTGCATTTATCAATATATCGGTTTGCATGTAGATTTAGCAAATTAACTACATCATTAGTTTTGTCTATAATACTAAAGATATATTTATGTTTGTGAATCCCAAATTATTTCTACGATACCTATGCTTTTATCCATTGTATAATTTAAAAAAATCTTAGTTATGAGAAAATCCTAAATGACATTAAAAAGAGTCTCCATATGTAACACACTAAAAGAACAGAGATTGTTTTGAAATAATTCTGATTTTTCTGAGAAATGCGTGCGTATGCAAAATTCTACATAATTTGTTGAACTGCAACGGTCAATGTTTTCAACATTTGACGTTATATATGGTGCAAACAGATTCTTCCTGTCGCTATCTTCTAATTAAAAGTTCAGTTCTTTTTTCAAAGCTGGTACTTCATTGCCTCCAAAGAATAAGTGGGTTTTAAATGTGTATATCATTATACTTGGAATCTATTTAGTTTGTATTGTATACGGGGGGGGGGGAGGGAGGCAGGGAGATGTACAATTTATTTAAGCTTAATCTAAAGTTGACATAATATTGGAAGAAAGACAAATTTACAAGAACATTCAATTTTTCTATTGACTGGGAGTAGCTTTGAGAGACTAGCATTTCTTTTCTCTCTTGTTTAATTTACTTTAATGAAAATCACATAAAGCTCTCATCGATATCCAATGGATTTTACATTTATATTTTTTTTAATTTTAACAAAAACCACCAAATTTTCTTTCAATTCAACAAATAATTCACTTTATTAAAATACAAAGTGAAAATGTTAAACGAACTTTCGTTATTGCGAATTAAATCCAAAATTATACGAATTTCCAACACAAGTCCTAATTTTTAAAGTTCTAAATAAACGTTAGTGATATTCAAAAATAAATCCTGCGTTGGATGTCTTGATATTCATGTTGTGGCTTTTTGTCGTGGTTATGCGCCAACAGTCTTTTGTTGGATTACAATAATACAATCCATGAATATATCCTTTTTTGAATTTCTCTATAAATGCAAGTCTCTATTTCCAAGAATGATATTTCTGAGCACTTTGTATTTCCAGGGAATAATATCTTGAATTAAATAATTTTAATAAATAAATTCCAGCCCAAATGAAATGCTGGACACAACAATAATACAACTGATTCTACCCAGATGTTACAACACGAATGAATAATTTCTAGAAAAACAAGATTATATAGTCATCTACTTGACCTTGGCCAAAATTGACATTTTCAAAATAAAAAGACTACTACCTGATGGAAAATTTAATTCGGTAGGGTCCCAAATGTTTACAAGATAACATATTATTTATAATTAGATGGTCTGTTTCTAAAATTCTAATATCAAATTCATTCGGCAGTTCATGGGGACTTTACAAAGTTTTAGTCTCAGGTTGAGATAAACATGTTTTCAAAACCAAAAATCACTGATTTAGGTCAGGTAGAAAATGAACTTGATTTTGGACAAGGTCAAGTCCAAAATATAATTATCCATAGCATATAATAAAATTTAAAAAATGCAAATTAACTATACATAACATTAGCGCTTAATTTTAATCATTTTTTTTTATGGGTGGCTTTGTTGTTATAGCATTTTGAGTAGGGTTTCATGTCCTAACAACTATTTTGACTACCACTAAGCCAGATTTTTCTTATACACAATTTGACCACCACCTAGTCAGAAGTTATGTTCAATAAAGTTTGATGATCACTGGGGCAGGTGCTCTCGATAAATAATCTGACGACCACAGAATAAGGTTTTTATCTTAACAGATCTGGCAACCACTGAGCCAGTAGTTACTCTAATAAAAATGTGACGACCACTGAGTCTGATGTTTCTCTTAAAAATTTGAACTTCACTAGGCAAGGATTTCATCATACAAAGTTAACGACAACGGAGCCATGATTTTCTCATAAAAATCTGACTATCACTGAGTCTGGTATTTCTCATTAAACTTTTACGACCACTGAACCAGTAATTTCTTTTCAACATTTAAAGAATGCTGATGCGGGTACTTCTTGTAAGAATCGTACAATTCTCATCCAGTTTTTTTTCAAAACAATTTGGCGGACAGAACCAGGTGTTTCATATAAAATCGGACAAAGACTATGTCATAAACCGTTCTTGTGCCAAAAGCGGGTAATATACGTATCTCAAGGCCAGTGTCCTAAGTTTATTAGTCAATTTTTATGCCCATTGGACAATGGTGAAGGATACACATTATGGCAAAGGCCACGGGTTAGATGAGCAAGAAATTATAACCTTTTTGAGTAATCTTCAGTAACTATCTAATGTTAATGAATCCGAGTTTTCTGTCTTAAAGCATATTTTATGAGAAAGAACGCAAAATTTCGGACTAATCCACATGTTCGAGTTAAGACTATTTCCGTGTTTACGACTGTGTTCCAGACTGCCAGAAGCACAGTGACATATATCTTTTTCATACCAAAAGAGGTGATCTGACATGGCATGACAATAACCAGGTTTCATCGAGAATTGTGCCTGTCTTGTTCCTTATCTCTTCTCCTGTTTATTTGTCTATTAATCTCGTTGTATTTGTGTATTTATGTAGGTAAGTAATTAGGTAGATATAGATAGGTAGGTAAATATTCATGAACGGATAGATGGAGGAAGCTATAAAATTTATTTGTAAATAATGTAGTAAATTTAGAGTATGTGCACGTGGTTGTAGTGCCCAGTTTTAAGCAATTCTTAGATTTGTGTGATTACTTGTTTGATTATTGGAATTTGGCGCCATGGAAATATTCCTGGCCCGAACTAATGAGCTAATTAATAGGAGCAAACGTCACGGAGTGAAGTGTTAGTGTGTTTCCATGATGTCCTGGTTCACTAGTAGTGAATTCCGACCAAAACCGAATGACTGTCCCTGGAGTAAATAGTACATATTAAAATCTAGTGGTATACATTGGTAGCGTGACTGCAAGGACAGCACTTACGGTATTAAACCGGTAAATTACACAAGGGCATAAATAAAAAGGGACTTGGCAGAGACCGTTTATGTCGCCATGCGGGCGAATATGGTGCAGTTATATCGGCGAAATGTGCCTGGAAAGCATACATTGACTGGCCTAAGGTGGCGGAGTTAAAATAGTTCCCATTGTTAGGGAGTACTCGTATATGTTCTAAGGCGTGAACGGTTGGTGGTACGGAAACATAATGAAGCCAAAACACGCAGATGTACGGTTGATGGATAGTTGACAGTTTGGTTTATCTGTGGTCTTGCATTAATTAGAGGAAAATTTAGGTATAGAATGGACACGTCGGGCTTTCTGATTTACAACTGAGGTTGTATGGAAGTCTTTGGAAAGTCGGGGAAACTTATGACTTCTAGCGAGAATCGCGCCAGGGTTTGACAACCGCTCGGTCAAGTAAATACCCGTGTGCGTGTAACAATAAGTTTGGAAGAATGTTTTATTAACGCACCATAATTCATCAGACTTTGAGATGACTCTAATGTGCTGAACCTTCAAAATATTATTGAATAAACGTCAGCTGTGTATATTGGGCAAATGTATTCGAGTGCAAGTGGAGTTCGAGCTTTCAATCCAACGAAAAAGCAGATTAGTTTCTACTGTGCATTATAACAAGTAATATTCTTTTAGAAATGCAGCTGCCATTCTATGGAGTGAGTTACCCAATCACTTAAGAAAATCTTATAATTTATTTATTTATTTACATGTTCTTCTTACCCGATGATGATGATGATGATTTATTTATTTACTTATTCTCGGATTCTTTGACGAAATGTATTGTTCGACATTTGGCCAAATCTAATAACAAACAACATTCTCTGCTTTGCATATGTATAAAATTAATTAAGTGATATACACTTTAATATCGTCCCCATGACGTAGGCCACGCGTTATATTAATCACGCGGTTTCGCGTCATATTTAAGACGTGCAATAGATAATGATGTTGCTATGGTTTGGAAATAAAATCTTAGATAAGAGAAAATTATTTTTTTAATAAGAAGGGTTCACGGATAAATTGTGCTATGTGCACTATAGTTTCTCAGATAAGGTAAGTGTGGAATAATAAATGCTTTGTTGATTAATATACAAAATGTATTTTGGTGCTTTTAGATAATGACGATACATTTTACTCCAGGTAGATTCTTTTTTTTTTTTTTCATTCGTTTTATCACTGTGGAAATCTAATTATTTCGATAAAAGACTGAAAAAGTGTCTCAAAATGCTATTAAAGTTTTCATTGGAAGCTAGACGTACATCGGTTTCGAACTTTACGCTGGTTTTTTTTCTTTCCAATACACGATGTTTGTTTCCCGAAATATATTGGTTAGACTGTCTTAAGGTTATAAAAGTTATACTTAGATACTTTATGACTTTCCTGCAATTACGATTACAAAATGACTCCGATTATGAACATCAATAGTGTTACATAGTTGTATTTCCTACCTCCTTCCGGTAATATCACATAAGATCAGTAATCTTTCGTCTAATTTCATATAAAACAAACTTTTTACAGTTACAAAATCGCTTCTGGGGAGTAGGTCTGTGTTTACTGGCTCTGCGAAATTACATATCTTGGTTCCTTTCTTCCCTTTAAATAAAACCCACACCCCCATATCACTCCAAAATATACACTAATTTTCATTTTGTTCCCTAGGTGTCTGAAAAAATACATATATGTGTCCTTGCTTTCTAAACATTTGTTTATCTCCAGAATCCTTGGTAAGGCGTCGTTAGTCCTTACTTTCATAAAACTATTACTAACAGTAATAGATCAAATGTAATTTATTTTATATTGCACGTAAAATGGTGGTGGGCTAAAATGTATCACTTCCTTCCTTCCTTCCTTCCTTCATTCATTCATTCATTCATTCATAAGGTAAAATAAAAGAAGAAAAAAACAAAGAAAAATATGAAAAAGGTGAGGACATGACGTACAACTGCATGTATAAATGACCAACACATTGACACATAAATGAGAAGACATTGTTTTATAGGTGATTGGCATAATCCTGTGGGGCAAATACACCTACACAGTGCATTGACATTAAATACTTACGCGAATATTATTAGATCCTTATTTATTGAACCGGAACTTTATTTCATTTGCAATTCGGCTGTCAGATATTCGTTTCTTTTATCGTCTCAAAAACGAAATATTTGGTGGGACTTCTGGACCATACTAATTGAAATTCAGTGAAAGGAGAAAAACTTTAACCAAAGATTTATGCTTAGATAAAGTTAGGAGTATTAACAGTTCAAAGAGATAGAACAAAGGATATATTAAATATTTTCCAAATAATTGTGCAACAACAACAGTAACGATAATAATAATAATAATAATAATAACAATTTCTATTATTATTATTATTATTATTATTATTATTATTTATACTTACAAATAATACACATTCCAGTGATGATCAGAAAGAACTGGTCCATATTATCTTCAAGTGCTCCCATTTTTGCACAGAGAGAAGGATAAAAATGCAAAATAAAGTCTGTATCTAAAATCACTCCTTTCCCCAAAAACAACTGTCACGCTCAGTATGGATGGGATTTCTTGGCAGATATTTCTGTTTAACTTCTCTTTCACGTCAACTAGCTGGATATGTCTGCGACTAAATGAACACAAAATGTCTTCAATTAATTTTCTTGCGAATTTTGAGTTTCACTTTTTGGAAAATCTCATCTTATATATCATAACTGCAGTGAGTTTGAAGAAATTATAATATTATTTTTTTATCGCTAACCATGCATACTCAAAAATGTGAATAAGAAAGAAACTGATATGGTACCATGTATAACTGTTTTTGTCGAAAAACGAATTTAACTGTAAGAGAGCAAAAACAAAAATCGATAATCTCAATAATCTCAAAGATTTGGCTTTTTGTCTAAATATTAAAGTTTTTCAAAACAATATTTGATACAAAAGATACAACTTTACCAGAAAAGGTATTACACGATCAGTCAGTTTTCTCAGCAAGTTCTATGTTCCTTGAGATGTATGGTCACATGTGTCAGAATGACAACTTGAGATTCAGGAAGGTTCTAACATCCGTGCAGAAAGAATTAAAAGCTGTCGATTGGACGTAGTTTTGCTTTTTTTCCCTGTGAATTAAACCAATCCGGTCTAAGCAGGTTTTAACCGCAACTTGGGGACATTTTATATAATCAGGTTGAACAAGTACATTACAAAAATTAGCATCAGTCTCCTAACACAAGGGAGATAAATGTAGCTCGTAGACACCCTTGTAACGTTGACACCTTGCAGAGTGTAAAACAAATACACGAAGAAATAAATATTCAGAATAAAAGCTATCAATCAAATAGGTGTTATTCGTTTCTTAGTTTTGCTTATTTCTTATCGACCGTTCGAACACCTTTAAAGTATTCGATTAGTGTCAACTCCATTATCGTGCTCTTAGATCACTGTTGTTTTATCTATGTCGAGGATTGTACCATCAAGAGAAAATTCAAGAAAAGGACAATGAACGCAACTACCTTAATGAATAAAGTCTTTGAAATCTGAGTGAAAACTATCGATACGAAAAAATAAAAAAAAATAAACTATTATGAATAACGAATATTGATTTGTTTATCATATAATAATCTTTGAATTTTAATAGTGTTACCAGATCAGGGGTCTCAAACTCAAAACACCCCGAGGGCCACATGAGGACAAGTACATTAGTCCGAGGGCCGCATCACTGAAACATTTTCAAACAGCGAATAGCAACGCATATAAAAGACAGCCATCTGTAACGTTGGAAACAAGAAGTAGACGATGTAACAATCAAATTTTTATCAAAGTTTGCTACCTCTGACGAAAATAATTGTATTATTAATTATTTTACAAATGCCGGCCGCAATAAATAACTCCAAAGGCAACACATTTAGGACCCTGATCTAGATACAATGTTTGACAGTGTGTTAGTGTGCAGGTGAACAGAACGCATATGTGTTCTTAGACATCATTTGTATGTAGCACTGCACATTCAGAATCATACATACCTGTATGGTTGTCGGTTTGTTGACATGTATTAAACCTATATATTGTATATGTTTATTCTTGCACCTGTTGACCACTAATGTTAAGTTTTATTTGAAAGTGTGTGTGTGTGTGTGTGTGTGTGTGTGTGCGCGCGTGTGCGCGTGTGTGTGTACGTGTGTACCCGAATATGAGTTATTTTATTATATTATAAACTGTAAACTGTAAATAAGTTGATTACAATGTGGCTGGTACGTCTTTTATTACAAATGTGCCATGCTTTGTGAACAGTAGAGAATATTATTAATATTATTATTAAATAATATCGATGGATTTAATTTTGAAAACTGTAATAATACATTAAAAAATGAAGTAGGTAAAGGGATTCAAAGCCGACAAAAATAGCAAATTTTTCTATTCATTAAGAATAATCCGCTTAAGTCTACCTATTCGCAATACTAGTCATGACATCTTTTCACTTGATAGCAATTCACAACAAAACGTATTAGGTCTACCACTAATGGTAAAGAAATGCAATTAAGATTAAAAGGAAGATAGAGTTATCTACTTGTGTATGCAAATAATTTAAAAAAACGTCGCGGCTTTAACAATGCCATTCAAATTTGGAACTACATTATATATATATATATATATATATATATATATATATATATATATATATATATATATATATATATATATATATATATATATATATATATATATATATATATATATATATATATATATATATATATATATATATATATATATATATATATATATATATATATATATATATATATATATATATATATATAAAGAATACAAACGATTGGCGAATAACAGTCCTTTCAAGTCCACTGGATCCAGCAAGGGATCAACTGTGTCAGGGATTGATTAAGATACATGCAATAAACAGACAATGACCAATGCAAAACGTGTATCTGACTAGCCTGAGCGCATTCAACTCTTCATGAGTTTTTTCAAAAGCAAATACAAAACATAGACGAGACAAACAAATAAAACACAAAAACCGTTGTGTTTGCAAAACTTTACACAACTGTTTCTATAGGAATTAAACCTTTAAATGTATTATGTTTCAACTAGCTTATTTAAACTTGTTGCTGATGCTGGAAAATATTTTAATACATGCATATATATCAGCAGTTGGTTTCACTTGGGTTAACCACATGATGGTCCATTTTAAGAGGTTTTCGTTGGATAGGAAATTGTTCACGCGAAATATAGAAATACCTGTAGTTTCACTTATTTTCACTTATGACTTCAATCAAGTTACACTCGTGAAATATGTTTTAAATCTTTTTCGAAACCTTAAAAAGTATACATTCATCTTCTGTTACCTCGAACCGTTGTGGTTGATCAAAAATAAATAATGTTTCATGAGATACCAATATCTTTGAGGCGGATCAGCAAATACGGTAAATATTCAATATCGCAAAATTTCTTATTTTATATCAAACTAACGATGTATACATTCCAAATGACTACTCATATGTTTTCTTGAGTTTATTTTTTTTAAAAATCATTTCCATTTCTTTCGAAAATGGATGATTTAACCATTTCTTACAAGTATATATTCAGGGTTGTGACGGAATACCTGAGGGGAAGATGCACTATTTGCGTAAGATGTCCAGACTACCTGAGGGGAATGTGTTCTATTTGCGTCAGATGTCCAGACTACCTGAGGGGGAATGTGTTCTATTTGCGTCAGATGCATACAATTAAGGTCATACCAACACTCGTTCTAAAACTTTAACACATGTAGACTTTTTGTGTGCTTCCGCATTCCGAACCACAGGCTGATGATGTCACCTCAGTCAGATCCTGATTGTGCTTAACCATTGTAACATTGCTCCTCATCCGTTCTGTGCATGCACTCCTTTCTTGCCGCAGCGACAGGAACAAATTGCTATGAATCAAAATAGAATCCTGGTTGTGCTTATTCACTGTGAATTTTCTTTTCATCCGTTCTGCGCATGCAATCCTTTCCGCAGCGACAGATACAAGTTGTAATGAAGCGATAAAGAAAACTATCCCTTCAAAACAAATCTGAACTATAAAATCATTAAGTTGTTGATAGTCTAAAATAGAGTGGTTTCTGTCCCAAAACGTGTATTAGTTTCAGAATTTTTGTAGCTCTCCATTTAACTTCCTATTAATGTTCTACCTCAATAATAACCCTTATGTGCTTCATACCACTGTACCAGAAAATGCAATAAAAATTCCAAGATGATGATGATGATGATGACAGTGATAATACTACTTCTGTTGTTGTTTTTGTTGTTAATAATAATAATAATAATAATAATAATAATAATAATAGTAATAATAATAATAATAGCAATAATAATAGTAATAATAATAATGATAATAATAATAATAATAATAATAATAATAATAATAATAATAATAATAGTAATAATAATAATAATAATAATAATAATAATAATAATAATAATAATAATTTATGTTATTACTTTATAATGGATGTCATCCTTGCCGTAAACAAGACTTGGTGACAATGATAATGATGATGCTTTCACTACTTATTCACTACTATTACTGCAAATACTACTAATACTACTATTACTATTACTGCAAATACTACTAATACTACTATTACTATTACTGCAAATACTACTATACTACTATTACTATTACTGCAAATACTACTAATACTACTATTACTATTACTGCAAATACTACTATACTACTATTACTATTACTGCAAATACTACTAATACTACTATTACTATTACTGCAAATACTACTATTACTATTACTGCAAATACTACTATACTACTATTACTATTACTGCAAATACTACTAATACTACTATTACTATTACTGCAAATACTACTACTACTACTACTACTACTACTTATTATTATTATTATTATTATTATTATTAACGGGGATGCTAACTAGACTCAAAACCGATTTGAAGAGCTTAAAAAATCAAAGAATATATCTTTAAGAAAAAACAAATCTTACAGAAAGGAAGGAAGGAGGATAGATTTTAAGAAATGAATTATAAAAATGAGCTTTTTTAATTCATACATGATATTTTATTGCCACAATGACTGTATATATCTCTTAATAGCAAATGTTTGCAAATCACAAAGGTAATATGAATGAGATATAGAAACAAATTCGAATTGCGTTGGGGATTTCTGTTTGGACAACCACATAATTTTGTTTAATAGTCAACAATTTTAAGTTTTCAACACATGTTGTAAATATGAACCACCCTTTTCTTGTTGTTTTTTTTAATTTAAAATTGAATTGCAAAGTTATATATTCGAATGTGTATGCAATAAATTGTCAGTTAGTTATTATATAAAAGGCGGGAAAGGATACATTAAAACTAAATTATAAGCATTTAGTATATTCCATACAAATATAGCCGCTTCCGTTACACCAGCAGTGCCGGATTAAACCCCGTAGAGGCCCTTAAGTCCTTAGGCAGTCGAAATCTTGGGGCTCCCTAGCAAATTATCTCCTAATACGTTTTATCAATACTATTTTGATCCGTTGTCGCGGGGCCTCTAGGCCGGTGCCTACTCTGCCTATTTGGTAATCCGGCACTGCACACATGGCACTCTAAAGTAAGTAATATGAGAGAACGTGCAAAGTAAGATGTTTTTGTATCTGCATCTGACATAGAAGATGCAAAATCATTAAAAATTGAAACTGAAAGCTACTAGGCAAGAAATACTAAAATAAAATAACGAAATGTCGTCTGCTACTAATGTAACATAAAGTTTATAGGACGTTTGATGTAAGCGTAAGACAGGAATTCGGAGCAATAAATTTGTTGTTCGAAACTCGCAATAGAAGAACACAAATGTTTTTACAAAACATTACTTGTTAGAAACGTCTAGAAATTCGTCAGTTAGTCTGAAACGAGATGTCCCATATAACTCTGGAAAAACGTCATTTTGTTTCTAAATTATATATGTCAGCTCTGTCCGGAAATGTGAGGCCATTAATGTTTGTATTATTAATTAAACGATGACGTCAATGAGCTAAAAATGATGACATATGATAATTTTTTTACAAGCCATAAACAATGGCATCATATAACATTCTAGTTAGTTTAGCAGTTTTCAGATCGGCGATTTAAATATTGAACATCGAAGCAACAGTGTCAATATCGAGAGATAATGTCTGTTTCTTTATAAGTTTGGACGAGATAAGTGTGCTCAAAATGTGTGTTGTTTTTTGTTTTTCTTTTGTTTTGAGGAATAATACTCTTTAAAATAGATCAGTTAATTGATGGTTTCAGTCATCATAAAAATATACTGCAATGTTTAAGATAACATTTAATGGTAATAACACGTGGGGAAAAACTTGATCAGCTTTTATAGTACCATGGTCAAAGCAAACAGTATGAAAAAGAAATAAATTACGTATTGGATGTGCGTAACTATACACAACTCTGATTTAGTTTAAATTCACATCACACTTGGAGATTTTGAAAGCTTAACAAGGTCAACATATCATTAATCAACAAATACAGAGACAGAATTAGTGGAAAGCAAAGGTAGATTTCAAACAACACCTGTTGACTCAATATATGAAGTATATGCTTTTCAATCAACCATACAATCGACAAATTTTACTAAGTCCAAACATCACGTATGCCTTTGGAGGATTTGTTTTCTGAAGATAAGCCCTGTTGGAAAAGCATTAAATAAAATACATATTTAGACGGTCTTCCAGTGTCATGTTGATAATTTATCAAACATAAAATATTCCCTCACATTTGATGCCTTTTTAATCCCCTACAAAAACAAGATTGAAATATCTTTACCATGACTTTTCAAGTCAGGTTACTGACACAAAAATGATTGATTATTGGAACACATTAAATGGCACACGAGAGAAAAGGCTTCCTTGCACACACAAAAAACACATTTATATCAATCACATAGATGGCCATACATGCAAACGAAAAAAGCAGCACTGGATACAATTATATTTTGACAGTGATACATATCTGCTCAAAATACTCTTCGGCTGAGTATGTAAACACGTGAAGTGAGACGATATACACACTGTTTTTAAATAAATCTGAAAGGAGAGAAAACCTAAATAGGTTGACAGGGGGAAAAGTTTTATCAAACATTGCATATTTTTTCAACTTACTCAAACGAAATAAATCTGTTGTGGAAAGGACGAATAGGAGCTCAATGATCAGAATGTCCAAGCAATTCAACCAGAGTGAATCAGAACACCGCTTGACCTTTCCCAATGATAACTCAAAGATGTAATCTCACACTTCAGAGATCAACAAAAATATCTGCAGTTGTAGAAAGGAAGAATTAAAACAGATCAAAAGTACAGATCAATTTATTTGGTCACCTGAAAACATACATTTGGGACTCTTGAATGTGTAATCGGTGAAGCAGTTTCAAAATGCAAAACAATTTTTTAAAAGTCTTACCTTCTAACTTTACATAGGAAATACTTAGACTTGGACAAGTATATTTGGGCGATAGTGTCGTTCAGAGACGGAAAAATAGTAATCTCTAAACGACAGAGAAAACGAAATATAAACTTGTTATATGTTTTAAAACCAAAGAATGTAAAATTTAAAGGACCCGATGAAATTGTTTATCAGTTGGAAACAGGTTGAAAAGATTATACCATTAAATAAATAGCATACTTCCCCTCAGAGATGAACGATGGAAAGTAGATAGATTGAGATAAAAATAGAACATGACAACTTTGAGTTTACAAAGATAATGGGTTTATAGAATGTGATAGATGAAGACAAACAACGCGTTATAAGGAGCTCAGATATCCACAGAATGAGACCAGATGCTGATCACGAAACCGGGCGGGGGGGGGGGGGGAGAAATTACGTGCAAACATGTCGTGAGTAAGTAAAAACACGGAACACATGAAAACAGAATCTGGCATCTACAATGCAGTCATTGTCTAAGCTAGGTAATAATTGAAATTACAAATGAAATGAAAAGGTAACATCAAAAAATATAAGCTCATCCAAACTACACCTCACAAGGATAAAAATCTCAGATAATATAAAAGACTACAGGCTAGTCGATGAGATCGTAAAAGAAACAAAATACTAATGAAAATAGCATCAAGAGTTATGCAAGCCACCGCATCCAATCAAAATTGTATTGTTCAAATTTGAACACTGTTCCTACGTGATCGAGACAAGAGCAGCACACAGCTTGAACGGACTGATAAATAAGCAATTTTCCAGTATGGGTACGTGTTTGCACAAATACATTTCACTCAAATCAACACGAAATGGCTTTTCTCTGGTACATAGGCATAATTTCGATGTCAAACTTACAAAGTATCCTTTTTAGGTAAATTGCAATCACCGTTTTCGGCGGATGTACAATGCACCACGCTCTTGGTTAGTTGGCATTATATACACATGAAATCCAATAGATGTCGCTAGAACAAAGCACCAATATATCTGTGCAATCCGCCAAGGTGTAGATTGGGTTATCGGAACCTTGGCTAGCGAAGACGGGTGTCAGGATAATGTAACTGGGTGGGACACATGCTATAGGTCTGCGGCATAATGCCGCAGTGTTAGACATCAGTAGTTAAGTGGGCCACCATAGGGACAATGGGACTTAGCATTAAAAACACCCCTGGGCAACTCTAGGGACAATGGAAATTTAACATGGAGAAAAACGCTGGGCCACTTTAGGGACAATGGGAATTTAACATAGAGTTTGGGCTTGTCTAGGGACAAGGGGAATTGAACATGGGAATAGAGTTTGGGCTTGTCTAGGGACAAGGGGAATTTAACATGGGAATAAATCGTGGGACTGTCTAGCGTCAAGGGGAATTGAATATGGAGAAAAATCGTGGGACTGTCTAGCGTCAAGAGAAATTGAACATGGTGGGATTGTCTAGGGACAATGATGGTAGAGGGTCAAACACAACAGAGACAGAGACATACATACACTAGTACAAGCGTGAGATTTATATATAAAGCATTACCAAGACCTGAAATCTTGCTGGGGTGTTCAAAAATTTGCATAATTGTAATGATGCTATAAATAGCTATAATGAAGGAAATGCTCAACGACAAAATGGATGTGACTAAAAGTAACGTTAAAATGACGAAATTGTCCCAGAATTTAAAGGAAAATAAACATATCCCCGAAAATTAAGTTACAATGGTTTAGACTAAAATGGATAAAATTAGTAACTACTTACAATATCAACTTCTGTGACGATCGTGGATAAATACCTATGTATCTATAATCAGCTGAAATTCCTATGAAATCCCACTATCTATTTATAGCTCCAACTTGTGGGTTTTTCCTTTGGAAAATCCCACTATCTTTTTATAGCCTCAGCTTGAGTGACGTTCCTGTTTATGAATTCTAGTATATATGTATAGCTACAAAATGTGGAAATCCCCAAGTCGATATTTATAGTCTCAAAATTTCCAGCGTCAGTGACGTCACTGTACTGAACACTAGGGGATAAATGGCAACAGTGTTGCAAGTGGCTGACCTGAATACGCGCTACTGTAGGTAGGTAGGTAGAGTGTATCTGATAGGGATAAAGTGAGTTTTATAGGGACAAACAGAGACCAATACACACACACACACACACAACATACGCGCGCAGACTCACACACACACACACACACACAGAGGGAAGAGGAAAAAACAAACCCCAAAATATACTATCCACACTCGGGAGGAAGAAAAAAAAACAACCAAATACACGATCTACACAACGTACGCGAACAAACACACACACACACACACACACACACACACAACATACGCGCGCAGACTCACACACACACACACACACAGAGGGAAGAGGAAAAAACAAACCCCAAAATATACTATCCACACTCGGGAGGAAAAAAAAAAACCAACCAAATATACGATCAACACAACGTACGCGAACAAACACACACACACACACACACACACACACACACAACATACGCGCGCAGACTCACACACACACACAGAGGGAAGAGGAAAAAACAAACCCCAAAATATACTATCCACACTCGGGAGGAAGAAAAAAAAACAACCAAATATACGATCTACACAACGTACGCGAACAAACACACACACACACACACACACACACACACACACAACATACGCGCGTAGACTCACACACACACACACACACACACACACAGAGGGAAGAGGAAAAAACAAACCCCAAAATATACTATCCACACTCGGGAGGAAGAAAAAAAAAACAACCAAATATACGATCTACACAACGTACATGAACAAACACACACACACTTGTATGCGTTCGCGTACGTTTGTGTGGATAGTTTATTTGGGGTTTGTATTATCTCCCTTCTGTGTTGATAGTATATTTGGGGTTTGTATGCGTTCGCGTACGTTTGTGTGGATAGTTAACTACTGACATCACTATAAACGGTCACTCTGAGACATCGTAGTGATATGACTGAATAATTGTCAAAGCTACGTTAAAAATCCAACACACACACACACACACACACGAGGAAACACAACAGAATACATAAAGCTACGGCCGTCCCAATGGTTTATGGGCGTCCTCGGTGAACTAAGACTTTGGCAACTTCCTAATGAAAAATTTTTTTACTTCCGTCTAATTTAGCGCAACTGAAATGCTTGCATCCAATGCGCCGGTCAAGTTCGCCTATTACAGGGGTGCATAACCTTTTTTCGGACAAGGGTCAGATTGCATTTTCCATGACCACTCGAGGGCCGCAAACACAAATTTCTTTAACATAATTGCTGTTCACGGGCCAGATTTCTATGTTGTTTTAATTTGCCATGATGGCGAACAGAACACGTTCGCAGGCCGGATCCGGCCCGCGGGCCGGGGATTGTGCACCCCAGGCCTATATGGTCGGCCGGCCATAAATTACACCTTAATCCGGCACATCTTTGTATTACATGCACACCTAGTCGTATTAAATTTAAATAAAATATATAGTGGCAATGTGTGTTCGTGTGTCTATGTGTGATTTAGATTTTTGAGGTAGTTTTAAAACATTACAGTGACATCGCTACGATGTCTGCAGTGACATCGCTACGATGTCTGCAGTGACATCGCTACGATGTCTGCAGTGTGGCAGTCTAGCTGGGTCATCATGCCGTAGACATGGAGCATCAGGTCCCGCCCAGTCATATTCTCCTGACACCAGGCCGACCGGTCCTAACACTAACCTCTTAATGCTGAGCGCCAATTGAGGCAACTGCTAGTTATATAACCAATTGTTTTGATAGTGATGACCTTTTCAAGTTGAATGGCTACACAATTTGTATGACGTATTATAAACGATAAAGATAAGCAAAGATCAGGAGCAGGTAATGTACAAAACACTTGCATAGAAGCTGTGCAGTTTAGCATATATGGAAAGAAATTTTGAACCAGCTGGCTTTCATATCCTTAGAGGTCATTGTTCCTTTGCGTTTACTAGCGAAAGAAACATGGGGTGCTAATAAGACTTTAACAATGTCATAAATGATTCATCTGGACTGAGTTTAAAAGAAGTGTTTTATGCTCATAAGTATAAATTGAGACAACAAAATCAACAAAGCATTCCTTCGACAAACAACAAAGGTACAAAACTTATTAATGTGTTTGCTATTTCTACACTGATCACCGTTGTATCTGCATTATTTCAGAAGAACACATGATGATATGATACCGATTTAAAGTGTTCCCTTTCAACAAAATGGACGATGAATTTAATTTTGAAATATCAGATGAGGCTATTTTTTAACGAGTTTGACAAATGTGAATCGAATGATGTAGATTCGTAACAAAGTATGAAAACTTGTGCGATGTCTGATTTCGAGCTAAGGACACGATCTGCAAGAATACGAAAGGTAACAAAAAATATCTCAAGACCATCGCAAGTTTTGATCGATACAAGAGATATAATGTTTATTATCCAAATAATGCACACAAAATAAAGTAATTAAGGAAATTAATGACGCAATGGATAGATATGCAATAATAGAAACCTGTTTAAAATTAGAGTACATTTATAAAACGCAATTAATAGCAATAATATAAGGGACTAGAGATTGGTGAAGTAGATTTTGACGCAATTAGGGGGCGAACAAAATGCCAACAATATTGCATTGGTTGGGTTAAGGTTTCTGCTATTTTTGTGAAAATCAGATCATACGGCGATAAAACTATGAAATATCCTTTCATTTTGGACAATATATATTTCACGCATGATTTCGACACATCTTTCAAACCATCGAACACAAAGATTTAATTACAACGAATTAAGATGTGAGAAATTTCTTGATTACAGTGAGGCTGAAAACAAGATAAATTTGGATACCTACTTTAGGATAGCGAAATAGAAGACGCAAATCGGAAGGCAGCTAATCTAACTAGGTTAGCATTCGCTGGAATACATTAAAGAGAGAGTATATATATATATATATATATATATATATATATATATATATATATATATATATATATATATATATATATATATATATATATATATATATATATATATATATATATATATATATATATATATATATATAATTTGCTTTTTTTCTGTATCTTGCATGACACACCACAGCAATTGCACAAAGGTGTTTTTTTTTGGTACTTTTTATATCTTTGTCTGTTGATTTAATGTTCATGTTCCTTGCATAGCTTTTACCGTGCTCTTTGAAATATCCTTGATGTACACGACTGTTAGGGTGCACATTTCTGTCGATCTATGAAGAACACATCAACTTGGGGCCAGAGAACAATTAATTAGATTTATGGGGACATGTGCTTGTTAAATCGCTATCCTGCAATGATTTCTAATGTCTGTGACGGGAGATGAAGTGATTCTTAATTAAGCCTTCGTTTACTTAACCGTTAGACGACTTGAAAAGGGAAGGGTACCTTTGATTTTATATCTGTTGTTTGTAATTACATAAGTCATGCTGACCGCAATTTTGGCACCGTCTCCAGCATGTGTTTGTCATTCATGATACAGCCTTAATGTGGTTCAAGTTCTACTTGGTCAGCAGGACACAAATTGTGTCCGCAAATGGAATACACTCCAGCCCAGTTAATATATGTTGTGGTGTTCCACAGGGGTCTGTTCTTGGACCTGTTCTCTTCATTATATACACTCAGCTACTCTCCGGTGTCATAGATCATCATCCAGTGTCTCACCAATTGTACACTGATGACACCCAAATATACAAATCTAGCCACCCAACTGAAGTTGATGCTACCATCCAAGATGTAGAGAGGTGTATTTCTGATGTGAAATCATGGATGACATGTAACAAGCTGCAGATGAATGATGATAAAACTGAGGCCCTTCTGATCACAACACAAAGACTTTCTCATTCACATCCTTTACCTCAAACAATAAATATCAGTTACACCAACATTAAATTCACACAATCAGTAAGAAACATAGGTGTTACTCTGGACAGTACTCTCACATTTCACCAACATGTCATGAACATATGCAAGGCTGCATATCTTGAGCTGAGATGCATCAGCTCCATTCACAAATATATTTCAGTTGATGGCACTAAAACACTTGTGTGTTCATTAGTACTTTCAAGACTGGACTATTGTAACTCAGTTATGTCTGGTTCATCTCAAAATCTACTCCAAAATACTTAGAGTACCACGATCAGAGCACATCTCCCCGCTGCTCTGTACCCTACACTGGCAATCCATTCGATTCAGAATCAAACACAAAATGTGTTCTCTGTGCTACGTTTCACTGACGGACTCCAGTCCAACATACCTATCCGACCTCACCCAAGTGTACACACCAGCAAGTTACTTACGCTCCTCTTCTAAGACTCGTATACTCATATTTCCTACTATGAAAACAAAGTCATATGGACAGCGTTCTTTTGCAAACCAGGGCCCAGCAACATGGAATGAATTGCCTACTGAACTTAGACACAAAGACACAGTGATCCCATTCAAGGGTGCTATTAAAACTCACTTATTTCGACTGCAAGAAAAAACTTAAAGACCTAAACATGTTTCCTACCTTCAATATTTTCAGCATGTTTTTTTTATGTTTTCTAATTTTATGGTGCTTGTTTTTGTAATCAGATCATTATATATGTTTTTTATGTTATAGGTGTTGTCTAATGTTGTAAAGCGCTTAGAGCTTCTAAAGATTATGCGCTATACAAAGTCCTTATTATTATTATTATTATTATTATTATTATTATTATTATTATTATTATCTATTTAATACTGATTAGTTACGCTAAAGAAGTGGCCGGCTCCCACACGAAAATTTCTGGGGGTTAAATTGCCCTCATCGAAAGAAATCTAGTCAGGCTGTAATTTTCATGCAAGAATGAAAATATAAGGGACTCCGAGACTGAATTTGGAAGAAATTCTCTCGCAAAACATTGGTCAAGGGGACCGAATGTCTGGAAAATCAACGGACACAATTTTGATGGTCGACGCGAACAAAGCTTGAAAGCACAAGGTATTTGCGTCAATTTCATGTAGTTCGTTGATGCCAATATAATTTTTTGCTTGAATTTAGTTGTTTATATTTGCATGAATTTATTTGTTTAAATCCGTTGATCAATTCTCTTGTAACTGTGTTTGGGTTAATCTATCTGAATGCGTACAAAGATATTCTTTATATCCGTTTGACGAATTGTTTGAATTTGTCGTCTTGATTGTTATAAGAATCTAAGAATTTCATGCATTACTATAGTTGATATGAGTTACGAGAATCCGTTTGAATTCACTGATCTTATATGATTTCACGTATGTTAAAGACTTGAATTTGTGTATTCACTGAAAATCACATAGTTAAGACGTGTAATCAATTTCATTCATTCATTTGTGTAATTGAAACGAGAACGGAACTGTTATGTCTCGTGTACTGTTAATGGGAATCAGCGACGAAATAGCCATTGAAAAGTACATTAATCTCGTGAAATTAGGTTTGTTTATGGTCTGTCATGTTTAGCTTGACCAGACAGCCTTTGGTATATGTTTGAATTCCGACAGAATGATATCTGACATAACGAGAGAAGAGTAATGATCTGTTCCCAGTAGGACAACTGACGGAATATTTAGGTTGCTTCTGTTTATTTTGAAAGGGGAAATAGCTCCACGGACGTATCCACATAAGTCTCCACTGACGTATCCACGTACCTACTTATCCAAGTATCTACGTACTTACGTATCCTCCTACCCACACAAAGATTGAGGGCCGAAAAGAGGCGAGACAGTATGGAGGTCGGAAAAGGGAAAAAGTGAAAGAAATTTGAGGAACCACGATAGTGTAGTTGGAGTGGAAAGGAATAAGCAGGTGATGAAGTTGTACTAGGCAATGACTTCGATCGTTCACTCGATTATATGATGAACTAATTCTATAATTTAAAACAGATCGGCTATTTATATAAATATATTTTTGTTTGAAATTCGGTGAAAGATTTTTTTCATAAACAAGTGTATCTTTCTAATGTAATGTATTATCCCAGTTGTTTATGTAATTGATTAAAATTTTGTTTTTCCAGGTACGGGGGCTCGTGTCATTCTCTATATCTGCTCTGATCTCTATTTATTCCATCTATAATTTCACACTTCCTTTTAATGTTTACTTGATCAGGCAACAATACAGAGTGTGATCACCCTCTAGATAACGATAGCCAAATAAAGCGGACGCCTTGTAAGAAGGTACAACCTCATAATACCACACCACCAGTAGCAACAGCTACAACGACAATACTTTTTGTTGTGTTCCACCTGACAACCGTTAGATTGCGTTCGCTTCTTGTTGGACTAATTTAATTGGTTCATCCCAAGGTACTTAGGACGTTGTTCGGTATGGTGATGGTATCATTTAAATCCTATGACTATACGCTTCTGTGGTGACGTTATCGATAGGGTAAGGTTTTGCGTATGTAATTACGTTATCGATAGGGTAAGGTTTTGCATTTTGTAGTGACGTTACCGATATGGTAAAACTTTGGTGTCTGTAGTGACGTTTTCGACAGGTAAAGCTTTTGCTTCCGCGGTGACGTTTTCAATAGGTTTACTTCTATAGTGACGTTATCGATAGGGTTAAGCTTTTGCTTCAGCAGTGACGTTATCGATAGGTTTACTCGTTAAGTTATCGATAAGTTGAAGCTTTCGCTTCTGCAGTGACATTATTATCGATAGGGAAGCTTTTGTTTTGTGGTAATGTTATCAACATGGCGACGCTTTTGCTTCTGTGGACGTTATCAATAGGATATATCTTTTGCGTTTGTGTTGACGTTATGGATAGAGTAAATCTATGAACAGAGTAAATATTTTGCGTCTGTAGTGACGTTGAGGTTATCATTGGGGTAAATCTTTTGTTTCTATACTGACGCTCTCAATAGGATAAAGCTTTTGCTTTTGTTTTGACGTTATCGATAGGGTGATGCTTCTCGTAGTATGCAGACTAGGAAATGTTGTAATGTTGTATAACTCATGGTGATACGATCACAATTAAGTAATTTCTAGTACTTCTCTGTTTTGTTCATTAAAGAAATCATTCTACATTTCAGACTTTGGATTAGTTTATCACAATAAATATGTCATTTTCATCTATGTCAGTTTTAAAGAAATAGATCATAAAATTCTCCTTCAACAACTGCTCTAATTTAATCCAAATGTCTATACATTTTCATACTCAAATAATAAATTTATAATTGACTATTCTTCAGTTCACAATATCTATATTTATTATTGTTATTATTATTATTATTATTATTATTATTATTATTATTATTCATAATTTTAAATATAAATCCATTCATTTCCTATTATCAACCTACGCGGAGAGAAAAATAACACCATTTTTTCTGAATCTATAATATCAAATTTTTTTAATTCTGGTATAAACTCGTATTCAACAAAGTATGCATCCTCTCTTATTTCAAAAAATGAATTATAAATATGCATTATAAATTACTACAAAATCTATTTTTTTATTCTTGGATTGTCACCTTTTCATTTCCAAATAAATCTTTTCAATTTTGAGGAATTTGTATCACTAACATTTAATCTAAACTAGTTCGTTTTAATATATGCACATATTTTAATTTTTAAAAAAGCATTCGTCACCATAAGAATTTAGGAAAATTCACAAAGTTACATAATATTTTTTAACTTTTAATTTATGAATATTTCAAAAATATATTTTATCAACCTGGATTGTGTTACATAAATCGTTGATCTTGATCTAAAAAGAAAACGAAAATCATCAATGATGTTGTCAAAATGTACTGAGACATTATGTAGTCCGGACATCAGTAAGTCGATGAGTCGGGCGAAACTGGCGGGTGCCGTTTTCATACTGGAGAGAATGACGTTAAATTTATAGAGCCCGAACGGAGTCACAAATGCAAAGGTTTGCCTCGATTCTTCCGCTAGAGGAACTTGCCAGTAACCCTTAGTTAGATCTATCTGACTCAAGTAACTTCCATAACCAATCTTTTCAAATAGATCGTCCATTCGTGGGACTGGATACGCGTCGAATACGGTGATATTATTAAGCTTGTGGTAATCTATAAATAGCCAAAGAGTTCCAGCTTTCTTGTCAACTAATACACAAGGCGATCTCCATGGACTGATTGAGGGTCAAATAAGGCATTGCTATAGCATTTCATCCAATATTGTTTTCACCTCTTTCCGTTGCGCGAAAAGTATTCTATATGGCCCTTTTTAATTGGTGTCTCCGAAGTTATCTTGATACTGTGAGTTAAGATGTTTGTTCGACCACTCCTTGTTGTTAGAACATCCTGAAATTCGTTGCAAAGATTTCTAATATCCTCTCGTTGCTCCTTCGACAAGGTGACTCCCAGCTTAACATCAGCATCACCTTCACCTGCTCTTGGAGGAAAATCAATATCCGCACATTCGTTCTCGTCTGCCTGCATCGCCAGCAACACAGCACACTTGTATCCTCTCAGTAACTTTACATGATAGGTTGCCGTACCGCGTCTACCCGGTAAAGATACCTGGTAGTTAACATCGTTTACCTTTCGGACCACACGCTAAGGTCTCTGCCATTGTGCCTCCATCTTGGACGAACTTGATGACAAGAGAATAAGGCCTTCATTTCCTGGACTAAATTCTTTTGTTTTCTTGTGACGGTCATACAATACTTGGATTGTCTTTTGGCGATCCAAAAGATTATCTTTGACAAGAGTCCCGATGTCAGCCAACTTCTCACGCATTTTCACAACATGCTCCACAGTTGACTTCCTTACTTTCTCCACTCCCGTAAACAAGTTTTGTAAAATCTGCATTTGCCCCCTAACTAGCAAACCATACAACATCTCAAAGTGTGCAAATCCAGTTTCCTCATGTTGGACTTCGCGGTCCGCAAAACACAAATATGGTAACATCTCATCCCATCCATTCTTGTTGTCTGTATAGAACTTCCACAACACTAACTTCATCGTCCCATTAAAACGTTCTACCTTTCAATCAGTTTGTGGGTGATAAGGTGGTGTTGTAACTCTACGGAAACCTAATAGCTCATACAACTGTTTCAATAAGGTGCTAGTGAAGGTGGTTTCTTTGTCTGTTAATATGACCCTTGGAAAACCTACACGGCTAAACAACTCAATCAGTGCTCTAGCTACACACGTTACCTCCATATCCTTTGAGGAAAAGCTTCGGGATACCTCGTTGCATCATCTACAACCGTCAGAATGTATTTGTGTCCAGACTTCGTTCTAGATAACGGTTCTACAATATCCATTACAAGTTTTGATAACGGTTCTGTTATCACCGGTGGGTAAACCGTTGGAGATTTCCCACCTGTAGCCCGTTTTGCTGTCAGTTGACATTCATGACATGATGTACAATATCTTTTTACACCTGAAAACATTCCAAGACAAAAGAACGATTGGAGAATTCTCTCTTGTTTTCTCCAAACACAAGTGACCTGCAAGGGGTCGATCGTGTGCCAGCTCCATTACCATATTTCGTAATCCTGCTGGTACAACAATTTGCTCCCCTCCAAGCAAACCATCACCAGGTTGCCATTTCTACAGCAAAATATCATTCTCCCAGAAGAATGCCGTTGGCTTCTCATCTACCTCCTCACGAGCAGCAAAGGACTTCTCTCTAATATCTTGCAGTGAAATATCCGCAGTCTGTAGTTTGGACAACATGTCCGCGTGCATTGCTAAAATTTTGTCATCTTCAATGTCGTCACGCTGATCAATATCTGCTCTCTCATTCCTGTTGTTGACTTCATTATTATCCTCATCCTTACATTGGTCAGTATTTTCCACAGTCCTTTCATAATCAAGTCCTCTTACCATCGACCTCGTAACAACAAATGACCCCTTCTTGCTTTGTATATCCATGCCCAATAGGGGTCCAACGGCTAAATTTGAAACAAGATCAACTTGCGCTGGTCCCTTATAATGCGGAGTGTCGATATTTACCACAGCCAACTGTGCGGCAAATGGCTGACCCACTGTTGTGTTTAATGTCACTTTGTGACCCTCCAGCTTGCAACTCTCGTCAAGGAGGTGTTCTCTTATCAAGGTCAAATTTGAGCAAGTGTCCTTCACAAACATGATCTCGCGCCCATTTACACATCCTGTTTCCGAAATAAGCCTTTCATCAATTGTTGACCTAACAAAAGAAGTTGCTGGGTTGCCACGATGTTTCATATCATCTGTTGGACAATACCTTGCAATATGTCCTCATTGCTTGCATCGATAATACTGCCTGTTTGGACTGGTCATTCGTCGATGTTAGTATCGCTTGATGCTGTAAGTTCTGAATATTCATCTTGTTACTATTTACAATTATATTTTGACGAAACTTTTTCTTCTGCCCTTGCTCTTGTACATTGGTGGGAATATAATCTTCTGCAACCTCTACAACCGGACTAGAGCCATTGTTCCTCCTAATCCACTGTGTTTGATCTTGTGACAAGGATTTAAAAAAAAATTCCTCACGAAGACAAATAATTGGGTCACGGTCATCCAAGAAACGCTTTATGTGTTGATCAGTCCTGGCCATCAGACCACGATACGTCTCGGTGCTTTCCTTCTTCATGCTCACCAACGCAGTGAAAAGTTCATGCGGTCTCTTTCCAAAGCGATCAATCAGTCCTTTCCTGAGTTCCAGGTAATCGCCACAAGTTTGAGTTGCAACATATCTAGCCTCACCTCTCAAAAGAGTTCTTAGCTGTAATACTTTCAACTCGTCAGACCACTCAGCATGTTTTGCAATCGATTCAAACGCTGCTAGGAAAGTCACAATATCTTCTCGTACATGGTCATATGCCTGAAGCTCTACCTTAAATGGCATTGAAGATGTGTTTCCGTCGCATTTCTTGATGTCTTACTCTTTCTAACTCAATTTCACAACGCTTCATTTGTAATCTTAATTTCTCTCTTTCCAGCTCCCATTCAAACTCCTTCTGTGTTTACTCCAGTTCACTTTCACTCTTCTTTGCGCTAGGTTTTCGCTTTGTTTTCTTGGGTGGTTGCATGTGCTCAAGGAAAAGTACTACTTTCATTCTCCGGAATCTCAGTATATTTAAATTCCATAAAATTCTGTACTGACGCTTTTCTTCGTGGTCATCCTGAAGCAATTGTTACTCCCTAAACGTAGACGTCACAAGTAACCGACATACTGACAAACTATATGCACGTGCTGTAAGTTCTATCAATGGACTAGCTTTTCTTATCTACGAGTTTCTGGTCTTATACGTGTACACTCGTTACAGTAATACACATTTTGCACTTAGCAATCAACAACTGTACTTTATACACTCAGTACAACCAGTCGCTGCTAATATCACACACAGATTTACTGAATTAACAGCTTTCAGAATTGACGAATACAATTCCAAAGTATTGAACAATTCCAAATAATTCACAAAGAATTATCGGAATCAGTACCGCTGCCACCAAAATGTTACATTCGGGTTCAAAGCACACACAAATACCAAGTAAGGGTCCTACAAACTAAAAGCGTATAAAAACCAGTGTTGCGAACAGTACCAAGCCCAGCTACATAACTGCCTGCTCTCCCATTCTGCTCTTGTTTTAGTAAGGGTTAGAGATAATACAGTATTTTAATTCATTTAACATTTGTGCCTTATCCAATGGCATGAACTGGTCCAGGCTCAGTTAGCCATGGGAAGATAAACAACAGAACCGAACCTGTTGACAGTCTCTGGTATCAAATATCCAGAATTCTGGGATTAATGTTCTGGCCAACTGTCACTACTAACAACAAGAATCTGATACAGGCGCTGAGAGTGAAATCATACTGATAACAATGTGATAAAAAATTACACAAGATGAAATCTTATTAATGACACAAAGTATATATGAAACAATACAATATTACTATACACGTGAAAGTCCAACTGCTAAAAATTGTCTTTTTCATTAATTTGACTAATGTCAGTATTGTATTCCTGAAACATCAAGCTTCATATTAATAATCTCTGATATTTGTTTTTCATCTTGTCAATGAAAATAAGGGAGTTGTGATCACTAAAAACAATAATCGGAGAGGAACTGAACTAATATAGACTTCAAATTGTTGGAATGCCAATATTAAAGCCAAACTTTCCTGCTCGAGTATGGAATGATTTCTCTGGTGCTTATTTATTTTCTTAGAAAAATAGCAAACTGCATGATCTATACCATTTCTGTCTTCTTGAACTAATAATACACCAACGATAACATCATTTGCATCAACAGCTATTTTAAATGATTGACTCAAATTTGAAACTCAAAGAACTGGTGCACTCTCAAGTATGACCTTTAACTCATCACAAGACTTCTGACATTTTTCAGACCAATAAAACTTGGTTTTCCCGCACTGGATGATCTATACCATTTCTGTCTTCTTGAACCAATAATACACCAACCATAACATCATTTGCATCAACAGCTATTTTAAATGATTGACACAAATTTGGAGCTGAAGGAACCGGTGCACTCTCAAGTATGACCTTTAACTTATCACAAGCTTCCTGACATTTTTCAGACCAATGAAACTTGGTTTTCCTGCACAACAAATTTGTGAGTGATTCAGGAATTATGGAAACATGGGAACGAAATTTCAGACAGTATCCAGCCATACCCGAAAATCGCGTTGCTTTTTACTGACATGTACATGGAATTCAGATATAGCCTTAGCATCTATAAGTTTAACTTGCCCCACGATATGTCAGAGAAATATAACACAAGCACGAAAAAAACCACTTTTGCATAAATTAATTGTCAAGTTTGCATCAGTGAGTCTGTCAAAGAATTTCCGAATTATATAAGTGATCTTTCCAGGTGTCGTTGTAGATGATGACATCATCGATATAAGCTTGATACTTATCTAGACCAGATGTACTCATGTTCAGTAAACGTTGAAAAGTACAAAGCGAACCTTTTGTCCGAAATGGCACTACTTTATACTGCCAAAATCCATATGTAGTCACGAATGCCGAAATTTCATTTGCCCTTTCGGTCAGTGGAATTTGCCAGAATCCTTTCACAAGGTCGCATTTGGTGACAAACTTGGCATTTCCAATTTTATCAATGCAGTCATCGATTATTAGCAATGGAAATGAATCTGTTTTGGTGACAATGTTCACCTTTATATAGTCTGTGCACATGCAGAAAGTATTATCTGGTTTTGGTACAAGTTTACTTGGTTCTATGAAATCATTCTCCAGCAAATACTGAATTTCCTTTTTCAAACATTCCTGTTTGAGAGGGTTCATCCTGTACGGACGCTGTTTCACAGGTGTGGAATCGATAATTTCAACGTCAAGGTAAATTTTATTTGTTCTTGTGGAACATCTGGAAACAAGTGCTCATATTCAAGTCAATCCTTTTTTTAGTTCGTTCTTATATTGCTGCTGCAGATGTGAAAGTTTCTGGTTCAGATTATTCATAATCTCTAAATTCCGAAGATTGGTTACTTAAAAATCACTAGAGTTCAAATGCATTCCATAGCTTAAATCCTCACTGTGTGGAACAGGTGCAACTAAATGGTTTGTATGATTAACCTGGCTATCTCTATCAACATACCGTTACTCCTTTAATATATTTACATCCTATGAGTAATAATCTTGTGATTTAAATCACTCATTTTCTTCTTGATTTTATAAGGACCATAATACCTAATCTGAAGAAAATTTCGAAGAATGAGCAAGAGAGACAGAATTCTATTACTAGACTGAAATGTTCTCTCCTCTGTATTTTCATCATACCTTAATTTCATGCTTGACTGAGTAGAGTGCAGATTAGTTCTTGCAACCTCACAAGCATTTGATAGAGTGTACTTAAAATTCAAAACAGACTCAAGAAGATTAATTTCTGTATCTTCACTTGAAAGAAGTTTCTCTTTTGACAACTTCAATGGTTCACGAACAGTACGTCCAAAAACAAGTTCAAAAAGACTCAATCCTAAAGATTGCTGAACTGTTTCGCTAACAGCAAACAAACGTAAATGAACACATTTGTCCTAATCTTTTCCAGTATCAAAACAATATGACCGAATCATATTTTTCAAGGTGTGAACCCCAGCTGAGTCATACCAAAGACTTATAAAAATGGTACTAACAACTGCCTCGCTTGGCGCTCTGCATTAAGAGGTTAGTGTTAGGACTGGTCGGCCTGGTGTCAGGATAATGTGACTGGGTGGGACATCGTGCTATATGTCTGCAACATGATGCCCCAGTGCTAGACATCAGTATAAACTGCCACACTGCAGACTTCGTAGCGATATGACTGAAACATTGTTACAGCTCTGTTAAAAATCATAATCACACACACACACACACACACACACACACACACACACACACACACACACACACGGTTTGATGAAATCTTTCTAAAGCCCCTTAGCTTTCAAGGTGATAGGCAGAATACTTGAATTGTTGGATGCCTAATTCATGCATTACTTGCTGGAAATTTCCAGACATAAAATTTGACCCTTGATCATATTGGACAGATTTGGGAAGGCCATATTGAGCAAACAGCATACCAAAGCTTTTACTACTGTTTTAGTTGTAATATTCCCCAAAGCAATTGCCTCTTGAAATCTTGTTGACGCACACATTATGGTCAATAATATTGGTTGCCTGACTTGGTCTTAGGTAAGGGACCGACACAGTCTGCCATTATTCTGCTAAATGGTTCGTCTAATGCAGATATAGGCTGCAGATGAGCCTTAGGTATCTTCTAAATGGGATTCCTACCATTTGACAAGTGTGACAAGATCTACTGTACTTACAAACACATAACTTTTAATTTTTGGACAATAAAAGTTATTCAAGATTGTCTGATAAGTCTTGTTGATCCTTAAATGACCAGCTAAAGGAGTTTCATCGGCCAAACGAAGAATTTCCTGTCTATACGATTTTGGAACTACAATTCGATAGTTCATCGACCACTAGTCAACACCATGTACCTCAGTTGGTCTCAAAAAGACCCCATTTTAACAAAATAACAAGCAGGTAATTCTGTGGCTTCAGTTTCACTAATGGCATCTGAAATAAACATGTGATCCCAGGATCTTTTTCCTGTTTGACGAAAAGTGATTGTCGTTTGTCACCCTGATTAGAATAAAGAGAATGAGTAGTTAAGAGATGATCAGTGTGATCAATACCCTTTAACTGACCCAAAAGAGGCGTAAAATTGATGTTATGTATATTTGATTTAATTTATATTTGATTTAATTTAATTGACTAAATTTTAAAATCATTTTTTAAATTTTATTACATGTCAATGTAGTGCAATTTTGTTTACTAGGAATTTGATAATTTTCCAGAAACTAG
Organism: Sinohyriopsis cumingii; assembly: GCA_028554795.2. Lineage (NCBI taxonomy): Eukaryota > Metazoa > Mollusca > Bivalvia > Unionida > Unionidae > Sinohyriopsis > Sinohyriopsis cumingii. The sequence continues at coordinate 160,535,969 of CM068824.1, forward strand.
TTTGTCCTAAGAGTTAGTTGTAAATACCGAACTTTGTATATTATGCTGACCCAGTTCCCAGCCTTGATTGAGGGTCAAGTAAACAACTTTTGTAGTCATTTTTTAATGTAAGAATGATAATTGTGGAATCGAGGCTGTATTGGTTTACGTACCATTAGATTTGTAGATTCTTTCCAAGCCTTTCTAGAATGTGATCACGTGACCCTCGCCTGGGACTCTGTTTACGTCTCAAGTTATTGTATAACCTTTGTTTATAGAGATATTTCTCAGTTGGGGTTCTAAACACTGGTACGTAAAGATGTTCGTTTTGTTGTAACAGTTTGGAGTTATAATTTCATTCAAATTATCTGGATTCTAAAAGGTGAATTCTTTTTCCTGGAAATATTTGAGTGCTGGTACAGAATTCTTGGACAAAGACATTTATTTAAATTTTATTCGAAATTCAAACACTGGAATATCGTTTTCTGTAGTTCACAAAGGACTACACATCACCTCTATACTGACTACAGTATATGTCATCGCCTTCCATTTTAGAAATTTCGCCTAGACTCGAACGTGAATTCATTAGAACATTACTAGGTCTTCTAAAATTTAATTCGTGGATTATTGTTGGATTATTTTTGGAGTTGAGTCTTAAAACCGTAAGTTATTTTTTTCATTTCTGTTGTGTTTTACCAGGGAAATAAAATATTTGTTAAATTTTTCAAAGCTTTTTGTTTTCATTATCTTTTTTTTTTACTGTTTATTCGAGCCTAAACACGTAACATAAGAATTGGGTGGCTCGTCCGGGATTTATGAATTTTTGGCTAAAATATTTCAGAAAACATTGTTTTTTGAAATTTGGATTCACCTAGCTTTTGACATTTTTAGTTAAATCGGCAAGCTTTTTTCAAAATGTCATCAAAAGTGTAAAACTTTCTTTCCAGTCCTACCCAGGACCAATTAGACCTTTTCAAAAAAGATGAATTAATTCAACTTGCCAGAAAATATGAGCTTTCTGGGGTAAAGGCTTCCTTAACGAAGCAATAAATAAAAAAAATATTGTGGTCCAGTACTTGGTAGAAAAGAATGTTTTGGATAAAAGTGCTTTGGTCTCGATCAGTAAGTCTGTATCAGACTCTGACATAAAGGAAAAAGAAGTAGAATTAAAATACAAGATGGAATTGGAGTTGAGGAGGCTGGAACATCAGAAAGATAAAGAAGAAAAACAAATGCAAATGCAGTCACAAGAAAAACAAATGCAGTTACAATTTGAGAAAGAGGAGAAAGAGAGACCGGAAAGATAGAAAGAAAAACAAATGCAGTTACAAGAAAAACAAATGCAATTAGATAAGGAAGATAGAGAGAAAGAGAGAGAATATAAATTTAGAATGAAAGAAATGGAGCTGGCAAGTGAAACGCATATTTCCACTTTAAATTTCGATGTTGCAAAGAATATTAGGTTAGAACCCCCTTTTAGAGAAAAAGATGTAGACAAATATTTTCCTCATTTTGGAAAAGTTGCTGAAAATTTTAAATGGCCAAGGGGGCATTGGGCTCAATTATTACAATGTGTACTTCTGGCAAAACTAGTGATATTCACCGTTCACTGTCAGTTCAACAAAGTGGTGACTATGATATGGTTAAAGAACGCATCTTAAGGGGTTATGAGTTAGTCCCTGAAGCTTATCGGCAAAAATTCAGAAACTATAAAAAAAAAAAAACAGAAGCTGGACAAACTCATGTCAAATTTGCTAGAGAAAAAGAGCAGTTATTTGATAGATGATGCTTAGAAAAGAAAATTGAACAACATGAAAGTCTCAAACAACTTGTGTTACTTGAAGAGTTCAAGAACTGTGTCTGTAGTGACATTAAGACCTATCATGACGAGCATCAGATCCAAACCTTGGAAAATGCTGCTCGTGCAGCTGATAAGTATTCTTTAACTAATAAAGTTCCTTTTGGAAATAAGACTTCTACTCAACAGTCTTCTGGCGGAAAAGTATTTCAGCCTAATTCAAGCCCTTCTAAAACTTAAACTGGCACAAGTCCTAAAAATCAAGCTTCAGATAAGCTTGTCTCAAGTTCCTTGCATCTTCCTACATGTACTTATTGCAAGAAGAAAGGACACGTTATTTCTGGTTGCTACAAATTGAAAAATAGGCATCAGAATCAAGACAGACCTATTCCAAATGAACTTATTTCTAAGACGTCAAGGCCACTGTCATGTATTGAAAACAATACAATTGATGGGTCTAATAAACCCCAGTCTGACTTTATTATGGAGATGAACCATTCATGTGGAACGTTTCTATATCACTCTTAGGTAATTCGGCCAATCATATCCCTATTAAAAGTTTAGGGGACACAGGAGCTTTTCAGAGTCTTTTATTGCCAGGTACTTTTTATGAGAAGTCTTCTTCTAATGAGAGTGTTCTTATTCAAGGAGTAGAGTACGGCTTTGTTAATTTTCCTTTCCTTTGGGTAAATTTATCATCAGACTTAGTCTCAGGACCCGTGACAGTAGGAAAAGTCTGTGTTTTACCCGTTGAGGGCATTCATTTATTACTAGGCAACTACCGAGCTGGAGACAAGGCTGTGGATCAGAAAGTCAATCCAATCGAAAATGTATTCACTGATTTATTCCCAGCTTGTGTAGTTACCAGAGCTATGGCAAAGAAAGCTCTTGAGAATGATGTTGAAAAGGAAACTATTCCTTTAGCTGACACATGTATCGGTCAGGCTTTCGATGAGGTCACTTTTCACTCCTTGTTTGGATCAATCAGAAGGTATTGATCACAGTGATCCTCTTTTAACTAATCATTATCTTTATTCTAATCAGGGTGATAAACGACAATCACTTGTTGTCAGACAGGAAAAAGATCCTTAGATCTCCTGATTGTTTCAAACGGCCATTAGTGAAACTGAAACTACTGAAGTTCTTGTCTGTTACTTCATTAAAAATGAATTATTATGAGAAAATGGAGAAATCCCGAGGTACCTGCTGGTAATGAGAGGTCAGTGAACTATCAAATTGTAGTTCCAAAACCTTACAGACAGGAAATAATGTAGATCTTGTCATACCTGTCAAATAGTAGGAAAACCAAATCAGAAAATTCCCAAGGCTCATCTACAACCTATTCCTGTCTCTGACGAACCATTTACTAGAATTATGGAAGACTGTGTTGGTCCCTTACCTAAGACCAAGTTAGGTAACCAATACCTGTTGACCATTATGTGTGCGTCAACAAGGTTTCCAGAGGCAATTCCTTTGCGGAATATTAAAACTTTGATAACGTTTTTTTGTTTACTCAATTTGACCTTCCCAAATCTATCCAATCGGGCCAAGGGTCAAATTTTAGGTCTGGAACTTTCCAGCCTATTATGCTTGAATTTGGCATCCAGGAATTCAAGTCAAAAGTGAAATTATGGTTTGACAGAACTTCAATGGAGAGAACTTTTGAGTCTGATAATAGAGTTCGGTCTCCCTTGCTCATTCTTCAACTTATTCTTCAGTTTAGTCATTACGGCCCTTACAAAGTTAAGAAGAAAATGAATGAGTTAAATTACAATATTAGTGCTCCTGGGATCTAAATAAAGTTTAGGAGTACCAGTATAATGAAAGATATATCCAGGTTAAACATGCAATTAATTTAGTTGTACCTGTCCCACTCAGCGAAGATTTAAGTGAAGGAATACCATCGGATTCTACTGATACTGGAGTGACTAATCATCGAAATTCAGAAATTATGAAATATCTGGATCAGAAACTTTCACATTTGCAAGAGCAAGAAAGAAATGAACTTAAAACAGTTATTAATTGAATATGAACACTTTTTTCCAGATGTTCCTACAAGAACAAACAAAATTTCCATGACACTGAAATTGTAAATTCCAAACCTGTTAAACAACAGCCCATATGAACTTCTGGACACAACAATAATACAAATTAATTCTGCTAGTTCTTAAAGCATGAATGAATAATCTTTCCAGTCATAAGATTATGTAACCCTGTACTTGTTAACAAGTGTCCACGCAAGCAATATTCACGAGGAAAGTGGCTGGCCCCGCTCTTAGAAAGAAGAAACTCTCACAAAATTCTCTCAGAAAGAATAAAATCTCACAAAATTCTGCATTTGTCATGGATTATATATAATGATTAACCAAACGATTTTAATTAACTGCCCCCTCCCCCCGACGTGCGAGAAACATCATTATATAAAAAAAAATCTCTGTATTAAATGCCAGAATTAAAATAACATTTTCAAAAATGTCCCTAACTCTTCTATTTTCATTTGGAATACCCTAACTGAAAATGTCGAATCATAAAGCGATTTCTTAAAATTAAAAAAGTATACTACCCTTTCGTTCCTTCTTAGTATAGTTCTGGTGACAGCAAATACTTTATATGTTCATACTAGGATCAGAAACCAACTGCGCAACCTCAAAACAGATCAGTACGACAATCACCCAAGAGACAATCTCTTATATAAGTTTCGTATAGAAGCGCAAAATGCATATCGTTATATTCTCATTTGTACTCAAAGGTAAAATATAATACTAAGTCTTTACGTAATGACTGTATTGGTCTCTACAAACACCCTACTATCTGGAACACCGGAATTTGACGCCGTGTAAAATTTGAACACCTTTAAGTTCTTTCAAAAGTACATTAATGATACATCGCGTTTTAACTAATGTTTCTTCCTTAGCTTATAAGTATAAAGAAAATCTTGTTATTATTAATATTACTCTTCCTACTGTCTAATGACCAATTGATTGTAATGTAGGTATTAATCATAATTCCTTCCTAGGTCTGGTAACGTCATTCCTAAATTTGCCTTGTATCTCTCTCTCTCTCTTTCTTTCCTAAGTTTTATCCTTTAACTATTAGCACACCTAATTTTGTGTTGTTCTTTTCTGTATTTTCCCATGTCGCTTGTCAAGTTTGGTTAATTTTGTATCACTTATTCGTATGGGGAAGGTATTATCTAATGTTATGAGAACTTGTAGCCGGGTCCCTTTAGCATAATTTAGCAAACACAATTTTCAACTATGTTAACAGTGTGTCTGTAACGTAAAAGACACTGCCCACGCTGGTTATTTTTAAGTATGATGTCATTACGCGTTGCGTCACCTAATCCATAAACCGGCTCTATGTGGCATTTCTATGGTAAGTGGACGTCAGTAGTTAAGTGGGATACTATACGTACAATGGGAATTAGCATTACGGAGACCCCTGGGACAATATACGTACAATGGAAATTTAACATGGCGAAAAATCGTGGGTCAATATACGTACAAGGGGATTTAACATGGAGAAAAATCGTGGGACAATATACGTACAATGGAAATTTAACATGGAGAAAAACGCTGGGCCACTTTAGGGACAATGGGAATTTAACATAGAGTTTGGGTCTGTCTAGGGACAAGGGAAATTAACATGGGAATAGAGTTTGGGTTTGTCTAGAGACAAGGGGAATTGAATATGGGATTTTTTTTTTTTTTAAAGTTTTTTTAAATTTAAATTTAAATTTAAATTTAGAAAAGGGGTAGGCAATGGAAAGGCTATCTCTTTTCGAGAAATATGGCTGGCCCTGAAAAGGGCCTTTGGGTTTTCTTCTGCTTCTAGTTTCTTCTTTTTCTCCACCAAGTTCTTATTTTATCTCCAACACTCTTTCTCTTCTTTTCTTTCTTTTTTTTCTCCTGCTCTTCTTTCTTCTTCTCTTCCTCCTCTTCTTTCCTCCTCTTCTTATTTTCTTCTTCTTTTTCAATCTTTTCGTTCCATTTGCTTATTCTTATTCTTTCCTCTTCATCCTCCTTCTCCTCCTTTATCTCTTTCATGACACCACTAATCTTGTCCTTTACCTTTTTTAAGTTATTAATTTCCATCTTTACACGATGGGGACTATAGGAATAATGGTCTTCAACCAGTCTTATCAACATCTGCTCCATCATTCCTAAGTTGTCTAAAACGTCTTGTAATGTTTGTATTTTGTCCATTTGGTTAGAAGCCATCTTCTTTTTTTATTCTTTGCAGAATGGTTTGAACGACGAATACTGTGGGTTCTTATACTTAAAGCGCGTACGTGAAGGAAAACATCCCCCTAAAACGTAAAATTGACCTTACCTAGATCATGACCAAACAACGCGCGGACGTGAAGGAAAACATCCCCCTACTTTTTCATTTCATATAATAAAACCCAAACTATACTCTCCACATACGCTAAGAAACAATAAACAAATCCATAATCTACTATCCACACAATCGTACGTGAGCGGGTACAAACACAAACACACAAACACAAACACACAAACACATACGCTAAGAAACAATAAACAAAATCCATAATCTACTATCCTCACAATCGTACGTGAGCGCTTACAAAACCCAAACTATACTCTCCACATACGCTAAGAAACAATAAACAAATCCATAATCTACTATCCACACAATCGTACGTGAGCGGGTACAAACACAAACACACAAACACATACGCTAAGAAACAATAAACAAAATCCATAATCTACTATCCTCACAATCGTACGTGAGCGCTTACAAAACCCAAACTATACTCTTCACATACGCTAAGAAACAATAAACAAATCCATAATCTACTATCCACACAATCGTACGTGAGCGCTTACAAAACCCAAACTATACTCTTCACATACGCTAAGAAACAATAAACAAATCCATAATCTACTATCCACACAATCGTACGTGAGCGGGTACAAACACAAACACAAACACACAAACACATACGCTAAGAAACAATAAACAAATCCATAATCTACTATCCACACAATCGTACGTGAGCAGGTACAAACACAAACACACAAACACAAACACACAAACACAAACGCTAAGAAACAATAAACAAATCCATAATCTACTATCCACACAATCGTACGTGAGCGGGTACAAACACAAACACACAAACACATACCCTCACACTATCTTTAAAAAGAGGTAGTGTTTATATTCACACTACTCTACCTACACATTGGCAAATTGATGGTTATTTCTTTTCTAGAGTATTGGGTAGCCCTGAAAAGGGCTGTTTTTTTGGAACTTCATGGACACCTGGTTAATGGTGGCACCTTCCAGGCCTGGCGCCACATACACATCTTATCCCCCAGTTACTTTTTACTTTTTTGGGGGAGAGAGCAGAGGCAGGATATGTCGCTTCAGAATCCCAATTTTCGCTCTCTGGGATTCTGAAATTTATTCTTCTTCTCTTCTTTTCCTTCTCCTCCTCCTCTTCTTTGTTTCTTCTCTCCTCCTCTTTGTATCTTCTTTCCTCTTCTTCTTCTTCTTTATATCTTCTCTCCTCCTCTTCTTTTTTTCTTCTTTCCTCCTCCTCTCTTATCCTTCCCTCCTCCACAATGGCTTCCGCGGCCAGTTCATTCAACAGGCGCCTGGCATATTCCAGATGCACATGAAGTTCCAACAGTTTAGACAGTCTCGTGTTCATTTTTGGTGTTGATCAATCAACAAGGGTAGCTAGACTGCCCAGCGAGTTTCAATTTATAGTGAAAGCGCGGACGTGAAGGAAAACATCCCCCTAAAAAAACATAAAATTGATGTTACCTACATCATGAACAAAAACAACAACGCGCGGACCTAAGAGAAACACTCACTCACTTTTTTATGCTACCCATCACTATTTTAAATTTTTTTATAAATCACTTCATTAGACTATCCACATACGCAAAGCAATCCAATCTAACTCCAAATATACACCTCAAACACCAAAAAAACATGATTTTAATCTACTATTCATACCAACTTACTTAAGCACTTACTAACACACAAACACATACCCTCACATTTTTAAAAAAGAGTTAGTGTTTATTTTCACACTACTCTACCTACACACATTGGCAAATCGATCGTTATTTCTTTTCTAGAGTATTGGGGTAGCCATGAAAAGGGCTGTTTTTTTGTTTGCTATGGCATTCTTTTTTTAGTTTCTAAGAATGCGATGTCCTCTGAGGATAGACTTTCTGGCGATAGGTCTGCTTCTTCGGAAAGAAAAGAAGAACTCTTTGGTGTCGATACGGCAATCGACAAAGCCTCTGTCAGGTTCAGGTTGCTGCTGCTGCTGTTGTTGTTGTTGTTGCTGCTGTTGCTGCTGTCTCTGAAGTCTGTACTTCTCTGTCCATTCTTCTTTCTCCCTGTTCATTTCTTCTCTGAAGAGCTCTTCTATCAGGTCTTCAGTGACTTTTAACATTCTCACATTCTCTATTACTTCTGGCTTCGGTATCAGACTGTGTCTGACCCTATGCAAATTCACGTAGGCTTCGTTGAGTTTAGCTAGTTTGGAACACATCTTCTTAGGAGGATGAGTCGACAATGGATGGTTAGACTGGAAACAACCCGGTTCTTTAAGTCAAAGCGCGGACGTGAAGGAAAACATCCCCCACACGGTTTTTGAGTCGCAACGTTTAGTGAGTGTCATGAGAGGGATAGTAAGAAATGAAAGAGCATCAATCCAACATTCTTATAGCTAAACAAAAGACAAAGGCATTTTTTTCAAAACACAACATTTTTTTCCACAGTCTCATCACATTCCATCTTTAAAGTTTCTCCACTAGGTAAAGAGGGATAACAGTCTTCCATGGTTTCTAGTAATCTAGGATGACTTCTCTCAAACTGTTGATTTCTATGGTATTATCGAATTCTGCATACAGGATGACGTTCACCGTTTCATCAGGGTCTCGGTCTTTAAACTGAATTTCCACACGAATCTGGCCGGATTTTATAGGGTGGAACTGTCCCTCGTCGCTGCCTTGGTCTGGAGTGAAATCGAAAGCCCACAAAGCGTAGCCTCCAGCATAATCCTCGTACGTAATACCGTGACTGGTATTGGTTCCTAACTGTCCGGTGGCTTCGTACAGGGACAAGTATGATCTCAAGTAATTCTTCTTGGTAAAGTCAGGTTCGAAAGGTCGGGTACATAAGGTCTTGCCATCGCGACTGACTTCGATTTTGGACACGCCAAAGTGTTGAAAGTAGAAAGGATTTTTTTCGGCAGCTCCGTTGAAGGCTGTATTCTCGACAATACCAACGATCAAACGTTTGGGTAACTGTCCTTGGAACAGATGATCTTCGATCATGGATCGCTGTCCCTTGGGAATGGTGAAGGTTTTCACTTCCACGCGTCGTATGGGATACTTGGCGGTCGTTCTGCTCAACGTCTGACTGATGTCGTTTCCCACTTTAGGTAACACTTCCACACGGCGTACGTAGAGTCTGGCTTCTAGGATTTTGGTTTTGTAACCGTCACTATCAGCCATCAAATGGAAAGCGGCACTGCTACGATTCAGTCTCAGGCGGACATCCACCCCGTTCAGCAAATACTTTTCTTGCAACCACATGTCCAAATGCAAACGATCCATCAGTTCTAAACTTGTGTCGGCTCCCGTGATTCTCTTTCTTCGTTCTACAAATCCATCATTGTTGTCTTTCTTTTCATCAGTTTTCAATATTTCAAACTTGGTAGGTTCGTGAGCTTCCCATACCACACAGGCATTGAGATGAGTGTTCTTGGCATCTATTCCGTACGTCAAGAGATTTTCCAGGTAGGCACGATAAGGGTAAGTATCCATGCTGCTACTGACCAGTTTGTTATTCAAGTACAAGTCCACTCCACTGAACAAGGAATGCATGAAATTGTTGACGGGAGCTACTGCTTCATCGTCTATAGCACCTCCAGTCTTATCTAGAATTTTGACTTTCAGGTACAAGTAACTGCTATTCAGATCGATGTAATCTTCGGGCTGTCCTTTGATTTCAAACTCGATGGGAGCGGAATCGGTCAGTGAGGAGACGGGGTGAAATTCCACCCACTGGGATTCTTGCATGGTCATCATGGTAGGGGGCATGGCAAACAGATCCAGTTCCGTCTTGGAACAAGCGCAAGATTCTCGGTGCATCATTTTTTTTTTTTGTCTCTTTTCTCAATAATCGAAACCGTCTAAGTCTCGAACGGTTCTTCTTTTCTTGGCCTTTCTCGCTTATAGTCTGGTGAAAGTGTGTTTTCTTCGTCGTCTCTTTCTGCCTTGTCCTTGCTGAATGCCTGACTCGGTAGCGTGCAGGGCATTTATAGGTGTTTCTCGTTGGCCTAAAATGTCTTTGCCCGTTTGCAGCAAGACATTTTTGCCTGCCCTCATGAAGGCTTCTTTAGGGTTTTGTTTGTCGATGATGACATTTTGGAGAAATTCTTTGCCTTGCGTCAGTGCCGCATCTTTCAAGGCGTGCAATCCGCGTGTCACCATCGGTTTCAACACCGGGGCCACCGAACGAAAGGCCGATTTTAACATGTCTCCTAAGCCGTGTCCTCGCTGTCGAGCAACCCCTCGGTACACTGGATACATGACTTAAGAGTCGTGAGAGAACCGTTTTCGAAAATGGAGTTTCACCGTGACTTTTCCTTTGGTGAATGGAATATTTTGTCCCAAATCTCCTTTTATAGCAATGTTGACCGTGTCCAAATACGACTTGCTGACCGGCAAATAGTGAGGATGGACAAATTCGCGGTGGACGTGGTAAGTGTTTCCACCTTCCTCGTCAGTGTTCGTGGCAGAATCAACTTTGAAAGGAATGACACGCAGTAACGGTACGGAGGTGTGTCCCACCACGTTGTACTCCACCACATCGGAATACACGAACATCAAATTCAGTCCTTGGTTCAGTTCTACCGGGGCACGAAATAACTTGCTAAAAGACTCGTTGTCGTAAACGATGGGTAATTCGTTTTTCTTCATCATGGTCTTTCTCATGTTCATGTCTCCGCCCAACATGTCATACAATTCAGGACAAAATAAAATGGACAGGATTTTACTCCGTTCAAATTTCATCAAGAAGCGACGAGCTGCTTTGTGGTACTCCATGGTGACATTTTTGTTGACATGCTCCAAAGCTTTCAGAAACACGACATTAAACCTGGAGGTTATGGTGCTGACCAAATGTTGACCACTAAAATAATAGCCTGGGGGAATGAACAAGTGATAGGTGGTGTACTTTTGTGTACGGGTTTTCTTGTCATATTTGACATTGCTATCCATCCACTGTTGCATTTGCTCGTCATGAACTTCCACATCAAAAAAATTTTGATTGGGAAGGACATTGAGGACTTGGGTCGGGTGAATCATTTCTACTAAAGCCACTTCCCAATGGGCTTCGTGATCTAACTGGATGGCCTGAGGTAATTTGGCCGTGTAACAGCACAACGTGTTCTTGGGAAACACCTCCACAGAACTGTCACTGGGTAAAGTCAAGTAAAATTGGTTTTGGTGACTCATAATTCCAGAGTTCTGTGGCTGTCCGAGGGGTTACTGGACGTCAGAGGCGTGTCTCCGTCTAAAATGGGGTTCTGGTTGTGATTGAAGTGGTGACTGGCACTGGCACTGGACACAAGGTTCCCGGGGTTCCCGTTCGAGGTGAATTTCAGGGAGGGATTAGGAAGCAGGTAACCGATGCAACTGCTCAATAAAATGGTCCACAATTGTTTGTCTCCTTGTTGCAAACTGAAATTGGCGATGGCTGCCCCGATGACACAATACACCACGAAGATTTGGCAGAAAAAGACGATTTGCGTTTTAGGCACACGTTCTCCACACCACACCCACAAGGGTTGTTTTTGTAAATCTTGCACAGAAGAACTAGGTGAAGGAGGAGTGGTCGACGTAGCTGCGTCTGCTGTGTGAAAGGGCATGATGGTCACTTCTTTTTATAGTCGATGACTTGCGAAGCGTCGATCCAAGAATCGAAACTGGGTGGATATCCTTTCCAACGTACTTTGACTTCTTTGACACGTCGTTTGCCCACTTTACGGGTTCTGCGTTCGAGAATGCTTTCGATGTCGTACACGTCGTCTTCTTTTTTGGTCACACGTTGTAACTCAGGCAAATAAAACGTTCCTTTGAGCACTTCTCCGTTCATGTCTTCCAATTTATAGACGGTAGGATGACGGCCATGCACTCGTCCAGTGACGCGAAACAATTCGGTCGTCCAGTTAGGTAAGTAACCTTTGTCGAAAGTGCGTGTGGTTTTGCCAATGCGCACCCAATCTCCTACGACCAACATTCCACTTTTCTCGGGGACAGCCCTCGTCGGGGACGTACCAAACAGACGCTGAAACACCAACACTTCGTTGTCAGGAGTCACGTCTTGCGGGGCACGTCCGATGCTTCGATGGTAAGACTGGTTGTACGCTTGCACCAGGTGCGGTAAGATGTCGATGTACTTCAGAGTGTGGTGATGCGTAAAATATTTCCACATGCGTTCTTTCAAAGTGCGTTGAAAACGTTCCACGATGCTGGCTTTGGTTTCGGGATTCTCGGTGGTAAAAAAATGAATGTCACGTTTCTTTAATTCTTTTTGGAAAGCTTGGTTCAGAAATTCGGTGCCTTTGTCCGTTTGCCATCGAAGAGGGTGACGACCGCTTTGTTTCAACACCCGTTGCAGGGCTCGCACTAACTCGCTGCTGGATTTGGAAGTCAAGGGCACGACCCAGGCAAATTTGGAAAAGACGTCGATGACACAAAACAAATATTTGTAGCCACGATTGTAGCTGGCCAAATGAGAGACATCGGCTAAATCGGCTTGCCATTGATGATCGATGCCTTCCACTCGGGTGCGACTTCTGGCAAACTTGCGTCGAATGGGTTTGTGTAAAGTGTAGGTAGCTTGTTCTTGTAACCATCGTTGCACTTGAGGTAAACGGAGACTTTTCAGTCGCGTTTTGGCAGCACGATACAATTTTTGAACTCCTGCGTAACCTGCAGGATGGGAGGGATCGTAGTAAATGCTAAGACTTTTTCCATTTTTTGTTTGTTTGTTAATAAGACACCCACTCTTGGAGGATGCTACTCTTTTTCTCTTGGGGTATTTTCTTGGATTGCAATGCTTTGCGTGTGCGGCCAGCAATAGGTGTCGAAGAGGAGAAGGATGTCTGAGCGGGGGATATCGGTTCTTGTTTCACTTCTGTCTTCACTTCTGTCTTCATTTTCTTTTTCTCTTGTGATGAAGAAGGGGTGGCCATCATCTTTTTAATCCATCCAATTCTGGAGGTAGGTGGTGTTGTTAACTTGCGTACTTTTTCGGGTGGAGTTTGAAACCCTTCCTCTTCTCCTTTTTCTGTCTTGGTCACGGGTACTGGTGGTACTGGTACTGGTACTGGTACTGGTACTGGTGATGGTGCTGGACTTTTCATCAAGGTCTTAAAATCTTTCCGAGTGGGTAGAGCTGTTTCGTCTAAAGCTTTCTGGTGAAAGAGTTGCAGTCGTTGCAAGAGTTGACCGTACTTTTGCGATTTTTCTGTTTCGGACAAATCTTGGCGATCCATCAAGGACTGCAATTCGTGTTGTAACTGGGACATCTCGCTCAAATGGGGATTGGGAGGTAAATGCGGGGTGTGTTGTTCTTGCCACCGATGGTAATCCATCCATCGTTTGTAAGGCACTAAAGCTAGTTTTCGTCCTTCCATGGGGTTGTCAGGGGTCGATTCTGAGATCTTGGAACTTCCCAGGCCTTTTTATCTTGCTCCCACCAGTCCTCCCAACATGGTTCCCAAGACTCCTTTCAGTATGGGGCCTAACAAGAGAGGTAAAATACCTCCACGTTGCACTAACATCTTTTTTTGACGAATGGGAATTTTCTTTTGAACCATTTGGCGAAGAACGTGACGATGTTTGCCTAAGCATTGTTTCTGGTGTTTGGACAAAGGGATCGTGCCTTTCAAAACGTTCAAACAACATTCGCACACGGTATCGATGACCTCTTTGGAGGCTGTTTGAATGAGTTTTTTTCGTAGGGGTGGAAAAGCTTTGGACAGGACAGATAACATGTCCCCATGTTTGGCTAAACGTGGTGGCAGTCCTTTCCTTTTCTTTCCTTGGGGTTTTCTGGAGGGTGACATCTTTGAGTCTTCAGGAGCACCAAAAAAACACTGATACCCGACTTGGTCACAGGCCTTTTTTATACTGGAACGCGTCGCCGCTGATTGTCTTTACGTCGTATCAGTTTGAAGACAGGCATGACACGTCGTGCAGGGGTACGTAACGGACTAAATCGAGCCAGTTCTTGCTTGGACAAATCCAGTAAACTTTGTAACATGCCCGATCTTTCTTGAACTTTGATTTTGCGAGAAGGTACTTTGTGAGCAGCAGCCACTGCCACTAAATTGGAAGGTCCTGCCACTGGGGAAGTTCTTTTGGGGGTCATCAACGGAGAAGTTCTTGGTGTGATCAACGTCTCCAAGTACTCTTCAGTTCTGGGTGTCATTAACAGAGAAGTGGACAAACGTGAAGCTGCCGCAGACGCAGTCACCGCAGTGGCAGGTCGTAGTTTGCGAGTGTAAGGTTGCGTCCTGGCCGAAGTGCCTCTCTTGCGACTAGTTTTCTGTGGACTTTTCTTTTTCTGGGGGCTTCTTTTCTTTTTCCGGGGTGGTGGTGGTGTCTGGTCAGAGGAGGGTCCTGCCACTGGAGAAGTTCTCCTTGGGGACCTGGTCTTTTTCTTCTTGGGGCTTCGTTGGACTTTTGTCTTGGGTATAACTTTGGGGGCATTAGGATCCCATCTTAAGAGTGAGCGAATGATGACCCCTCTGAGAGTACCGCTCCCTCCAGGTTTCAAAATGATTTGTTTTTTGGTTTGAGTGTCGATGCGGGGATCGGCCAGTTGGACCAAAGCGACTTTGTTTCGATCGAAAAAGCGTTTGGTTTGATGAGGAATCTGAATGATTCCTTGGAGTAATTGACGTGCCGTCACCGTGAACCATCGTAAGACTTCTTTGAGACTAGCTTCTAAAACACGAGCTCGTGTTTGTGGATCTTTTTCTCGACTGATGCCATACAAGGCACGAATCAATTTGACGGGAAGATGCGACTGAAGGGACGTCATGTTCGCACTGAGAGTGAGACAGACGAAAAAGGGTCTGAGGTTTTTACAGATTTTTTTTATGTGGAGTGAAATGAAGTCGAGGACGGAGACGTGTACAGGACAGGCCCTCCGTCTTGGCACCAGTGGTGAAACAAGTGGGTACGAAATCGCAAATCCTCAGGAGTCGTAGGTTTCAAATCGACGAGTAAATAGGCGTGTGGCGTTTGAGTGGCATCGTCGTACGCCTGAGTCAGCCAAGGCGTTCCTAACTGTTTGGCTAAGACTTGCACTTGCGATTTATCTCGAGGGCTTTTAAACAAGACCACGTAATGCGCATTGAGACTGATGGTGCGATGGGCTTTACTTTGTTGAAACAAATTTTGGGTGATGTAAACGACACTGGCATTACGGTGATGCCCTTTGCGCGTGAACCACAGTTTAATTTCTTCTTCGTCTTCTCCTAACATGTCGTCGAAAATGACCAAATGGGTTAGACGGGAGTCAGAGACGATGCCATCGTCTTCTTTAGGAATGCCTTCCACAAACACGATGGAATCGCCTTGACTTTCTCGCTAGAGGCTGTACGCCGATTGCCACTCTTTGTAACACCACACGATTCGTTGAGGGGGTCGATCGATCAAATGATGTTTATGTTCGATCAAACGTTTGACGAATTCGGTTTTGCCTGAACCGCTAGGTCCAGCAATGAGCATGTTAAAGGGATGGCGAAGATACAAAGCCTCCCAACTGGCACGATCTAAGTGTTCGTCGATGACTTTGACAGTAGAGGAAGAGGGAGCTGAGACAGCAGAGGTAGCCATGGTGTGAGAAATGTCACTTGTGACACGAAAAACAAACAAGACAAGAGTTTATATACTTTTTCAGAACACGTTTATTGAATGTTTCAAACATGAATACGAAAGACAAAAATGCATAAAAGCCAAAGGCTTAAGTACAAGAATAAAAGGCACATGATAACCATGAACGTGGAATAAACACAAGTGTCTGTACAACATGTTTTGGGTAAAGTTCTAACCAGTTCTATAGTAGGGGTAAGGTCACACAAGTGTCCTCCCGAAAGGGTCTTTCAGGCCTGTCCACGACAGTCCTGTCCTGGGTGACGGGTTCTTCTGGCACCGTCACTAACACAGGTTGAAAAGTAACTTTTTTCCTTGAATAACTCTCGTGCATACTGGGCCACCTCTTGTGTCCAAGCCTCAAAACCCTGGTCTCGGTGATGTCCAACATTTGACTCCTAACCAATCTGGTTTCTTCTTCGTCAACGACATGGTAAGTTACTTCAATGAACAATGAACTATCGATCTTGCCTAGGGTTCCTTTTCATATACAGACCAATACCAACGTGACCGTACGGTAGGGTAAAGTGATTGGGAAGTCGCACTCGCTTCTGGTATACAATTTGATAGACTTTTTCCAAGGGTCGACTGACGATGTGGTGAGTGGGTAAACGTACAATCTTGTTCGGTTGATAGGTGGTCACTTTAAAGTTTCCATCCTCTCCCGATTGCAAGGCTTCTTTCAATACCCCAAAGTTGACCACTCGACTGGTACGATGATTCAGAGTCAGTCCTTTCACTTTGCACGTCGTGTGCACTTCTCCTTGTTTGTCCCGGTATTCGTAGCCGTAATTTTTGGGACCACCACTGACGAAACTTAGAATCTTGTCGTCGGGATGCTCGTCTGTCCAGGCTCCTAAACGGTCTCCTTCGATGTCAGGGTGCTGTTGAATCGGGTGATGGATGTAAATGCAACTGTCCGTGTCAAAGTACAGGACGCGTTCTTCTAACAGTTCTAAAGCTTCGTACAATTTTAAGCGAGCATGAGCTGTCACGTAAGCCGCAATGATGACGTTTCCAAAAGGATCGTCTTGTACAAAGTCCAGATCTTCTTCGTAATTGACCAAGATCAAACCCTCTCGAACGACGTCCACGTGTTTCATGTATTTGGTTTTGTCGTGAATCATCTGGAAGTAGCGGGAAGGTTCTGTCAAATATTCCGTCTTGGGTAAACACGGTCGTTGTGCCATTTTACCCCACAAGCAATTTAACATCACTTTGGCAAACGATCGCCTGCCTTCGTTTTTTTCGATGTGGTCTAAAGAGATGCCTTCTTGTGCGTAGTATTTCTCTTTGAATTGTATTTGGTCTTCGGGAGTGTGACACCAGGAAGGATAGCCGCTGGCTTCTTGTTTCATTTTCAAAAAGGCATCCACGTAGTCGGCGAAAATGACTTTCTGAGTAGGGTCACCCTTGTGGTACTGTTGTGTCTTGGGAAAGTGGCAAATTTCGTACACTTCTAACAGTTGGTATCCCATGTCCAGAGCTTTGAACAATTCCACGCTGACCCAGGTTCCCGTCAAGGCACGTTCTTCCTGGCTGTGATGGCAAGGTTGGTCCTGGTTGCACGTTTCGGCACAAGTACGGCACAAGGGAAACATCAGTTTGCCTTGACAATGGTGAGGTAAGACGGGATGGTATAGGTTCGTGGGAGGCAAAACTTTACACTTGATCAAGCCTTCGTATTGTCGAATGTTTTTCAGGTCGATGTGTTCCGTGAACAATTGCGGGTGCCCTACAGGAAAGCGACAATATTTGCACACGTAGGGATACAGCGAACACACGTCCAAGTATTTGATTTCTTCTCCTTTCTCTTCGTCGGCTTGGTACAGCAAACAGGTGGCATTGGTCCTTCCTCCGTACAAACTATCCCTCGGGTTCAGCGGGTCCATGAACTGGTAACTTTCCACGAGGCGTTTAAACTCGGGATCGGTTTTCAAACGGTGATCGTACTCGTGTTCCCACATTTCCACCACTTGGTATCCTTGCTGTTCTAACTTTAGGCGTCGCTGACAAGTGTCCTGGTACAAGTCTTCCATGGTTCGTTGCAAAAACTGATTTTTAGTGTCACGGTCAGGGTAACAGACGGGACATCCGTGAAATAAGCATCCGTTAAACTCGTACACAATCTTGGGGTTTTCTAAGTCCCAGCCATCTACCGAATACGTTCCGATGGTCTTTTCACCCCCTCCGTTGCGGGCATGCTGAATCCATTTGTGTTCCTTGTCGCACAAGTAATGTAACCAACGTAGGGCTTTGACCGAGTATTGACGCTTGACATAGTGGGTCGTTTGAGGACTGATGACAGCCACGGTGTTTTCAGGCATGAATCGTTGGCGGTACACTAAGGAACACGCTTTGGCAATGGTGCAAGCTTCTTTCAAAGGATCGACCCCTCCGTGTTCCATGAACAGTTCTCGAAATTTTCCACAGCAACGCCGTAAAATGTCCACGTCGGAACGACAATACTTTAACATTTCTTCCTGAAAGTCGAAAGGGTCCGAGTCGTGAGCTTGGTGCCAAGCGTAGAAAGCTTCTCGTTGTTCGGTACGCATGTTGTCGGGGTCGTAATAGTGAGCCTCAGGCAAATGGTGTAGAACAGCATGTTGATTGGCTTCCGTATTGAAAAAGTGTGGAAAGTACCCTTTAGCCATTTCTGTCATTCCAAACGTTTTAGGCATTCGGCTCAAAGGCATGGCCAAGTAACTTATCGAATCTTGAAACTGTACTTGTCCCACTTGCATGAAAATGATTTTGGCTCCGTTCAAAATCACTTTAGGACGTTCGGTGCCATGTTCCGTATAGTACCTCAAAAGAAACTGTCCATCGTATCCGGAGAAATTGTGAGTCATCACCGTGGCATGACGATGACAATCTCCGTAACGTTCGATGTCCTCTTGCTCCACGTCTTGTCGATGGGGTCTAAGACCCATTGGGCAAAATCGGCTAACGTGTTTGGTCCCCGAAAGATTTTTTCACGTCCTCCAGGAATCTTGCTGCAGTGAGGGCAATGACTGAAGATAGGTTCTTGAATGCACTTCTCGCACGCTTGATGTGCCACGCAGAAATTAGGGATGTGAATGCCAGTCTCTTGCATGCATTCGAAATCGAAAAAGATGAAATTGCCTTTCTTCTTGTGACCGTCCTCTTTCTCTGGTGGGGGTTGGTATTTTTGCACGTAACATTCGTGTTCCAAGTCCACGATGTGGTGACAAATGTGACATTTTTTCTTTCCTCGACATACGTGTGCCTTGGCATTGTTGGTAAGTATGCCTTGTCCACACGTAGGGCACAATCTCAGGAATTGACAAGCACATTTCTTCTGTGAACCTTGTGTTTTCAAATGTTGCTGGTAACAGGTAGGGCTGACAAACGTGCGCAGACAAGTCGAACAAGGCACTGGTTCTTCGCTCAGACAGGGTGGAGAGGCCAAACATCCTGGGCATTTCAATCCACAATGCTTGTGTTGCTCTCGATTGTTATAACCATACTCACATTTCTCACAATAATAACCGTATCCCAGGAATCCGGTGATACTGGTAATGGTATCGAAATGGTCATCGTGATAATAAAGGTGAATGTATTTTCCGTCCTTAAAATCCTGGCCTCGAAACAACAGAGACCCGCGCATTTCTTGAGGGTGCACTTTCAAGGTGTAGCGTGGAGCTAGGGCATCTTGCAATTTTTGCATCTCAGGAATGCCACAGGGTGTGTCTTTGGACAGGCCAGCTTGTTACAACAGGAGTTCTGCTTCGTTTCGTTGTTTGGCTCGATCGGATCGTTGAATAGTGTTCCAGGTTCTTTTCCATTCTGTCGTGTCGTTCTTGTTGGCATAGGTTCGTCCCACCACGATGGCACGGGCTAAACACATCTGGTCATGAGGATTGTGAATTTGGACAAGACTACGCTTAATGCTGCGAAGCTCGTTCACCAATAACATCTTTTTGCGTCCTGTCCCTTGAGGAAGAGAGACGTGGGCCATTTTCAGTGTGGCTTTACCATCGGTGATGTCAAACTGGTCATTAGATTGTTGTACGTGTTGAATCTTGTCCATGATTTTGGAAGGGATTAGTTCTGCAGGTCTGCTAAACTCGATCCAAACAGGGGATTTCAAACCGTCGTGATCTATGGATAGTGTCAAGCAATCGTCTTCTTTGGGTTGACATTGTCGCTTGAGTGCGGTGAGCAAAGAATCCCACATCTCGGTGATGAACCCTTCTGCTTTCTCCAACGGTACGTCGGACTTGAAATCTTTAAACTTCACCGTGTAGGTGTAAGCCGTGGTTCTAAATTTTCTAGAGGAGCGCTTTTCCGTCTCTCGAATGGAATAGTATTTTTCAGGGTTGACTAAGGGTGACGAACTTGGTTTAGAGGTTTCAAATTCTGGTTCACTCATGTCCTCTTCAAAATCACTGGCATGAATCTGTGCCAAGATTTCAGCCCTGGTACGAGGCGATAGATCACGTTTCTGCCTCTTACTTTCTTCTTCTTCTTTCTTCTCGAATGAATGGGATCGTTTCATCTTGAGTGCAAAACGTCAAATGACTCAAGTTTAAACACCATAGACTAATTTATAGTCTTGGCAAACCAGCGTATATAAAAAGGGTGTGTGTCTTGTCCTTTCACTATTCATTTCACTCTCAAGCTGAGCACAACGATGGAAGAGACTACCCAGATGGAACGTTTCGTCAGAGCTTTGCGAGGGGTCATTAGAAAATTCTCTTGAGACCAGCCGACGGACTACTCTCCTTCCTTTCGAGATAAAAGTCAAGATACTTGCTATATCTGTAAGAAGAAAGGGCATTGGTCTTCAGAGTGTCCAGACCGTCAAAAAAGAAAAAAAAAACAGGGGCTAAAAAAGACAAAAGTCAAGATACCTGTTATTATTGTAAAGAAAAAGGACATTGGTCTCCAGATTGCCCAAAAAAGAAACAAGAGGAGTCAGAAGAAAAGAAGGATTCTTCAGAAGAAGAGAGGGATTCTTCGGAATAAGAGAGGGATTCTTCAGAGGAAGAAGAGGAAGAAAGAAGACAATTCTATTTAAAAGAGGCAAAGAAACAGGAGAAGAAAAGAAGAAGGGAAGAAAATGAGGAAAAAACGGTGAAGAAATTCAAAAAACAGAGAGACTAAACAAGGAGAAAGAAGAAGTTTACGAACTTTTTAAAGTGTTCTGTGGTGAATTGTGAATTGGATTGTAAAAAATGGATAAAAGAATACATGAATGATATAAGGTAAGTGTCTTTGAGTTTTGATTTTAAAATAAGAAGCTACACTCACGCACTCATACACAGACACGTACTATAAGGCTAAAATGGGTGGGGTTTATTTTTGAGTTATTGGCAAATTGAAATTGTATTTCTTTTCGAGAAATGTGGGTGGCCCTGAAAAGGGCCTTTTTATTTTGGTGTAGGGGTGAGTTTAACCAATCAACTTTAACTGCCTTAAGCCTTTGCCACGGCCAAGGCCTACTTCTGATGATTGGGTTGAAATCACTAAGGGTGGTACGACAGGCTTAGTCACAGGGTTGGCGTGTTTAGCTCGGGAAGGTCGTATTCTCTTCGGTCGTGATAAAGAAGTCTGATACATTTGTTTCAGACTTCTTAACTCCGCTAAAATGTCCAACAGTACCGTAGCCGTTTGATTTTCACCCTCTTGTTTCTTTGCTGCTACTTCTTCTTGCTGTTGTTGCTGTTGTTTTTTTCTTACCTCTTCTTGTTGCTGTTGCTGTTGCTGTAGGAGAAAAGCTTGTTCCGCTTCCTTTTGTCGTTGCATAAATTTCTCCAATTCTTCTTTCTGTCTCTGTCTAAAATTCTCCACTTGCGGTAATGAAGAAGGTAACGAAGGTTCCGGAACAAATTCTTGCGAGGTAAGAAAATCCACAAAATCCCAATGTACCTCTTCTGAAAGTAAGTCCGGGTTCCCTTGGGCAGTCTCCCCTGCTGGTGCACCCCAATGGATCGTTTTCTGAGTTTCCGTCATGTTGAATCACTGTCGCATAGATTGACTACACACAAGCGCTAGCGAATCTATATAGACCAACTGACGTCACAGACTACTCTCTTCGGATTGGATGCGGGCTGACTGAATTTTGTAACGCGTGTTTGGATTGGTGAATGAACTCAATCCGTTTCAATCCTGCCTCTACCTATAAATAAGCGCAGTTCAGTGCATTGATTCACCTGTTCTCGTCGCTTCAAGATGTGGACCGATGTGTAATCTTCTACGCTTGTGTCTTCCATGATGTTCCGGACGGACATACCCATGTATGTCCGATCCAAGTGGGCCGTTGTCCACAGGACAAACACCAGCCTGTGGATACGTAGGATCTACGTAGAAAGACAAGGATGCCTGAAAAGAGTGCTGATTTACGGACCAACAGTGAGACGTAGCCTAAGGACAAGAAGAAGACCAATGCGGTACCATTTATGTTAATGAATACATTAACATAAACCCAAAGGCCCTTTTCAGGGCCAGCCATATTTCTCGAAAAGAGATAGCCTTTCCATTGCCTACCCCTTTTCTAAATTTAAATTTAAATTTAAAAAAAACTTTTTAAAAAGAAAAAAAAAATCCCATATTCAATTCCCCTTGCCCCTAGACAAACCCAAACTCTATTCCCATGTTAATTTCCCTTGTCCCTAGACAGACCCAAACTCTATGTTAAATTCCCATTGTCCCTAAAATGGCCCAGCGTTTTTCTCCATGTTAAATTTCCACTGTACGTGTATTGTCCCACGATTTTTCTCCATGTTAAATCCCCTTGTACGTATATTGACCCACGATTTTTCGCCATGTTAAATTTCCATTGTACGTATATTGTCCCAGGGGTCTCCGTAATGCTAATTCCCATTGTACGTATAGTATCCCACTTAACTACTGACGTCGGTTGTGGGTTACAAAACCACGTATTAAACTGGCCCCAATTTCAAAATAGATCTTACGTTCACACTCAACGTTGTCTTGATTCAAGCGATCGGATTGGATAAAATCATAATTTCAAAACAAATCGCTAAATTTCCATATTTGAGTAATGCAAGAAACTTAAAATGGATAGTAAAATCCCGGGCCAGCCTAGCTGTAAATTAGAAGGTGACAGGATCGAACCAGACTGGCTCTCGTCGAATGGCGTCTTTTATTATTATCCAAATAAATGTTAAGTATAAATACAAGTAAAACGTTTACACTTGTAATTTTTATTTAAATGCATGCTGGTGTTGATGGTGTAAAACCTAGTGGGGTAAGAACATGTGTTTCTGAATACTGTCTGTTTGAAGCATTTGTTGAGCTGCATTTATAATGAGTCAGGAGAAAAACACTCGAAAAAAAAGAAAGCATGAAAATATGCAGCATGTCATAAACCGTTTCATGGGAATGAGCATCCAATGATGCACATATGGTTCCATTTTATCGAAACTAATGTATTTAATATAGAAATATAAAAATTACATCTAAAGACATTTTGCCCTTATAATTTGGGAAACTTTTGTTTTATCGACGCTCACTTTAAAAACGCATTATCTGCATGATTTTCAAAGTGACTCCATTACTGGCATCAAAGAGTTTTATCATGAGATAGAAATACTATATTTTATTTCCATCTAGTGCATATGTACACGGATTAGTCAGGGAGGCAATCTTTCGTACAATAAATATTCTGTCCCCAAACGTCTTTGGGTCAAATATATGCAATCTAGATATAATGTCTTAATCTTATGGTAAAAATACCCCTTCGCCATAAAAGTGTCTCCAATGTAAAACGTGCCCATATCGTTCCTCCTATACAAATTACAACCGAGCACTGACATAATAAAGTTATTAGATCTAAAGTACAGTATTATAAATCTGAACAAAGAACATTAATAAAAACCGAAACAAAAATAACATATATCAAACAGGAATAAACACATCGTTTTCATGGACTGACTTGGCTTTCGGGATTGAAGCAAACTATGATATGGACCCTGGAAACGGCCATTTTCCTTTCAATTATCCATCAAGCATCAGATAGATTCGACTATCCACAATGCAAATTATCGACTATGATTCAAATATACTACTGAATATGAAAATATGGGTTTGGTTTTCTGGGCGTATCACAGGGTATTTGCGATGCTGATTTATTTATTCGTTGATTTAGGCAATCGTTAATGGATTGTAACTTGCAAGAGAGGCACAGAGCAGTAAATGGAACAACGCTTTAATAAATTATAAAAGTCATATAGAATGTGAAAAATACTTTTATGTTGAAAACAATGAATTAAGACATTTGTACACTCTCTTTATATTAGGAGAATTTCCTATTAATAAAGTTACTTGCAGACGAAAAATGTTGAAAGGGCATATATATATATTATGTTATTTACATGACAGTGGGGCAATTGAAGATGAATAATACAAAAAATACTCAGAATTAAGATGTATGTTTCTTCCAAAATACTATTAAGAATACTCGTCTTAGGACATATTTTGAAAGTTACTTGGTAATAAATTTGATAATATAATCAGAAAAACATTAAACATGTAATGTATTCATTTGAAAATGGTGATTATGGTACGTCTGAAATGCACGAATACTGGGTATACTGGATAAATGAATCAAAGACAGATCTGGTAAAGCACTGAGTATACAAAATGTGATGGCCAGCAATACACACTAACAAGTGTGTGTGTGTGTGTGTGTGTGTGTGTGTTAGAGAGAGAGAGAGACACACACAGAGATAGATACATACAAGGACAGAAATTTAAAGAAAATATTTTAAGTTGGTTAAATATTTGCCAGTTATGGTTTTGCAATTACAACCTCTGATGGCAACAGTTATGGATGATGATCATTTTAAGAAATATCACAGTCAAGCAATCTCACTATCTGTGTCCAACCGACTGAATATAATCTCACTGTCTGTGTCCAACTGACTGAAAATTATTCCACTGTCTGTCCAAATGACAGAATAAATGAGATCATATAATTTCTTGAATAAAAATTAAAGTGTAAAGTTTGCTTTGCAGAGCAGTTCCAAGATTTGCGCAAACTCCATGTTACAACATGATTGTTTACATCTTTGCTAGAAGACTAAAATGAAGATGAATACGTCATCTCCTGAGTTAATGACGTCAGCATGATCGGCGAAACGTGTATCTGCAAATATAAAAAACTTCATATATAAAAATCACATCTCTCTCTCTCTCTCTCTCTCTCTAGATCTAGATTAAGATCTCCGGTGTTTAAACCAAAAGATCCACTTTCCTAAAATAGAACATAAAGTAAGACCAAACAATCAATATTAAAATCACTGATTGGAAAATTGCTTCATATCATCTACCTAGACAAAGATACTACAACTGGACTTTGGAATAAATAATGAAAAAATGATCTATGATTTTAGGACATACACGATATGATTCCGATACAAGTTGTCAATATATGAAAAGACCTAACCCACTGACCATATATGTCCATTGACCCCGGTGTATGACCCAAGGGCAGGAATGGTACAGGAAATAAGGGAAGTATGATGTTCGTGCTTGTTCTAAATAAAGTGTTGTTGTTGTTGTTGTGGGTTTAACGCCACTTTTCAGCACATGATAAGTTATACATGGCGGTGGAGGACGAACTCGGGTAATTCCCAGAAGGAACCACCAACCCATGGGATAAATGAGATGTCAACTGGATTTTAGAAAGTACTATAACCAGAAAACCCCAAAAGTTTCATACTTTTTTTACTTAATGATCTCATCTAAGAATATAAACCAAGAACAGGAATGGTGAACTGTGATAGATAAGAACTTGAATGGGATGCTGTTTTCTTACAATTAATAATACTGATCGTGATCATCATCAACAAAAATAACTGTACTACTTCATAACCCTGTGACAACAGTGGTATCGGGGATAGTGCGGTATGGGATGACATAATTTTTCAACAGTTATGTGAAATGAGTGTGGGATTTTTTTTACATTAGAGAGAAAGAATGGAAAAAATAACCAAAATGTGTTCAGATTTCTTGACCGCCAGGACCCATCTTAGTATGTAACCCGGGAAACAACAGCAGTACAGGAAGAAGGGTGTTATATTCTAAATTTGCTGCTGTTGGTGTTGTTTTGGGTTTAACGCCATTTTTCAGCGCATGAAAGGCTATACATGGTGGTCAGTATATTTGGTGGACAAAGAACCCGGGCAAATCTCCGTCAGAACCATTGACCCACGCGAATCTACTGGCAAGCTTACCCACATAAGGAAGGCAGAACGGAGGGCCATAGTAATGCTGATATAAGAGGAACGTGTAATTATATTATATTCCAAATATACATTGAAATGGGTACGGGGTTACAGAAATATCAATAAAAACTATCAAAAAAAATTTAACAAAATATATCCCCAAAATAATTATTGACCACATCACCCCACCGAGGGGCAGGAGTGGCACTAATAGAATGGGGTATGTGGTGCTATTATGTTCCAAATATGGCATCAATACAGAACGTGATTGCAGAAAATATATATAAAAAACACTTTTACCAAAAACTTGAACTAAAATGTGGCTCCAGAAGAATTCGTTATTCAGTTGCTCCAAGCAGGATTAGGGGTGGTACTAAGTGATCATACTGTATTCCAAATATGAAAAAAATCGGGTAATGTTACCGAGAGAAAAAGGGAAGAAGAAAACCCAAACTATCATCATAACTCTTCCCCATATTCATTTCTGACATTACTGTGGCACTCAGAGGAATGAGTAGAACTATGAGAAGTAGAAATTCATGATGATATTATATTCCAAATACGAAGAGATTCGGACAAGAGGCTCTGATATAGAACTGATGGCAGGGCCGGGTCAGGGCAAGTAGAGGGTGAGGGGTTTACAAACTTTCAAAAGGGCCCCGACTTTCCTCGAAATTACACCAAAGAAAAAGTATGTGTCTATTTACTCAAAGTGTGCATAATACCTCGCGTTAACATTCCACTCTTGTCTGGCTCTAACCGTTAACCAGCTGAGTCCTAATTAAAGTTTAATTCATGCAACAAGCAGATGTTAATTATTACTGTCTATCAAGTTTATTGGCAGGCTAATCCATACGTCAGTCTTAATTTGTAGGTGGCACGTTGACCGCGAAAGACTGTACTGTACTGTGAAATACTCTACAAAATTGTCCACCCTTACTTGAAGTTACAGTTGGTTGGTTGGTTGGTTGGTTCTTAATGGTACATTCAACACATTATTGTCTATATCATGCCAAAGAAACGACAGCTTTATGCCATTCTAAAGAACGCACAGAGGCTTACAAGTCTGATGCTCTACCGTCTTAGCTACTGCAGATCCCCCACCCCCACCCTCATTGAGGGATGGGCAGAACACAGTGCAGATGCCATCATTACTGGTCCCCCTATGGAGGGATGGGCAGGACAAAATGCAGACGTCCTCATTTCAAGCAATAGGGGCATAAAAGGTTACAGTACACCGCCAGAATAATTTTATACCATATATAATATACCGGTTGATGAGAGGTTAAGTACACTGATGAAACAAGGATAAGGGAGATTCAGACCATGGCTATAATGTTATTCTGGGTCACAAAACATTTGTCTAAAAACTAGAACTGAAAATGACTTACCTACCTTATTTCGAAACAAATTTTTATTAAACTAATGACCCATTAAGCTTTGTGTTTGTGTAATATATATATATATATATATATATATATATATATATATATATATATATATATATATATATATATATATATATATATATATATATGACTCAATGGTCTTAAACTACATAACAAAAAAAGGCATAATCAAAAAGTTTTGTATAATTTAAAAATATAATTGAGTGCCCTAAATACAAAGTGAAAGAATTCAAAATAAAAGAGTTTGGTGAATGAATTCCTAAAATCCTAAAAGTTATATCAATACCAATAGTTCAAAGTAATCCAAATTGGTTCCAGAGGTATTCCAAATGACATCATTACTGTACTAATGTGTCAATAGTACAGAAGAAATCACTGATATAATCCCAAAACTTCTTTAAATGAATTCATATATATATATATATATATATATATATATATATATATATATATATATATATATATATATATATATATATATATATATATATATATTCACCTCCCATTATTATCTCACATGTATTTTGTTTTCTTAAAACCATCATTAATAAAGCTATATTGTTTGTTTTCAAGGTAAAAATAATTATCCTTACCTCATTAGTGTTTTTGTACCACCTCTGAAATTTCTTTTCATTCTGGAAACCATAATGCTCATCAATTACTATAGAAATTGCCCTACATACCCACTGTTCAATTTTATTACATGCTTAATATATCACATTTATAATATATGTTGTTAATCAATTTACTGGTAATTTATGTCATGTATAATATATATTGGTAATCAAATTTCACATATATTTACCAGTAATTTATTGGAAAGATTGTATCTTGGTCAAGCATGAGCCATTCTTTAAGGTGTTCTACTTAGCAGACTGAAAGAAACCTGACTATTTATTTCCAAACCATATGATATAATCTGAAGGTTTAAAACATACATTTTGATTGATATATTTATGTGTGAATTATTCTGGTTTCTCTTGCTAGGTGATGCTGCAGTCATTGAAAAAAAGAAGTAATTATGATTTAACTTCTAAATCTACAAGTGAAGCATGAAACCACTAGACTGTAACACATCCTTCAATATTGTTAATTGGTACAAATAATAAGTCTCTGACAGCAACACCTCACTGCAAGCAAGCAGTGACAATCCCATGACCTGTCAACAGCTGGTACAAACTGTTGATAGAGTAGTCATATAATCCTGTCAAAGTTGATCTATATTTGTATATGTATGTACCTGTTTATAAAACACCTTTTTAACACTTGTATATAATACATAAAGTGCACAAAAAAGAGAAAGGTGTTTGAACCAGGTCCAAGCTTTGGAGCTTGATATAATTCAAGATAAGTCTCAGATTTAAAAATGCTAATTTTATTTGCCAGCATGATTCTAATTTAGGAATTTCCACATAAACAATAAAATTACAAATAAACAAAGCAGAGAGTCGCAATACCAGATGACCAGAATTACTGCAAAGAAAATTACTTTCACGTATGTAGGGAGGAACAGTGCATCAGCACAATAATGGCTAAATGATTCAGATTAATATTCAAGTTATTTAAATAAAAATATAAAACACCTCCCACTTAAACATTAGGAAGATAACTCTTCCAACTGTAAATGTAGTAACACAGGATAAAATGTGGAAAAGATGCTAAAATTAAGACAAATATAATAAACATAAAATTCTTTTAAGACAGGATGATGCAGCATTTTACTTACTGAAAACAGTCTATGTGTCATACATGTTGGACCAAGGTAAGACAAACTGAACAATCCAGTTGCTGCCACAAATAATTCACACATAGCTGGGAAAAATGGTCAACAATGGTCTACAATAATTACAAACTTGCCATGGTTGATTGCCTTCTAGTGGCAGAGGGATAAGGTCAAGAGACTGTCATCTGTAGAATCTAGGATAATCTTGGTGAGCCAAATTAAATATCTGCCAAGACTGACTGACTTCTAATGGCTGATGGGTAGAGCCTAGACTCATCAACTGTAATATCTGGTAAAATCCTTTTCAGCCCAATGAAAGATTTGCTGTGATTAAGTGCCCCGTGCCCCCAGCAGATGTAGTATACAGCTAACCTAGACCCTTGTCAACTGTAGCATCTGGAACAGTAAAACCTTTCTCTTGAAAGACCACTGCTGTGAGAGACAACCTGTCTTGAGAGACCAGATACTCAATACACAGATTTACTGAATATATAGTATTAAGATCTGTCACGAGAGACCACCTTTCTTGAGAGACCATTATCTTTTAGCAAATGTGGTGGTCTTTCAAGACTGGTTCTACTGCATGAGCTTATTCACAGAGATGCAGTATCTTGGTAGAGCACTGAACTCATAATCTAAGGGTTGTGGGTTCAATACCTGCCCAGGCTGCCTGATTATGTCTTTGGGAATGCACTTAGCTCCCATATTTTTTGCATGATATAGCCAATAATGTGTTTAAAGTACATTATAAACCAACAAGAATAGAACAACAGCCCCATGATAGATTTGCCAGAGTTAACTGACCACAGTAGTGAGGGGAAGAGCTATGAAACTCAAAACCGAACAACTGTGGAAATAAATCCTGAATCCGTCCATACTGGAGATAATTTTCCAAAACCTAATATATACAGAATCTATGTTGGGGTTTGGACCGAGACAAGGAAATCGTGTCTTGTGGGGAGACATATAATGTAACCCCGTGACTGGGATTTCCTTGTCTCAGTCCAAACACCAACGTACATTATTTTCCTCACCCAATATTTTCTTTTAAAGTAAAAAGAACTCTTCACCAGTGTAATATAGTTCACATGCAAATGTTTACATGTGGCTCATTAATACAAATATGTTAATGAGGGCTGTGATGTGACCATTGCATCCGAAGTACAGTTAAACATGTGAGCAAAGAAAAAAAAAAACAACATAAGACATCGCATAGTAATGAGGTATTATCACATTTAATATACTTTATATGAAATTGCCACTAAATAATTAATACACTGTTTCATTTTCATCAGTTCCAATTTTGAAAAGTTATACTGTAAATAATGAAACGATACAGGGTACTCAGCTCTACTGTAGTTATACTTAGTACAAGCTGTAATGAAGAGTAACATGTTGCATTAGATTATTCATGGGTAATTAGAGACCTGTGTCACTATCGTATATAGCTCTCCTTTCCTATGGAGGAGGTGAAACTGTTTGTGACTTACGTGTGTTGTCCTTAATATTAATTGTAAAATTACCCCCTGTATAAAAGACCCTCCAGACAGGGACCCTGGCGGATAACCATGTGCTAAACTTTCAAGTTCACAGATTCTTTGAAAAATTATGTTTTTGTCTTTGTTTTTGTCTTAATGTGTTAACAAAAATAACAACAGAACAAAACTGTCGGGTGATGTGTCTTACGTTGTAGAACTAGCACAGCAGAAAACAAATGTTTTTTGTTGGGTTTTTTAAAGTAGTTCTGAGGGTGTGGACACATTGAAGGGGACGACTGGTCTGAGATGACTAGACTGAGATAGAAAAGTAAGGTTTGCAAAACAGCAAGATTTCTCTGTCGCATGGGTGAGAAATTATAAACAATAAAGCAGTAATCTGTAGACCAGGTTTGGAATACCTTTTGTACCTCAACACGTTGCACCACGGTCCACTCCCGATGAAAGGTTAAGAGCCAAATATTTCATCTTCCGCTCGTTTGGCCATATCCTTGAAGAAATTTCTCTTCCTTTTCAAATAGTTCATTCTAAAAGCTTTCAGTCTGTAACCGACATACACACCAGCAATAAATGCTATTCCTGCCACAACAATAAGTTCCGTAGACTTATTCATGTTGTACGAAAATAGGTAACAATTCTTGTTTGCGTTTACTATAGAATTCACCCAAAGGAATCAAGTACGCAAAGTCGTACTTCGCGTCATCAATTCCTGCAGTGAGAATGAGACCATTTCATTATTAAAATATTCGTTTTTACTGAAAACCATTGTTAAAGGTAGCAAACGTGTACCAGCGGAAAAACCATCGTTCCTAATGGATTTTATTTCATCAACGATCCACATTCAAGACCCTGTGGAAAATAATGCAAATTTAATAATAATAGAAACATTTTAAGATCTGTTACAATTTATAAGCTGTCAAAAATGAACTGGCTATACTATATAACATAACAAGATATCAAATAAAGTTATCAGATATCTGAATAAATTCTGTTCATATGATATAAAATAAATTTATAAGATATATTTTAACCTTTAAGAGATATCGTGTAACCTTTTTCATATATCTTACAACCAGTAAGAGACATAATATAATTTTTTAAGACAGATAATAAACTTAATTATGTAACTTTTGATCATTTGTTACGTATCTTGTAAATTTAATTAATTTTTTTTCATTAAATAGGATATATCATAAAGATTTATTAAATATCTTGTTAAATATATTAGATATCTGTTAAACATGTTCAATTTTGATACCTTATAAACTTGGTGAAAAATGTTACGAACTTTAGAAGATATATCTTATAAACGTTATCAGACATCTTATATCCATTTCAAGACATCTCAATTATTATTTCGTTTAAACGTGAACGAAAAAAATCTCATAAATTTTATTAAGCAGTGGTTTCCAACCATTCCGAGTATGTCACAGACCACCACATGCTAATTGTTGTATTTATGGGTTACCTTAACTGAGAAAATATATAATGACAAAAAAACAATAAACTCAGTAGCTAACTGTTGTAAATGAATTCCCATTTTATTTATTACAACAACAAATAAACACATTTGAAGAATAATAGTATTTGCGAGACATACGATCTAGGCAGTCAGTCGCACTATCTCAAACTTTACCAGATATCTTATAAACTTTATAAAACATCTGAACTGAACGTCTTTATCATATATCATAGAAAGTTTACATGATATTACTTTACATATATTTTAACATTAACTGTAACACTGGTAAGAAACAAAAAAAGCAAATGCTCCTCAATATTTATTAAATTTTATAACATTTCAGTTGTGGAAAAGAGGGACTCTCTCCTCTCTTTCTCTCACACACACACACACACTTAATACAGATTTGAACACATACACTGTTCTTACTGAATGCGTTAATGTTGTTTAGGGTTTTGCGCCATTTCTCAGCACATGATAGACTATACATGGCAGTCAGTATAACTGATGGAGAAAGAACCCAGAACCACCCACCCATTGGAAACTTCTGGCAAATTTTCTCACATACCCACAATGGCCGAGCCCGAGACTACAACCAACGGGGACAGAGTTAGATGGCAATGATGGACACAAAGGGTCCATGATGGACACAAAGGGTCCTTTGAATGAGATAAAGGTTAATTAACAGTACAGAAAAATTACTTCTCATTTATCTGCTGACGAAAACCATGAAATTTTTTTCTTTAAAGATTTTCCTCCATGAGATGTATGTATGTATGTCTGTGTATGTGTGTATGTATGTATGTATGTATGTATGTATGTATGTATGTGTGTGTGTGTGCGTGTGTGTGTATGTATGTATGTATGTAATTCCAATAGCTATGTACATGTATGTACTGACTAGGGATTAGATAATATTTTCTACAATATGATGCAATTACTTCTGATAAAATACCTAATTATATTAATGAAAAATACAGAAACTGACTGGCTTTCATTTTGACCAAGCCACAAGAAAGAGAACTATTCATGTGGCAGCTGAAATGACCATGACAAAATTTATATTGATTCACCAACCATGATGTCAAAAGGAGTTTTGATACTCTGTAAAGATACATGATAGAAAAAATTTCATGGAAAGTGTTTGATTTCAGTAATAGAAAAAATAATTATTTATGTAGACGGATTATCAGATATTTTTTAATTCACAGGAATATAACTTAAATGAACAATTTACAGAAGCAACAAAAGAAACACTGTTATTTCGTTTAACATTTTATTGTTTAATGCGTATTTCACGTTTCCTTTGACACTTGCCTGTTCCATTAATGTCTCATTTGTTTTATTTGAGTATTGATTTGATCGTTTTAAATACCATTTATTTTATTGAGCATTTGCTTGTTCCATTCATATTTTGTTTGTTTCTGTGTACATAGTCTGTGCCTCATTAGTTCCATTCGAGTATTGATCTTATTGTCTGAGATTTAATATTTTTTATTTTACAAGAAGTCTGTTTTATTTCAGTTTTTCTTGGTTTACTTTGAGGTTACCTATATTGTTTTCATTTCATATTTTTGGCAACGATGGCTTTCTGTAACATAGTTTTGTAGTAGTTGGTAATTATATGCTTCCATCCAACACTTTAGTGTGTGTGTGTGTGTGAGAGAGAGAGAGAGAGAGAGAGAGAGAGAGATTTTTTTTGGAATTTTAACATAGCTTTACAAATTTTCAATCATATCGCCACCATGTCTGCAGTGTGACAGTTTATAGTGATGTCTAGCACTGGGGCATCATGCCATAGATATATGTAGCATGATATCCCACCCAGTTACACTATCCTGACACCAGGCCGACCAGTCCTAAGAGGTTATCTTAATGCTGAGCGCCAAGCGAGGCAGTGGTTAGTACCATTTTTATAAGTCTTTGGTATAACTCGGCCGGGGTTCGAACCCACGACCTCCCGCATCTGAGGTGGCACTAATGGTAAAGAAATGTAATTAAGATTAAAAAGAAGATAGAGTTATCTATTTGTGCATGAAAATCATTTTAAACAGTCTAAATTAGTTCCAGAGGTATTCCAAATGACATCATTACTGATATATATTGATTTGTGAATAAGATTGGTTAATTTGTATGGTCGTAATGATAATAATCCCGACGTCTTTAAGAATCTAAGATAAGGCAAGGTATTGTGCTCCATAATTCATATATTATCATTAGTGGTTACATATTCAGGACATGGAACTTGATACACATATTATTCATGATAGAAATTAGAACAACCTAGGGTATCAGGTATGAACAAGATTTGCTGGAGTCATGGAGAGGAGTCAGTCCGGATGCTGTATTATTTACCTGGAGACAGCACAGTTCTATAAAACAAAGCATATGAGATTATTTCCTGATTCCTGAGGATATGGTTTCATATTTCACAGATTCATCTATTGCTTTTGAGTATATAACATACCATGCTGCTATGATTTTAACTTGCATATAATTTACACTTCCCTTTGTTTATGCTACTGGAAATATACTGCAAGACTTATGAAAAGGGGAATATATTAATACAATTAAAAGTGCATTTTAAATAATATCAACGATTATCAACTTGAGGGTGATAAAAAATGCTTTATTATAAGAAAAGCTAACATGTAACAATCAGCTCTATTTTGGAAATCTTAGGCTCCAACGAAATTTGCAGATCAGGAAGATAATGAGTAATTTTAAAAGCAACTGCAGAGCTTGTTTGAGAGAGTATCAATGAAGGCTGTCACACTTGTGATGGGTGCCATGAATGCAAAAATGGGCAGCAACTGCATCGGACTGGAAGTTATCATGTGGAAAGATGGCCGAGGAGAGATGAAAGACAATGGAGAGCTCTTTGTAGACTCCTTTTTAATTGATGGGGCAGTTTATCCCCCTTGTAGGATCCACAAAGTTGCATGGAAATCCTCAGGTTCAGTAACAGAGAATGAGATCGACCATATGCTGTTAGCTGCATATGGAAGACTTGGATGGATACGAGACCCTGTAGAGGAGCCAACGTTGGCTTAGACCATGTGGTGGAGATGGCTTATCCAAAGACCAGAATAAAGAACAAAGAACTGCCGAAACACACACAATGAGATAACCTCCTGGCTCCCGACTGTTGAGATACAACAGGAGTTTGCCCAGCTCACAACTGTTGATAAGCAACTGGAGTTTGCCATTTCCTGCTTCAACTGATTTCACTCTTGCTGACCTTCATGATGGGTTACATAGAGAAGAAGTTGAAACGAGTCAGAGTCAAGTTCACATCAACCTGTTAGGAGATTCAGAAAGAACATCCTGGAACGATAACAGCTGCCTGAAAACAATGTTGAGACTTAAACTCCAACCATTGCTGATCTATGTAGCAGATACATGGGGACACAAAGAATTTGGAACGTAATCAACAGATCATTGTCAATACTCATCTCCAACAGATCTGTCACATCAGATGCACACAGAATCTTCAACCAGGAGTTTTGGCTGAGGACATAACCATTATTGAACACCATCAAGGAATGAGTGGAGATGGATTGGACATATCTTTCGAACAGACCAGCACAACATTGCTCACCATGCCCTGGACTAATAACTTATGCAATCCACATGCCCTGTAGGAAGGCAAAACAGATAGCCCAAGACCGTGACAAATAGTGAGTTGCAGTAAAGGCCCTATGTTCCAGAGGGAATGAAGAGGGATGACGATGACTTACTTTTGACAAGGAAATAAAGAGCTACTAATAGAGCATAATGTTAACACTCCTAACTTTCGAATTGAAGAAAAAAAATTGTTAATTGAAAATGTATTAGTGTTAGTTGAGTTTTGTATTTTGCAGTACATCAACACTTTAAAGGTTTTATCCTGCAGAGGAAAGTAAAGTACCTTACACAAAGACACTATGGTGGCCAAAGTAATGGTGGAGTAGAATCCACTCTTCCATTCCAGTCACAATGATTTTACGACTGAACCACCACAACTATGGAGTTTTAATTTAGGGGTGGGGAGGTGGTCGAAGCCGATAGCTACTGGGTTATCTCCATTCCAAACCTTTTCTTTTCTACTGACTTTCACTTCTTTACGCAAGATATATATATAAAATAAAAATATATTTTCAACGAGATCTGATTAGCAACCAAGTACTCCAAACAGGTGTGCTCACTTCAATATAAAATAGTATGACAAGTTAAATGACTATGTCAATACTGTGCACCTCAAACCGTTTCTATTATCATATAAACATTCCAAGACATTTTATACAATTTAGTGGCTATCTTAAATACTTTGTCTTATAAACTATACATAAGACACTTTATAAGATATCTTGTACACAAATTTTAATTCAGACATTTTACACTGTTTACATGTTTATGTTAGGGGACATGTGTGAACAAATATAGCTTTTGGTAGCAAACCTTCCCTGTTGTTCATACTCTAGTTTTCCAACGATCTGTACTGGCGCCTATTAAATCTTCTGGAGCCCTGGTGCTCACCTATACGCACAAAATACAATAATTGCTCCTTTAGCCGCCTTTAGTTTTATTGTTGGAGCCATGGAAAGACTTTTTCTGGGCCTTCAACAACTATTATACTTGTCAGGTTATTATCTTGTTGCTCTTAGGACATACCCATCAGAATGTTGAATCTGCTCAGTTTCAACTATTATATGTACCAGGTACAGCATGATCCATCACATCTTAAGAGTCTATCGATAACCGGACTCTCAATATGGCAATGCTTCTCATAACAGTCGACTTGAGATGCAGTACTCTGCACCACTGTTGCTAAGTGAGTGACTGTTATCTAGTTATTTACAATCTAGTTTTGGATATTATCCCTTTGCCATCCAACTTAGTGCATGCACATGTTAATTTGGACTAGGTAAAATTCTTCATAAAAATGTGCAAAGTCTGTGTTGAGGAAAATCTTTCCCAATCTCACTGGAGCACTTCCATTGTTAAATCTTAAGTTTTGGAGGTGCGTAGATCTTGCACATTGTCAAGCTCTTCAATCTCTTTGCAAGTAAATCCTGCATCCCATAATAGATGTGATCAGTTTTGAAAAACACTGGAATTTATCAAGTTTGAAGATAATGGGTAAAATTGCTAAAATAGCTTCAAAGGTTTATGAGATCTTAGAAACCATGTTAGATAACTTTATTTGGTTCATAAGACATATACCACATTTATACTTTATCTAAAAAAGTTTAAAAGGTATCTTATTAAGTTTGCAAGGTATCTCACATACTTTGAGTGTATGCAAGATCTATGCAGAATTGTCAGTAATAATGAATATATACAGCAAAACTTCCTTAACTAGACACTGCTAGGCCCAAACATTTTGTCTATTTTATAGATTGCCAGGATATAGAGGTTCTATTAGTATTTGCCGAACTCTCCCTCTTGGAACTGGGTTATACAGACAGACATGCATCCTACATTAGAGTCATCACCAATTGCAACTAAGGACTATAAAACAAAAATCAATGGAATCGAATGGGCAACAACTTTACTTGAAGAAGCACCACCAAACTTGTTTATGTCAAAGACCTTTAATACTCAAGTTTGTAGCCAAATTATGTGTCACACAGAAATGGAAAAAGTGCTTTCAACACATGCATTTTGAAACGGGGCATTTAACAAGATACCTGTATACAGGTAGAGATATACAAGGAATGCTAGATTATGGACATGTATTTTTATTAATCAAATCATCAGTTCCATTATTTCACTGATGGAAGGTTTTAGGGAGAGAACTTCAACGCAAAAATTTAAAGATGTTTCAAACAATCTGGCAGGCTTAGAATAAGTATTGAAAATTTATCTTCCAGTTTACCTATAGCCACTGCAGATATTTTCAAACAGTACAAATAAATTTGTTCTGTTTCTTGCACTAGCCAAGATATACTGTTCCAGTTTAGGAAAAAAAATTGCATTATAGATTTTGTGTGTGTGTGTGTGTGTTTGTGTGTTCCTCAAAAATTTAAATGAAGACAGAATAATGTTTAATTCCTCAAGACAGACTTAGATATATCGTCTTTGATAATGTCCACCTGCACTTCAGTATTACCCATTTGAAAATTTGAGTGGAACAAATTTAGCATTCATGAATACAAGTCTATAACACAAAATTTGTAAGATGATGGTTCAATTCAATTAGATAACCCAGAGGAGTGACCACTTGAGTTCAAATTTAAAATAATTGATGGAAAACAAAATGGCATCTTCTATTTATCTAATAAATGTCACAAAAATGTGATTATCAACAATATCTTAAATTTCTTCCAAGGGCTATATAATCAAGATGCACATTTTCTAAATTTTTTAAAATTGGGTCATGAACTTGGAGGAGGAAGATTTAATGACATCAAAAACATTAATAATGGAACACATTAAACTGAACACAATATAAACTAACTACATAAAAAAGCAAGTATTTCAATTATTTTTATTGTGCTAAATAATTTCACAAATAATTTACTTCATGAACTAGTAGTATCTGATACTTCTTGCGATGTTGTCTTGCCACTATCATATAAACAAGCACCATAAGGAAATTACCAGTTCTCTTGAAGTATGAGCGTAAACTGCAATTCACATACATACCATAAAGCACAAGATTTTTGCAAGAATACAAATTCTGGGAATTAAGCAAATGACACCAATTTTGTAAAAATATTTTTCCTAGGAAAGGTTGTGATCCAAGATAAAGAACATGTAGCCATTATGTATTAGTGAAAATTGTTTTACAAATCGAATAACAAAATTTGGCAAAAAACCTTATATTTCAGAAATAATAAGCTGACAGTGCCTTAATGAAGAAATAGGATAGTCAAGATTAGCTGAAACAAGAACATGTGGTACAAAGATGGGCTTACAAATGAGGAATTTGTACAAGTGCAAAAATTAAACTTCAACATAATAATATACATTTGCCGACTCATTCATCAAGAAATGTAGAATAGAAAGATGCTCTAAACAGTAGACAGTGGCATTTGCAATACAATGTGTAGGGTACCAACATTCTTACAGAAAAAAAATATAGGTGTACACAGCTCAGCCCAATAAGTGTGCATTGCAATAAAAATAGCATACTGTGTATTTATTCTATGCTGTCACTATCACAACAAACTAAGTTTAAAGATCCCAAATACTAAAATATCTGTGGAAACCTTAGGGTCCACATCCTCAAATCTTGATTTAAAGTACAAAAAATGTTTTCTGCAAAATCAAGAAAACGTATCCTAACAAAAATAGGGTGAATTCACAGTAATTTGTTGAAAACCAATTTCTCCCTCATTTTGGCATTGTATACTTTTTATCATGACTGTTTAAGTGTAAAACAAAAACAGTTTAATGTCAAGTTGTCAAATCTTTAAATTCACTTTCTTAATCATTCCCACTCAATGTACTGAGAACAGCAATGGCATTGAGGGATGAAATGATAACATACTAAAAGGAAAAGTGGGAAGAACAAGGAGTAGAGTCACATATTAAAAATGATGTTATTGTAGAAAGGCACGAAAATGCCTATATTGCCCCAAATTAATCCAAATTTGTTCTAAATTT
Organism: Sinohyriopsis cumingii; assembly: GCA_028554795.2. NCBI lineage: Eukaryota > Metazoa > Mollusca > Bivalvia > Unionida > Unionidae > Sinohyriopsis > Sinohyriopsis cumingii. The sequence continues at coordinate 160,575,592 of CM068824.1, forward strand.
ATACTTTATCCATAAAAAAGTATTAAAACATAAATAAAACACTTTTGGAGAGAATGTTTTACAAATTACCCCATAAAAGCTTTTTTTTTTAGAGAAAGTATGCTCTACTGCTTCAAGTACTGCCACTATCATCAGGGGAGGTAACCACTGTTTGATCTAATTTCTTCTCCTGATGTCAGAATGACACAAGCTTGATTATCCTTTCAGGACAAATATTTTTACATTTTTTGCTATGATCCAAATGTACCATGTTTAAAAGAAAACAATTCAGCTGAGCTCTGCCAAATATTATGACCTGTTAAATAAGAAATGAACCGGAAAAAAAGATGAACCGGGAAAAAAGTCATATATCATCTCTATGAAATGAGGATTGACACCAGGTGCTATATTCAATGTCTACTATGTAATTGTAATTTATGAATGAGCATACAAAATTTGTCTGTATAAACAAACATAATGTGTACATATATCGAGGGTAATAATTTAGAAACTGCCACCGTATAAAAGAAATATATCAATATGAAATGAGGACACATTTCATACAATTATACAGGCACTCAATTTTCTCCAACAAGATTTACAACAATCCAGACAGGCATCACCATGCTAAATACACTTTACAAATGAATCTTCAACATCCATAAGCTTAATTTTCAGTCCTGCACACATTTTCTCAATTTGTTTTTAATCAACTTTAATACCAATTACTGTTTTCAAATGATTCATTATACATATCAACAGAAGGAGAAGAAAAAAAACATGGAAACAATTCTGCATCCATCAAAAATTTCAGGTACATGTCTGAACTTGTACAATATCTTAGAACATGAAGAAATACAAAATGTCAAACTATACCCATCTATTATCAGTCAAGTAAAACAGCTCTCTACAAATGACGACCTATATATTATACAGCCAATATCTAAAATATACAAACAAAAAGTCGATAATGCTCCTGTGATAAAATCAGCTGCAAGCCAACATTCAAACTATTGGTTCAGTGGTTTGTGTCCAACTCCCATCTGAAATGGGCGTGGGTTCAAATCTTACCATCAGACCAACCTGGGTCAGCTACTGTGGTGTGGGCAAGGCACTTTATTCCAATTGCCTTTGCCCTAAATAATCTACTTTTGTTGCCATGCTTTAAAGCTCCAAACAAAACCAAATCATCCAAACTATCCATTTCAGCAAAATTTACTTTTAATTATTGACAACTGATGAAAATTATGTAAAAATGTTATGAAACATGTTGAATAATGCCGGGGCTATTCTGACTCTAGACTATACGTGTAACAGTAAGATCTAAAAACAGATGTTTCCATGATATATACAAACATTACTTCACAAATACTTTAGGAGTTTTGCATTTTAGACTGAATAAAGAAGTATCAAAATCACTCCTGTTTGTATCTGTAACTAAGAAATCTCTCTAAATACTGCCGATATTTTGCAATTCTAACTTTATCTTCTCAAAAATAATGCTTAAATGATAAAATGCAGACCTTCTAAATATGAAATAACTCACATCAGAATCTGGATAATATGAACAGGACAATTCATAATATGGTTCAACTTGTAATGAAACTTGTGCCGTTTACAGTAGCCATTTAGCATTGCATTGCATCTTAATAGTTTTTCTTCAGTTTCAAACACTTAGTGGTCAAGAAAACACAGTACAATCATTAAGTTGGGGTTAAAAACAACTGCATTGATCTTCAGTCAATATGCGACACAGATACTGCTTATACTTGCTTTCAAGTCCAAATGCAAACAACATACACCCTAGAATGCCATCACACAATTTGCTGGCAGATCAGGGTTTATGTTGTTTATTATACTAATTACTCATAACAAATGACACAGAGATCGGCTGGCACATTATGCGATGGCAGATCTGGATCTGTGCAGTTTGCAGATTCAGAGTGAATACCCTGCTAGTCTCCACTGACAGTGGCACACATTCCTGTTGAGTGCATTAACATCCACCATGTGCAATGGAAGCTTTCTGATGTACACTTGAAAAATACTGATTATTTACCTTTATATATTTTATATTATACAAATTGTACATAACATTAACATCTGTACCTTTCATATTCTAATTTTTTGTACTTCATATTTATATATTTCTGCATTTTTACATTTTTAGAACTTAACTTTTACCTGGCACCATACAGCCATTTTTGTGCCAAAATGACCTTAAATGTACATACATACATACTAATTCCAATTGATGAATTAAGAAAATAAACAACACTAACGTCAACTTTTTTTGTACAATACAAAAAGCTCCAGATCAATCTTGAGCATTGTACTACTTAATCCCATTATGATACTTAATTCCATAATTGTTAAATCTGTTAATTCTGAGACAAAAGATAATTCAGTCTTTCAATTTCAATTTTATTCACATCATAGTGAGAGTTGTAGCTAATACTGGACACAATTAAATCCTTTTTTACTGTGATCAATAAATGTCCAACAAATTTAAAACAAAATGGATATATACAAGTTTATAAACTCAAAATCTCCTGTTGGGGCACATGCTTCAGCCTTGCACATTAATCTACGTTTCTTCATAAAATTACTCTAACAACATTTTTCTTGCTGCCATTGTTCTTGCAAACTTTGACGAGGACTTGAAGTAATCTACTCTATCAGCTTCTTAGCCTTGAAGTAGCGTCGGAGGTAGAGCACCTGCCAAGTTGCCAGACCCAACAAACATAGCATAGAAAATATACTGAAGTACATCACTCTTGAGTGGGTAGATTCTGAAAAGGAAATAACATTTAGAATAAGGAGATACTTCACAACAACATACTTTGATTTTAGTAAGGCAATAAATTCTAAATAAATTAAAATAAAACCAAAAAGCTCCTAATTTACTTTGACAGTGAAACCTGCTACCAAGGTATCTATTAAGCAATTTCCTGTCTTGATAAGGGCAATACACATCAGTGCTAAATTAAAGCCTATCACATTTCACAATGGGTAATTTTGAATCTAAACTTCAGTCTTTACATTGTTAGCTGAAACCCTATATATATTCTTCTACCACATAATAGCGATCATGGAACCAACTGCTGCGAATATCACAAAACGCAACCATGACATTGTGAAGTTATAAAGCTATATCTGTTTTATAGCAGTTGGGTAAAACAGTGATGCAGGTACAACCAGGAAATTACCTTTCTTTGCTACATTTCACAAATCATCTTGATTTACTATATGTACTCACTCATAAGATACATCTAACTGCAAACTGCATAGACCAAGATCTGCAGTTGCATAATTTGCCAGCATATTTGGGCACATGCAGTTTGCTAGTAGTCATCAGACCCTTCTCTGCCATTGCATTATGTGACCGAATATTAGTGTCGATGATGTTTGCAGTGGGACTTGACTTCTAAGCGAGTATATACATTAAGTACAATTTTTTAATCAGCTGCTCAACAATTATTTTCTCACTCTTAAATATTTTCTACCATCACAAAATTAAATCTTCATCAGTATAGCAAGTGTCAAACATGCAGCCTAAATAGGATATCTGCTTTGATCTGAGCTTAGAAATAACATGAAACCAATACAACAGTCAGAAAAATGCCCCACACAATATATCAACATTTAAGGACTGAATGGCAGAAAAAAAGTTTGAAAGTTATGAATGGAAAAATGGATGTACAGTATTGTAAAATAACATGCACATCATGAGGTGTGCCACAATGGAATATATAAAACAAGCATTTGCAAGTTATATTTTTTGCAATGAATCACACCAGTCCCTAGCAATTTAGATTACACACCATTGGTATCTCTCATTTCTTCTTCCCGAGACTTCATGTATATAAAATCATCAACTATTGACTTGGAAAGGTCTTCTAATCGTCTCAACTCCACCTCAAGTGGCTTCAACTTCTCAGCCTTGGCTAGCTGAAAACAGAATGAAGATTTACTTAGAAAAATGGCTGACACAGTATGGCAATCAAATTATTGCCTGGACAAGAAATGGGTTAGCTGTTGCAAAGTTTGCAGGAGTTCTGCATGAAGCATTACAAATTTAAGCAAAGATCAGTAGAAGTATCAATCCCGTTCTGATCATCGGATGCAGCTCCATGGCTGATAATTTGTGGGTCCAAAAGGCTGGAAATGGAGCATAAATATGCACCATACTTATATTTGGCAGATGATCTTCATACATCAGGCATTCTATACTATTTACTAACGACATAAATTCTCCAAAGAGCTAATGAGAGCACATGCATGCACATACATATGCAGTAGGCAAGATTAAATGGTTCTACTTTATTCTTCAGAGTGTAGGGACACCAATTAAACTGCTGGTTTCATAATGTCCATTTCAAACATTATCAATTAGATAAAATAATCATATTTTTTTTACCTTTATTGTTTACATGCAGAACTTTGTATTCTTTTTAGGAATTTACAATACTTGTAAGCAGAACTGACTGAAAACTATAGTTAAAATTCTTTTACCTAAAAATATTAACACATAAACAACAATAAAAAGTGTAAAAGAAAATTACATGCAATAAATGTAATTTCTTAATGTATATAAAGGCTATTTCAGAATTAACCAGAACCCAAGGGCAAGCGACATCTGTTATTTTTAAATCCTTGTGCTCATTTTGGTGCCATGTTCCTTTTAGCCCAAGTTTCTTATGACTTTTCCGATACCTACTGAAAACATGGGGAGTCACTTTGCCAGGTGCTAGCAAAATTATACAACTTTGAATCAAACCTCACCTGCCTGAAACTGATATGTACAATATTAATAAGCCAACATGAGGCAATTATTCAGTTTAAAAACTAGTTATATTCTGCAATGCAGCATAAATTAACCCAATCTTGTGGCCTAAGCAATCAAACATAATCAGATTATCAGCAGCTGTTTGTATCAAAAGACAGTTTGACCACTGTAGTGACATCAAGAAAACTGTAGACCATGAGATTACAGATCATGTGACCAAGCACTGTCAAAAACTAGTCAAGTTAGAGGACCATTTTTTAAACACTGTGAACTGAGATATTGAATTAGCTATTTTAATTAAAGATGGAGATTTTTACCTTTGATTTCAGTTCAGGCTAGTAGGGTTGGTATATGGTTACATAAATTTGCTATCCCCAGAGAAAAGTGACTACTGTATGCTATGTGGTGTGGACAATTAATGTTCTTGATCAATCTGAAAGCAGGGGATTATCATATCTTGGATCTTTCATGTCAACATGGCTCAGGGATTCGACTTATTCTGAAAACTGAGAATCATGGACTCTTGGTTTCAAAAATCTTCAGTCACAAACCAATTCAGTGTTCCAGCCCCAGTCTAAGTGGTCCAAACCATTCTTTATGCAATACAACAATTAACATTTTTAGTAAAATGTAAAAACAATATAGGCTTTTAATGTTGTACTGCAGAAAAAGATTTTCTGTGTCTGCATTGCAGACGCAAAAAAGGATCAAAGAAAACTGACCTGTAATGGTGATATTTGTGAACAGAGCCAATTTTTTTCTTTCAATGTGGGTTTATAGTAATATTTCAGCACATGATAGGCTATACGTGGTTGCTCTTATATTTGATCGAGGAAAAAAGTGAGAAAACATCAGGAATAATCAATTACCCACAGGAAGCTACTGGCAAGCTTTCTCATCTACCCACATTGGCCCAGCCCAAGACTTTACCCCACCCTGACAGAGGCTGAGATGTATGTGATTGGTAAAAGTGAGCACCTTAGACCAATCACCACCCCCACCCCAAATTCTATTACGAAAGAGTGATGTCTTGATTAAGTGTGCATGTATGGTATGCATTTTGTATCAGGAAAACACAAAAAACTGCAAATAAGTACTTCCATTAATGAAAGAGTTCATCGTTCTGAACTCCACACACCAGTAACAAACAGCATTTATATCTCTGACCATTCTTTCTTAGCCAAGGGAATTTGTCTACCCACTCTGACTGCCATTGTCCTTTCTTGGGCCTGTAAAAATCACTGACCTCATTCTAAAGTTGCATACAAGACATCTCAGTTGAGCTAGTTGCTGGGCATTTTAAACCGTATCTTGTAAAGAAACTTAACTTAAAAAATAGCTGCAAGCAATCTGCATCTAAATAGTAGGAAATACACTGCACTTAACTAATGTTTAGGTGACTGCTGCCACTTAAGTCATTTAGACACAATGCCAACAGGTTACATTTTTATGACCAAAACAAAAGCCATTGGGCAATATTAAATCAAAGGCAAATTTTCCACCTTCTCAACCAAATACACAAAAAAGACTTCAATAAAGATGCTGGCAAAAACAGGCATCAATAAAGATGGCAGTTTATATGTTTTCTAATCTACAGGAAGTAACATAACTTCCAACAGTGCTTGATAATCCCCTGCCATGCTATTAGCCAACAGTGAGGAATTAGATAATGTGATTTGTGTCTTATTATACATTTGTTGTGACATCTGCAAGCATATTAATATGCTGTGTCCTAAAGCATGCATGTCCATGCAGCTGCTGCATCAGAGACCCATGCCCTCAGGGCAAAGGAAACCCTTTTTATAAATGCATGATGCAACATTAAGATTTTTTCTTCACATACCATGAATTTTCGTTTTCTATGAGAGACATATGGTATATCAACAAGTCAAATCTTTCTCTGTAAATTAAACCTACCAATCTGAATCAGGACCAAACACTGCAAGGGGACAACCCTTTTTAATATGATTTGGAAAAGAAACATTTTATTCCAAAACTCCTTCCAGGGATAAAGGGATGTAGCTCTCATGTCGATAATCCACATCAGAAAGAACTAAAGTATTTCAAAATATCAAGGCACATTTGTGAAGCGAATTCCCCAGACTTATACACAAGTATCATGTTGCATGATTAAACATTCTGTTGTCAACCAAACAAATGCAGATGCATGATGGTTAAAAATCAGGAATACTGGCTCATTTTTTCAGTAGTATTAATTAGGTTTTTCTGAAATTCAAATGATACATCGATTAAAATTATTACCAAAGCCAGCTTTTTACCAGTCTAAGACAATCAGAAAACATTTGGCTCCAACATAAACCAGGGATCGTCCTGGTCTTCACCCATGTCTCAAATTGCGATTTTTTCCTTATTGGCAACAAAATATACCATCTGGCGATTTGTTTGGTGACAACCTTTTTGGCTGTTTAATTTGTACATACAATCATGGATTCAGAGTGGAGACATTCAAAGAGACCATGTGAGGAAGCCACAAACTTGGATATACAATGCACTGGAATCTATCTGTTACATAAACAAATCCTTTATTTGTATTGACAAAACCATCTTTACAGTGCATTGTTACAGCATAATCTGCTTATGTTGACATCTGGCATGAGTACTGTATGATGTGATATACTCAGTGATGCTACCAGACTATATCTAAAATCAACCGACCTCTCAAGACGTGAACATAAACAGCTACAATTAATTGAACAATGACTAATCCTTCTGTTTTTTTTATATATTAAAGGTACCCATAAAATAATTCTGCTGAAAGTTCAGAGAAAACTGATTATTTTTTAAGTACCAATTGCTATATATAAATACAGAACAAATTGCAATCAGAATTATATTCCATCAACAGTGCAACTTTATCATGGATAAACAAAAATTTACCATTGCGTGTTCATTGTCTCATCCTAAGAGTAAGTTAACAAACTAAACAGCATTTGGATTTAGTGCAAATTCATCAGACAACACAGTCACTGCACCTAATATTATACCAGACAGTCCAACATTATTTACATGTAGTGATGGTAGTAATGCTTCAAGAGCAACACCACATCCTGAAAATTTCTTGACAGCTGGAAACTTGTGTGTCCGTGGCTGAGATATGACACAAAGTTAATGCAGGAGTTGTGATATATGTATCAAGGCACAAGTCAGCAATTGATTTATAAATGGCTGTGATATTTTGAAGGAGTGTGTCACCAAACATGAATCCAGGCGGAGTAAGTAATATATGTTAATTCTGCTCATTGATCTTTTACTTCTGCCATCAATCCCGTGTTATGACTTCAGGGACTTTAACTATGCAACAAAACAGGAGTGAAAGAACTATGCAACAAAACTTACAGCATGGTGAATGAATCCCTATTTCCTAAAAGTCCTTTCAATTCCAATAGTTGCAAAAAATATGAATACATTCCAACGAAAAATGCTTCTTCTGTGTTGAAGTTTCAATTGTACAGAAAGATTTCCAAAGAATTCAAATAGCTGTTGAATAAATTTAGTTAATACTGTACAGTTATTCTAGCATGTCATGCACAAAATCTTTTAAAAACCAAGCTGGGAGATTGAATCTGAAAACATGCAGATTGGGACCTACCATCGGTTAGTTTTTGCAGCATATTTAAGCATCGTTTTCACTAATTTACCAACTTTCCAGTCCAATACACATGAAATTCTCACAGGACATGCCGTTTCTCTCTGGAGTGTGTTATCCCCTCCCCAATGTGCCCCTATATCATATTCTGGTCAGCTGTGCCCAAACTGAATAGCTAGAGGTTAGATGCAAGCATCTTCAACATACTTCAAAGAAACCACATGTTCTACAGTGAGTGAAAGCACTAGCAATTGACTGACAAACAATGCCCTTTTATGTTACAACTAACAATGCCTAAAATGGGTGTGAATTTATGTTGCTCTCAAGCTACCATACATGATACAACTATTTCCTACATTTTATATCCCACCTTATTTCCTTATTGTTAACTCATACATGGATATAATACTGCTTACTAAATAACATAATTATTCTGAATGAGTTTTTGGGGGGCACATATGCTCTGTGATATGTTTCTTCATTCTTTCTTTTAATTTCATGATGGTAATTAATGCTTATATACACAGTCATTAATGCCAGGTGTTCACACGTACAAGTTTCATTGGTAGGAATGGAGATCCAAGTTTGCTTGTCGAGAAACAATCAGTAGCATTTGGTGATCATGCTTGGGATTTAGGAAGCAATTCACTACACACAAAGAATGTTGTTGTTGTTGTTAGGTTTAACGCCATTTTTCAGCACACGATAGGCTATACATGGCGGCCAGTATTAATGGTGGAGTAAGAACCTGGAAAAAACCACTGACCCACGATTAGCTACTGGCAAGCTGTCTCACATACCCACTTTGGCCGAATCCGAGACTCAAACCCACGCAGACAGAGGTGAGATGGCAGTGATCTCTAATGGAGAGCGCTTTAGACCACTCAGCCACCAAGCAAAGCAAAAATAAATTTCTGAAATCCTGGTTGACAGAGATGTACTTTGTGAAGCCAGCATTAAAACAAAGGAGGGGGTGGGCATTTAATTCCTGAATGCATGAAACCGATGGCTGCATTATACGTCACTTACATTACATTGCAAAGTATGATCATAGGCTTTTAGTATTAAAATGTCATTAACTAAAGTTCCTTACAAAACTATTGTTTGATAAATAATACACATAATATAGATTTGCTTAATACCTGATGTCTCTATGAGAGAGAGAGAGGTAGAGGCAGACAGAGAGAGTAGATGTCAGGAAAGTAGATATTTTACATTTGATAATGCATTTATTTCAGGCGGCAACAGCCATACCTATGCACTAATGGTAATGCGGGATGCAAAGACCACGAAAATAGTGCAAAACAGTCATGAATGATTTATTTTGTAATATTATGGCTGTATTGCTTGTTGTCAATAAAGTTATAACTATCCCATCTTTTTTCAATTTTCACTGCCTATTACATTAATAGACTTGGAAAAATATTCACTACTTGTTCTGGTGACATATTTTGAAAATAGGCAACAAAATACTGAGGTTGGCGATTTTATGGGCGACACCCATTTAACACATTAACCCCTGGAGGTTTTTGCATTTTTGCCTGAAAATCGAGCAGGAAACACATTCTGAAAGCTATTTCTGATTAGACGCAAAAACACCAAAATCCCTGGTCATTTTTCAAGAACATACTGCCTAGTTGTGTTAGATACATCATTTTTTGTTGGCTATTTGACTCGCGCATAAGCAGAAGGGTAAAAGTTGTTTTTTGGGTTTTTTTTGCTAAACGGAGCCATTATTTTTGTATGGAGACCACTCTTTATTCCAAATGCCCATCTTATCCTACTTTTTGCAAAGGCTCATCTGTCTGTTTGCAGTTCATACCGGTATGCCTTAGATCTGAGACAAAAAAGTCTAAAATCCAGACACAAAATGGGATTCCGACCACGGGTGAATTTTGCGTGAAAAAAAGTTGGGTCCAAAACAAGTTTTTCTATCTGTATTTTGTAGTGCAACTAGATATTCCAGATTATTTGGTATCATTGTAGAGCTACATCTGTCTACCTTTCTATAATACCACCCACTTTAGTGTATCCTGCATGACCATGATGCTACAGAGCTCGGCAGTAGGCTATTACCTCCTGCCCCCTAAAGTTGTTGCTAGGGGTTAATATGTTAAAAGCCAGGACAATCCCTGTAAACATCAACTGTCCTCTTGTTTTCTCTTTGGGTGGCTGTAAAAAAAACTATTGAAAAAAGGAACCTTATAAGTTGGTGAATCTTGCTGAATTTTATTCTTTGGGTGATGGGTATGAAAAGTTCTGCCAGCCCCCACCCATGTTTAATTCTTGAGCACCCCATGACAACTTATTTTAACCTCAGCCATCCATGTTTTATTCTGGAACACCCCAAAACAACTTTTTTTTATAATTGTTCACAACAACTGAAACTGATGCTTACATCTTCATAGCTCTTTGCTTCTACTCCATGTTTCATTGTAATAGAAACTTCCCTTTCAGCACCAAGTCCACCTGAAAATAAAAGAGTAATAACAATTTTATCCAACATTGTATTAAATAATGAAATTCAACAAACTAAATTCATGCATTTTCAATAAAATAATATTTACCCCATAGAACTGAACATAACAAACTAAAAATAGGATAATACTAGTACAACCTAACAAATAACTTCATGGTTCACATTAGGAAAAAGTTTTGCAAAACAGCAATTTGGAGACCTCTCATTCAAGCTGATTCAGAGTGAGATAAGGTCAGCGTTAGACTGTTTGGGCAATATTACCACGTTCCAGCCAGAATTCGGTGAAGATGATATAAATCTGGAGAAGTCTATATATAAAGCAAAAACATATGACATTCCAAGTAGTCACTTTAAACTTGGTCTGCATATTTACATGTCAGGTGATTAAATACTGATGAAATAATACTACGTATGTCTTAGTTTGCTTCACCACAGTCATTGTACAACATAGTTATTGTATAAAAGGACAACCTTGAAAAAAGGTTTTTGTTTAAATCTAAGTCCTTTACATACATTTATTGTATGAAATATTGGACAAATTTGGTACTTTTATTAATAATGGACCAAGATACATCCACTGAATCATAATATGCTTGAAACTAGGCTAAACAAATTCAATGTAACACCCCCACCCACCCCCGATTATGTGTGAATTTTCTGTGGGAATTCCATATACAGCAATGCAAGTTCTGGCATGTGTGATCATTAAATAAGCAACAAAACAAAACTGACCTCAGAAAATAAAACTTCTCAACCTGGACACCCTCTTTATAAGGAAATCAAACACAAAAGTCGACATTCTACTCTGATTATTATGAATTATATTGAAGAAATGTGGAGGGGGTCTATGCCATCTGGCAAAACAAGTCTAAGGCACCATTTTCACTCAAAAACCTTCTCTTAGTGTGGCCCCTGTATGATCACTTCAAACTTATGTTTGTATTTCAGCCACAGTGTCTATGCAAACTTTTTTAAAACTGTAACTTGGTCCATTTGCAATCACATTTTCTGAATTCATCTTTTGTGTAACAGAATAGCATTAATATTCTTCAATCCTTAATCTTTGCAGCAGAGAAATTAGTAAATTTTTGTTGTAGAGAATTTTATCAAAAAATTCCTAACTACTGCAAGAGTGTGGATAAAGAATATGTATAGATTTTAATTAACTTTAGATGTACACTATTTCACTTTCTGTTTGGTATTGATAGTTAACACAAGTTTTCATATTTTTGTGATTCAGATAATTGTTAGGTACATATATGATCAGCCATTTCCAAAGACAACAAATTCGTATAAGAAATACAAAGTAAAATCCATATGAATCACAATGCTTTTGAGTCTACACAATTCATGCTAAGAAAGGTGTTAATGAATCATTGTGATCAATTTTACCTGACACCATTTTGGACTCAAAGCAAACTTCAAACATGTCATATTCTTCAGTTGTGAAAGCAAACTTTCCTTTCTTTGCATCCTCTTTGTTATAGAGTATATGCCCTTTTGAATCAGTCACCTGTAAGAAATAGACAAATGGTAGAAAAATCCAGTCACATGTTAAAAAGTGACGTTGCTAAGAGATTTAAGATCTCTGAAAAGAATGATTCATATCTCTGTGAGGATTATGTTAACATGCTAACGAGGAGGCTAACATATAAGCATGATGGTTCTGCAATTTGGATCTATCCCCTTTGGAACTGAGGCAGGGGCAACTATGCGTATGTTTAAGGATGATGGTGGTGGTTAAAGATGTCAGAATTTTTGGAAACCTCTACCCGGTACCATAGCTGCCAATCTTCCAGGCTCACAATTAGTGAAAATAGGGAACAAAAGTCGTGAATTTGGACAAGAATTCGTGAAAAATACCATGACAATAAGTCCATCCACTCTGACCACTCCGACCGTCAATACTACACTATATCAAGTTCGCAATATAAAACTAAAACACTACATATATGCAGAAATATTTATTTATCAAGACATGATACTGTGGCAGACTTGAACTTCCTCAACTGCTTGATCGTAAATTTGTTTTCTAAACAGTTCAGACTTCTTGCCGGCTGGTTGACCTTGGTGACTAAAATTACTGACAAATTTTCTGCAGCTAAAGAGGCCCTAAAGTCTTATTTTTCCTCACAAGAGAAAATACACTTTCGCTTGCACTGTTGCTGTGAGGAATGCACAGGAGCTGCAGCACTTTTGGTCCTTCCACAGGAAAATTTGGAATCGATTTTCGAGTCTGGAAACATTTGTCAGAACAAATGTTTAGCATGGTCTCCAGCTGATAAAGGTAGATTGTGTTCGACAAGAAAACTCACAAATAATGCTTCAGCGTTGGTAGCCTGCATTTCTTCCGCCAATTGTTTAAAATATTCCGGAGCTGAAATCTGCGAATTCTTAATTTTCCCAACTTCTACGTGTTTTTTGCAACCGACTTGCTTCCTCACATCATCTCTGCGATGGCGCACTGAGTGCAAAAAGCATGATGAATATCAATGTTTAATGTCAGAATGCACAGCCAATTTTTTATATATTCCAAATTAAACTTCACTTTTTGAGTAACAGAGTTCTTTTTTCTTAGTGGTGAAGACGTTTTCAAAATTGTACATGCGATGCTGAACCATAACTCAAATCAGTGTTGGTGACACATGTGCGGAGCAAAATTCCGGTTAGGCCCCAGTTTCTCTCAAATCTTATACATACAGATTAAAATAGGCTAAAATGCTTGCTACCGAGCCAACTGTACTAATCGGCTTTAGATCTACTAAAATCGCGACCAGCAGTACTGGGCCGTTTCGGCAACTGCGAATATCACGACTAGCGCTTAACGGGAAATCGGTTATTTTATTAAAGATTTAAAATAATTGAGGATTGGAGAATTCGTGAATTTTTGGCTTGCGGCATGAATCCGTGAATCGCTGAAAAAGTCGTGAAATTCACACCAAATTCGTGAGGGTTGGCAGCTATGCGGTACTGGTTACCCGTCAATCCTAACAATTGGTTACCTGGGTACCCAATCAAAGGGAAATTGTGTTAAATGTGAACCTGAACTGCTTTGTAGAAGGCTGTTGTTGTTGGGCATAACGCTATTTTTCAGCACAAGATAGCCTATACATAGCTGCCAGTATAAATGGTGGAGGAAGAACCCTGAAAAGAACCACCAACCCACAAGAAGCTACTAGCAAGCTTTCTCACATCCCCACATTGGCTGAACCTGAGACTCATACACAGACAGAGGTGAGATGGTAGTGAACCATAACGGTGAGCGTTTTAGACCACTCTGGGCCCCCTTTGTTGTAGGTTCAGGGATATACAGTGTATAAGCTTAACTAATACTAACATAAGTATCAAAAAAGCATAATCTGAGTACAAAAAGAGCAATATAAACATTGCATGCCATAATTACAGAAAACTATAAAAAATGTACATGAATAAATGCACTGCAGCCAAATCACACAAGTCTCAAACTGTAATCAATAATGTCTTTGATCTGAACTTGGAAATATTTAAATATTTTTAATGGTACCTGGTTACCAATTTTATTACCCAGGTTATTATCAACAGGTGAGAGTACCCAAGTAATAGGGCCCCTGTTGATGGTTTTTGTGGTTGTGGTGGTGGGGTTAACAATAAAAGAAGGCATGGTAAACAAATTTTTTAACAAGAGTATGTTGACAAAGGAGAATTAAAATATGGGGATGAGAACATTATCAGAATGATGAATCTGCAGCTTCCTACAAAGCTGATGTAAGAGAGTGCAAATTGCCCCAGCAAGCTCAACCCCCTTCAATTAGCCAGAATATCATTTGAAATAATATGAAAATGGTGAATACCATAATTACGTTTACCTTTAAATTTACAAGAATAGTGCATGTTCTATCACTTGTTAACAAAATATCTTTTCATCGTAAATGCTTAGCTCTCTGTAATGAAGGTCCCTTCTTTCAGGACCTGATGTAGTAGATCCGGGCCCTGTCTTCACTTCAGTACTCACTAAACTCAAAATTACTTTTGTATTAAGACTTATATTTGTTAAAAAATTTCAAAATAAACTACTTATATTTGACTCATATTTGGTTCTCTTGAATATAGATTACTGTAAAATGTGTAACAGGCAAGTACTTTAGTGATGCCAAATTGAAAACATGAGCCCATTAAAATACTGATGCCCTACTATTCAAAAATAATTTCCAGGAATTCAAGCTCTTTTCATTTTTTAACTGTCTGCAACCATCTTTAATAATCTGTGTGGTGCACATACTGGCTGTCAGCTTTGTACTGTCTTCATTTACGACAAATCAGACATCACTAGAAATCTTCCGGTGAAAAAAACATAACATAATGATCATCCATTCAGGGGGAGTAGCCATAAACAAAAAGCATCATTTTCATTTAGGACCAACCAGACCATGGATGAATGTCTGTGTATAGTTTCATGGCAATCCGCCAAGTAGTTTAGGGGACGTAAGTGATAAAAAACCTTCTAATGATGGACGAGCAGGTGGCCGATGGTCTATCAATGATCTAAAAATTAAGTATCTTCAAGGCTTAGACTCAAGTATATCAATCTGATATTTAAAACAGGACATGAGTTTTAATTTGCATTTCTGGTATTTTAGGCATTGATTGCTGTACAAATATATAGTGAAAAATTGCTGCTGTTAAACACCGACAGTTAATGTCACAAAAATCTACCTATATGCTGCAGAGGTCATTTGTGGATATGAAAAGCTTGTGCCAAAATAAAAAATGTGTGTGGTTCCTAATTGTTGTGAACAAAAATATAGAACAGACTGGTCGCTTAAAATTTTTAAGTTAGCTTAAAGTTGTTTGTAGGTTCAAATGTGAAAAATGAGGCATGGTCAGTACTAAAATATGGTAGGTTGGGTTACCAGAACCACACAGTTTTCTTTAACTTCATAACCCAATTAAACTGCTGGCAAAGAAAAATTGAAAATTGGGAAGTTTAAATATAATTCAAAGCAAAATTTTGGAAGATATCATGCATACTAAACCATAAATTATTAACACTAGAAAGACTGGGTTTCATAATGCTGATATCATTTATACTTGTAAAAGCAAAATGTGCGGTGTAATTGTTTTTCATTTTTCACGAATTTTTTCATGTACATTACATGAAATAAACACATACATTCTGTTTTGTGAATGAGTATCATCATGAAGCACTTATTTGCATTTGTGTGCATGTGATTTAAAGTTTTAATGTAGCTTTAAGAATTTTTAAGTCATATCACAATAATGTCTGCAGTGTGGCAGTTTATAGTGATGTCTAACACTGGGGCATCACGCCAAGAGAGGCAGCTGTGAGTACCATTTTTATAAATCTTTGGTATGACTTGGCCAATGCACGAACCTGAAACCTCTTGCTTTTGAGGCAGATGTTCTAACCACTTAGGCCATCAGAGCAGATTATTTGCATTTAGAGTAAATATGAAATCCATATTTCTTGCATTCTTTTCAGGTGTTTTGTTATCTAAATTCAGTCAATCATAAATCCTGATGCCCTGAATTTGTCGATGTCACTTTTTTTCAGTATAAAACCTGTCATGCACTAAATATATTCGTGCCTAGTTTTAATATTTCTTTTCAAAGAAAACCTGCAAAAATAGAGATAAAAATCTTTTATACATGTGTTCAAAGGGAATAAATCCCCAAATTACAGACATTTATGGAGTTATTCACAGCTTATGAAAGAACAAAAAGAGACTCAGCCAAACAAATATGGTGTGTTAGTAAAGAATCTGAAATGTGAACAAGATAGCATTGTAAAAGGAGTGAAGCAAAACTTTGTTTTATGGAGAAGTGACTTCTTCCTTTGGACAGGATGTGTGTGCATGCATCAGATTTATATGCATTATTTTCATACTAAAAATGTGTTATGTTTCACTGGAGATATTATGCTATGTATTTTGGCCATATAAATTCAAAAGATCACATAAACTCATGGCTCTCCACAGGATTTTTAATGTTGCAGTACCAGGACAAATTTCTTGAAAATGATGCAGTCCCAGCACTAAAACTTGCAGTCCCAATGATGATACCATTTTCCCCCTTGCAATGATTTAGAACATTATGAATGTACTGTTGTGTCACCAATATATGCCATCAGATAACTAATGCTAATTCATTGTGAAATATTTAGTATCATAATAAATGCATGAAAAATTAAGCCAGCTGATACCTATGATAATATGACATGTAATTATTACACCAATTTTCAAAAGCCTTTTCCTTGCCATTCTCTAATTTTGTGTGCAGCTTGATCGAATCAAGGAAAAGATTACACTTTCTTTTCTATATTAATTAATTTAATTAGCTTAATTCAATCAATTATCCAAGACACTGGAGGAAAAAGATAACAAATGACCAGATTCTTTCAAACCCTTAATACACTTTAGCTGGCAAACTTGTAATAGCATAAAATAAAATAAAATAAAATTTGCTTGTTTGAGTCAATAATGAGAAAAGTTTATCAACTGGGTGACAATTCTTGATGCAACTATTTGAGGCACTATGTATATGAAGAATGAATATCCCAAATAATAAATGAATACCCCAATTAAAACAATTTATTAAATTTATTTTCTTACAGTAGCATTTGGAAAATAATCTCCCAATTTTTTTCTTCTTCAAATAATCTATTCATTTACACTTATATGTTTTAGTTATGTATATTTAAATTGCAGTTATTTTTTTAATGTTGATTATTTGATTATATACTACTGTAATATTACATTGTGCTTTGGACTTCACCTTCTCTAAAATCAAGTTCATTTTCTACTTGACCTAAATCAGATTTTTTTCCATTTTGTAAACAACTAATACATAGCCAAATAGTTTCCTATAAGAATGGGTTTAATATCAGGATCATTATTAATAAAAGTAAACATATTTGTTTTGATGGTCAAGGCTACAAAGTGATCCTATACCTTGCAATGGAGCAAATAAAACTGTTGTCAAAGACAAAATATTGACTGGGGTTAAATTCTACAATCTAAATAGAGTTATGTCTTTAAGTTTGGCTAATGATCAAGTTATTAAGCCTCGGGTAAATTATACTGGTATGTTATGCTAAGCATACTTTGTCTACCAAGACAAATAACATGAGGTTCTGGTGGCAATTCGTTTTCCAAATAAGACTTCCTATACCACATTTGGATATTCTACTATGTAATGTTATTTAATGCATGAGATATTTACTGCAAACTATTATCATTTCCAAATAAGGATGCAATGTCCTTTCATGGCATGTGGAAAAATGAGGCTAAAAATGGTAGTTCTGTTTCTTTCAGCATATGGGTGTGAATCAAACCAGCTGCTCCATCAATATCAATACATAGGCTTATATTAGTAACCCATCCATGAAGTAGGGTTATTAATATCATTACTATAGATCATACAGCACAGCATTGTGAATGATATCTGTAGCTTAATGAATTCCTGGTTAGCATCATTATAAGTAGCTTTCTGCACAAATTATTGGATCAGCATAACATATTCATTAAATAGTGCTAGAACATTAAAATTTTCAATATGCCATGACGAGTGGAAGAGCAGATTTGTTTAGGTGTGATCATCTTTCCTATTCAGCTATATTCCGCCATAATGTAGTTGCCTACCTTGGATTTCTCTGCAGTATCAAATATGGACTGCTCCAAAACTCAAGATAAACATGGCGGATTATATGTACACAGATCAGTCTTTTTCAGCACGCATCAAATGAATGGTATTGTGCAGCACGTCAATATTAATAATGTTTAAATCATTTGTGCACAAAAACAAATTTGGTAACTTTAACTAAATTGCGAGATGGTGGCATGAAAATTCAATGAGAAATAGACATTCATATAATTTGCGCTGTTTTTTGAATGAATGATGGATGTTGTCATGAGTTTCCCCCATTATACTGAGAGAATCGGATGCTTGTGCAATTATATATTTGTTTGGGGGGTAGAGTTCTTACTGCCTACATAATGGCACCGTCCAACTAGTCCCATAATGTAAGACATAGCACATGTTTTTGTTTTAGTGCTATCAGCGTTGAGGTCTTATATGTAGGACTACTGTGCAACATGTTCTGATGTCAACTATAGTCTGATAATGCAAACCCGTTTCTTTGCACCCCCTTACCGATTTAAATAATGGAAAATTTTAATGTGATAAGAAGTGCAAGGAACTTAGTCAATTCATTGATTTATAGTTTCTAATCTGACTGAGTAGAGTGGCTCTAACACCGTTGTCTTATGCGCATTTCATGCTTAATGGTAAGTTTTCAGTGCAATAGACGGACATGCTCGGATCCATTTCCAGTTTCTGGACAAGTCCATTTTCAGCAAAGGGGTGTATCACGACTACAGACATACATACATAAGTCGTCTGTTTCTGATATTTACAATGTTGAATCAAGCAAAGGAAAATGACAACTACACTTTTCATGTGGATTTAACAAGCAGTTTAACTTCTATCTTCATGTATGCACAGGGATATGATTCCAAACTCTCAACATTATGTAATTTACACAATTATTCAGCATTTACCAAACAGGATGAACTATGTCATTATGTTTTCTGATGGAAATAAACTAGCCTATAGTGTATGCAATATGGCGCCGTGTTAGCATGATTAGTCCGTTAAGCATGAAATGGTGCAGGGGATGCCAGCATTAGTGCCACTCTGGTCAGTCAGGTTAGAAATTATAAATCAATGATTCAATTGACTTAGTTCTGTGCACTTTTTATCACATTAAACGTTCTCGTTTTTTAAATCGGTAGGGAAGTACAAACAAATGGGGATGATGAGTCAGACTATAACATCATAAGAAATCAAATTTTCAGGAATATCTTGCACACTTGGCAACCCATTTTGGCTGGATGATAAGAATCTTGAATAAAACAAAAGCTATTTAAATACTTTCTTCAATTTTAAGATATCTGTATTCGTTTCGTTAAAGAAACATTCTTCAACTTAATTGGAGTTCAGCATTCCCCGCTTCCATCGTATTCCCGGCAACTAAAATGTAGGCCAATGCCAAAGGAAGTTGAAAAAAGGTCCATTTGCTAGTGTGAAAATTTGCATTTATTACAAAAGATATCAGAGTATGTAAATTCTGACTAAAACATTATGGTCTTAATATGCAGAAAAGCGCCGATATGGGCAGCCAAGTGTGAACTATTCTGAAAATTTAACTTATCGCTCTGATGTTAATCGACACCTGAACACGTTACTCAGCGACGTTATTTGGGCAGCAGAAGTAATACCTCGACCCGCGAAACTGAAAATTTAAAATGTATGGACCCTTCCATAAATGTTATACATCCCATTAACATTAGAAGTTAATATCAGATTGTACATATTAAATGCTGATATAACCGTGAGTATGCTGGTACCAAACATATTTGAAGGCATCCAAAAAAGACCATTACGTCTGTATCAAAACCATTACAGGAATAAAGATATCTATTCTGCATGAATCAAATTCGTCAGTTAGATTCAAAACAAAACGGGATAAATATAAACAGGTCGTATTTCACTATTAAATGAATATATTTACCACTAAATGTGTTTTTTGGCCTGGTGCGTCTGACAATTCGAATTCACCGGTTACCAAAACATCTTTGTGAATTTCCTCCTTCAAACATTTCTTTTGGTTTGGAGAAAGATGAAACATCAAAGCGTCAATATTAAGCATATAAATACTACATAAAAAACAAATTATATGCAAGATATCCATCCTTGTGAAATGTCTTTCAAGATTAGTTTTCAGAGACAGAATCTGCAAAACATAAGACGAATCCGTGCACGTTTGCTAACGTGGCATTCGTATATTTCCGTTAGTTTCCGTATACCTATTTCCGTTTCCGCAAAAGCAGGTGCGTGCTGAAGAGACGAACTGGTTCTCGAGCTTTTTCCTTGAGATAATTTTAATTTTATCTGCGCAAACTGAACAATAAAACAGAAAATATATTGTTTACATCCCATTAATATGCTGATTTAATTTTCTCAAAAATAAAGCTCTATAATTTGCTCCCATGAACTTAATGTCATTATATGGGGTCTCTGACTGGTCCGGAGGAAAAAGGTCAAGGCCATTACCCATAAGGATGAAAGACTCTTGACATATCTCCAGAATGTTCACAAGTTTTGTTAGGCTTGCGAAGAGCGGAAAGTAAATCAGATTTAATTTATTTTCTCGGGTTTGTTTGGTCAAAATTATTAAGCAAATTATTTCCCTGTCACTAAGTAAATCTTTATAAACTATAACAAAAGCATGCGTATGGAGAACTTTATAATCATAGTGAACCAGAAGCTTGATTTTCTTTATTACTTAAATGATATGCTTTTGTGGTAACGGGTATAGTCTACACAGAGGTCTGGGGGCAGGGGACAGTTTTTATGTACAAATTTAATGCCGCAGTCAGCGACCTAGTATAAATCTTACAAAATCAAATACACAAGTGAGGTCAAAAAGGTCCATATTTTTGGATACCTATATTAAAACAAAGCATAAGAATATTACCCACTTGACCAAAGAAGTAAATGGCAGTTCAAAGCAGAAGTATATGCACCCCAATCCCAAATTTCTACCTGCAGTTTTCATGCCCGAAGGTCATGTGTGACAACATATGATGCTCACAGTGCAAACACAAGCCGTTTTCCTAGATGACAATTCTGCAAAACAGTGTGTACTAACCAGGTTGATGCAATTGAAAATAGTTACCATCTAAGCCATTTTTTAAGATAATCTACTTACCCCAAACCCACGTTTTTGCTGCACTGGGAGGCTATCTCTTCCTAGCCGACTTTTGGTATTTCATTATCAATATACTGCAGAGTAACTATGGAATGTGTACATGCCTGACATCAATTTCAAGAACAACACAAGACCCAAACATCTAGTACTAATATTAGTACCCTTACTAGTACCTCGTGGACAGGGTACTAACATGAGCATATACTTGTTAATGGAGCAAGCCGGGTGTGATTCACACCCGGCGCTCTTTTAGCCTAATAATAACACTTTAAACATATTCCTTGCATATAATCCAATAAATTGAGTAGTCCTCTTTTTTAATACCAGAAGTATCAAAAATCATTGTAGAAATAGTTGTAAAATCTCGTTTACCTTTTTTAGCCGATATTTTCGTTTAGATCACTGCCATATTATTTCAAATAATGATTACTTCTGTTCTCAGCCTCGTTTGTTTGTGTGCCATATAAGGACATTGATGCCTTATTTGGAAATGTAAACAGATCATAGTAAAAATTTGGCGCCGTTTGGGTCAGAAATTCTGCGCATTGAAAGTAAATACGATTTATCAGCAACTTTGAAATTCCACCAAGAAGCGATTATTCACACTTGATTGATAATAATATAGTGTAGAATATCCAAAATATGGTCTGGCAAGCATTACATAGAAAAGGGGTCACAGCAAGAGTCTCGCGTTATCTGTCATGGCAGACAGGATAAGGTTAGAGTAACCATGCCAATTTATTTTATTGTGTAAGGGCTTAATAAATTCATAACATGATTATACTTATGTAGTTGATTTCTACACTGTTTGTTTCTCTGACTTTAGTGATGATTTTGTTTGCTCCATTACATGATATGGGATCAGTTCGTAGCCTCAACCACAACAAATCAAGTTGAGACTACGACATCGTAGCTACCAAACACCTAGTTCACAAATATATCCATATCTTCAAAGTAAACAATAATAGCTGAAAAAGTCTCACCATAGCCTTAAGTTAAGAATTTTGACATGGGGCCAATTTATGAAACTGGACCCTGCCACCCTAGTTGGAAAACATTCATTTTTGTTTTTGATCTTGTGGGGGGTATTTTTTGTTTTGTTTGTTTCTTCGTGGGTTATTTTGTTGTGGTTTTTTTGTAGCCTTTTTAATTGAATTACTCCATAAAGTACTTACGTGGATAACACACTTTAGAATAATAAATCCAACCCCAAAAAATACTGATATGAATGCATTCATTACCTCAGAGATATGTTAAATATTCATAGATGAAATTTTTGTTTCACTACACCTCCATTGCACAGGCAAAGAATTGTGATATATTTATTTCTCAGGGGAGCAGTTGAGAATGATGATGGTAAACATGCATGTGACACTTAGCAAAATATTTCCAGTCAGTATGCTTATCTGAAGTTATGCTTGTATCTCATAGGCTTTACCTATTTTGTATTTTGTATTAAAACTGTTTGGCCATGTACACATGTCTTGTGCTTTTGTTTTAGTTGAGTAGTGCATAAGATAAATTTGATTAAGATGGGGATTTTAATGTATTTGCAGGGAATAATACTAACAACATATTTAAAACTCTGGAATCTTGGCTGAGACTTGCGTGGTTATAAACCTTGACTAACATACATAAGCAGAATAAAATATATATTTAATAATGGATGAGATATTTTGGTTGTCTACATGAACAGACTGAATTCTACTCATGAGAAAAAAGAGGCCAATATGAATGAAACATATTGAACATGAAAAATAAAAGTTTGCTAATTATATAACATTTCTCAGAATAGACTTTTCTTTAATATACTTGACTCTATCATGTGCAAAATATTTATAAAAAAAACATTTTTTTGTGGATTATTCCCCTTCCCCAACTACCACCAAGTAAATTCTCTTAAAATTCTGGGCAAAGTTACCCTTGAAAGTCATAGAGAAAAAGAGAATTGTTGCTTGCTTTATATACATTTTATTTTTCCCATAGAAATACGATACAGTAGTATATATTGGTTTATTCCATCTCTAATACAGATATATATTGTCAGTTTCAGAAGCTTTTTGTTTTGTTTTTCCTGTGGATAATCATTATAAGCATCATTTCAAATGTTTTTCCCAGTATACGTTTTAATTAGGGCATAACCGATTAGCATTTTTCTACTGATTTCCGATTCCGGATTTTGGGCATGAAATTTTTCCGATTCCGGATACGATTCAATTAATCGGAAATGCTAAATTAAAAGGTTTTTCAAATTAACTTTTTAAACCGTGTTACACACGTTTTGCATATCACACCGATGTCACAAGGGGAAGGATATGGCAGGACTATAGCAAAATGCAACGAAGTTCAAAGTCACAAAGAATCCATGAAATTTTTTATTTTTTTGCCAGTTCCAACCCATTCTTTGTTCAACAATTAGTTGATCTTGCCGCCAGGCTTTTATTTTCCCGCCTTAATCATTTATGTCGGCAAGCGGCCAGTTCCATCCTGTACTTTATTCAACAATTAGTTGATCTTGCCGCCATGCTTTAATGTCGCGGTCAAATAAAAAAAAAACAGGCTTTTGTTTGGTCCTATAAAGTTGGCCTCTTGCGGAATCATTTTCTTTTAATACCTCATTAGCATGTGTCAATGTATTCAATATTATGCCTTCATTATTGAGGATGTTGACATAAACGGGTAGGACTGAATTATATATTTTAATAAATTTAAATCTTTCGGTCTAACTCAAGTATTATCGTTTCACCCCGTTGTGTTGACCATATTGGACTTTTCTGACTTCTTATTTAACTTTATTAACGCACTATCGAATGACACGCAGTGTTAGACACAGTGCTATAGAAATTCAACTTTATTATTTTTATTATCCGAATCGGTCGTTCCTGCCTTGTCCGACTCCGATTAATCGGAAGTTCATACTATCCGGTGGAATCCGATTTCCGGATCAAAAGTCGGTTATGCCCTACTTTTAATGTTTTCAAATAAGCTTTCTTCTGTCAGTGCATATGTTTTGGAATCATTCCCTTGAAAATACCAAGCCTCCCACCATCTTTACCATTATTATCATGCTATTACAAATCATTGGTCTTAAAATAAGCAGTAGAAAAGAGTGAGAAGCAACATGCTTTGTAAAATTCAACAAATAATTTATTTCACTAGATTATAATGTGAAAAATGTAAAACGAACTTAAGGTATTGCGAATTAAATACCAAGTAATCATAGAATTAGAGACACAGGGCCAAATGATTAAAGTTCTGAATAAACTTTAGTGGATATCCAAATTAAATCCAACACTGGAATTTTTTATGTGCCTGTGGTGGCCCATATTAATGCGATGTTTCAACAGTCAGTTGTTGAATTGCACTAATACAATCCAAGAATACATCCTTATTTGAAATTTCACTTTAATTCAAGTCTCCATTTCAGAGAATGTTATTTTGAGCACCTTGTATTTCCAGAGAAGAATTACTTGAATTAAATAAGTTGAATAAATAAGTTCCAGCCCAAATGAACTACTGGACACAACAATAATGCAACTGACTCTTCCTCAAGATCTTATAGTACAGATCAATTCTTTCTAGGAAAAACAATATTATACAGTCCTCTACTTGGCCTGAGGTTACAAGTAGCATTTTCTAAACAAAATAAATCACTACTACCTAATGGAAAATAACCTTCTAGGAGGTTGTTAATGATTGCAAAATAAAATCTTAGTTATATTTAGGATATAAAATATGGTAAACACAATGCTCTCTCAGTCTCTCTCTCTCTCAGTATTGCCACCATATAGAGATCTTTCACGATATGTCAATCATAATGCTACACGTGGAATTATTTACCAAATTTACGTGTCACTATCCATATAACTCGTGCCAATGATGAAGCTATGTGCAGGTAAAAAGAAACCTTGCCCGCCATCGTCATTTGTATGTTGTTTAATAAGTTTACCTAATCATTTAGATCATAGCGAGAAATAAACCTCAACCTTTGCATCATAATAATAATCCTAATAATAAACTCATTCTCATAGGAAACTATTTGCTATTTGTTGTGTACAGAATTGTTTTAAAAAAATGATTCAGGCCAAGTAGAAAATGAACCTAATTTTGGACTAGGTAAAATCCAACATCAAAGGTTCCATAGCATATAATGAAATAATAAAAAATCAATTAAAAAATCCTAACTGACAAACAATTCAAGTTAAATATACATAACTATACTTAGACCAGTCATCTGTTTTCTCTCTTTATTGGGAGAATAACAGTAGTTTATGGAGACATCTGAAGTTTCCTATAGGTGCTCACTAAGTGTAAATTTCTGCAGGAAGATGTTTTTAAAGGATAAAGCAGATCTGAGAAAATAATTAATAGATAATGTAAAAATTATTTGGTTTAATGCTAATATTTATTGTCTCCAGGCCAAACAACTAATTAAGTACAGACATGTGTGAAACTTGCAAAGAATCTTTCTTCCTGGGGAACAAAAAAAAGCAAATGTACCGTACATGTTTAAGAAATTGGTTCACAAAGCACATCATAGGCATAGATGATGAAAAAGTTTGCAAAAGTGACAGTTCCATCACAAATTGCAAACTTCTTAAAAACTCTGGCTAAATAATCCAGTGTAAAAATTTGTTGATTCACTGCAATTTTTTAGTTTTTAAACCAGGACATTGCAACAGACCACCCCTTCCATCAGTTTCTATATCTTAATAAATTTTTATTTTAAAATCATCAAAAGTATCCGTTAAAAGGGCATGAATTCAGAACTGAAAATGTTGTTTTAAATTGCATTTAATAAATTTATAAACTTATATTGTGCATAAAATTTTAATTATTCCATTAAAAACTATTTTGTGCATCTTTTTTTGTTATTCCATAATTAAACAGTATTTGCAATACTGAATGTTCACCAATAAACATTGCTTAATGTTACTCTTTTAAAACAAATAAATACTAATTTTAGAATGTGATAAAACTGTATGTTTTAAGCTTACATGTACAGAGATCCATCGAACTTGTATTCTTTCAGACTGGTCATGGTGATCTGTGAGAGCATGTCTGGCACAGGTCATAAAGTACTAAAAATTCGAACAAAGCAACAGGATAAATTGGAATTCATTCGCTGGGATCCATGGGGTAAGATTTTGTTCCCACTTTATTCAAGCTGATGGAAACTGGAACATAAAATACAGCAGTCCGTCGCTATATTATGCCGTTTTTTGGAGCCATACAAGTGTAACATGTTATATGCAAAGCCAGCTTATACTTAGGTATATGAAAAAAGATAGAATTTAACCAGTAAAATTGGGATCTATTTCTATGCCCATGTTATATCAGCCAAGTAGTGAGAGACACTATATAATACAGCTGTTTGTGGGTAATATGTTGCTCACTGAGTCTGTACTGTTCCTGTATTACGTTTTATGTAGAGGTGTCAGATTGCGATTGTGACAAGCTGAATCAACACTTACTGTGTCCCAATTAGGCCTTCATTTTGTGTGAAGTTGTTAGAATGTGATTTTAACAGGCCTAGTTTCAGAAATTATATAGTCACAGAGAGCCCTTTAAGAAAAGAATCCAGTACACAGGACAATTTACAAAATGGCCAACTGGTACATGTGGTGTCAAATGTAATAGTCATCTGTCTTCACCTACATAATATAACAGAAAAAGTGCAAAAAATTTCACTGCTCCAGTGGCCTAGTGGTTAGAGCATCCATCTCGGACGCGGAAGGTCGCGGGTTCATTCCCTGGCCGAGTCATACCAAAGACTTACAAAAATGGTACTAACAACTGCCTCGCTTCACGCCCAGCATTAAGAGGTTAGTGTTAGGACTGGTCGGCCTGGTGTCAGGATAATATGACTGTGGGACATCCTGCTACATGTCTGCGGCATGATGCCCCGGTGTTTGACGTCACTATAAACTGCCACACTGCATACATCATAGCGATATGACTGAAAAAAGATATTTAATTAAACATCCAGGAGTTAACAAAGTATAAATAACCATATTGCTGAAATAGTCACAAAATTGTCAATGATTTCATTCTATCTTGTTCTTCTAGGGTGATTTATGTCCACTCACGTGTCTGCTTCTGTTTAATTGTCAGACTTTTTGTTTGTACCTTGAGCAGTTTTGGGGCATTTTCTGCAGTGGCTGCAGAACATTCATTTGTTTACTTGTGTTCTGGTCATGGATAATCCATGATGATTAAAACTTTCTTGCACGTTTACTGCTTATTTCTGTAAAACAGGTTTATTAGAGCTAGAAACTTAATCAAGTGTTCTTTTCTTGCCTAAATAAGACAGCAGACTTATTTCATCAACTACATCAAAAGCAATTACAGCTAGACTTGTTGTAGTGATTATTTTATGCCTGCAAATGAAATATTTGTGAACGATGATTTTATCAATATACTTCACAATTATTATCTAGTCACCTTGACAAGCTGTCTTTTGAAATTGAGGACACTTATTTTTATCAATTTAATTGTTTTTGCCAAGCAGTATTTACTTACCAGTCCCCTGTTAATTACCACATAAACAATATATCATAAACACCACGTTTTATTTTACAGCCATTTTATTAAATTGTACCTATATATTTTTATGGGGAAGGGGTTATCTAATGTTGAGAGAACTTGTAGTCTAACACCTTTCACATAATTTAGCAAATAAATTATTTTAGAATTAAAAAACCCCACAAAAATACCACAGATAAAATTAAATGTTTTAAGTTTTAATGGAAGTACCTGCCTGTTCAGTAAACTTATATTTTCTTGATCTTGATGTGTGGTACCTCATTATCACATATAGCAACAACCATGGATTTCATAGCTCCTTCTTCTTATTAGTAAGATGAAAAGTACAAGAACTTTTACGTTTTTATGGATTCTAGCATTTCCTACTAAACGGAAAATAACTATTCATCACAGTTTTGCTCTTGGAAGTGTTCAGAAGTACTGATTGATGATGCAATTATTATTGCATGCACTTAGCTTAGCCTTGTTATCGACATAATTACCTGAGGTCATAAAATACATAAATACATTCATAGAAGGGTCTATATAGTCCTCCGTCTTTGCTTTTTTTTCAGTAATAGATAAAGCACTAGGTGCTTTAACTGTTGTAGAGTAAAGTGAAGACAATGAAGCACTAGGTGCTTTAATTGTTGTAGAAAAATGTGAAGACGGAAGACAGTTCAAGCTACTTTTTATACTAGCCACTTCCAATCATTTTACCCTCATCTGGGAGTTTGCTAGAGTACATTTGAACTCTTAGATGTACCACAAAATCATAATTGGCATTTTCAAAATTAGTTTTGTATGTTTTCCATGGCAACTCCATCAGTATCACAGATATGTTGTGATAATTTTTGCTTGATGGTTTCGTAAATGTTCTCCTGGTTTTTAATACACCTGCCAGACATGATGTACGGCATTATGTTGTACATCCATATATATGTTTCCTTTTGTGTTTCTGCACAATAGGTCAAATTCTCCACAATCTACCACTACCAAACATTGTAAGTAGCTTTCTTTTGGAGCAAGGAAGAAACCTGTTGATTTCAGGCTCAAAAGGACTATGGTCATGGGAACCGAAAGTATGAAAACTGTTTCACACAATACCTTTACTTGTATACCAGATACCTTCACCACACATTCTTAATTGCTTGCACTTTATATCAGAAAGACACTTATTTATTTTGAGTCCAATGATATCTTCATTTCTTTGTTACGTAATTTTGAGAGAAAAAATCTTTGTGGATGACTTGCATTTGAGACAAGGAAGTCACCTATTTAAGGCCAACAACCAATGCCACAGGAACTGGAAGAAAGAAAATAATTTTAATAACACTACTCAACTTCTGTGCCACTTGCCATAGATGGTTTTTATTTGAGACAAGAAAGACATCTGTTGATTTGGTGGTTTAAATGTACAAGGTCAAGGTCAGATGGACTAAGACAAGAAAATTATTTGCCAAGTCCTGTATCATCACAAACCAAGACCAGATGTGTTCAGTGGTTTGTATTTGAGACCAAAAAATGGTACCTATTGATTTGGGGGTAAAATATGTCAAAGGTCAAGGTCACCACATTAGACTTGTTGGAATTGGCCAGGGAACCAGACTAACAATATATAAGGGGTATTTCAAATGCTTTAATATACCTATGTTGTTCAGGCTTTTGCATTTATTTTATGGTATAGTCTGTAAATTTTTGTCCAGCAAATGAAAATACATGTACATTGAAGGTGAAGAGGACAGTCAGCTTTCTAAAACTTGGAAAAAAGCAGGAAGGGCTATAAGAGCATTCGTTGGACATCATTGACACATGGTTATATGGAGTGGATTTAACTCATTGAAAAGACCAAGTCCAGTATATATATATATATATGAGAGAGAGAGACAGACAGACAGATGGAAATAAACACAGAGCTGTTCAAGCATGCACAATTCTGACAGCACCTATTGAAACAAAGTTTGATCTGGTACAGAATTTTGTTTAAACAAATGGTTTCTACGAATGATCCACACATCAACTATGGATAAATATGTACATGGCAAAGGACCAATGCTATATTTACATCTTAATGTGTGTAATTCTGGGACAATCATGTTGTGTCAGCTTGAGCATTGCTTATATCTAGAGAGAAGATTGTTTCCTCTATGAGTTTAAAAAAAGGAATTTTGTTTGTTGAATCGAGAGAGCTAGCAAAAAGTAATTTACCTCTATGGGTTTTGAAACGGATGTTTCTCAAACTGAACCAGAGGTCATTAAGGCTGATTTGTTATTGTTTTGAGGTTTAAGGCCATTTCTGTGTACATGGTAGCGAGTATAACTGTTGGAGAATGGATCCTGGAAAATCCTGGTAAGAACCACCAACCCATGGGTAGTTACTGGCAGCTTTCTCAAATACCCACATTGGCCAGGCTTGAAATGGCAGTGATTGTTAAAAGCGAGCACTTTATACCACTCGGCCTCCCAGTGCCACATTAAGGCTGATAGGTACTTTATGAACTTTTTAGTTGAACATAAAAATTATACCTTTGTAGTATCGAACCACACTGCTCAACTTTTCAAGCATATTTTCCACATTGACAATTTTCCACCCATTCTACCTTTAAGTTACTGAAAATTGGTTTGAATTGAGGAAAAATATTGACTGCCTTTCTGAGGTCTCCCTAGGGTTAGCAGGTATGCACCACATGTATGGATGCAGTGTGGGCCATGTAGTGCTATCCTTCTGTATCTGTTTGTTTAATTTTCACGCCTTGGTTAAGTTTTTCATCTAGGTCATTTCAGGAACTGGTGGGGCAGAAGAAGATCAGGCACATATGATCATCTTGTTTAAGAAGTATCACAGTTATAGCCTGCCGTTTAAAATAAATTCAATTTCCTACATTTTGACATCCATCTTTATTTTCTTTTCAGTGCAAGAAAAGGTTCTTTATAAAGAAATAAAAAAGAAGAGAACTATTAGATGATTGCAGTGGACAGTTTCAATATGCAGATTGAAAAAGTTTACTTAAGCTTTCCAAAATTTGTCAAGATCATGTTGATTTTGCAAATACGTCAACAATATTTTATTTAGTTATGCCTGAACAGACAGAGAACTTCAAGCATGTATGGAGCTGATTTTTCACCCCGTGACAGGACATATGTATATCCTGAATCAGAACCTTAATATTTTTTTATTGTGGTGGATTAAACTCTTCATCCTGAAAGCATATTGTTGTCTTTGCAAAAAATTTACAAGTTGTACTGTTGCTCTCTTATTAGGATATATCCTCTCTGATGATAAATGATGTTGCTTCTTAAAAGCAATGGAATATTTTAACTGGTTCTGATTGTACAGTAAACATCAGTTATCCAGAAAACAAAGGAATCTTACACTTTGTTACACATTCAAGCAATATTTTTTACAGAACACAGAATACATGTAATAACATTACAAATAGCCAAAGGTTTGTGTTGAAACCAAGAAGTCAGTGATTATATGGTGTCTGTGATCAAGTCAGGCAAACATTTGATACATAGGTAAAGTATTCACCTAACCCCATGCTCTGGCAGTTTGTAACCCCCTTGTGATTTTAAAAACAACCATCATCAAGGAAAAAAATGCACAAAGCTTAGTAATTTCACAAATTAATTTATAATTTCTAACCTGATCGTTGCCAGGTGATCATCAACAATACATGTGCATATCATTAAGGGTTTCAATTTTTTAAATTGTTCAGGGATGCAAACTGTCAGTGGGGGAAGGCAAATAGCAAATAGTGTAGTAGTATAGTTTTTGAGCAAGAAAGTAAAGTTAAAAAGTACCAAAATGTTGACAGTTCAAAACTTTTATTAGAATAAAGCTAGAATCACAAATTTCTGATTTTTCCTAACTTCAATCCTGATATGAGGTAAACTGCAACATTTATATTATATAACCGAATTTTTAGTATCACATCAGATTTTGGGAAATAAGAATGAGGTTATTGCTCAAAATGTTTTGAGAATACAGGGCCTGGACAGCCTGCCATCAATTAGACAAACTGACAGTACACAATGTGGATTCTATATTTAGAAATAATCACTGGCTTCAACAAAAAAAACAAGCCATCTGAGCAGTGTTTTCTCATTAAAGAACAATTAGTTACTAAATATTAGGGAAATTGTATGATGTTATACAACTCACACGAAAATAGTTCCCTGGCTGCATGTCCCTAAATCAAAGGGATCAAAAATACATTTCATTTACATATTTCACCAGTCCATTTAATAAGGCTATATAATTTGCCTTTTAAAAGGTTTTGAACTGTTGTATGCTTCCTGCATACTATGTAGAGACCAGGTGTAATGTTATCCATGTCCTTCCATCAAATCCATTACAAACGTTTGGTAATGCAAAATAACTTCTAAAGGACTATTTGAGACCATATTTGGTTTGCAGCTAAAGGCTTCCTTGGTTTGAAGTCAAATTTGGGTTGCAGCTAATGGCCTTCTTGATTTGAGACCAGATTTGGGTTGCAGCTAAGGGCCTCCTTGGTTTGAAATCAGATTTTGGTTGTGCTAAAGGCCACCTTGGTTGAAACCAAATCTGGTTTGCAGTTAAATGTCAAGAGGACCTTGGTCAACCTCAATGCTACTTTTCTCTTTCAAACCTAGTCAACATTATTGTCTTAAACAAATTTTGGTCTGAGGTATAATATCAAAGTGACCAAGATATCAGGCTTTGTGTGTCATCTGTTATGTGTTTTCTGTTTATTATTGTTATTTAAAACTTCTTCTCAAAAACCAGACGGCCAATTTGTACATGATTTTGATGTCATAGCCTTTAAAATTTGTTCAGCAGCCAAGCTTTAATTTTGTAGTTCTACTGGTCATAGACCATGACAGCATATTGGATGGTCTGTCATCTGTTGTCCATTGTATGCCATCCTTTAGCACAAATTTGTTATTGTTACTCCCTCTAATCTACTTGAAGGGTTGCCTTTAAACTTTACATACACATTCATCCCATGGTCTAGCTGGTCTTAAATGAAGATGATGCTGCTTGGACATTCAATATGGCCATCTAGAAAATCTTGTTATTGCTACCCCTTCTGAATAGATGGTCATATCAACATGGGGTTTTCACTAAATGAAAATGGTGCCAATCTAACCTGCAATATGGCAGCATCCCTGCTGAAAATTTTGTTATTGCTACTCCTCCACATTGGATGGTCATATCAGCATAGACTTTTCAGTAAAATACTTCTTTTGATGTCTGGTTTACCTAAAGAATGGTTGTTCAAATCTGACTTCCAATATGGCCACTGTGGCAGCCATCTTAAAATCTTGTCACAACTTGACTTGAGCAGAACTCATATTTATGTGGGGTTTGCACCAGAAGACTTCTTAAGACTAGTTGGTCTTAAATCAAAATGGTGCTGATCTGATGTGCAGTATGGATGCCACTTCAACAGTCTTGAAAATATCATATTGTCAACTCTTCTACAAAGGGATGGTCATAACAGCATGGGTTTTTAGCAATATATTTCTTACGATATCAAGTTGGTCCGAAAATGAAAATGGCTCCAGCTGTACATCCAATATAGCTGCCATGACAACTGTCATAAAACTTTGTTGTCACTACTTGCCATGCATGGATGATCATTAAGATATGGGATTTTTCAAAAGACTTTATATCCACTTTCTCCTAAATGAAAATGGTGTCAAAATGATGTCCAATATTATTATTGCTTAAGAATATCCAATAAGGTTTCAACACGCAAGTCACACAAAAAAACCCAATGAAATAGTCTCGTCTTGAATTTGTGGAAAATCTCTTTGCTAAGTAATGCATCAGACCCTTCTAGGGACTCTTGTGTCCTTTTGAAAATCTTTACTCCTGACATTAATGCTTCAAATATAAGCTTCACTACCTCCAATTAAATTTTGTCTTTCATGTCTATTTGCATATAGACAATGTGAACAAACCCGTGCTTGCTACCTACCCTTGATATCACTTGGTAGCACTTGTTTAAGTTTTTGCTGTAATACAGATATGATCACCTGCCCTGCCTCAATGAATCCTTCAATAATCTTTGTAATTTCAAACCATCCAGCTTTTAGAGTGGGAAATCCAAAAAGGATTGGTCATATTTTGCATGTTTATAGACTTGGTTTTATCCACCCCTGTAAATTGCACTTGATAGCATCATATTTTGTGTGCATGCTGTAATTTAACATTTTATTTTATGGATGTTGTTGAATATTCATATTTTGGGTTGTTATTTCCCTGCTTTCCATTCATGACTTTTCAGAAGCAATGGCAAAGAAATGTAACAATTTAAAACACTTTATTTTCTTAGGTTTCAGATTTTTGTTGTATGGGTAGAATGTACATATTCGTGGATGCCTAATTTCGTGGATTGATCATTTACAAAAAAAAAAAAAACCAAAAAAAAATGATCTGTATGTCTCTAAAAATTTACTAGTATACACACATTCATTTCTATTATGAGCAAAAAGGTTTAATACATTCTGTTATGATTAAATTATTCATTGCCAACAACTGGATTAAATGCTGAGATCATAAATAAAATGCCAATTTCTTTTTCCAAATATTTGAACTAACACATTTAATACCATCATTGTAATCTTAAGTAATTTGGTTCTCAGGTGTTTTAGAAGCCCGCTATTAAAGCAATAAATTCTCAACAATTAGGGAGTAGGCACTTGAACAAATCTAATGACTGTAAAAACTGACAAGCTTGTCAACATTGCTGTGATGGAACTTGTTACCATGTGATCTTGACCAAATGAGTCCATAAAGTTCAGTGTTATTATTTCACTTACTGTGATGAATGGTACAGAATATATTGTAACAAAATACTACTTCATGAGTTGTATTCAACACAGGTGATTGATCAGTTAAATTAACTGGAGGACAGTTTAAGTATAGATTCAAATCAGGTCTCAGCTAACCTGAAAACATCTACCCTTAAGCCAATTCATGCAAAGTGGCATATCTGCACCAAGGACAAAGTAGCAGTTTGGAGAGCCCTGATTGAAAAAGGCTTGGAGAAATCTGGATTAAACTACCGATTGCTTTTTTAGCAGTTGTGCAAACAAGTATTCATAAATGGGACTATTACAGGTAACACCTATTATAATGCAATTCATTATAATGTGATTCCGCTTGTAACATGATGGCAGCATGGCTCCCATTTTTTAATTTAAGGTGACCTCTCTTTTTAACATCGTAAATACATGCTCTCGGAAAAGCCGATTATTCATATCCCTAGCAGATTTTTTATCCCAGCATTGCGTTTAATGTTGCTTTAATTTCACTGTGCACCGTTTCCAGATTATTGGCATGTATATCCTTTCAAAACTAAAGTATATCTGATGTCTGATGAAACCCGGCAAACAAAAGAAACAATATATGATCAAGAGATTTGTTAAAACGGATACTGAAATTTCAATGCACATTTTCTATGGGAAAGTTTTTCAAAAAATTTGTTAATGCGATCCTGCTTATATCGCAGTTTTGTTCGATGACCCCAAGCATCGCATTATAACATGTTTTACCTGTATGTGTTTTGAGAAATAAAGACAGTGCGTAAATCTGTTCTTCATACTATGTATAGACCCTTTCGCTAGCCTAGTTAAATCCCTCTCGTATCAGGTATTGGCTACATATAGTAGGTAATTAAGCCACCGGACAAGAAGATAACTGCTAAGATCACTTAAGAATCTGTCTTAGCTAAGTGTTTTGTATTTAGTTATGTTAACCATGACACAGTGCTGAGTGATTTCTAACTACTCTTACAGTATACAAATAATATGGGGAAAAGGACTGGGCAAATACATATGTATACAGCTATGCAATAAAGAAAATATTTCTCCCTATCTCAAAACCCCATGAACAAGAATAACCAATAAATACTTTTTTTCCAAATTCTGTTTCATTTGTTACAGAAAAACTAACACTTAACACTATGGGGATACTGAAACACATTAAAGCCATTAACATTTTCATATGGTGGGTGGGGTGGGGTGGCACTTCAAAAAGGCTGAGAGCTTAACATCACTGAAGGACGTAGAAGTGCCCACAAATAAAACAGGATACATTTCACCGTTTGTAAAAGAACTTTAATAAATGGTCTAGCTGTTGTGAAACGTGATCAGTGAGTTATAGATTGGCACAACTAAAATACACAACGGATAAATGGAACACAATGGAAATCAGCAATTTAAATTATTTTTGTTAGTTTTTAATTTTTTCATTGAAAAAAGTTATTAATCATCAGATTCATACATATATATTTGAATTGCACAACAGAAAATATAATTTTCAAAACTGATGATAATTGTATGAAACGTGCCCTTTTGAGAAAGTATGAAATCATCGTATGCAAATGGAAACTATCGCATTAAATGTTCATTGCCAAATTTTTTTAATAGTATAAAGCTTTAACGCAATGGAAACAAAGCATGCAGTGGAAATTATTTTATTTATAAGTGATTTGTTTAAGATTAACAGACGGAGTTCATCATCACATGCATATTCTAAGTGTTATGCATAATATAGAAACATAATCATAAATGAAGGTTCATAACTGACTTACTTAAATAAAATGCTACGGTCAACATTCAGTTTAATTGTAATTTGTGTTTTTGTTTTATATGTTTGTGTTGTTATTCTTGTTGATTTGCTGAGAAATTGTGTGTTCACTAATTTATTATTTCTAAATCATCTTCTACATTTCTTTTAAAAATTAAATTACAAGTATCAACACAGGTTATACACATACACTTTGATATATGATTGTGTCCATTGTGCCTAACAATTATCCGTTAATTTTTTAGGGTGTTTAATTGGAAAGTTTGCCCACAGTGAGAAATACAATTTCATTCACTTTGTTTTTTTTTCCAATCTGTGAATGTCGACCAGTGGCAATACCTACTGGAAAAGCTTATGCACAACCTCCATTACACCAAAGAGTTCTGAAAGAAAGGGCAAATAATGAGGGTACCAAAAGGTCTACACTGTACATTGAGTCTGTACAATCTTGCAAATGTTTTCTTGTTCATTAAATTTTGTCTTCAACTTAAATTGCAATCAGTCAGTTTCAGCATTCTTCATCGTACATTTAGGGGGCCCCCGAGTGGCCAAGTGGTCTAAAGCGCTCTCCGTTATAGATCACTGCCATCTCACCTGTCTGTGTGGGTTCGAGTCTCGGATTCGGCCAACATGGGTATGTGAGAAAGTTTGCCAGTAGCTCCTCGTGGGTAGGTGGTTCTTTCTGGGGTTTTCCTGGGTTCTTCCTCCACCATTAATACTGGCCGCCATGTGAAGCCTATCGTGTGCTGAAAAATGGCGTTAAACCCCACAACAACAACATCATCATACATTTACACATCTCAACACAACAGATAGTCATAGTATTAAAATGCTTTTCCAATGCATGTCTGAAAGTTGACAGCCTGCATGGCCAAAGTGATTAACAGAGCTGCTCAGGATATTAGAGCAATCTCGGTGAGTCATGCTTTCTAACAAGATGTTTTAATCTGAGATATAACAGAACATGTTGGTTTGCATGCAGTCACTTTCTTGAGTTTTTATCTCCGAGAACAAGATTCATGAAATGGTTTAGTGGGTCCAGTAACTACAGCCAAGATGGCCAGTAGGCCCTTCTGAGATCAACACAACCCCACCAATGACTCATGGTATAGTGCTTTTGCTGGATTTGCCCAATTTTTTTTCTTTTCAATAAGGGATAGTCTTCCTCTTTCCTTTTGTGACTGTTGTGATCACAGGTCACACTGACTGTCACTTATGCTATGATCATCGTAGGACAGTGCTTTACCCTTGTTGGGAATTCAGGCATTCTTTCTTCGGAGGCTGATGGTAGAGGTTGGATCATCCTCTTCTTAACTATTCTCTTAAAATTAACATGATGTGGGAATGTATTTGAAGGAGAAAAGAAACTGTGTAAAATATATTTATCCAAGAATACTGATCTTACCACATTATTAGTAAACCCACTCACACCTTCCCACATTGATGTTTCACTGGGCTAATACTAGTGCCCCATTGTAGGGGTAAGGGGAGATAATAGGTAAGAGGTTTTTCTATTGGTCCTTATCATATATAGACATGAAAGATGAAATTGTTTCGTCTTTCTGGAATTGCTGGATGAGAGACGTAATGTAGCTTTAATTTATTCCTAATGTTAATATGATTGGACAAGTATAAAAAAAACATCATTTTTTACTCAAATAAATTTGTTTTCTCCACTAAAGTCTGTATCTTTTAACCTGTTTTGTTTCTTCTTTCAGTCTGGCATTTTCTCTCTGGATCTCTAGCATATTGGCTCTGATAAACTTCCAAATCTTTCTCTTAATTTCTTTCTTTAGATTCCCCAAAATTTCTTCCATGGAATCTTGCAGAATCAAATTGCTGATTTTTTTCTTGTAAATATTCTTTTGCTATAATTTCATTAATGTGTCCTTAACATTTTCATCTGAACGTATGTCCACCAACATTTATATTTTCCAATGGTAAGGCAGATCAAACCTGTCCTTTACATGAATAATGTACTTAAGCTTTGCACATTGTGTTTGGAATGTTGTTAAAGTTTTAAAAATTCATGCAAAGTTTAAAATGTCCTGTGTTAGATTGATTTTTATTACTTTATAAGAGTTATGTTATTAAACATTGTCATAAACACAATGATATAAACCACAATAAATTGCTCAAGATGTGTCAATAAATTTTACATGTGTGATTCATCAGGGATGACCTCTGACTGCAAAAAGATCTTTAAAATTTGTTCAAATGATGCCAATCCACAATCAAATATGACACCATTACTATAAAAAGAAAAACATTTAAATAATTTTGAAAAACCACTTAAGGGAATTTGACAGAAAGCATCCTGACATAGATGGTTTGGAAGTTTGTACTGATAATGCTAAACTGCCATCAAATATGGTCACCTCTACTAAGAGCAGAAAAGCCTTTAAAATACTCACTGAAAACCAATGAACTAAATTTTACATTTAACAGCATCCTCAATGGAGGTCATGATGCCAATCTGTAATTAAATCATTACTAAAAACTGAAAACTGTTTAATAACTTCTAAATGACACTTAACTGAACTTCACAAAATCTGACAATGTCCTAGTTTGAAGGCTTTTCATATTTCCAATCTGACAGTGTCCTAGTTTGAAGGCTTTTCATATTTTCAATCTGACAGTGTCCTAGTTTGAAGGCTTTTCATATTTCCAATCTGACAGTCTTCTAGTTTGAAGGTTTTCATATTTCAAATCTGACAGTCTTCTAGTTGAAGGCTTCTCATATTTCAAATCTGACAGTGTCCTAGTTTGAAGGCTTTTCATATTTCAAATCTGACAGTGTCCTAATTTGAAGGCATTTTATATTTCAAATCTGACAGTGTCCTAGTTTGAAGGCATTTTATATTTCAAATCTGACAGTGTGACAGTGTCCTAGTTTGAAGGCTTTTTATATTCCAAATCTGACAGTCTTCTAGTTTGAAGGCTTTTCATATTTCAAATTTGACAGTGTCCTAGTTTGAAGGCTTTTCGTCTTTACAGAAATATTGCTGATCCACCATTAAATACTGCTGATTTTACTAAAAGCAGAAGAAAAAAAACATTTATACAGCTTTTCTGAAAATAACTGCTTGGCAGAAATTAAACAACTTGGCATACTGGCGTGACAGCAAATATGGATGAAGATGTAAAAGCTAGGGATACCATGAAACAATTGGTTTTTTTAACACTATGCAATCAAACGCATTGCAAGCAATTTCTTCAGAAAGCATCCAACTTACCCAACGCAATGCAAATTATTGGAAATTCTGTGAATTTTTCAAGGCTTTGTGGGTAATTTCCCATTCAGGATTGTGGGTAAGACTGGTTCCTCATCAAACATTATCCAAGTTACCTCTACAATAAATGGAAACACCATCGAAAGATGGCCTGACAACAGTCATACCTACAGTGCCTTGCATCAAATTACCCCAAATGTGGTGTAAAAATTACTCCAGCTTATATAAGAATTTCCACTGTATAGGAATTTCCATCTGATACAAATTATATATGGAAAATATTTATCAACCAGTAGTTCATAAAATAGTGCTATTTATTTTGTCACTGTAAACAATAATGGAGAAGATGATCACCTAATGTCTCTTATTGATCTGTTTGTGTTTTCTATGATAACAGATATAGAAGGATAGAAATGAATATATGACAATCCAAACTTGTCTGCTTAAATGTTAGTGATGTGCTAGTTAACATTTTAATCGAAGAAAACACTTAAGTTTCAACTACTTCTCTTGCTAAGAACAGTTTTTTTAACTTAAAAAATTCTTTCTAAGCAATGCCATTTGTATTACAAAATCCTTCAAGGCAATTGCAAGTATTGTGGCCCTTAATTAAGATGTCTTCATGTAATACCTTTTCAGTGGGCACCATTAGTAAACACCAATAACAATGAAGAGTGGATCATGACTAATTACTGGTAAAATGGTATAAATGTATTTTCAAATAGGTCATGCAAGAATTATTTTGTTGAAGTCTCCTTGCCTCAGTCTTTTAAGAACAAAATTATCAACCGAAAAACAGCTATATTTACAAATAAACTTTATTATTACTGCATGAGGCGTGGAATGACAGTGAATGGCACCACGGGACTTGTGAGTTCAAGTTCTAATGCTGTTGCATGGCAGTTGGCTGCTCCTTCTGAATGACCCAGGGATTCTAACACCAAACCAAGATAGAACCTGAAAGAGGAAATTTGCAAGAATTATTGAAATTCATGTCTTTTGGCAAGTAGCTTGTGTCTTTAGGCAAGTAGCTTAGGCGTTTTATGTCAAATAGTCATGATGTCCTAATGTTTTGAAAATATATTCAGAACATATATTGTAAACCACAAAATGTTTCGTGAATTATGAGGAAAAAAACATAACTTACACTGGCTTAAAAATGGTACTAACAGCTGCCTTGCTTGGCACTCGGCATTAAGAGGTTAGTGTTAGGACTGGTCAGCCTGGTGTCAGGATAATGTGACTGGGTGGGACATCATGCTATATGTCTGTGGCATGATGTCCCATTGCTAGACATCACTATAAACTGCCACACTGCAGACATCATAGTGATATGACTGAAAAATTGTTAAAGCTACGTTAAAAATCCTAACCACACACACACACACACTCTCCTTAACAACATGTACAAGTCTATCTGCTCACTTGATGCTACTGCATCCTTTGTGTTGCACTGTACAGGCAAAATCATGGTCACTGATATCTAACCCAGTAAAAAAAACTCCCAGGACTATCGGTCCCAAATGGCAGTTATTGTTATCTAATCAAACAACAAACTGAATAATTATTTTCATCTTAACATTTTCATGAGCACAGTGAAAGCAGTCTGCTTGCTAACATCCTAAAAAAACTGATGCTCACTAACCATTGTGATTTACAGTAATAATGAGACCCTGGGCAACAAGTATATGGTATTAAAGAGGCCCTGGGCAACAAGTATATGGTATTAAAGAGGCCCTGGGCAACAAGTATATGGTATTAAAGAGGCCCTGGGCAACAAGTATATGGTATTAAAGAAGCCCTGGGCAACAAGTATATGGTATTAAAAAGGCCCTTGGCAACAAGTATATAGTATTAAAGAGGACCTGGACAACAAGTATATGGTATTAAAGAGGCCCTGGGTAACAAGTATATGGTATTAAAGAGGACCTGGACAAAAAATATATGGTATTCAAGAGGACCTGGACAACAAATAGATGGTAATAAAGAGGACCTGGGCAACAAGTATATGGTATTAAAGAGGACCTGGACAACAAGTACATGGTATTAAAGAGGATCTGGACAAAAAATATATGGTATTAAAGTGGACCTGGACATCAAGTAGATGGTAATAAAGAGGACCTGGGCAACAATTACACATTTTAAAGAGGCCCTGGACAAGAAATGTACCGTATTTATGAGGCCACAATAGCAGTAAAGAGGTCATATGCAAGAAATAACTGCATTCTGACCAGTTGTTGTTCCAAACCAGGGATATCTGAGGTGTGTGTGCTCTTACCAGCATTGATGAGATGTAGGCTCCATATTGACTGCGTCCCTCAGCATCTTTTCAGCTAATTTATCATTGTCAAGCTCATGAAGAACCATTCCCTATAAATAAATAAAAATACAAACCAAAACTTGTAGCTAACAAAAAATATGAAAAGATTAAACCCCTACACATAATGACATTGGAGTTTAAATGATTTGTCCATATGATATAGATTTCCACACCAAATCTGATGAAATTTAAAGGCAATATTTGGTGTTAAAAAACTGAATAATCACATTTTAACCCCTTGTGTTTTTTTAATGTAAAACCTCATATTAAATTTAGAATTCAATTCATGATGTCCTTCATCTTCACAAGTTATTGACTATAAATTAAATTTGTAACAGATGTGACAGGACGTAATGGACCA
This sequence comes from Sinohyriopsis cumingii, assembly GCA_028554795.2. NCBI lineage: Eukaryota > Metazoa > Mollusca > Bivalvia > Unionida > Unionidae > Sinohyriopsis > Sinohyriopsis cumingii. The sequence goes on from CM068824.1 coordinate 160,618,234, forward strand.
ACATAGGTAACTCTAATGCCGTTCCATAAATAAGGTGGGGGAAGGGAAGGAAAAAGATCATCTTTTGGGGGAGGGGGAGAGGGCCCCAAAAAATTCATCTTTATCAAACACCTTACAAAAAATTCAATATCTAGGTGATCAATTTGAAAGCTAAAAGCTAAAAGCTTATTATATACTGTATACCCTCTGCAAACTTTTATCAATTTGTTGAAAGGAGAGGATGAACAGATTTGTATTCTTATGATTAATATTGACCACCAAAATAGAATGACCACCAAAACAGAACGATCACCAAATTAGAATGAACAGCAAAACTAAATGAAAAACTGATTTTCCAACAAGATACATTCATCAATCCATTATAGAAGTAGGTGCTTATGTTTAAGACTGGAATATGATCTAATTCAAGTGTTGAATATGGACTGTGCCTAACAAAGAGCTACTAAAAACCTTACTGTCAGTTGCCATCCCATTTTTTGAGAGCACATTTTAGACTTGATTTAAAATTATTCCAAGAAAAAAATCTGAGATCATCCATAAATGAGTATAACCAGATCAGATTATTTAAGAGTTTAATCTTGTTTTTTCTGAGTTTATCCTGGTATAAACTGTCAATTGCCAAATCACACAGCAAATAATGCCCAAAGGGCATTATGTGTGCTGTTTGAGTTGGCAACTAACAGTTTACACTACGATAAACTCAGAAAACATGTTGAACTCTTATAACTGCAATTATTCATATGTTTCCTATCAGTTATAGAGCCTGTTTAAGTGTATGAATTGTGCTAAGGACATCTGCAATGTAACTATTCACAGAACTGGGGATTCTCCATCTGCATCGTAGTAGCCACATCAACATCAAACAAAATAATTCTACCAATGGTAGGCGATCTAACATTCTGAACATACAAATGACTCTTGGATTTGATGTTCTCATGAGTTCATTGTGACAAGGCCAAATTGTTGTTGTCCAGACACGAGAGTGACCAAGTTTCAAGTCTTTGAATACATTTTTGTGTTGATTAACAGTTTAGGCTACCTACAGGGGCTACTTACAGATGAAATTAAGACTATCGGTACATGTTATAGTGATGGGGGTCCAATAGTCAAACAGTGTAAGACAATGACACTGACAGTTATGATGGGGTGTGTAGCAGATCTCCCACCCACCCAAGGTCGGCATATTGCTGTGGTCGGACTGTGGATCCAATTGTCACAATGTTGGTTTTTGAACCCTCTTCCTTCCAATCCCTTAAATTCATTTGTAACCAGCTGCAGTGAAAGTGCTGTATCCCCAATGTTCTTGGCAGATTTTGAGTTTCCCAGCTTTTCTTTTTCAAATCTACTTGAAGGAATTATTTTTATTCAGAAAAACAGCAACAATGTGTTTTTTGATTCTTTCAAATCAATTTATTCAATTTTTGAAATATAAACCCATCATTTTTATTTTGTTTTAAAGGCATGCAGAGTTTATGCCTTCCTGTTCAGTGATTACATTAGTTACTTTGCATGTGACTATTTAAAGAAGTTAGTGTAAAGTACTTCTCCATAGAGTTTATACAGAAATAAACACAATTGGGTCTGATCACATGCTTATGTTCTGACCAATGGAAATATTCCCTACATTTATCAATTGATGCACCTGCAATTATAACATTTTGAACCGGGAAGTTTATCCAGGTATTAAGCTATGTGTAATTTTGCTTGATGTTGAGAACATTCACATCAATAAATTTCCTGGAAATTAATGTAAGGTATGTAAACAATGCCTTGTCCTTTCTTGGTTCACATATTTTCATGATTTTAAGAGGAGTTCAATAAGGCAACAATGTGGCCAAATTAACTAACAACTGTGAATTCACAAAGTAACTGTCTACTAACTGAAAGATAAAAAGACAATGCCTGAAAGCTAAGACATAAGAATTGAAATTCTCATTATGCAGATATTTCATTAGGAATGAACTTACCAAATGTTGGAGGCTGCTTGTGTGACTTGGGTTAATGGATATGGCATTTTCATAACATGCTTTGGCCTCCTGGTATTTCTGTTTATGCTCATGAACCCTACCCCTCTGAAAGTAGACCAACAGAATGCATTAATATTAGTAAAATTTCACAGACACACAAACACCCAGACTTAACTTTTCCTTCTGCTTTGATTCTTTAACATGTTTGAATAACCTTAAATTTAGAATAATGACAAAAGACTTTTACTGCTCCATCTTCATGGATACTTTTGTTAGTGTATGAATTCAAATGGATCAAAGATGATCATTCTGACGGCAAAGGATGACATTGTACAGAAATAACCGTTTTAGTAAATTCTGTTTTCCCATGAATAATTACCTGATCACATTAATGTTATAGAACAAACTCCAATACCTCTCAAATTAAGCCCTCCAGAAAAGGCAACAATTGTCATCTTTCTCATCAACACACATAAAAATGTATACAGTGGGAAGGAACTTGTAACTATTACCTCCCATTACTACCACTAGGTGGCTATCAACTGGATGTTTCCCCAGTTTAAGCTAAGCAGTATAACAATGAGAATGCACATCTGCAGGGAGGGTTTAATAGTAATGTGATGACGTAGGTGGTTCTTGATGAAAATAATTTACTGAGAAAACATTAGCTTTTTCCACGGAATACATTTCTCAATTACATTAATGTTAGGAGAATAGGCAATACAGAAAATGAATATGAATGGAGTCCCTATATGAAGGATTAACCTCTCTCCTAACGTCAGGACCACTGATCACATATAAGAAGTGATGACAACACATACAGAGGAACTCTCAGTGCAGGTGAGGTATATATCATGTGTGTATCCTCACTAACTTTAAATATCTTGCTTTTTCATCACGTTTTAATTAAAATGACAAGAACATAAGAAAATAAAACCCCTCAGGTGTCAACATAAACTTTGCACAAATACCTGTCAAAAATAAAATGAATGATACAACCTGTGGCAGATATATCCAAAGAATACTTCTTGATAGACAGTATAAATCATGCTTATTTTTGGGGATATGAAGAGATAATATGGGACAACACAGTTTTCTAACCTTTGTTCATGTTGTATATAGATGGGAAAGATGAAACTTTTGAAATTTTGGCTTTCAATGTAACTGCAGTTTTTTGTCTCCTAATGTTGATGTGAATGGGGAATGTATTCAATGGAAGGTGAATTAGAACTAAGTTCAAATAGTATTTTGTCTCCTAATGTTGATGTGAATGGAGAATGTATTCAATGGAAGGTGAATTAGGACTAAGTTCAAATAGTATTTTGTCTCCTAATGTTGATGTGAATGGGGAATGTATTCAATGGAAGGTGAATTAGGACTAAGTTCAAACAGTATTTTGTCTCCTAATGTTGATGTGAATGGGGAATGTATTCAATGGAAGGTGAATTAGGACTAAGTTCAAATAGTATTTTTGCTACATGTGGTTAAAACTAAAGCTGATTTCAATGTTATATAAATTACTACTTTGCAGATAAAACATTTTATCTGAAAAAAAGGCTGGCAATAGAAAAAGTATGTGCAAATAACAGATACAAGATATTACCAGTTTTCTCACTGACAAGAAAATTATATCTACTTACAATGTAGGCCACTTGATGTGATAGTGGGAAAAGATTTGCAGTTTCAGACACACATGCTTCTGCTTCTTCCATCTTGTCCAGACTCAAATATAGTTCAGCTGGAAGAAAATGGCCAAAACACTAATATTAAAAAAATAAATTAATTAATTGGCAATTCATAAGAGACAAAAAGAGATATATATATATATATATATATATATATATATATATATATATATATATATATATATATATATATATATATACTGATCCCATCCTGTTATCAGTTGTATCAGTTACATCCAGAAAAAGAACATTCCAAGGTCAACCTCCTGTATATTTTTGGTTATGTTTTTGCATCTAGTTCAGTTGGATTTTTTTTGCACTTTGTATAGATACTGTTATAACTGGAATCATGCAACATGATGAGAGGAAGTTTCTTGACAAGTAATGCACCTTCATCACAACAATGTTACTGTGACTTGTATTTCATGTTTTACTGGCTGGGTAAATTCTGCACTCAATTTTATTTGTTAGGCACTTTTCAATCTAACATCATTAAACTAGATGACTATGCATGTGTGCATCTCTATTGGTACCAAACATCATTAAAAAGGTCACTGTGACCTATATTTCTAATTTTTCTGGTTTAGGTTAACATTTTGCATTTAGCTCATGACCTCATATGTCTTTTTGTAACCTATATAATACTGTTTTATCTGAAATTATGAAACTTTGAGAGAAGCATGATAATTAATGTTTACTAAGGCTGCTTGAGATTAAAACAGGCTCTGAAGAGGTGACTGTTGTGATTATTGAATACATTTTGGTTTTAACAGGTCAGAAATGCAAGCTGTGTACAGAAAACATAAATGAAATGTTAATCTGTTTAAAGAAAATCAACATAAAGTTTTTTGGCTAATATATAATTGGGTTTAACAGCACATCTACACAATCTTGGCTAAAGAGTGGAGAGTAAGCACAGGTTTAAAAAAGGCATACATTAACAGAGACAAAGTCATAAAGATAAAATATTTCAATGAGCAAGTCCATTTTTGAAATAAACTCCTATCATTTAAGAAGTTCAAGACCTCAGCTCAAACATCATTACAAGATTCATCCCAGGGCACAAAGATGGTCTCAATTAGTCACCTCTCATTTCATGCTGGATGGTACATCAAGCCTATTCTAAATCCCAAGCCAGCATGGAGCTTCTGTGGCTGAACATCCAAAGGGGCAGTGGTTTCACAGTAAAATGGTACAATGTAAGGCGGACAGGATGCATTTATAGTTTCTTACCTGTGACAGTAAAGTACTATTTCACAGGGTGCAATGTAAGACTGTCAATGCATTTTCATACAGTTTCTTACCTGGGACAATACAGCACAGGGTAGGTAGGGTGCAACTCCATGCAGTTTCTTACCTGAACAATCCTGGATGCAATATAACATAGGCAAAGTGAAGCTCCATGCAGTTTCTCACCTGGGACAATATTCCACAGGGTACAATGTAAGGTAGTCAGGGTGCATATCCATGCACAGGGTTTTCATTAATAAAAATTTGAAGTGACCCGAAACCATTTTAAAGAGGCCAAATTTTGTCAAGTGCCAAAGTTTCAAAGCTGCTAGTGGGATCCTCATCCACCCTTTTTAAAAATTAAAACCATTCAAAAGCCTGCATTTTGAGCATATTTGGGAGGCATTTTGGGATAAAAATTACTCATTTTATTTGTTATGGAAACTTTAATTTCAAGGTACAAAGTAATTAAATCTCATTTTTTTTATTTAATATAATTGTAACATATACATCTCCACTCTCATCTGTTGTGTAAGAAGAAAGTCACTTGAATCTGTTTTGTATATTACTGTAATATTCATGACATGATAAAGCAACTGCTGTCCAAAAGAGTGAGTTTTACTGCTCACACACATACAGAATGAGGAGTAAACACATTGAATGTTACATCAAGATTATTAATTAAATCTGAGCTTCTATCATTTGGAGACCGCTCCAGTGGCCTAGTGGTTAGAGCATCCACCTCAGATGCAGGAAGTCGCAGGTTTGAACCCGGGCCGAGTCATACCAAACACTTATAAAAATGGTACTGACAGCTGCCTCATTAGGTGCTCAGCATTAAGAGGTTAGTGTTAGGACTAGTCTGCCTGGTGTCAGGATAATATGACTGGGCGGGACATGATGCTACATGTCTCTGGCATGATGCCCCAGTACTAGACATCACTATAAACTGTCACTCTGCAGAAAATTTTGTAAAACTACGTTAAAAATCCAAATCTCACACACATACTATCATTTGGTGATTTCAACAGCAGCAGTCTGACCAATCTGACCCATCCTGTTCATCATCACCAAAACCTTTCAAGCTTAACCTTTAAATGGCCAGATCAACTGCTGCACTGATGTCATCATAATCATTAAAGTCAGTCAGATCTGTCTGAACTCCAAACCAATATATTTTTGTATAAGTTCTCTGTGAAGCTTTCTAATTACAAATTTACACAGAGTGGATGGGATAGCCTTTATCTAGATGGATTTTATATATCAATATTCAAAATTGTGTTGTTTAAATTGACTACTGCAGTAGGTTTACTATACATAGCTTTACAAATCTGTCTTTGGAATAAGCAGTCATAAAAAGTCTTTAACTGATTATTGGCCTTCCAGCTTTTGTGTTTTCTTGGGATCCATGCTTTATCAAATCTCATAAAAGATTGATAGAGCATTCAACTCATCTGCAACAGAATCAAAATATAAACTCCAGGAATCGTTTGAGTACTGTTTCAAAATAAAACAGACTTGACCAGGTTTACAGGACAGATGATTTTAGCTTGGAGAATCTAAAACATTTAAGAGAGAAAACTCATCACTTTATCAACATGATAATATTGGGGTAGAAAATAACTATGAAACTGCATGGTATAATCAGACGAATCTGCTGACTTCAGATCACACCAAAGTGCATGTATAAATGAGTAGAAATGTGTGTCTAAAAATAGATGAATACTGTATCAATCAATAATCTCTGTCATGTACTGGAATAGGCAATTGTTCTCTTTTAAGTAAGTAAATAAGTAAATATATTTATATTGATTGATAATTTCCGTTTTTATCAAAATGGAGAATGAATATTGCCAACAGATGCTGATTAGATTTCCATAAAACAAGTGTTTTATTTTTATAGTCATAAATTGCAAGAACTACATATTTTTTCAAGCTCAATTTGGTTTGTTTTTCTTTCAAGGTTTTGTTTTCAAGTTTAGTTTATTTCATAGAACTGTAAAAATCTTGCAATCTGAACTGGTCAGAAAAATAAATTGAAATGTCAATTTTGCCTCTGGCTGCTTCTTAATAAAAACCCTGCATAGTTTCTTGTCTGGACAATACAAAACTACTTCACTGGGTTCATTGTTGGGGTAAGCAGATTGCATGTCCTTGCAGTTTCTTACATAAGGCAATAAAACACTATTTCCCAGGGTGCAAGAGCACTATTTCCCAGTGTGCAATATAAGGCAGGTGTGGTGCATCTCCATACAGTTTCTTACCTAAGACAATACAGCATTATGTTCCAGGGTGCATGAACACTATTTCCCTGGGTGCAATATAAGGTAGGCATGGCACACCTCAATGCAGTTTCTTACCTGGGACAATACATAACTATTTCAATGGGTGCAATGTCAGACAGGAAGAATGTATCTTCGTGCAGTTTCTTATTTTGGACAATACAGCATAATTTCACAGGTGCAATGTAAGGCAGGTAGGGGGCATTTCCAAGGAATTTCTGACCCTGAGTAATATAGAACTATTTCACGGGAATAGTTATAATTTCACAATGACATCAAAATTTCTGATAGATCATAAACTTTACTACCATAAATTCTGATATTCAACCAATCAGAAAATGTGTTATATTCTCTGGAATTAGAAATGTACTTCATGTAAGTCCCTTCAATCATGAATACTACTTACCCAGATAAAGCCAGATCTGATTTAGAAGCCGCCATGTTCGCTGTGCCTCAGGCTGTGATTGGATTAAGCCATTTCCGGAGGATGCCACTTCTGACAGGTTCTTTTCCATACGTGATGCAGCGATGGACTCTGCCCTCATAGAACCTAATGCCAATGTATAACACACAATAAAACTTATACTGGTCCTTCACATCCTTTCTCAAAATATAATGATTATGAATACAATACATGGTGGTAAAAAAAATTAAAGAATGGAAGAAAAGGTCTCAGAATGTCAAAACAATAAATAAATAAGAATTTTAACATGATCATGACTGCTCATGCTGATTTGAACTGTACCATTTTGAGAAGTTAAAGGAAATACCTTTTTATTTATTTATTTCTGTACAAGTACTCCCCTTTCTTCTCTCCCTATTTTCTCAACTTTCTACACAATGTTTGGCAAATTTTAATTAACATTTTGTCATTTTAACTTTTCTTTTCTTTATCATTTTTCACTTACTCCCTCATTCATCCTCAACCTGTTTAACCAAAGATTCTTCACTTTGACTATTAATTTAATATTTTTGTCATTAAAACTTTAATATCATCCCCCATTTATTCCTATATATTTACAATTTTCATATCATAAAAGGAGAAGAACATTATAAGACATTGGCTTTCACTCTAATCCATTAGCTTCTATATTATATCTCTTGTAATTTTTCCAGTTATAAATTTGCAAAATAAAATGTTTTAACTAAGAAAATAGCACATGTCAAATGATGTAAAATTTCTGTAGTTTTCATATAGCTCCATTTTGGAGGCAATGTATAACTTATTTATTTGGTAGTATAACTAATTTATTATTTGATAGTTTATTTGATCTATTTATCTGATACTGCCACTCATTTATTTGGGTAGTCTAGATGATTTATTTATAAGGTAATGTAACTCAGATCTGCCAACCCTAACAAGACCTTCTCAGCAATGTAGTACTTATAACAAAATATTATGTACTGCCACTGATGACATGGAAAAGATGTATTTCAAAAGTTCAGAAGTATGACCTGAAAGTGATTCAGCAAAGGCAAACATTATATTCAACACAAATGTTTGTGAAGCATACTAGGACTATAATTACATCCAGTGCTGTTTCAGAAACTGCAGTTCCAAACCCTATGGAGCTCAAAGGCTTCCTGCTTGATCTCTTAACTTGATGTAATCTTCGTTATTTTGTTTTTTTGAGTGGCAATGACAATTATTTCTCACACCATGAGGCCTACTCAAATCACCATGGCATGATGCCTATAACACAATTGTTCCCTTTCCTGCTTTCTTTCCAAAGAATATGAATATTCCTTCGTATACTTGTGCTGATTGTTTCAACTTTTTATGAGGCTTATTGTTCCTTTTGTCTTCAACATATTTTCATTTTTTGGATGCCATCTTTAGAAAAATGCTGTAAGCATTGGCTTGATCATGCAGGTGTTTTGCATGAAAAATATGGGTACTTTAAAGTATCTGAGGTACCCTTGTAAAGTTAGTCTGGTTCCCTGATCAACTCCACTGAATCCAATTAGAAATCTAGATCACTATAATAAAAACATGAACAAGATTGTATTTTTGTCATTATTACTACTATTCCGTATGTCCATACTTTAAAGATCATTTCAGTAAGACCTGTAGTCAAATCATTAGTATTGGCATATATGTAATAGACTCTTGTTTGGTAACTGAAAATGGAAAAATAATGATCAAACAAGTTCCAGTTTCTGAGAAAAGACTTGCCAGAAACTAAACTCTCAAGATTTGCCTTCAAGCTCAAAAACATCTTTGATTTAGCACTTGACACTAAATTTCTTTTTACTGGTGGCACTTATGCTCATTATTGTCCCCCCCATTAAAATTATTTCATATGATGCCCTTGTAAAAAAAGAATCATCAAATGGCCAATACTGAAGTCAAAGCTACTTTAAAATTGGCTGAAAATAATGAAAATTTATTTTGATGCTTAAATGTTTTAAGACATTAAGTACACTCCCTAATTTATGATCTGAAAATTTTTCTGACGCATTTCTGCAGACTGGCAGACATGAAGTTACATATCAATATTGCATGTGTTGCTTTTGAGATTTACTGTTGTGGGCAAGTCTGATATTACCTAAAAATTAGAAAAAGTGGGCGTAATTTTGCTCAAATGGCTTGCATTGGTCAAAAAGTTAAATATAACCATAATCATGCAGGTGGTCTGTGTCTAAGCACCTCCATGCATCAATGATCACCACCAAATTTTGGCATAATTTGTAAAGTTTCATCCCTGGCATGTATCATATTCCCCTAAATTGTATTTTTCCTCAACTGACCATACAAACAAGATTCAATGGATAACACTAATGGGACAAGTTAGAACTTGCCTGTCTCCCTGTCTGTTAGTTCTGATAACAACAAGTTTGCCTGACTCTTCTTGTCAAATGTTGACCTGTCTGTGGCCTCAGAGACCTTCATGGGATGTAAAATCAATGACAGGGACTTCCTGGAGGGACAAAGTGTACACAGATAGTTGCATGTATTGGCAAATGATTCATCATTTATTGCAATTAAAAAACACAAAAGAAAAGAAAAGAACTTAGCAGGAAAATACTTTTATTTGACCTGAGCCTCATCATATAGAAAAATTATATGACATAGTGTATTACTTTATGAGGATGATCAAAATTAACTCCTCTACATTTTTTAAAGTTTTTAAAAAAAGGGCTATTCTTGTTCAAATCTACCTGGGTGTGCAGAATAACTTTGTGTATGCAGGAGATTCCAGTGAGGGATGGGAGACAGCCCTAAACATGGGAGAAAAACCCTCCCATGAGGGAGGTTCACATGTATGCCTGTGTCACATTTGGTTGAAATACAACTGGTGACTTCTGAAGAAGCTGAAAATAGCACTGAACCATTATTTCTATTTTTGGTAACGGTGGCCATATTTGGTTGTGGCCTGACATCTTTCATACAAATCGGAAAGGTCTTCATGCACAGATGATGTCAAATTTGATCCAAATGTTTTGAGTGGTTTTGAAGAAGAAATTGCTACTGGGTTTATATATTTTGAATATTACGGCCATATCTGATGGTGGATAGTCAATATCTGTATAAACTTAAAAGGCATTAATGTCGTTATGCTCTGTGCAAACAATGCATAAAGGACCATACAATAAGTTCACATGGAAGCACAGCCAGGTGAGATAACATAAGGCCACTCTTTTGTCAGGCTTACCTTTTAATTAGCTAGAAAAGACAAACATTAAAGTAAAGTAAAACTTTAGCAATGAACTTAATTTAAAAAGATAACACTGAGATGGATACAGAGTGTGGATGGATTGATACAAATATGAATATGAACATGGATGGCGAAGTGATTGCTAATGGCATGCTTCCAAAGCAGGCTCAGTTATTTTTCTCCAGGAATTAGACAATGATGGGTAATTCCCTCAATGGCCATTTTGGAAGGGGCATATTCAATATTAAAGAGGCGGGGGCAGTTTTGATGTGAGAGCTGTATCAGTATACCTCTACAACAACACAAATGTGGAATAAATAAATGAAACAAGATAAAATAGTGTTTCATCTTCATTATTAGCACCGTGGCAGTAATCATGTGTTATGACAATGACACAATGTCATATGCAATCGAACTGCCTATAAGAACAAAGAAATTACCAATTTAAAGAAAACCACAATACTGCCATTATACAACCTCTTCATGTGCAGTGGGTAAAATACTTTTAATAACTAAATAATGAATGAAAGCATCTTCTTACTAAATTGTAATAAGTCACTTAATAAGTGCTTGATTATAGTAGCTGATCTATAAGTTAAGCACTTGCATGATACAATTTAGCTTTGTTAATATTAATATTACTGGTTTTGTCACGATCACAGCAAAATGACTATGTGATTTTTGAGTGCTTGTTCAGTTTTGTGGGAAGGGCAGACATCCTTAAATTCAGGTGGAATTCATGCAAAATTGAATCCTGGAGAAAATCCTGCAGGCCTGAGAATAAGTTATTTTTCTTCACAAAGGTGACTTAATGACCTAACAAATATATAACACCAAGCTAACAGATTTGTTCAATCAAGTTAGACATTAAAATTCTATCTGCCTTAGAATGATACAAAAGTTAACTGTCAGGTTGCTTTTATCTTTTAGTGATGTCATTGTCTTCATATCTGGTCTTCATATAAACTGAATACAGCAATCAGTTGCATATTTGATTTGGAGACAAGGGAATAACTAAAATCAAAAACCGCTAGAAAACTTCGCTGATGTTAAAATTATGACAATGAATGTTATGAAGAAAATACAAACTTTTGCAAAGTTTAGATCAGACATGTGCAACTTTCTCCAGGGAGTGGGTCAGATAAGCAATTTTTAAAGCTACACCCTATAATATAAACAGCAGATAAAACAAGTTGGCTGGTTTTGATCCTAATCTGCTGTGATACAAAATGTATGTACTTTACATCCATAGCTGTGACATAATGTGCTGGCATAGGAATGTATGTACTTTATATGTATAGCTGTGACAAAATTTGCTGGCACTGGAGTGTACGTTCTTTATATGCATAGCTGTGACACAATGTGCTGGCACATGAGTGTCTTTGCTTTTACATGAGTGTCTGTACTTTATATGCATAGCTGTGACACATGTGCTGGCACATGAGTGTCTGTACTTTTTATGCATAGATGTGACACAATGTGCTGGCACAATGTGTATACTTTATGTGGATAGCTGTGACACAAGGTGCTGACACATGAGTGTCTGTACTTTATATGCATAGCTGTGACAATGTGCTGGCACATGAGTGTCTTTGCTTTTACATGAGTGTCTGTACTTTATATGCATAGCTGTGACACAATGTGCTGGCACAAGTGTGTACTTTATGTGCATAGCTGTGACACAATGTGCTGGCACATGAGTGTCTGTACTTTATGTGCATAGCTGTGACACAATATGCTGGCACATGAGTGTCTGTACTTTATATGCATAGCTGTGACACAATGTGCTGGCACATGAGTGTCTGTACTTGTATGTGCATAGCTGTGACACAATGTGCTGGAACATGAGTGTCTGTACTTTATGTGCATAGCTGTGACACAATGTGCTGGCACAATAGTGTCTGTACTTTATATGCATAAGATCATTAGCAGAATATGAACAGCATAGACCTTGGTATGTGGGAACAAACTATGACAGTATGTCTGTGTCTATTTTTTTCTTCATTGATCATACTTTATAATGAAACCCAAATCAGTAACTTACTCATCTGAGTCTATTTCCTGAAAGTCTTTCCAGATTTTCAGCATCTTTTTACATGTGTTCAGAGCCTCTTCTGGGCAGTACACTATCTCCTCCAGCTTAGCCTTGGTCAGCAATAAGCTGAAGAAACAAAGAATTGTTTTTCACATTCCATTAAAGACTGACTTGCTTTCATTGCATGCAACAGTTGTTACTTACAAGTATTTCAAAACATTAAAACAAATCTATGTAATTTTTCCTAAACAAAGTAAAGTTTGTCTTAAATTTTTGCTTTCTTATTTAGATGATGATTTAAAAAATGTGCACATAAACAGCCAAATAATAATAGCAAAAATTAAGACACATAAACAGCCAAATAATAATAGTAAAATTAAGACACATAAACAGCCAAATAATAATAGCAAAATTAAGACACATAAACAGCCAAATAATAATAGTAAAATTAAGACACATAAACAGCCAAATAATAATAGTAAAATTAAGACACAAGACTGTTCTCCCAGTGGCATGCAGCAAACGAAGGAGACTGACTCAACTCTTTATAAAGACATGTGCCAGTATTATGGTTTTGCCATTAACTGTAATATTTCCATTTGATGAAAATTTAGCAAACTGGGGATAAACTTATGCGTGATTTTATCATTTCCATATTTTAGAGTTACAGAATAGCAACAACATACAGTAACTGTTAAACTGACCTGCAGCCCTTCACAAAAACTGTCATAAATTACAGCACTTATCATCTTGCCTGCATGCGGAAATCCCTAATGCATAACACCAAAACATGATGGAACTTGGCTGAGAATAAAGGCACTCATGCAATCAGACACACTCACTTCATGGTCCAGTAATTAACTCTCCTCTAATCATAGTAATTCCAGATTCCTCTGACAGAAATCAAGGCATATAGAAGACATTATAGTAAGTTACAAATATACACCAAACACAGAAGGAACTGGGGAAAATATTGCAGGATAGGTGTTAACATGCTGTGAATTACATGGAGAAATAGTATTATACAGGTTAGTGAATACGAATTTATCCCCTACTGAGAATCAAACATATATATATATATATATTCTCAAACAGCATAAATAGTGCAGTGATGTCAAACTCAATTTGCACCTTTTGATGTGAGTTAAATCTCTGGTTCCAACACACTGTAATATTAATAAGAGGTCCCCATGTGGACCTGATATGCACAATCACTGACACATTTAAACAGTCATGGGAAAAGGAAAACTTAGAGCAGCACAAAGTTCCTACTTTGTTGATTAACATTAGTGTGATTATTCTTCTTTGCATGCACAAGTGTTTGCAGACACACGGACAGACACACACGCTGACCACACACACACAGAGGGGTGCAATGATAAGCCCAAAACTGTATTGCAATATAATGTGATGTACCAAACCCATATTGCAATATATATGTTTGTAAATACTACAGATCTTGTCATACATGTCAAATGGTAGGAAAACCAACCAGACAATACCTAAGGGTCATCTACACCCTACCCTATTCCTGCAATTGACAAACCATTTAGCAGAATAATGGTAGACTGTGTCGGTCTCTTCTCTAAGATCAAGTCAGGCAACCAATACTTGTTGACCATACTGTGTGCATCTGCAAGATTCCTAGAGGCAATTCGTCTGAGGAATATTAAAACTAAAACAATAGTATAAGTTGCGATAAAGTTTTTATTTATACTCAATTTGGCCATTCCAAATCTGTCCAATCTGATCAAGGGTCAAATTTTATGTCTAGATTTTCCAGCGAGTTGTGTATGAATTAGGCATCCTGCTCTTCAAGTCTTCTGCCTATCACCCTGAAAGCCAAGAGGTTTTAGAAAGGCTTTCATCATACTTTGATAAATATGATTCAGTCATACTGTTTTGATCCCAGGAAAGATTGGAACGAAGGTGTTCATTTACTGTTGTTTGCTGTTAAGGAATCAGTTCAAGGCTCTTTAGGATTTAGTCCATTTGAACTAGTTTTTGGACACAATGTTCATGGGCCACTGAAGTTGTTAAAAGAGAAACTTCTTTCGAATGAGACACAGAAATTAATCTGCTTGATTAAGTTTCTAACTTTAAATATAAGTTGTCAAAGGATTGTGAGGTTACATAATTAATCTGCAATCTACTCAGTCAAAAGGGGCCCCGAGTGGCTCAGTGGTCTAAAGTGCTCTCCATCACGGATCACTGCCATCTCACCTCTGTCTGTGTGGGTTTGAGTCTCAGGCTCGGCCAATGTGGATATGTGAGAAAGCTTGCCAGTAGCTTCTCGTGGGTCGGTGGTTCTTTCTGGGGTTTTCCCCGTGTTCTTCCTCCACCATTAATACTGGCCGCCATGTATAGCCTACCTTGTGCTGAAAAATGGCATTAAACAATACAACAAATACAACAACTCAGTCAAAAACGAAGTTAAAGGAGACCAGAAACCAGTGGAAATATAGAATAATAATAAAAGTACTATAGCAGAAAACCTTATTCTGAAGTATCATCTGCGACCATAATGCCAATATTAAAATATTGGCCTATCTTCTAGGAACTGAATTTCCATGACCTCGTATGCAAAATTTCCGCGCCTATTTGGTTACTTTCGGGATGTGACGTCATAGTAGCGACTCCAGCAGCCCAAGTGGGAGTTTCCAGAGTAAAAGACAATACCATTTTGCGTTGCTTACGGGTGTAATATTATATTAAGAAAAGCCTGTGGACAACTTTTTTTTTCTTTTCCGAAAGATAAAGGCATAATGAAAGAATGGATACATTATTACAAACGAGTCGATTTCAAAGCAACACCATACAGCACTATGTGCTCGTTACATTTCTCAAAGGACTGTTACGAGAGGGATTCTAAAAAAATGGCAGCTCAAGGATACGCAAATGCTAGGCCTAGACTAAATGCTGGTGCTGTTCCAGACATAACGTTGAATATTTTAAATCCTGGGAAAAGCGTTAAACGTGCGAGTTACAAAAATAGGCAGAAGGCCTTGTAAGTGACCACAAAATGCAACAATCAATTCACAGATCTTTTATCTACACCAGCAGTGCTAAAAATAAATCTGATAGCCCGACACCCTGGGCCCCTCTGGTTTTAGTTCCGGACCATCCTGTATTTAAAGTTAGGTGCCCGTCAGGCTTGTCGAAACAAAAACTGTTTGCTTGAGGAAACTTTGATTGCGCTGGTGAAATGAGTAAATGTATTTTCAAGATGTTGACATACATGCCTTAACACGGCACAATCTAAATCAAATCACTACTGTCCAAGGTGAAATTTAGATTTGATTTTAATCAAATGGAGGCTTTGCCAAAAATAATATTCTAACCCTGTCGTGTTTCGAGAAAACACAATTTTCAGTAATCTTATAAAAATTACAAATTTAAAAAAAAAAAATCATTGTATACATGTGGTATGTATAAACAGTAATCTGTAATGATTGGAACTGATATAAAACTATTCCTTGGGCAGTTTAAATAGCAGCGATTAAAAGAAAAGAGGTCAAAGTTTCACATTAAATGGCTGACAATAGAAGCTGGGGGGGGGATTATTGACCCAACCCCCAACCCCTTGCCCCAATGTGCGAGCGCCCATGGGACGTACCTTTTCTCCATGTGATATGCCTTATTATTACCCCAGAACAAGCCCATTTTGCATATTCTGGTCAGCTCTGGCTAAATTGCAAAATAGCTAAAGTTTTGATTTAAGTACGCAAACAATAAAGCCGGTGTGACTAATGAACATACTCCTTATCCTTGCATTGATCTTGTGAAAAGGACCGCCCTTCGGACATACTTCAAAGAAACAATGTTCGACAGTGCGTGTATGTGTAAGCACCAGCAACTGATTGCCAAAATAAACGATGCCTATTTTGTTGTTACTTAACGATGCCATGGACTTCAGGTTTAAAAGTCTTAATGCATGTAACACTGTTTTCTGAACAAAATATTTATTCAGAATTAGTTCTTTAGGGCCACATATACTGCATGGTATATTTTGTTTTATTCCTTGTAATTTAATCATGGTAATTAAACTTTACATATACGGTAGAGGAATGTCAGGTGTTAACTGGCCGAGTTTCTTCGGCGGAAATGGAGATGCAATTTTGTTTGCAGAGAAAATTTCACAGTGATCATCCATTTAAGCTAATTGGTGACAATTTTATTCTTTTAATTTTTTATATATAGTAATGTTGTAGTTGTTTAAGAACATCTGAAATTTACTTGAATAATGTCTAATTTTCACGTTCTATTTACTGAAGAAGAAAGAAAGAAAAAAAACTGTTGTGTGATATTAATTATTTCGTCCAGTGCCGGATTTAGACGTGTGTGCATGTGATTTGAATTTTTAACATAGCTTTAACAATTTTTCAGTCATATCACTATGATGTCTGCAGTGTGGCAGTTTAGACTGTGGATTGCATACGTTATATCTATTTATAAATGGTTTGGGGTTGGGTTTTTCTCTTGTGACAAATGAAAATTGACTGACAATGTAATAATTGGGACTTCGCTGCGAAAAATTTAGAGATAATACGAGATCGGGATGTAGATGAGGAAATACCCCCAAAATCGGGAGGTTTTTCTCCCGGCTTGAGAGTTGACAGTTATGAACTGTCCGGGCTTGTGGAATTTCAGTCAGGGCTTGAGTTTATTTAAGTCACCAGCCCGGGGCCTGTGCCTAAAACATTTCTTTTAGCACTGACTAGTACAGTACATAAACTATTATATCAGACTGCAGATTCAAGTTTTGAATGTGCAACCCAAATGTGGTCTCCTTCCGTCTGCCTCGCTCGCCAATGTTTATGTTTGTATTCGAGGACTGGCTAGTATTGCGTCACGGTACCACGTGATCTGTCGTCTCATCAAAACTCGGAAAAACTCTGCAATTTACGGAATCGTGGTATCTTCCATGCAATAAAATCACTACCCGCTTACAATATTTAATTTATAAACATGACAGTCGAATTAAAATCTGTAGTGAATTACATACGTAAATGGAAAATTTTGATTTCTAGTCTCCTTTAAGGTATGATAAAATACAAAGGAAAGGAGTTTTCAGCCCGGTGATAGAGTTCTGGCTCTCTTGCCATATATCAAAATCCACTTCAGGCAAGACACATTGTTCTATGGTCCTTATACAGTTGAAAGAAAGTAAGTGATTTAAATTGTATCGTCAATACTCCTGGGAGGTGAAAACAAAAACAACTTTGTCATATAAATATGTTAAAGGAGTATGTTGATAGAGACAGCCAGGTTAATCATGCAATCAATATAATTGAAGATTTAAGTGAGGATTTAAGTGATACGATGCAATCCAAGGACTTTGGTTAACCAATCTTCAGAATTTAGAAATTATGAATAATCTGAACCATAAACTTTCACATCTGCAGCAACAAGTCAGAAAAGAATGAACCAAAACTGCTGTTACTTGGGTATGAGCTCTACTTGATTCCAGATGTTCATACAAATGACCCTAGAAACTCTACCATGACAATGCAACAGTAGATTCGACACCTGTGAAATAGCATACATGCAGGATGATACCTCTCAAACAGGAGTGTTGGAAGAAAAAAAAAAGTATTTGCTGGAGTTCACCATGTATACTTGTACCAAAACCAAATAATACTTTCTGCATGTGCACAGACTATAGAAAGGTGAACAATGTGACCATAACAGATTCATTTCCATTGCCAAGAATCAATCACAGCACTAACAAAATTGGAAATGCAAAATATATCACCAAATTTGACCCTTTGAAAGGATTCTGGCAACTTCCATTGACAGAAAGGGCAAAGGAAATTTCAGCATTCATGACTCTAGATGGACTTCATCAGTATAAAGTGATGCCATTTGAGATGAAAGGTTCCCTTGTACTTTTCTACATTTAATGAACATAAATACATCTGACCTAGATAACTGTGATTCTTACATTGATAATATCACCATCTACAATGATGCCTGGAAAGATCACTTGGAGACAATTTGGAAATTCTTTGACAGACTCACTGATGTAAATTTGACAAATAATTTATCCAAAAATGAGTTTTGCCATGCTTGTGTTACATTTCAAGGACATATTGTTCGACATGGCAAAGTTAAACCTACAAATGCTAAGGTCAAGGCTATCTCTGAATTCCCTGTGCCTATCAGTAAAGAGCAACCAATGCAATTTTGGGGTATGGCTGGATTTAAAGTGTATGTTGATACAAGTGATGCATGGTGCAGTATTGATTCAAGAAGACAAAAATGGTGTAGATCATTCAGTTTGCTATTTTTCTAAGAAATAAAAAATAAGCACCAGAAAAATTATTCCACAATCAAAAAAGAAGGTATGGCTTTGATGATACTATGAAGTGTATGTTAATTCAGCATCTTCTCTGTATCTAGTGATCACAACCTCTATACTTGCATTAACAAGATGAAAAGCAAAAATCTGAGTTTACTCAGGTGAGTTTGATGTTGCAGGAATACAATACTTACATCAGGCATATCAAGGGAAAAGACAATCTAATAACAGATGCACTTTTACATGTATAGAAATGTAATACTGTTTCATGTATACTTTGTGTCATTCATAAGATTTCATCTTATGTAATTATTTTATCACATGTATATCTCACTTATAGTTAAAAGATAGCTTTAATGCGTAAATCTTTCTTTTTCTTTATGAGGGGAGGTGTTATGTACATTGACCTTGCAATGTTTGTTAGTTTTTTTTATTTATTTATATTTCAATTATATGCTATGAAAAATTGTATGTTGGACATGACCATGTCCAAAATCAAGTTCTATATGAGTTTGACCTGAATCAATGACTTTTTCTGTATTCTGTAAACAACTAATACATAGCAAATAGTTTCCTACAAGAATGGGTTAACCATCAGGATTATCTTGACCTTAGTCAAGGACATTGTGTTTACCACATTTTATATTCTAATTATAACTAAAATTTTATTACGTAAGCATTTGGAGCATTTTAGTAGGTGAATTACCATTAAGTAATAGTTTGGTTTTTTTTGTTAGAAAATGATAATTATGACCTGAGGTCAAGTAAAGGACTATGTAATTTAGTTTTTCTAGAAATTCTTCATTCATGCTACAAGACCTAAGCTGAATCAATTGAATTATTGTTGTGTCTGTCACAGAATAAGACAAGAAAATAAATTTTAATCCTTTAGAGCTATCTGGGTAATTGGTTTCTTAGACACGTACAGCATTACCAAGGGTAGTTCATTTTTTTATGGTGACTTGGCAATACATGCATCTTGTCATAGGTCTCTTGTGGCAAGATACCCATAGAGTACAATGTGCATGGGTACTTTACCCCTGGTTGTGTACATTTTTTTGTGGCTGTATTTATAGGATACATATTGTCTTATGTGACAAAGTGATCACTTGGATCTTGTCAAGGAGTGTCAATACTGTTACGACTTACTACAGCCATAGCGGCAAGTGATAAACAATATACAAGTCAAATCTGTATGTGTGTGTGTGTATATATATATATATATATATATATATATATATATATATATATATATATATATATATATATATATATATATATAATGTCTCCCATCAATATATACTCTTTATTTTTCATCCTTCAGATTTAAAACTTTAGAAAATTATTGGTCTGTCATAATTCATCGCTGATGACTTTTTTTGATGTAAAATAATATAATATAGTAGCAAGTATTTATGGATTTCCTCTCTGCATTTAGTTTATTTCTTATTTTTGACCAGCTTGGTATATTTATAGCTTGATGAATGGGCTAGAAGAACCAGAATAGTGACAACATGACCTGCTGTTGTTGTTGTTGTTGTGTTGTTTAACACCATTTTGCAGCACACGATAGGCTATACATGGCGGCCAGTATTAATGGTGGAGGAAGAACATGAAAAAACCCCGGAAAGAACCACCGACCCATGAGAAGCTACTGGCAAGCTTTCTCACATACCCACACTGGCTGAATCTTAGATTCGAACTGTCACAGACAGAGGTGAGATGGCAGTGATCTGTAACGAAGAGCGCTTTAGACCACTCGGGGCCCCCAACAACATGACCTGCAGTATGTCAGTGTAGCCAGTGAACTATATTCAACCAACAGTGTATCTGTTACTGGAAAAGGACAAAGAATAGTGATATGAATTCTGAACTCAGAATAAGGGCAGCATACATTCTCTGGGGCATGTCATTTGTATGCGAGGCACGTCAATGTATGAACCATGTTTATTTCTTTGAATCATATGATTCTGTGAATCATACTCATTTAGTTATATATATTGTGGATGTGTGAACCATGCTCATTTTTTCGTATCATATAGTTATATTAACCACATTCATATGTTTTTTAATAATATGAATCTGTTTTCTTTTTGTAACATGTTCAGTATGGTAGTCTTATATCATATATGTAGTGGGTGCAATTTTAAATCTACTTGTGTACTGGTTGTCATAAATATTTATTTTTCATTTCATAAACTTCCATTCACTCAGATTGTGTTGTTTTTTCACTCCAGATGATCATTTGGGCTGGAATTTTATTTACTCATATTATTTATTCACTGGAAATACAAAGTGCTCATAAAAAAAAAACATTCTTGGAAACTGAGACTTCAATTTATAGTGAAATTTCAAATAAGGATATATTCTTGGACTGTATTATTGCAACCCAACAAAAGACAGTTGGCACATCACCACTACACGGGCCACCACAGGCACATCAACAGTTCCAACATTGGATTTAATTTGAATTCAACAAAAGTTTATTCAGAACTTTAATCATCAAGACTTGTGTCTGTAATTCCAAGATATTTGGTATTTAGTTTGCAATACCATACATTCCCTTATTTACGTCTCCACTTTGTATTCTAGGGAAATAAATTATTTGTCAATTTTACAAAGCCTGTTGCTTCTCACTCGTTTCTATTTTTTTGTTTTAAGACCATAGAATCGTAATAATAATTTTTACAAATTTAAAGGACATTCATGCCAGGATGATTTCTCAGAATTCTGGGGAAATTCTGTTAAACAGTTTCTCTGAAGTTGTTTAAAGGTTTATCTCTTTTAGCAATGGCAGCTACATTGATGGATCAGCAGTTTTTTTAAATTAGAAAATGAATTTAGAAGTGTTTTATTAAGTACCATTTAAGTTACAAGTGGCATGCATGATATCATTGGATTAAACTGCTGAATTAATAGTAAGGTCAATGAAAAGGTAAATGAATCAACAACATGAATCCCGATCTGCCAGAGCCTTAAGTAACAGCAGATCCAGGACTATGCTTTGGCACAGCTGGGAACCTGTTATACACAAGTAAATAAAGTATCTTGATCAACAGTCACTCCTTGGTATCCCTAGATCCTTAAGACAAGACACAACATATCTCCATTAATGCAGCCACCTGTAATAAGAGGTGAAATTTGTGAGAAGTGTTGACTTGACAAGACATCAGAATGTAATATACCTAAGATTGTCTGGATACTCCTCCAGTGCTGCCTTGATAAGCTGCATGGCCTCTTCATAATTCTTTTGTGCACTCAACAGCAGGACCAGCAGGTGTAGGGAATGTATGTGTTCACTGTAGTACTTCAGTGCCAGCCTAGTGTATTTGATGGCATCTTCAATCTATAAGTACAGGGTACACAGAACAGTTGTTATACATCTCTGATGTTACAAAGGCACAATGTTCAGATGACCATGGTAACTCAACTGCCAACAAGAAGCCCCTGTGGGACTGAGATCACCTACCTAGCAAATATTTATTTAAAATCTAAATGCAAGAGCACTTTGCCAAGAAATTTTGGTTAGCATGCTGCTTTCTGCCATTTAAAAGTTTTTATATTTCATAATGGCAGCCATTATGGATAGTGGATCAGCATTTGTGCTGACCTAGAAGGCTATATTTTAATAAGCCATGATATTTAGTCAAATTCTGTTCACCTGCTTTTGATGGGGAAAAAAACCCAGTTAAAAGTCTTTTGTGGAAAGTTGTTACTGTTAGATTTGGTAACAATTGCAAAGATGAAACAAACATGACTTAGCTGTGTATCATGAATGCTGGTAAAAAACATCATTTTATCTTGGGTTCAAATTCATCTGTCTCCATGACCTTTTACTATGGACAACAGAAAGTAATATTTTTGCATGAACTACTTAGAATACTGCACCCATGTTCTCATATTAAAGACAACAGTTCTACACATTTATTTGATAACATAGAGTGAAAATCTTCAAAACCCCAAACTCCTGGGACAAATTTAACATTCGCGTTTGAGAGGTTTTTGTGTAGCTTAGGGTATTGCAGATGTGAAAAATATGTCTCTTTATAAGTGCATATGTGGCATAACAGAGAGATAGAATTTAATTATCAGATTACATCAATGTATGTGTGTGAAAGCGTGCACAAATTAAGAAAGCTGGGCTTTAAAAAAAAAACTTAATGAAAAATTAGCTGAACAACATTTGTTCTTTCCAAAAATCACATCCAGTCACTTGAGCAGATAAATTTGTTCCACATAGAAATACAGTTCTCATTTCAAGAAAAATTAAAGGAACGAGATACTTTCATAATTTTATAAGTCCATTAGATTTATTAACAATAATCCATAAACCATCTTTAAGTTTAAATAATTTATAACATTCCTATCCCTAATTCTTCTCCTTGTTTCTTCAGTGTATGTTCTGGCAGATTCTTTGATCAGACAAAGCTTACACTGTAAGCATAGCTGCTCATTCTGACATGAAATGACAATCATGGCTATTTAAATCCATGCATGTAATGATTTTTATCCTTCGAAATTCAACCGATTCTGACTTTTAGAATATTGTTTTGTCAGTCTCCATTAGCATAGCATCAAAAGCAATGGTGCATGCCTGTTTAATAAAGCTAAAGCATTTAATCAATTAAAAAAATTTGACAAATATCCCAGAGATCATTTATACAAACAAATATCCTCAATCATAATTACATAATAAGCAGATAAACGAATCTTTCTTAAAGAGACTATCAACAAGAGTTTAATTATTAATAATTTAACTTAAAAACTGTGAATTTTTTTTATGGTGCAAAGACTTTGGATTAGCCTATTGTCAGACCTAATATGTATTGGTAGCATGTCATTGCAAGCATTATTTTAACTTCACATGACCTTAGGATATTTTGTCATCGATAAACCTATTACGGTATTTGTCAATCATAAATAATCTGGTCTCGTGTGTCAGAAATGTAGCAGCTAAAATATATTTCCAAGTTTGAAGTGAGTTTCAGTTTTATGGTATTTTTTTAGTGTAAAATTGACATATGGGATTGAAATTTGTTGTTTTTCGAAGTAGAAAAGTTATGGTTTACTGGTGAAAAAAATTATTATATTAAAGAAGGAAATTTTTCAATCTTGAGGAGATTCTGGTATAACAAGGGTTCAGTTTTGAGAAATTCACTGTATTATCAAAAAAGTTAGTCTTTTGAAAAAGAAATACATTCCTGATGCTGGCAAAAAATCCAAGTAATATCTACACATTTCCTAAGAAGAATTTTAAAAAGCTGCATTTACAAGAGCTTTGCAAAGTTTTAATATTTCTTTATTCTTTATTTTCTAATTCTATTAGCTTCTTACTCAATAACTTTTAATATGCATGATGACAGAACCTGTTCACATAAGCTGTCCATCTTTGATTTGGTTTGGTTTGACATCTTATGACATAGCAACACAAGTAGGTCATTAAGTGCCAGGGCAATTGGATTCAAGTACCTTGCCATTGGACACAACATGGTAGTTGACTTGGACTGATCCAGTGGTAGCATCTGAACCCATACTCATTCATTCACAAATCCAGCACTCTAAATACTAAGCCACCATGGCTCGTTATCCTTTTTGGAATTCCTTAGATATTACTAAAAACATATTCATGTCTGGCTAGTCTCCTGGGTATTTCAACACCACTATCTTTAGGGATAAAACAATTAAGGTCGGTGGTAATATACTCAAAATAATACTGTCTAATTAGACCATCTTGCCACATACAACAACCCATGTAACTCAACTGTTGATTATGCAATGGGATAAGCTGCTAACAACATTCATCACCAGAGCTTCAAATCAGACCAATCAAAACAGTGCCTTTAGGCCACATAGGTCCCAGCTATGAATTGGTTGCACACTGGATTCCATCGAAACCCTGATACAGTGTTTCAGGATTCTCCATAGAATTAGTGAAAAACTGGTAGGAAGTTGTTGTTGTTGTTGGGATTAACGCCATTTTTCAGCACACGATAGGCTATACATGGTGGCCAGTATTAACGGTGGAGGAAGAACCCAGGAAAACCCCGGAGAGAACCACCGACCCATGAGAAGCTACTGGCAAGCTTTCTCACATACCCACATTGGCCGAATCCGAGACTCGAACCCATGCAGACAGAGGTGAGATGGAAGTGATCCGTAATGGAGAGCACTTTTGACCACTCATCCACTCGGGACCCCTGGTAGGAAGTAAGATGGCATGAGTCAAAGCCATGCTTTGAGTTCTTACATGCAAAATTGAAATTGCTCATATGCATTAAAATGGTGAATCCAAAAAAGCAATTCTAGTTGCTTTTTCACCCATTTGCTTCAGTTATGCTTGTATGATCCTCCATGCATGATAGATGTCATCATGGAATAAACTGAATGTTTTCATTTTTTTGATGTTCTGATCTGACCAACTGAACTTACCTGTCTGAGAATGGCAAGCTGTAGAGCTAGATGAAAGAGGGACAGGTAATCATTAGGATCCAGTGCATGGGCCCTGAAAGAAAAATAGTCTTGTAACTGACTCATTATTTTAAATGTGTTTGAAGCTGTAAAGTATTGCAAGCACATTAATATCTTTGACTCCACTTACATCTCATTGGTACCAAAACACCTACTCTGAATGTAAGGTGACTATGGACTGTATATTTAACACAACATCATCAATACAGCCTGAACATGGGACTCTGCAATGAAAATTCCCCATCAGTCAGTAGATTTCTACATGTTTAATGCAATATTGTCATCAAGTACAACTTGAACATGGGATTCTGCATTGAAAATTGCCCCAGTAGTCAGTAGAATTCTATATATTTAATGCAATAACATTGTCAAGTACAAACTGAACATGGGATTTGGCATTGAAATTACTCCAGCAGTCAGTAGATTTCTATGTATTTAATGCAATAACATTGTCAAATACAACTTGAACATGGGATTCTGCATTGAAAATTACCCCAGCAGTCAGTAAATTTCTAGATATTTGACAAGGTCTGATAGTAAAATTCACTGCAAAGGCAAGCTGGGGGTGGAGTGGTGTCAAAAGTTACAATTGACAAGAATATTTAATGGGAATGACAATGTAGCTGCTAGTGTGAACTACAAAGTAATATGCAGTGATTTATTGCAATACATTTTCACTAATTTTACATCTCAGAACAAGAACTTGCGATAAAAGGCCTTATTATTTTTCTCTTAAACTTACTGAGATTATGCAATGCAGACAACTCTCTCATATGCAGGCACAATGTGATACTTAACTAGAGCTGTCATAATTTTAGAAAATTTCTACTGGGTACCTGTTGATCCTAATGATCAGTAATCTGGGTACCCAATCAAAGGGAAATTGTATTAAATGTATACAAACCTGAAGTTAAGTCTGCATATTTTTTTTAATTGACAGTATTCAATATATATCACTACCTCATGTCATCAGCTACAAAGTCCAAGAATTCATCCTCAATGTCTGAGGAAAAATAAACATGTTTCCAGTTGGCCAACTGTCACTTTTTCATTGTCAACTCTAGCAAATTTTCCCCCAGGGTAAAAAAATGAAATTTATTTTAAAAAATCCAGAAACTGATTTGTTCAAATGCTTAGTACATTATATATACTAATATATATATATATAATGTTTTAAAAAAAATAACTAGCTACTCCATCATCATCTAGTAAATCGTCATGGTCTACATAGTCATGAGAAATATCATCTGACTCCCTTTTCTTGGCCTCAATGTCATATGCGGATGCTTATTTTGAGACTGAGCCTGGGCTTTCTAAGTAACACTTTGATCATACAGTTTGTGAAATCTATTAAAGGTTGAAACTTATCACACATTATTTGTGTGCCAATATCAAATAACCAAACTCTGTTGCTTGCCACTGAACCACACTTGCAGTATAATCAAAGGGTTATCATGCAGGAAAACAAACTATGGGATTACTTACTGCAAAAATTACACCTCTGCTTGGCACTGAAAACTGGCAGAAAACTTTTATATGGTAAATGGGTACCCCATGGCTCATTTTAGTACCTAGATAATTAGGAACAGGCAGGTACCCATTGACAGCTTTACACTCAACTGATCCTCATAGCTACAACACAAGTAAAGATACAGATATGTAGCTGACTACAGGGTAATTACTGGTAGTCTACTTGACCAGTCTGATCACACCAGTGCTGGCCTGACCATACAAATATGTTTAGGGCAAACACTCCAATAATCCATAAAGCAATTTGTACCTCAACTGACTGTAGAATTCTGCAACCTCTGTGAATCCCAGTGAGAACTCACTAAATTTAACACATTATCAGTTCAATTATGACTCAGTTATACATATTTCTGTTATCTAGTGGTGGCAGAAAATTCCAGTTTTTTTTCTCCACCTGATTAATATCTGCAAAATTAAATAGCTTTTCTCAGCAAGGAACACAACTCTTTCTCCTGATTTTTTAACCAATTTCTTGCTAGTGCAAGAACTTTGGAAAAATATCAATATCACAGTGAGAAAAATATAAAAAGATGCAAGAAATGTTGAGTTTGATCATCATGAACATTTCTGGATTAAATGTAATTTTAAAAAAAGATGGTATGTATATCTCAAATTACTTCAATATTTTTTTTATATTCATTGAATATTATGCAAATCTAACATGATCACATCACAAGATGACATACAATCCAGTAATTATATATATCAAGTACATGTTCATTAACAGTGCAAAATATGTCCCCTCTGCAGATAAAAAGTCTTCACTGCAAAAGTATTAAAAAAATGGAAAAGATTGCTTTAATGGCATGAAAACTGAATCAAGTCATCTACATATGGAAAATTTGTATTAAAAAATATTTATCCACATCAAGGTTTATTGGCGCAACTGTGCTAAAGGGTACAGACAGACAGGACCAAATCAATATGTCACTGCAAACTGGGGGCATAACCAATAAAACTGAAAATTAAAACATAACCATTCCTTTTGGAATACTTCCCAACTTCGAACATTTCTCTCATTTGCAGTCTAGTGTCATATTTCCAGTGCAAACAAATGACAATGAATAAAGTTGATTAACATAACTGTTGGATAAATGTACTTGCCCTCCATTTGTCCCTAAATAAATTTACAGTCCTACTAAAGATATGGTAACATAAATGTAGGTCAGACAAATGAAAAAAGTCTGCATTACTAAATCTTACTGGATGAATAATGGCCCAGGCCAAATTCCCATGTGTTGATTCTGGATGACTGTCTTTTTGAATGGATCTTTTCTAAATCTAAAAAGGATCATGGGAATGCCCAACCCCCCAATACTCATCATTCTGAAGCCTGTTATCATGCATTTTTGTAAGTGCCAAAACAGATGCATATCAAAACACCCTACACCATACATCTGCGCCATCCACAAAGTGTCCTAATGATGTGATGTATTCACTTTTTCCAAAAGTCCCATTCCAAAATTGATAAGATCCATGGGAAATTATACCCTACATACTTGCATACCAGTCAGATCAAACCACAGATATAGACCCAGATTTGCCATTAATGTTCTAGCAGAACCAGGGTTCAAACCCAGGGCTGATGGAGTGTAATGTAAGTGTGTGACCAAGGCCACATAGGTGACTACTTACTTTAGGAATGCATTCAGAGCTTTTGTATGCAAAGTTTGCCTGTCAGCCTTCAATTTCATCTCAACAGCCTTCAAGCTGTATCCAATGCCCAAAGCAACATAAGCCCGTGATGCCATGGGGTGGTCATCTCCTGCTTCCAGTGCCTTTTCTGCATACATAATGCCATCCTCGTACTACAAAAAAAGCATTATATTGGTCCATTATCATTTGAGTTCTGCTTTAGTCATTTCACCAAACCATACTGCTGAGCAAAGAAATCTTCTGTCATCTTTTAAAAGGCAGACAATTGTTCAATAGTCAAGTATCACAGGACAACGTGTTGTTTTTGTATGAATGACCCTCTGAA
Source organism: Sinohyriopsis cumingii (assembly GCA_028554795.2). Lineage (NCBI taxonomy): Eukaryota > Metazoa > Mollusca > Bivalvia > Unionida > Unionidae > Sinohyriopsis > Sinohyriopsis cumingii. The sequence continues at coordinate 160,647,372 of CM068824.1, forward strand.
AAACAGAATGTTCCATCCTCCTCATCCACATATATATTTCCTAAAAACTGGTGACTTCTGGCCATGAATAATTTTCCCATTCTTTGAAACAAGACATATTAGTATATACAGGATATTTTCTTTTCCTATGATAATACTAAATATATTACATCAAGTGGTACAAAAGAACCATTTTATTTTAATGAGTCCCAAAGGCACAAGTTAAAATGTCATTTCTTTGTACCACAAGCAGATTTATATCCTGTGTTTATGCAGGAAAAGAACATTTTCTTCTTATTATATACCAAACCTGGTTCTAAACCAAGGCTTTGAAGATAAAATCCACCCCCACCACCCTTTGAATAAGTTCACCAAAATTTTAAATCACATTTATACACTGATTAAAAAAGTACTCTGAGAAAGCAGTAGATTTGGGATAACCTAATATGTTGCAACAAATTAAATTTTGCCATTTGTAAACTATGTTACCTCTTCTGACTGTAAGGCATATACAGTTGAGTAATGCAAGCTTGTTAAAGGGAAATAACTCCATAAAGAAGCAAATGGTAGTGAGTCAGATTCCTTCAGCAAATAAAATAATTTTCATGTCTGAAAGGAAATGCAGTTTGTATCTATTGCTCAATCTTAAAAATGCTCAATTCTCTTGATGCAAGTACAACCAAGTATCACATGATATGATGGGAAATCTTTTTTTCACAATTAAAGTATAAAAAAATTTCACCAACCATTTCTATATTTCACACAGAAATAGATTATAAACTTCAAAAGTTTAAAACAAATTGATAAAATATGTAAAAGTTTTAAAGAGTTTTATTGGAAAATAATAAATTCTTTCTATCTGTCCAACTCGGCTAAGCAACTTTTTTCTATCCACCCAATTACATTATTCACACCTAGGTGGTGCTTGAACTGATCAGCAGTCTATTAGAAACTTTGTTATGTAATTGGTTTACTGACAGATGCTAACCTCTGCCAAATGCTGAACTGGTCTTCACAAATTTCAGAGTAAACAGCAAACTATACAAACAATCTTCATGTAGATGCATATGCTTACTATTGGAGAGGATAACATTGTTAACTTATATATTATTACCATTGCCTCAATTTCACTTAATAAGTAATAGCTACCTTAAAGATATTTGGTTGCTAAATGAGACCAGGCACATAACATAAAAGTTCCTACCCTACAGATAGTGTGTGTGTGTGATTTGGATTTTTAATAAATAGCTTTAACAATATTTCAGTCATATCACTATGATGTCTGCAGTGTGTCAGTTGACAGTGATGTCCAGCACTGGGGCATTATGCAGCAGACATGTAGCATCATGTCCCACCCAGTCACATTATCCTGACATCAAGCTGACCAGTCCTAACACCAATCTCTTAATGCTGAGCACCAAGTGAGGCAGCTGTGAGTACCATTTTTATAAGTCTTTGGTTTGACTCAGCCTGGGTTTGAACCTGCTACCTCCTGCATCCAAGACAGATGCTTAGGTATTTGGTTGATAAATGAGACCAGATATATCACATAACAGTTGCTACCCTACAGATATTTGGTTGATAATCAAGACCATATACATCCCATAACAGTTGCTACCCTACAGATATCTGGTTGATAAATGAGATCAGATAAATCACATAAAAGCTGCTACCCTACAGATATCTGGTTGAAAAATGAGATGATATACATCACATAACAGCTGTACCCTACAGATATTTGGTTGATAACCAAGACCATATACATTGTATAACAGTTGTTACTCTACAGATATTTGGCTGATAACCGAGACCAGATACATCACATAACAGCTGCTACCCTACAGATATTTGGTTTGAAAAATGAGACTAGATACATCACATAATAGTTGCTACCATGCAGATATTTGCTTGATAACCGAGACCAGATACATCACATAACAGTTGCTATCCTACAGATATTTGGTTGAAAAATGAGACTAGATACATCACATACCAGTTGCTACCATGCAGATATTTGCTTGATAACTGAGACCAGATACATCAAATTAGAAGATACTAATTCTTTTTCTTTTTCTGCTGTTGAAACTAAAGGTCACTTTATCTTTGAAAAATGAAAAAGCACCATAGTACTTATTTCAAAATATCATTGAAATTAATTGTGCTAAAAATTGGCAAATGACATTCTAAGTTCAAAACATCTGGCCATGCACTTCTGATGATAACAGTAATTTTTCTATTATAAACACACAATCAATACCAATGAGTTCACAACTTTTTCAAACAAAAACAATATCAACACTAAACTTTTTTTCCAAATCTTCCCACTGTTTACAAGGTTTTTGCAGAGCATCATCTAACCTGTGAACCATGCTTTGATATATGTTCTAAAACTTCCTAAAAATTTAACAAAATATGAAACTGTTGGCAACTACATTGTTGCTACTGGAAAAGTGATAGCTATTATCTTACATGAAAACAATACGCAAAACCAAATACAGAAATGAGTTTGATATGGCATTGGGATTTGTCAAGGTCATTAGGGTAAGATATGTTCTACACCATATCAAACAAGCTCCTTTCCATGACCAGAACAAAGCATAAATACATAAATGTAAATTTTCATTTATTAAATTTAGCTACAATATGAATGAAATTCATTTTTAAAAAACTGGAATTATACAAATCTGATCTGATGTATCTAAAAACTGATGATGATAGACAAGTGAAAACACCTGAACAGTTCAAGTTTGTATATGCAACAGAGACATAGGAACTGAGAAGTTACAATGAAAACAAGATCAACTATTAAGATTAAACAGAAAATTAATAAAACAAGCAGATCAAGTGGGACTGTTGTTAACATATGTCAGCTTATGAATGCAGATTCACAAACATATTGAAACTGTGGAAAGAAATGAAATGCTCAGAGTACAAAGTTGCTACAATGTCCATTAATGTTGGGGATATTTTTCCTCTTCTTAGATCATACATACAAGAACATTTACTCAGCATAAAAAGGACAAGTCATTTATACAACTTAATGCTCCCCATGATTCCCCCCTGTGACATGGGGCTCGGATCAGATTCATAACTTAGAAACTGTTCATATCCCCACCCTTACAACACATACACTTGGCATTTTAAGGGGAGTTAATCCAAGCAGTCAGCATGGATTCCTTGGTCTGTCCTTAGCCACCCAAGGCCCAGCCCATAAAGTCATAACTTGGAAACATCAATATACAAACCAAAGCGTACAGCAGTGGTTAGTGGTTAAGGTAATGACTCATCTAACTATATATATTGCCTTTAGAGTGCTCTCAAGTTCAGATGATCAAGATCACCTATTTAATATATGTGGATGCTCATAACTGAACTCACATGAGATCTTGATAATAAGCTTATATAATCTGATCAAGATCTGCTCAGAAATATAGTCTCTAAACTGTTCACAAGTTCAACCAATCAGATGCAAGTTTACCTCATTAATATGCAGAATGCTCATATTCAAACCCATCCAAACTCTAGATGATATAAGCTTATGTCAACTATGATTCAAAACTGACGTATATAGTGTTGAAAAGCTTAGCCAATCAGATGCAAGATCACATCATAAAAAAATGTGTTGATGTCGCTCGTAATTTAAATCATCCAAGATCCTGATGAAAATAGCTTACATAACAAATCTGAGTAAAAATATAGCCTTGACAGTGTTCCCAATCTAATGCAACATCAAGTCATTAACGTGTCTGGATCTTGCTGAAAATCAAACATCTTGATGATAAAAACTTAAATCCCAAATGTGAGCAAAATGTGATAAGAAATATGGCCTCTAGATTGTTCACAAGTTCAGTCAGTCAGATGTAGGATCATCTCTTCAAAATATATGGATGTCACTCATAACTAAACTCATCTGAGGTCTTGATGATATGGCTTACAGTCTAAATCTGATCAAAATCTGATCAGAAATGATGCCCTCACAATGTCAACATGATTAAAGTGCAGACAACAGAAAATGCACAATGGAATAAAGTTCATACAATAAGCTCACTTGGCCTTTGGCCAGGTGATCTAAAAATGCATCACCTTTTGTAGGTATTCGAAGCAGAGTTTGGCTGCTGTCAGAGGAACTATCACATTCTTTGGTCGGAGGAAACAGCATTCTTTCAAAACCAGGAGAGCTCTACTGTACTGGAAAAGAAATTCAACCCAAATCAGTTCACCATATATTTTCTGATCTGCTAAATTTTAAAAAATGTAACTTAAAAGACACTTTTCTTGCCCAAATAAAACCAATGTATTCACTCCATAGTTTTGTTATTTGGTAAGACAATGCACTTAGTTTAGAATTTTAAAGATAGACATAAGACTAGCACAAAATGACAATTTAAGTATGCTTGACTTAAATTACTCCTTCTAACTTATTCTGAATTTTTCTGATAGAGAAACTAGAGTAAAGCGGTATAACAAGATTAGCAATGTGTCTCTTGGAAAATTACTGGAAACAACTTGAAAGTGAAAAGTATTTTGCCTAAAATGTCCTTGAGAAAAGAAAATAATGTCATTTAAACTGAACATTTTATCACAAGGAAGTTTTTGCAGTAAATTATATTTCTCTGATAAAACATACCCTTTCACACAAACATTAGGATTACTCTCTGCTAGCTCCAAATCCAGCCGTTCTTGAAAGCCAATTATGTTTCCATATAATATACAGATAAAAGGAAGCAATTCTTATAGGCCAACTGATGGGAGTCCACTGATATTCTGAATGTAACCATTTTTAAAATTGAACAAAACGTTAAACATGATGCTCACATTATGGGTAAGGGTGGGAGGGAATTTTAGTAATGTGATCAGGTAAGTATTGCTGAAGAAACATAATCTACTGAAGAAAACACTATTTTTCCATCAGATATATTACCTGAGCACATCAACATTATGAGAATAGAAAAGAGGAGAAAATCCTCTACTTGTGTTACTGTAAAGGAGCATGATCATCAAACTGAAACGGTGAATGTTTCCTAATGTAACAACCAAAGACAGTGTGTGTATGTACATGGGCCATGGATCCATGTTTACAATGTGAATCCAGCAAAATTTGCAAGCTCATGCTGAGGTCTGAGGTTGTGCTTTCATGTAGAAGGCAAGGCAACTACCAATGGCCCGAGGTGATTCAATTCTCTCTTTTGCAAGGCCATGTCAAGCAAACAGAAGCTGGAGAAAGCAGGCTGGGCATGCCAGCCAACCGTGTCCACTATGTCTCGAATTCAGACATTACATCTGAAGGCCAGGCTTGTTGAAATCATTGTATTTTATCGACTTAAATCTTCTTTAGTCATATCTGATCCTGTAGGAATTGAGTACACTCCCTTTAGCCAAACATTGAGTACTTGTGGGGTTATGTCTTGTTTTGCCACCTAAAGTGTTATTGAAACTCTGGATATTCTCTGTATGCCTCAAATGTATGCTTTATTTCTTTTGACAGATTGAATGAGGAGAGAGAAGAGTTATATTTTAGCTGTCTAGTGACAGTAACCAGTTCTTAAAAATAAAACCAGGCTAAGACATCAAAATAACTAAGCCACTGAAACTGATGTGCATGTAGTTTGATTCCATGGATAGTGCAGATAGCTTAATCACTCTGCATGCTGAAGCCAGCACCATCTGGAAGCAAGCCTACTTCAGCAAGGTGAAAGACTGTGGCTCAAAATGAAATGAGATGAGCCATGTCAAGACCCAGGAGATATTTCCGTTTGGGAACAAGGTGAATGAGCATGGTCTGGATATATCAAAGTTATACAGCAAGTTAGAACAGTCCTTGTTGTAGCCAATACTGTCTATTCCATGATGTCTGAACATGTCTTAGATCATGGAATGGTATCCCTTGGTTGTAATAGAGGATAACTTCTTGTCCTCAAAGTGAAACAGAAAGAAGTTAGACAATTGGGAGATGGAATCTGAGAGTGTGAAGTCATCTGACACTGAAAACTTGCCATTTCTGCTCACATGCCTTCAGAGTGCAGGTCCTTCTAGCTGTTGTGAACCTTTTCATAACTAAAGTACCAGTCTAAGAGCCAGATGTAAAGGAGGAGTTTCTTTGGACATAAAATAGTAGTGATTTCAGCTGCATGTGCAATGTGAGAGTTGCAACAATTTCTCTGGGTATGACCATTACTAAATCAAGCAGATCACTGATCTGTCCCATCAAAGTGGGGCACTTAGAATTGTTTGCAGTTTGTGCCCTTCATTCTCAGAATTATCTTTGAACTGTATTCCGACTCTATGGTCTTAAAATAAGTAATAGAAAAGACTGAAAAGCAACAAGCTTTGTAAAATTCAACAAATAATTTATTTCCCCAAAACAGAAAGTGAAAATTTATTAAAACAAAGAACTTAGGGTATTGCATTCTAAATCCCAAATAATCTTAGAATTACAGATACAAGTCCTAATGTTTAAAGTTCTGAATAAATTTTAGTGGAAACCCATATTAAATCCAACACTGGAAGTGTTGATGCGAGTGCAGTGGCACATGTAGTGGTGATGTGCCAACAGTCTTTTGTTAGATCACAATAATAAAATTAAAGAATATATCCTTAATTGAAATTTCATTATAAATTCAAGTCTCTATTTCCAAGAATTATTTTTGAAAAGCATTTCCAGAGAATAATCAAATAATTTGAATAAATAAAATTCCAGCCCAAATGAATAACTGGACAAAACAATAATACAATTTATTCTGCTAAGATCTTAAAACCTGAGTTTTTAATTTCTAGAAAAACAAAATTATATAGTCCTCTACCTGACCTCAGGTCACAATTTGCATCTTCTAAAAAAAGAAACAATTACCTAATGGAAAGTTTCCTTCTGGAAGGGTTCATCATATTTACAAAATAAAATCATAGCTATAATTAAAAGTTTATTACTAAAATTATATCAAATGTAGTAAACAACAAGTAGACCTGACATGTCATTGGGAATTTCCAGAGTTTTGAGTCAGATTGAGATAAACATTGTTTACAAAACCAGGTCAGGTAGAAAATGAACTTGATTTTGGATAAGGTCAAGTCTAAAATACAATGTTACATTATCAAAAGCCAAATGGTTGGGCGTGGAATTAGTATACTACCCCATGGTATGTGAAGCAAAGGTATTTGCATGATGCTATATAAATCAGTATATAGAAGCATGTGTTGAACAGGTTGAGACTTATCATATATTTGCTGTCTTCCACTGAAAGATGAACAGACCCTGCCTTCTCCATCTTGAATTTCACCATAGAAATAATTTGATTAAGACTGTTTAAGCCTAACACAGGTCTAAAGTTGTCATTGGATTTTGTAACCAGAAAGAATCTGCTGTAAGTATCAGGCATATGTGGTTTTAAAGTTTCATGAGCAAAAGATATGTTCCCTTCTGCAGAATGTCTGTTTCATGGGATCACTTGGAAGTTCCATCATGAATAGGGATGACAGAAGTGGGGTGGTGGTGGATGAACAAGATCTGGAAAGCCTCCAAAATAATTTGGAACCCCCAATTATTGTCTTAGATCAGGCTCATCCAAATCTGACAAAAAGTGTCTATCACTCACAGGTGGGTTACCAGCTTGCAGGACAAATGGCAAGTCACTGACAATCGATGGTAGGCTTGGGGGAGGAGAAACCTGGTTTTCTCCCCCCATCCCTGCCTAACATTTTGGGGTATATGGCTACCTATATTTTGTGTGACCATGAAAATTTTGCTGTTGCTGAGAACCACCCATGTGATCTCTTCAGCACTGATCATCCCCCTCTCTGGTAATTCCCTGATGTAATTGTACAGAGTTAGGGGTTTGCACTGATGACTGAACAGGCAACTCTTGTGCTGCTTGCTCTCATTACCTCCTCATATGAACCTCTTAAGAGGGAGAGTAGGTACAGGGTGCATAATGTGGTTTGAGAAAAGAAGAACACAGATCTCTTCTAATAAAATCCATGTTGCAAGAAACGATAATGGCATTAGACACTGGCCGTTGAGCAGCAATACTGACTGTCTTGGCAATATAGCATGCTCACTCCCAGGCATGGTCACTTCTGGCATGTTCAGCTAGATGAAAGATCAACAGAGACATGAGGTGATATAAGAAAGACGTCATCTGTTGGTTTTTTTTTGGTCTTTCAGTGAGAGCCTGATTTGGAAGTTGCAGCATGTAATATTTATGTGATTGAATAATGTACCTAATTTGCTTATGTTTAATGGTGTCCAACAGCACGTACAAGGAGATTTAAGGCCACATAATGCACCAGCAGATCAGGTCTATGTTGTTTGTTCTATACATTACATACTCTTTTAATGTTTCATACTGGACCTGGATTTCAATATGGATATTCGATCCACAGTTTCCAAAGAACACACACAAATTTAACTAATTATGTGTTTTCACTGCAGATCAGACTTTATATATCCAAACTGTTTTGAATTTATTAACATTATAATGGTTCTGGAATGCTATAATTTCAAGAGAGACAATGCTGAAGGAAGAAACAGTTAATCAGAGACCATTATAGTATTGCTTCTGACTGACTTGATGTGTCTCTCTACACCATAACAAACTCCTTCTTTCTGCCAACCTGGAATAAAACAATTTTGTAGTTATGTGCATTTTTTTCTAATGATCTCAAAGTGAGTAGTGCAGAAACTGATCTGACAGTGTAATATATGATAACAGGATCAGTTCTATGCTATTCATAACTTTATGTGTGTTACATGCATGAGAAACTAAACAGACCAAAATTTCAAACAATGTACACAAACCTTTCTTGCACAAATAAGGGAGTTGGCAAACTGATACCATATGTGGAATTCTTTAAAGGAGAACTTCATGGCCCTTTCAAATGACTGAAAAGAAGAGAGACAATATTGAATGATGATACATTGTTTAAAAAAAACACAATGTAGCTTGTTACTGTATTTCTCCAAAAGACAAGCTTTGGAGTGGGGTAGCCAGTTACCACATTTTTTCCAATGATTGCTTTGGAGGTCAGAAAATATAGCCAGTTACCTTTTTCCCAATGAGAAACTAGCCTGAGGGTGAGGTGCAGCAGCCTGTTACTGTATTTCTCCAAAGATAAACTTTGGTGTGGGGAAGCCTGTAAACATATTATTCGAATGATAAACTTTGGTGTGGGGAAGCCCGTAATCATATTACTCAAATGATAAGCTTGTGGGTGGGGAAGCCTGTAACCATATTACTCGAATGATAAACTTCGGTGTGGGGAAGCCTGTTATCATATTACTCCAATGATAAACTTTGGTGTTGGGAAGCCTGTAACCATATTACTCCAATGATAAACTTTGGTGTGGAGAAGCCTGTAATCATATTACTCCAATGATAAACTTTGGTGTGGGGAAGCCTGTAACCATATTACTCCAATGATAAACTTTGGTGTGGGAAAGCCTGTAATCATATTACTCTAATGATAAACTTCAGTGTGGGGAAGCCTGTAACCACATTTCTCCAATGATAATCTTTGGTGTGGAGAAGCCTGTAACCATATTACTCCAATGATAAACTTCGGTGTGGGGAAGCCTGTAACCATATTACTCCAATGCTAAACTTTGGTGTGGAGAAGCCTGTAATCATATTACTCAAATGATAAACTTCGGTGTGAGGAAGCCTGTAACCACATTTCTCCAATGATAATCTTTGGTGTGGAGAAGCCTGTAACCATATTACTCCAATGATAAACTTTGGTGTGGAGAAGCCTGTAACCATATTACTCCAATGATAAACTTCGGTGTGGGGAAGCCTGTAACCATATTACTCCAATGATAAACTTTGGTGTGGGAAAGCCTGTAATCATATTACTCCAATGATAATCTTTGGTGTGGAGAAGCCTGTAACCATATTACTCCAATTATAAACTTTGGTGCGGGGAAGCCTGTTATGGTATTTCTCCAATGATAAGCTAGAGGGTTGACCTAGAGAATTATTGGATGAGTGATGGTAGGTTTATTACTGGGAATAGACTTCTTTCATGAAAATTTATCTAAATTTTGTGAAAATAGGGGAATAAGCTTTTAATCAAACATGGTCTTATCATGTGGAGAATCATGGTTATAATAAATAAGAAAGTCACTTGAAAGAACTGATGCTCAACTGGCTAAAAAGAATTTTCAGGAATCTAAGATAAGACTATTTGTTATTTTCAACTACTGAAAGTTGAAACCACCTCCAATATTCCTGATAAATAACAATATCTTTAAGACAGCTGAGATCAAATGAGAATCCTGTACATGTGTGTGTGTGAGTGTGCACACACACACACACACACACACATATATATATATATTACTGATAAATATAAAAGAAAGAAAAACATTTTAAATAATAATATTACAAAAATAATGGTCACTTATGCCATTTCTAATGAAAATCTGAAATTTAGACCAAAAAGATTTGGGGAACAATCTGAGATTCAGGAATATGGGGCCAATGGCCTCTTGATATTGTTTAAGAAGACCATGTCAGGTCTTTAGAAGGGACAGTATTTCAGATGGTTTCTATTTTTTTAAATATTAAACTTCCATTTTACTTTTTAGTTATTTCACACAACATAATTTATACTGCTGAATGTAAGTTAATTAATATGAAAAATTCTTTCATCATATCAGTGAGTGCACTGTTTGATATCACATGCATGCTTCCCACATTCAATGAAATTAACTAACCAGCATTACCAGCAAAAGAGATGTATATGATGCCAGTGAAAGACAGAAGTCAAAGGTCTATACAATTTTTTAATACTTAGAGTGTTGAACTCTTATGCCATCCAGTGTGTCATAGTCATTACTCACTGCTCCAGTGGCCTAGTGGTTAGAGCATCTGCCTAGGATGTGGGAGGTCTGGGGTTCAATCCCCAGTTAAGTGATACCAAAGACTTACAACTATGGTACTAACAGCTGACTTGCTTGGCGCTCAGCATTAAGAGGTTAGTGTTAGGACTGGTCGGCCTGGTGTCAGGATAATGTGACTGAGTGAGACATCATGCTACATGTCTGCGGCATGATGCCCCAGTGCTAGACATCACTATAAACTGACACACTGCAGACATCGTAGCGATATGACTGAAAAATTGTTAAAGCTACATTGAAAATCCAAATCACACACACATACTCACTGCTAAGTTTTTTTATTCTACTTACACAAGTTGGTTTTTTTCCATTTTGGAAACCTGAATCTTATTTATATGGCAATTATTTAATGATATGTAAATGATAATTACTTAATATATTAATATATATTGGGTGATATGTTTGGAATTATTACACTTCATTGCACTTTATCCATCCTGAAAGAGATGGAGATAAAATTTTGACATTCTCATCAGTGTTGTAGCAAGCCATGATGAATACGGATGACTTTAATACTATGCGGATTCTTTCCAAAAGTTCATTGTATTCTGTACTGGACTGGATGAAGAGAGCAAAGGCAGTTGGATAGTAATACTCTGATTTATTTATCTGGTAATTTTTTCCAAAAAATGTCAGCAACATGTTTGCAAATCACATGCTTGTGAACATGTTTGTTTACCTTCTGTGATTCTCGTTATTATTTATTACCGAGTTAAATATAAAATCACTGGCATAAGGATGTGTTACCATCTTATATCAACACTTGTCATAAAAAAATATCTGATCTAAGTTGTTACAATTGGTTGCATAAATGGCATCAAATAAATACCAGTTGTCAGTGAAATCACTTGATCTGGATGCTGGCATCACATGGAGTTTGACAGTGGAAGGACACTGCAAGTGAGACATGATGCAAGCATTCAGATCAAGTTACTTTACAAATAATGCATTACATACCTAAGCAATTATTTCATAATAAAAAAACTAGTTTTTATGTTGATATTTGCTTTTACTTTGATTCCATCGATTACTCACATTGTATACTGTATTAAAACATTATACAACTGCTACACGACCATTGTTAGGTGACACCATCCTTTACAGTGATAAATCTAAATCAGTTTCATGTGTGTGTCTGATACAAGGGCTCAGGTCAGGAAGAGTATCCTTTATATGAGTTGCATAATGACAGGTGTACACTAAATCAAATTTCAACTGAACCTCGCTGAAGACAGGAATATGAAGTGTATGTAGACTCACCTCTGACAGTCTATCAAACTGAGCTCTCTTGACAAGAGCTATGGCAAGGAGATCATAGACTGCTGTTGCATTTTGGAAGGTGATATTTTGAGCTTGCTGGTGCTCTGCAGATCTATTCAACACAGCTTCTCTGGTTGCCTAGGTTGAAAGAAGATAGCTAAATGTTAAAATATCAAAATCATATGGGATAGGACATCATTAGTTAGTTTATTGTTGCAAATATCCCATATCCACAGCTCTAGAAAAGTTATGAACTCTGCTTGGCAAGTTAAATTTTAATACTATACTATTATAGGTCTATATAAAATATGAGGTCTATATAAAATATGAAGAAAAATTATTATGGAAATCCTAATTCTAGACAAGTGGAAAGTTGATGAATTTTTCAAGTTGCGGCCATGATTTTTTGTTGCTGTTTCATTTTTCAAGCTCACCAGCATTAACCTTATCTTTATTGCTGATAAACAAATATACATTTTGTATTCATTATTCTCTAGTAAAAAGCTGATCAAAATAACAAAAAAGACCAAAAAATTGGGTTTAGAATCTTTTTACAAATATTCAAACAATTTAAAACTGCATTTTCAATGTTACACTAATAATGGTGACTTATGTCGGAGTGAAAATGAGTTCAAGATAATTGCTCATAAAGTTGTGAAGAGCTAAATAAGATAAACATTTGTAATTATTAAACTAATTAATCCAACTCATTCAACTACATCACAAAATTAAATAATATATATTTTTAGACTTTTTTATGTTAACAAAAAACAACTTACTATAACTTCAGCAATTAACAAGAGAAGCAGTGCTTCTTCTGTCTCATTATCTGGGACAAACAAACTGAAAAGAAATAAGAGAAAGTTCATAAAAGAAACATCAGTTCCCATATGATGTCGAATTGATAAGCTTGGGCATAATACTGACACTTACTGCGACTACACAATGTATGATGCAATACACTATCAATACCATTATCAACTTAAAGGTCTTGTCATCTTTAGAAGGATTGTCAATGGTAGGGTGATGCAGTTCAGATAGATCAATAAACTGGTTATATTTCTAGTTTGCAGATATACTTAGATTTATCCACCATTCATATGACATTTTCATCCTTACCTTGATAACATAAATACTTTGGACCCCAAGTCTGGAAAGTGTCAAATTGTTGTTTTCAAAATCAGACAAAATTAGTGTAAATTTCCTTGTAAATAGTTTTTATTTCTTACTGAAAGAAACGTGTCTGTGCCCATCACAGCTTACTCCAATGAATTCTCAATTTAAAGAATTAAAAGGCAAATGCCTAATAATTCATGACTGTTACAGACTAAAGTATAAAGTAAACTGTAATGGGCAGGTATTGTTTTAAATTAATTCTTTGCCTTTTGTATCAATATGACTAAGTATTATTTTAAATTGATTCTTTGCCTTTTGTATCAATATGGATATATTTACTGATAAATCAAAACATCAATGAATCATTTGACACCTAGTTCTGATACTAGCATAGATGTATAGTTTGTAATTAAGAAGTCAACTAAAGTAAAACTGATACAGTGGTGATTACTTAGTTCATAGCATCTGACCTGGGATTCACATAACTTTTGAAGTAAACATTTAGTTGGTGTTTCATAGCACATAAACACTAGTAGGTTATTTAGCGCTGAAGTTCAAGCAAAATACTCTAACTTTTACTCAGCCTAGAATTATTATGTATCAGAGTTTCATCAAAGCGAAAGCTGTCAAACTTAGTCGGAACATTTTATGTAATGAAATAGCCAAAATATGAAAATTTCATGTCAACAATAACTTTTTTAGATCTTGAAATGTCAAGTAAATTTAAAGTCACAGCCTTGAACATTTTATGGATTCAAGACCTAATAGTTCCATGTTGTCTTTTTCTAAGCAGTGTATAAAAAGTCACCTGTATCCTAAAACATAAAAACTTGTCATTGTTCACCTGCATTAACAGCTTGCCACTACTGATCTGTATTCATAACCTGCCACTATTTATCTGTATTCATAACTTGCCACTCTTCATCTGCATTCATAACTTGAAACGATTCATCTGCTTTCATAACTTGCCCTTATTCACCTGTATTCATAACTTCAAACTATTGTCTGTATTCATAACTTGCCACTATTCATCTGTATTCATAACTTGCCACTATTCATCTGTATTCATAACTTGCCACTATTTATCTGCATTCATAACTTGCCACTATTCATCTCCATTCATAACTTTAAACTAATGTCTGCATTCATAACTTGCTATTATACATCTGCATTCATAACTTGCTATTATACATCTGCATTCATAACTTGCTATTATTCATCTGCATTCATACACATTTATTTTGAAATACAAAAGCTCTTTAGAAACAGTTTATTGGGATGATATATTTATCAAATCAACTACCAAAGTCAATGACTTTTTTTAAATGTTTGTCAAAACCATAAAAATATTAACTTTAAATATGAGATATCTGGAAGAAACCCTACCATTACAGAATTCTACAAGCAATCACCTGTACTGGACATGACAGAAAACAGAATCACACTGCAAATGAATATATACCAATCTTGACCTAACAGTACGAGAATACAGAGTGAAACTAAAAAGAATGCTTACAACCTTTCCCTCCAAAAATGCATATGTGGATATTTCCTTCACAATCAGTGGATTAAATACTCACCCATCACCTGTGTATTTTCTTGGACTGGGATTTACTAAGTCTCCTTTAATGCTGGGTGGTTTGTATGTCTTCTCGCAAACTCCACGTAGCAGCACTTCTGCCAGTTGCCTGGCTAGAGTCTAATGTGAAATGATTACATGGGAATAAAAATATGCAAATTGTGAAAAAGTCATATTTTTTTAATATCACCATATCTGCTTATATGCAAACACACACCAAAAAAAGCTCACACTGAGAACTTTCATCTCATACTGTGCTGGCAGATCTTGTAATGTTATTTGTTATTGAAGAATAACTGCAGAAGGCATTCTATACCATTTATTAAATACAAGACATCAGTACAGTTAGGAAGGGGAGAAAAGACTACCTAGTAAACATATAACATAAACCAGATGTTGGTGTATATCAGTTCCAATCCAGTGTGGAATGTCTGATTACTTTTACTGTCAAGTGATATTTTGAAGCTAATTAGATTAAGGCTTACACTACAATCTGGATCAATGTTGTTCATTCTACGTATAATTTGTTGTTGTTGTTGTTGTAGGGTTTAACGCCATTTTTCAGCACAAGATAGGCTATACATGGAGGCCAGTATTAATGGTGGAGGAAGAACCCGGAAAACCCCCAGAAAGAACCACTGACCCATGAGAAGCTACTGAGAAGCTTTCTCACATAACCACATTGGCCGAAACGTATAATTTGACCTTGATCTTCCAGTGCATTGTGGGATAGAAGATCTTGGTCTTTGCTGTTTATTCTAGTTTTGATTTTACCCCAATCTACCAGTGCATTATTAAATAAAAGATCCAGGTATATGTTTTTCATTCTGTTGATGACTTGATCCTGATCTGCCACAGCATTATGTATGGAAGATCTGGGTGCATGCTGCTCATTTTATATCTGATCTGACCCAAATCTTTGCTCATTTTATGTGATTTGATCATGAACTGCTAGTGCATTATAGCAGAGAATATATGTCTATGTTGTCCATATTATATTTAATTTGATCCAGATCTACCAGTGAATTATAATTATCAGATCAATTTAACCATCACAGGCATCGCAGTCGTATTTTTAAAAATTAAAGGAATTTTATAGAGAATTTTGTATAAAAATAAAGCCAAAATATAGGGATTTTATAGTAAAATCATCAAGAACAGAAATAAATGTGCAAATATTACCACCTGAATATCAAATTTTCAAGTACTTCACCACATAAATTAGCCAATATTGATAACATCCTGGAAAGAAATAATAATTCAAACACATATATCCATTACTATTACTTGTCACATATCAACCAGGATGAACCATTCTGTGTCCTTATTATCCTTTGTTTTGAAAAATAAACCCATCATTAATAAGAAACATTGCAAAGTGCTTCTCCCAGCAAAATATAGGGACATTATAGAAATTTGTAGAAAATTATGGAAATTTTAATTAAATACAGAGAAGGTTACAAATCTTCAATGACAGTTTATTTGCCCATAAGCATACTACTTTACTTGTGCATTCAAACTGACGCTTATATTCTTACAAATTTACATGCAAATCTTAATGTTCAACAACTGTTATGTAAAGTTATCTAGCCAATGTGATAAACAAGGCAACAATTAACCCAATACTTCCTACGTGAATTCAGTAAACCCTCTGTACACCTTGATCACAAAATCCATAGATCTTTTTTATGCTTCATTCATCCTGCTTTGAGTCTCATGGTTGTAATAAGTGTTACTACATTTTTGAAACTTATCCAAAAAGGTAAAGTAACTTAATTCTGTTCTCTAAAAGAAGACGACGTAATACCACCTACCAATCTCAATCCTTGAGAGAACCTTGATTCCACTGCCCGCAGCAACTCCCTAAATCTGCCTATACCCTTCTCCAAGTCACTGAAACAAACAAGCTTGTAAATGTAATACATGTATGTACATATTCTTATAACATTATTCCAAACATTCGTGTTATATCTGAATTTATGTTATAATGAAGCCTGCTATAGCGGGGTCACACTGTACCATCTTTAACAGTCATAAAGGACTCAGCTTCCTTAAGCCAAGAAAATTTCTATTCATTATAAAAGTATATTCTACACACAAAAATCAAACATGGTTTCTCATATCAAATATTACAAAATAAAAACAAATCCTGGATTACATGGTACAAAGTTTCACAAAACTGGATTAAAGAAAAATAGTGAGCCATTAACATGATTTTAGGTATCCTAAGAAAACTACATTGATGTGTGCCTCATTTAGACAAATTTGACTGTCCCAATACAATTACAGTATGATTTTAGCATAGCTTTTTAATACTGTTCTGTGGTCCACTGGAATGTAACGAAAGATGACAACCAAGTAGAGTCCTTATATCTGTCATCCCTAGTCATGTGCAGAGTGGGAACCACTTAATAAAATCTGTTTCCAAATATTCCATTTAAAGTGATTTTATATTTACGTGTCCTTGATACTCCACAAACATATCAAATCAAAAAGATAACCATATACAACTCTGATCTGTATGCCAGGGGAGGGTGTTGTAACTTTTTACACATTACTGGCTATATCATTCTGAGGAAATGGGAGCTAAGTGCCTTTCACAAGAACACATCAAGCAGCTAACCAAGGCTGACCTGGGCAGGTGTCGAACATGTAACCCTTAGATTATGAATCCAGTGCTCTACTAAGCTACTGTAGCTCACCGAGATCTGGAACTTAACAATGTTTGGAAAATGTTGCAGTGAAAAATCTTTGCTGAATACTAAATGCAAGGGAACATTTCAAAGCATATTATTGTTCTTTGTGGGGGCTTTCCTGTCTTTAAAAGAAAGGCTGGATTTGTTGGGTATAAATGTGATTATTTCTGGATAAAGTGTGCACTGCATTAAGCACAGAATTAAGCTGATAAATTAAATGAAACTGGCAAATCAGGGATGTTACAAAGATACAAATATAAATGTATGCATCTTGCCCAAAACTGTAAAATAAATATCAAGTTAAATTTTGGATTCCTGTACACTCAGAAGAAATTATCCATTCTGATCAAGCAGAGCTTTTCAAATTTACACAGCCTTCAATTTTACAAAAGTATTTCAAAAGTATGTGTTATGCCAATAGTCAAACTTTGGCTGAGTAGTCATCTCCAAAAAGCAACAACATAGGCATCTCAAGACATTTGGCTGATCACTACAGGTTCATATCTACTGTCATATGATTGTAGAGATCTAGAGTTCATCTCCTCTATCAAATGACCAAAGAAATCTAGAATTCATCTCTTCTATATGGTTGTAGAGATCTGAATTCATCTCTTCTATCATATAATTGTAGAGATTTAGAGTTCATCTCTCCCATTATGATTGTAAAGATCTAGAATTCTTCTCTTCTATTACATGGTTGTAGAGATCTAGATTTTATCTCTCCTATCATATGGCTGAAGAAATTTAGAGTTCATCTATCATATGGGTTGTAGAGATTTAGAGTTCATCTCTTTTATCGTATGATTGCAGAGATCTAAAGTTCATATCTTCTGTGATATGGTTAAAGAGAACTAGAGTTCATCTATTCTATCATATGACTGTAGAGATCTAGAATTCATCTGGGTACACAATTTGACACAAAGTAACAATTTTGCACGTATTCAGCTTCATGGATTTTTGACATGGGTAAAATATTCTTCATATCAAATCCTTGCTCACTGGGCTTTTTAATTCATTGTTTGCAAAAATGAAAGCATCAAATACTGGTAACCCATTGATAAAACTGAATCCACAGTTGGTGATATGAAGTAACCTCTAACTCAGGCATATTTGACTTTTTACCATCAAAAACCTACCCGTGCTTTATGTAATAAATTGGAGACTGCTGGATAGCTGTCTCAAGGATAGGCCCAATGTTCTCCTGTAGTTCTTCTATTGGCCCTGCTCCCACAGGCTGTGAGGCATATAAGCTGGAAAAAGTCTTCTCCTTCTCCTGTAGATACAACAATGCCAAGTCACCAGCCCTCTCAAAACAGGATATTATTTGCTCTTCTCTCTTTTCAGCCTTGTATTTACTGGTATTGCTTGGGGAGATCTTCTCAATACAGGAACCTGAATATGAAATTAATAATTTGTAAGTACTGCAAAAATAAAACATGAAGACGAGAGTCTGCATGTTGAGCCCCATAACTGAAGCCTGTTGTATGGCATGTGACCTTAACCTCAAGGTCAAAACGCTGAGCAAGCATATTGCTGAAAGAATTGTCATAGCTTTATATAGATTCATTCTAAGTCTGAACAAAAATCCATCAAAGAGTTTAGAAAATATAAACCAATGAATAAAACTTTACTCAAAACCTTAATGCAAATTTTCCATGACAGTGACTTAAACCTCAAGGACAATGGGTAAATGAGCATGCTGCAGAATGAACTGTCTTATCATCATAATGGTTCGTCCCAGATAAATGTGTAAAAGAAAAAAAAACAGAAAAAAAACATCAAGGGGTATAAAAAATCAAAACAAATGAAAAACTTGAACCAAAAGCTAGAACAAATTTACCAAGGTCAAAGAACTTGCAAGCATGTCACATTATGAACTGTCTCAGCTTCATGATGATTCATGCCAAGCATGATGTGACTTTATCGAGGGGTTTAGGAAATAATGCAGATGAAAATCTTGAAGCAAGACCTCAACAAACTGTTGACAACTCTGAAAATGTGACTGGTGGCAAGACTAAAAAATGAAGAAACCCAAAACTACACTTTTCACAATGTTCAACTGTTTGGGGTGTTATCTAAAGATCATATTAACTGAATTAATATACCGTGACTGTAAAGCCTCTTAATATAATGAAGTCACTCATATAATATTGGTATGGACTTGCAAGGCCTGAAATTAAGATTTTTTTCACTAACCGTCAGTATCACCCAATTTCTTTTTATTGATTCTGCCTAAATTTTAGAGTTCAGGCTATAAATGAATAGAAGCCAGTTCAGCTTCAAATTCTACATTTATTATTCACTAAAATCAACTCAAAATAACAACAACTGTAATTCACCAACAAAACTCACAATATGTTGAAAGTTCATGTTTGTTTTTTGTATCTGATTCAGCAATGGATTTAGACGCCACAATCTGCTCTGCTTCTGAGGAACCAACTGTTTAAATTTCACATATCCCACTGTTTAAATTTCACATATCCCACTGTTTAAATTTCACATATCCCACTGCTATTATGTGTAGGGAGCTTGCATCAGGAGATTTGTAAACACTTTTACACCCATCAGTAAAGAAGTACCCTGCACAGTCGTATTTCTCCAAATACCCTGTGCTGAAATGGCACAAGATTACAACCTCTCCTGGGTCATGCTTCTGCCAATTATGTTCATTTTCCTGACATTTTGGGAACTTTCTTACTCTCTTTTCTTAATTGTACATGCAATCGAAGTATCTTCTGTCATTTAATTTCTAATTTCTGCTGGTTTTGGCGATGGATGCACACCCTATAAATACTTCCACATGTTTATAGCTGTCACTACACAAAGTACTGAATGAATGTTTATTATAAACAAATATTGTCTGGCTTAATTCTGAATTATCTGTTCTGCAGGCAAACATAAGCTTTTCTGATTGATCAATACAGTCATGAGACCCTATACGTGTTATCATCAGCAATGAAAACAGTACTTGCAGGCAGTACATCAGGCTAATTCCACATGTATGAAGATTGTTTGACAATAATGACACTAATTCACTTGGTGAGTGGATGAGTGATTTAAAACCGATCCATTTCCAACACAAGAATTTAATGTACCTTGCCACATGCAAGATACTGGGAAGTACCCATTATCACAAAAAAATGGATGCATTAAACATTAAAGATAATGGTCACTCGTGATGACTTATTAAATGTTATAATAGTGACTAGCAGTAATTTACAATGCTCCAACAGATTAATGACTGCTGGGTTTAAGTGATCCATCAGTTAACAATGGTAGCAGATTAGCAGTAATTTCATGTAATGCTATGAAAATGATAATTAAATTGGCTCCGTGTCAAGTCCTATAACTGCTACTTTTCACTTTTAGTTTTTGACTGACAACAACCAAGTTTATACAGTTTTATATTAATAAATATTTCTTGTGTTTTGTGTGGACAACATACCTCCATTATGCTTTTAACATTGTTGTCTTTTGCAATAAATATCATGGAGATGTGCAGTGCACCTTTATGCACTAATTATGAAACAGCCCCATGCTAATTCAACCCAAAACATTTTGTCACTTTATAATAAAAAAAAAACATAAATCAACATTTCAATGGTATCAAACACTTTCCTTTTAAATCATGCAGTTCTGCTTTACAAAATAGGGAAAATTCATGCATTTGTAATTATTCTATGACAACTGTAGCTAAAACTTCCTCTGTCCACATATTACATGCTGCAAGGTATGATGTACACTAAGTATATCTGACACAAGAGTTATGGCTCTCTTTCTGTGCTTTGAGCTTTTTGCATTTCATGCATTTAGCTGACATTTCTACTGAAATAACATAAGCAAACAAGTATAAATTAGCAATTCCGCATGTTACTCTCTAATAATGTGGGCTCAAGCTTTGTCTGTCCATGTATTACACAAACTGCATGGCATAGACAATGTACATTTAGTACATACGAGAGTCATGGCTGACTTCCTTTGCTTTGAACATTTTGCATTTCATGCATTCCATTTATATTTCTACTGAAACAACACACTAAGAGAAAACAAAGCATAAATTAGAAATTCAGCATGCTACTAACTTGCTAATACCACTGCAATTACTAACTGTCAATGTCATGTTAACTCAACAATGGCAAAGACAACATGTTGTAATGTGGTCATAAATAGACAAAGTCTGTAAACTGACAAAGTCACTAATATTTGTAAAACAATATTTTTAAAAATTTGTGTGTGCATACATGTAGCATTATGTACCACCTAGTCACTTTATCCTCACACCAAGCCATCCAGTCCCAACACTAATCTCTTAATGCTGAGCACCAAGCAAGGTAACTGTTCGTACCATTTTTATAAGTCTTTGGTATGACTCAGCCGGGGTTCAAACCCACATTTACTCCCACTTCCAAGGTGGACACTCTATCCGCTTAAGCCACTAAAATGAAGAATGATTGTCCAACACAATAAATCCAGAATTAAAGTTGTATGTCCCATTTTTAACACTATGATGGCCTGGATTGTTGGAGATATAATGTATGTTATCAGTAATGCAGAGAAGCTTAACAACTAGTGACACCTGGCAGTGGCAAGGGAAGGTAATGAGCAAGAGCTATTGCCCCTTGTCTATATGAGAAAGACAGAAATGAAGACTTTTATCTTTTAGTACGACTGGATTTCCGAGGTAGCAAGTTTATATCCCTAATGTTAATGTGACTGGGAATGCATTTGAAGGAGAAATGGTGGTAACAGCCTGAAAGTCTCATCAGGATATCAACATATGCATAAAAATACGCCAGCCAAATTCATTTCTCTAGTTGAGTGGTTTTTGTGCAAAGACGCTAACAAGATTGTAAGGTAGACAGATGGAGGTAAAACAGGATGGATGGACAGAGAGACAGTACCTATCAAGATCAGTTAACAAAATTGGGACAGAGGTCTGTTTTCAGTCCCTAAGGACACCAAAAAAAATCTATGCATATATACCTTTGATTGCATAGGCCTCAGCATAAATGTGTAGAAGTCGTGGTGTTGTCATTTGCTTGGGCAAACTATCAAGGCTAACTGTATCAAACAGGGCCAGGGATGACTGGTACTCCCCTTTACAATAGTGCAGCTTGGCTAAAAGAAGAATGGCCTCATTGCTGAGCTGTAAACCAAGATGAAAGTCAAAATCAAAGGTTATCATGCATCATTCTTAACAGTAAGTTGTTGTTGTTGTAGGGCTTAAGACCCTTTTTCAGCACAAGATAGGCTATACATGGCGGCCAGTATAACTGGTGGAGGAAGAACCCTGGAAAACTCTAGGAAGAACCACCAGCCCAAAAGAAGCTACTGGCAGGCTTTCTCACATACCCACATTGGCTGAATCCGAGACTTGAACCCATGCAGACAGAGGTGAGATGGCAGTGATCCATAACGGAGAGCACTTTAGACCATTCGGCCACTCGGGGCCCCCCTTAACAGTATGAGAATTCAACAGCATGAATTCTGTTTGGACACAGTGGAAACAAAGTAGATTCTAATATGTTTCTATCAATGACACAAAAACTAGGAAGTTTCTATTTCATTACATTTTCCAATGTATACTACTTGTATTAAAGAATTCTTCATGGATGTTCACACAAATTCCATACTTTATGATGTTGATATGGAACTGAGTCATATTCCTATGATTAATCAAATTAACACCAATTAATGATTTAATTTCAAATTAATGCCAATTAATGATTTAATTTCAAATTAATACCAATTAATGATTTAATTTCAAATTAATACCAGTTATGATTCAATTTCATTATCATAACACACTGAAATTGAATAAATAGCACCCAACAACATTATCTTCATATTATTTAATTAATACACTTCAAAAGCAGGTAAATGTGGCTATTTACATATCTACTGACATCAGATTCATGAAACAACTTTATTTCAACATGTAGTGGTTTACCTTCGAAAGGTAGACCCAGGGTAGCAAAAAAAAATATTTTTTTTATAAAGGTTGATTGCGAAATTCATGCTACTAAGATAATGCTGGAGGTAGTGTGTTCCCTATATCTAACTTGCTTTAGCAGGTACAAAATACAATGACCAACATAGTAATATTATGATTATTCTATCTAGTCAAGTACAGGTCAATTTCAATGACCAATGAACTGCTCATTATTCAATGTTATTTGTTTTTCCAAGAGATCCATTTCTTGAACTTCATGCTATTTATTGACGAATTGTGTCACCTTAATGTAGGCCTACTCAATTTCACATCTTTTTTTTTATTATGGGGTGGGAAGTGGGACTCAGTGTAATAAAATCGAATTGTTCCTTATCATCCTTGTTCTTAGATCTTCTATGAGGGGCCCCGAGTGGCCGAGTGGTCTAAAGCGCTCACCGTTCCGGATCACTGCCATGTCACCTCTGTCTGCGTGAGTTCGAGTCCAAGGCTCGGCTAGCCTGGGTACATGGGAAAGCCTGCCAGTAGCTTCTCGTGGGTCGGTGGTTCTTCCCTGGGTTTTCCAGGGTTCTTCCTCCACCAGTTATACTGGCCGCCATGTATAGCCTATCTTGTGCTGAAAAATGGCGTTAAACCCTAGAAAAGCAACAACAACAAGATCTTTTATGAATTTTTCTTTAGACATGGGCTACATGGCATCATCACCTGAAAGACTAAAAAATTCCCTGGTTTTGGTAACCATTTATTAATCAATTATTTGTCAGCAAGAAATTTATCCCTCATCATGAAATATTAACATTTCCAAACAATAAACATAAATAGTTAAAGAGTCTAATGTCCAAAAAATGTCCTATATTGAGGAATGCATTAGTTTATATTAAAATAATACATGTAAATCAAATGTCATCAGCTCCAAAGTTTCAATAAGGTACATAAAGAACATGAAAACAATGATATTTTTTTTAAAAACTTTAAAACTGCTGTATCTTAATTTTTAAAATAAACAGACAACAACATAAGATGAAAAAACAAAAGAAGGTACCTTTCCATTTTCATTGCTGACTAATTTCAAATGACGTTCAACTTCTCCCAGTGAGTCTTTTGCTTTGCCGGTATTTTGTTCTGATGGTGGATTTTCTTTGACATATTGTTCGAGACCACATTCTCCAATGATGAAATGGACATATGTGTCTGAAAACAATTCAAGAACTTTCTTAAAGTTAAAAGTTTCCCTCATTATCACCTGACTGAGAATGCCTTAAAATTTACTTAAGGAAACAAATATTCATTGATATTTTAATATTTCATTTATATTGTGTACTTGACTTTTGACCATGATTAAAGATTGTGGATAGAGTTTTTGCATATGTGACTTTTGTCAAATTTGTTATGTGGCAAACAATTTGTTTACTAGAATCTGAGTTCAAGGGTTAGTGGAATTTTCCATGGAAATGATTAGTTTTCCAAAACATTCTATGGTGACATAGGTCAAGTGGGGATATAAATTAAAGGAAACTGGTGAACAAACAATGCATTCCCATTTCAAGATCAGTCTGTGGAATCATTTACAGTTGTGTTCAGATATAATTTGAGAGAAATTATTTATTTAACTTATTCATTTGAACTACAAAGTGCTCATTGGCTTTTGTTACTAAAACATTACTTTGGGATTACTGAGAACTCAATCGAAGACATTCTGCATCATTGTGGCACAACAGGATGTTAAAGAGTATTGATAGAATTTGCACGTATTCAGCTTCATGCATCAGGACATTCAAGACTACTGGAACTCATTTGGAACATTCTATACTTTTGGACATGTAATGGAACATTTAGAATGATATCGGATTTAATTAACAATACTGTGTCTTAAATTTTCACTTTGTAACTTAAAGAAAGAATTATTTCTTGATTTTACTAAACTTATTGCTTTTGCTTCTCTCTGTTATATAGTTTAAAACTTAGAGCCATAACACCAATATACTGGTACAATTTTAATTTTTGTGCTAAAATATAAAGAAATACAGTAAAATGAAATTAACAGCATATAGTTGCTGAAATCCAAATAAATTACTTACTACGGTAGCTTTTATTACTATAATTAAAAAGGTAACCTGTAAATCTTTATTCAGCTATGAATACTTCCATGTGATATCAGACTGAGTGGTTAAAAATTAAAAAGGTAACCTGTAAATCGTTACTCACCTATGAATATTTCCATGTGATAACAGACTGAGTGGTTATTAAGAATAGCAGCAGCTGTTCTCAATATTTCAACAAGAAAGACAAGTAGCTAATAGTAACATTTGATCAATGTGGTTTGATTTTGTCAAGATATTCTTACATTTACAACATTGATACCCAAACAAAAATTATTCAGTCTACAAGGGTATAAAATACTACCAGGTTGTGTGTTTCCCTATACCCTCATTTGTGCATCAGAGAGCCCCCAAACTTTAAATCTGACTATCAGTTTTGATACCAGAAATGTTTTTTTACTCAATCTGACCCCCAGTTCTGACACCATGGATATTTTTACTCTCAATTTTGCATCCCAAAGCGATACACTGTGGATAATTGCAATGACCCGATATTTAGCAATAAATGGTCAGCAATCTATGCTATTTCATTAAACTGTCACATAATTGCTAAAAGCTGCCCTGTGTGGTAAATATATTTTACTACAAGACTAGCAGCATATTCATTTTTAGCTCAAAGACTAATGAAGCTTCAATAAGGTCTATTTTGGATAAACATGCAGGCACAAAACCAATACATCTGCAGTTTGTTTAAAATCAAATGGTATGTTCTCTTGAATAACCATTACAATCATGGAATTATTTGATCTGTAGTGTAATGTGTACTGAGAGATATTCACAATAAGGAATTCTTTTTCCAACATAGATGCATCAACACTAGACTGATGTACCTTAGAATCATGCTGACAAGCCAGAGAACTGTACTTTGAAAACTTGCTCAGCTAATGGGCACTTTGTCTGGCTTGAGCCGAACATAGACAAATGTTAAAGTTATACTCTTTACTAGATTTTTCTCTCATCAAAATTTATGTTTAAATTATTAGAAATGCTGAAATACACATACAAATGCATGTCTGCTGTTTGGATGCATAAAAACCATTGGAAGACAGTCCCAAAGATGCACATAATTTCCATCAATACACAGCATGTACATTGACAAGAGTCACATATTTTCATACTCAACCTCAAAGACATTTTACAAACTTCCATGAAATTGCTCACAACTCAGTGCCTCCCCCCTCCCCAAAATGTGAAACATGGGCCCAAGGTAAGTGGTTTAAAAATATTACTTGCCCTGACTCAAATTCCATTTGCCACAAGCAATACCTTTTACTTTTATTGTAACACAACATTGAGATTGCTATTTTATGTCTTTAGATGTGCTTTTGGGTCAATGCACTGTCTGCATTATTTCATCATGCAGTGTCTTTCCAGAAGACCAAAATAAAAATGCAGCAATTCATTGGTTTGCTCAAGGTTTTGTCAGAAATGGAGATAAAGCTATTTCTGGACAAGCTCAATGGAGAACTCAATTAGAATATGTGAGGGGCTCAGTCTAGATTTAGTGGGGTCCTGACCATCAGGCTACTCAAATTTGTATGGACTGATGAATATATATCTCTCACCTAGGAGGGCTTTAGATTATAACATTGTGAAATAGTTTTCAAAAGGCATCTCTGAAGTAAAACTTGCAAATTAATTTTTGGCCAGCAAATTTAGTGTTTTGTTACCCATTATTTGCTTAATATGCAAGAACAATGCGCTGAATGGAATACAGTACTACCTTCTAATTGGCCAACTGAAAATAAGTTATAAATAAATACAGAATGTCATTTTCTTTTAACAAATGAGAGGACATTATTACATTCAACGGGATCTCACTTGCATATTAAGCAGGCGCGATCATGGCTGTGTCAAGCAGCAGCATGGGAAAATGATTTGGCATTCCTTAAAGGGATGATATTAAGTAAAACTTTTGATAGAGATACACACTTAAATGCCCGAGCTAAATATCTGTACAAATTTCTTAAGCGTTTATTCTCAAATAGGTCGTGCAAGCAAGGAGTGTGTGTGTGTGATTTGGATGTTTAACGTAGCTTTTAACAATTTTTCAGTCATATCACTACGATGTCTGCAGTGTGGCAGTTTATAGTGATGTCTAGCACTGGGGCATCATGCTGCAGACATGTGGCATGATGTCCCACCCAGTCACATTGTCCTGACACCGATCCTAACACTAACCTCTTAATGCTGAGGGCCAAGCGAGGCAGCTATTAGTACCATTTTTGAAAGTCTTTGGTATGACTCGGCCGGGGATCAAACCCACAAGCTAACGCATCCGAGGCGGACACTCTAACCACTAGGCCACTGGAGCAGTTCCGCGAGCAAGGAGAGGAGTGTCCTCACTTGTAGTTATTATATAGTACATGTATGACAGGTCAATTGTAAGGTGGCAGGGTCCAGTTTCGTAAATTGGCCCCTGGCAAATTTCTTAACTTAAGGCTATGGTGCGACTTTTCAGCTATTATTGTTTACTATTTATAGATATGGACATATTTGTGAACTAGGTGTTTCGGGCTTGTGTTGTTCTTGAAATTGATGTCAGGCATGTACAACTTCCATAGTTGCTCTGCAGAATGTTCATAGTGAAATACCAATAGTTGGCTAGGAAGAAGAGCCAGCCTCCCATAGCAGTAGACACGTGGGTTCAAGGAAAGTAGAGTATCTCAAAACGGCTTGGATGACAACTAGTCTGAATTGCATCAAACTATTTAGTAGACAATGTTTTTCAAAATTTTCATCCAGGGAAAGGGCTTGCATTTGCACTGTGAGCACCACATCCTGTCAAAAATGGCCTTTGGATGTGAAAAATGCATGTATAAAATAGGGGTTGGGGTGCATAAATTTCTTCTGCTATGAACTGCCATTGACTTCTCTGGTCAAGTGAATACTATTCTTATGCTTTGTTTTAATATAGGTATCTAAAAATATGGACCTTTTTGACCTCACTTGTGTATTTGATTTTTTATGATTTTTTTTATACTAGGTCGCCGATTACGGCATTAAATTTGTACATAAAAACTGTCCCCTGCCCCCTTAAGGAAAATTGATAATTTTTTTATGGTACAGTCAGCCACATCTATTATACTTTTCTGTTTCTTTGTGTATATTTAAATAATAAATATGCATTAGCTTCATTATATTTCCTTTCTTTTTCCATATATCACTTAGTGTTGAATGTAATGCTCTTTGGAGAGGGAGGTAACTGTGTTTTGTACCTCAAAGTGAGAACTGTTTACATCATGACAAAGTAGCATATTTTGGACTAAACTTACTAAATATGGGAACAAAATGGTAATCATAATGTATTGTCTTGCATTTTCTGTAGCTGTCAGAGTTTGCACCCCTATTTTTATGAATAATATTCACATTTCAATACAGACACACATATACAATTGCATAGCATGTCAACATGTATTCTTAAAAGTTGTTGTTGTTGTTGTTCTGGAGTTTAACGCCATTTTTCAGCACATGATAGGCTATGTATGGCAGCCAGTATTAATGGTGGAGGAAGAACCCGGAAAACCCCCGGGAAGAACCACTGACCCACGAGAAGCTACTGGCAAGCTGTCTCACATACCCACATTGGCCGAATCCTAGACTCGAAAACATGCAGACAGAGGTGAGATTGCAGTGATCCATAACGGAGAGCACTTTAGACCACTCGGCCACTCAGGGCCCCATTCTTAAAAGTAATTTTACTCCACAGGAGCAGACAGAATTCAGAGGAATCAAACATAAACATACTGTTGTGAATATTGAATGTCACCAGTGGAATGGTCTTAGAAATAATGATGCATATGACATATTGCTTGCTATATTTTGGTGAAAAGAAAGTTTTAGCACACCAACATAGTTTCTACCTTCATGACCCCACTCTGAAGTTGACATAAGAGATTCATATCTCACACTTGGGTGAAAATAGGAAATGTTTCAGTGTTATGTATATTTTTTGAAATTTCTAGGTTCAGTTAACAAAGGGGGAAAAGCTTAAAATTAAGTGGCAGTTTCATGCATTTAACAATGCACATAGAGTTTCTCCTCTGAAAGTCTTATGCTTTCACTGAATGTTAAAAGTACATCAATATCACTTGTTTCTTTTCTTTCTGCAGGTCTCAGTTTGCATGGTAAGAGATTAGGATTAATCGGTTAGTCATGCTGAAAGAAACAATAGCTTCAATCTCATCCAGATACTCATTATGATCTAAGTGCACAAGAGAGTGACTTTGACAGACAGATTTAGCTTCTGCAGGAGTTGTTTTATGGTACATGCTTATCAAAAGCCAAGCAAGTGAAATGCTTTTTACCTTGAACTGAACTTTCCACTGTAAATATTTGTTCTATACCTTATCTTATTATTTACTATGATTTTGTAAACTCCAGAAAACATTAAAGTCAGTTGTAAGTAAATTGATGTCTGAGAAGAAATTTCTCTGTTAAATTGTATTGAGTAATTTGTATATGTATGGTCAATTTTATTGGCTATGTATAAATTAATTTATTTGATATGTCACTTTGTAAGTTTTAGGGTCCCACACATCAGTATATCAGTATTCCTGCATTGTCTAATGTTAACTGATTAAACTTTGACTTCTCCAGACTAGCTAGACTTGTGTTGCGATTACCCACACACACACAACACACACTGACACAACACTGATGCTGCTATTAACATCTCCAGAATGATAACGAAAAGTTAGGAACCGCTTCTTTTATATCAGCCTAAAAGTACTTCTAAAGCACATGAATTACTTAAATGTGTGATTTCTTTAAGTTTGCTAGAAGAGTTTATAGAAACTTTTCACTTCTGTCACTGGCAACTAACATAACATTTCTGTCATTCCCTCCTAAAATTTATAACTTCCAGATCTCTTCTTGACATTCAGGAAACATTGTAAAGGAATTTTGATTTTGCACTGATGCTATGGTGCTCAACAAAGACCACAAGCATTGTAGGTTACAAACAATTTGAAATCTTTCAAGAAATGCAGTCAGTCATAATTCACAATGTAAATAATGCAGTGCTTTTTGCTACAAATAGGTAACTTTTATAAAAGCATAATACCATTTTTAGTTTTGTGCACAAAAAGTTTTCCTTTATACCATTGTACTAGATAATGTCTAAATACGTGATATGTGCACAACTTTTGACATAAACCATTTTCAGCCAAATTCTTAAGGTTGCAGGGTCCAGTTTCGTAAATTGGCCCCTGCCAAATTTCTTAACTTAAGGCTATGGTGAGACTTTTTCAGCTATTATTGTTTACTATTTATAGATATGGATATATTTTTGATCTAGGTGTTTCGGGCTTGTGTTGTTCTTGAAATTGATGTCAGGCATGTACACCTTCCATAGTTGCTCTGCAGTATGTTCATAGTGAAATACCAATAGTCGACTAGGAAGAAGAGCCAGCCTCCCATAGCAGTAGATACGTGGGTTCAAGGCAAGCAGAGTATCTCAAAAGCAGCTTGGATGACAACTATTCTGAATTGCATCAAACTATTTAGTAGACAATGTTTTTCAAAATTTTCATCCAGAGAAAGGGCTTGCGTTTGCACTGTGAGCACCACATGCTGTCAAAAATGGCCTTTGGATGTGAAAAATGCATGTATAAAATAGGGGTTGGTGTGCACTGGTCAAGTGAATGCTATTCTTATGCTTTGTTTTAATATAGATATCCAAAAATATGGAACTTTTTTACCACACTTGTGTATTTGATATTTTATGATCTTTTATACTAAGTCGCTGATTGCTGCATTAAATTTGTACATAAAAACTGGCCCCTGCCCCCAAAGCATTTATACGATCCCCTGTGATACGTCTTACATTGCAGGACTACGGTGGGAGTGGCAATGGCTGGCCTTGACATCAATTACAATACATTTCATCCTATTATTACAAGCATGTTAGATGATCAGTTTAAATGCATTCTCGAATAACAATAAAAGCCGGCTAACCAACACCAGTGTTATTGGCTGTCAACTTCTTGGCTAAATCAGCTGCCTTGTCCCAAAGTCCCTGGATTCGACACTTTTCAATTTCGGTTTCCAAGCGGGAGACTTTTCCCTTTCCGGACATATTTTAAGTTTAACACTTAGGCCTAAGGCGCATACATGCAAGATATAGACATAGATTAGTTGTTCATAAAGCTAAGACTGGATGTCTGCCAGAAAATAACATATCTGGCACTTGCACCTGCCAAACTGTTGTCAACTGTATGATACAGTTTATCTTTTCCTCCATAAGAAGAGCTCTTTGACAAGGGAGGTAAAAACATTAATTCGGACCACGGCTGATTCGGACCGCGCTGTATGGACCATATTAAGGGCTGATTCGATCATAGTATATAATGATTCGGATCATGCGAAATTTTTTTAAGTTTCGTCAGTTGTTTAAAATATGCAAATCACTGTTAGTGTTATTTTTTGCGTGTGTTTTGTATGTTTGTGTTACAGATTCAGTACAGTGATGTCCAATGTCCTTATACATGTTCTGTGGTATGCATGGTGAGTGAGTAGTATTTGAGAGTTGCTTGCATTGCACGTGCCTAACATGCAACCGCCTATTACATTAACAAGTTCCCCGCTCCATTGTTCACTCCTCCAACGATTCTCGAAGAGTCAGATTCATCAACATTTCTGGGTGCAAGATGTTACTCAGTATCTTGTAAATGGTATCGAAGAAAATAACTGTTGTACATCAAATTACTACACAGCGCTGGTCTTCTTCGTCTTCTTCTTCTTCTTCGTCTTCTTCTTCTTCGTCTTCTTCTTCTGGTGATTCATTTAGTCATCATCAAGTCTGATTAAAGTACAAGAACCCACGGAGACGTAACTTTGTTAATTCTCCCATGTACCCGCTACAGGTATTACAATGGCGCCCACAGTGGAATATGATATTTCTCATTATTTCCTAGTTAATATGAGCAATTGAAAACTGCATTTAATGAAACAAACCCTCGATTTTTATGTCAGATAACGATAAAGTTCTATATACAGATCAAATGAGCTGTAACACTGTTATCTTGCACTCACAATTCAATAGGGGAAAGATTTAAAAGAAATTAAATCGTTACTTTATTTTATTGAGAAATAATAATCCAGTTGTAACAACTGAACCAAGATCTTGATGAAAGGGTCATTTACTAAATTAAAGCATGCACGTTACTAAATTAAAGTATGCACGTGTTTTCGTTCTTTATCTTTAATATATAATATTTAACATTAATCCGAAATCAGCCTGGCATTTGGTCCAAAATCCGCCTGTATTTTGGTCTGAACTAGCTTTGGTCTGAATCATCAATATTCGTACCCGATATCTAGCTTGTTCTGGAAAATTCTCAGCGTCCAATGGATCTGAACTTTGCTGAAGGCAAATTAAATGGTTCAACAATTCATTACACTTTAGAATGTTTATCTAAATAGACTAAAATGTAACTTAATTTAGATTTCAGACAAACACTTTATTTATAAACTTAAACGGAAACCACTTCAAAAAGTCGACACGACTTCGGAACAGATTTAACCATGGTTCATCACATCAGTAAAAATGTGAATAAGATAAATTCTGTTTGCTCAGCTCCCAAGAATCTTTCAATATTTTGGGCACATTTCGTTTTGCACCATCCTACAAAACTATGGTTAGAACTTACCTAGATTATGCTAATGCTGTCTGGTTTCCCTTCAAAATGAAAACAAACAAACAACTGGCATTTTAAGTTGCTTGTCATACACGGATAGATTCCCCATCACCATATCCTTTTGCACCCACTGCGTCGCTTAGATCGGATACCATTATAGGCCTTCTTCCTCTGACACAGGCCACATCAGTTGTCTTATCTAGTGTTTCAAGACATGCATGTTCCCATTTCTTAAGAGTGTTCTTTTCGGGGAATATTTGAATTGGTCCTCCCCTTTTCTTCCTGTTTCCGTAGTCTCTCTGGTGCCATCCTCAGCACATTGGCCATGTATGTCCATCTCTTCGTTCGGATGGTTGTCGATATACGTTCCTGTTTGTACTCTTATCTTATTTCTTTCTTACTTTTGTGTTCTTTCCAATATGTTCCTCATATATTTCCCTCTGAGGCATTTTTATTTCAAATGAGTTCAGTTTTATTTGCTGTTGTTCGTCTGCAATTCCAGCTTTCGGATCTATACATAAATACTGAGATAACATTTGAGCTAAAAATGTTCATTTTCAATGACACCTTTTGATTTCTATATGATGATCATTTGTGAATCGAATCTTGTCTTTGGCAATCCTGGTTCGTATCTCTGCTATAGTATCCTCATCTTTGGTCATCATATAGGTATAATAAAAAAAATTGCCATTGTATAGACATATGATAGCGATGCAGCAAAATGTTACAGAAAATACCCACTCTTAGGAATAAGGAGATAGTCTAAAAAAAAGAAGGAAGGAAAGAAAGAAAACTGTGTCACAAGACCAATATAGAATTAATAAAAAGAAGTTTTAATAGTTTAACATGAAAGCAGCAACTCGATATCGATTTACTGATCGAGAGAGAGAGAGTATGTTTACAATTTTAGATGAGATGGACATGTGGTAAACTAAAGATGTATTACCAAATAACATTCAAGAAAATAAAAATTTTGATTTATTGATTTCAAACAAAAAACATATAGAAGAAGTTCTAATTACTGATTACGTCTAATGAAGATAGTCTTGGAATAAGCACCATCAGCCATGGCAGCAAGACGGTAAAAACACCGCTGTCTGTTGTTGTTGTTATAGGGTTTAACGCCATTTTTTCAGCACATGACAGGCTATACATGGCGGCCAGTATTAATGGTGGAGGAAGAACCCGGGAAAACCCCGGAAAGAACCACCGACCCACGAGAAGCTACCGGCAAGCTTTCTCACATATTCACATTGGCCGAGCCCGAGACTCGAACACAAGCAGACAGAGGTGAGATGGCAGTGATCCGTGACAGAGAGGGCTTTAGACCACTCGGCCACTCGGGGCCCCACCGCTGTATGACTAATTAATCATTTATGTTATGTATGTCGATACATCCATAGATGTTGATGCAGCAAATTTACGGGACAATCTGAAAATCTCATAAATGTCAGAGGTCAAGTTACAACTATTGAACAAAAACAGAGACTGATTTTTTTTAGGATTCCATGGTCTTAAACTATGTAACTGTTAAAAACAAATCCGACAAGTTTAGTAAAATTCAACACATAATTTATTTCCATAAAATACAAAATAACAATTTAAAAGTATCTTACAGTAATGTGAATTTAATCCCAAATAAATCAAAAAGTTTGACCACAAGTCCAAACGTGTAGAGTGCTCTGAATTCCACTACTAAATGTTCTGATGTATTAATAGTTAGGTGCAAATTTCTGTCGATCTATAAAGAGCACATTACTCTGGGCTGGAGAACAATTAATTAGATCTTTGGGAACAGGTACGTGTTAAATCGCTTTACTGCAATGATTTTTAATGTCTGTGTCGTGAGAGGAAGTGATTCTTAATTAAGCCTTCGTTTATTAATCGTCAGACAGACTGGAAGATAAAAGATTAACTTCGATCTTTGCATCGAACATGTCAGAGTTGAAATTGTCCAGGATCGGTTATTTGGAAATCTAGAAGTTAGGCTGACCGCCTAGTTATAAAAGGCGGTAGATATACTTAATCCTGTTTTGTTACGCTAAATAAAGGGCGTGTCCCCCACGCGAAATTTCTTGGGTTGTATATGCCCCATCGAAAAAAACTTAGTCTATGTAAGAGGAAAAACAAATATAGGAGACTCCGAGATAGAATTTAGAAGAAATTCTGTGTGAGTGTGTGTGATTCGGATGTTTAACGTAGCTTTAACAATTTTTTAGTCATATCGCTACGATGTCTGCAATGCGGCAGTTTATAGTGACGTCTAGCACTTGGGCATCATGATGCAGACATGTAGCATGATGTCTCATCCAGTCACATTATCCTGACATCAGGCCGATCAGTCCTAAAACTAACCTCTTAATGCTGAGCGCCAAGCGAGGCAGATGTTAGTATACATTTTTTTAAGTCTTTGGTATGACTCGGCCAAGGATCGAACCCACGACCTCCCGCATCCGAGGCGGAAGTTATAACCACTAGGCCATCGGAGCAGTTACTGGATTCTGGAAAGTCGACGGACACAATTCTGACGGTAGAAGCGAACAAAGATTGAAAGCACAAGATATTTGCATCAATCACATGTAATTCGTTGATACCACTATAATGATTTGCTTAAATGTGTTTACTTATATTTGCATGAATTTTATTGTTTAAATCCGCAGATCAATTTTCTTGATATGAGTATAACTGTTTTTGAGTTCATCTATCTGAATTCGTACAATGATCTTCTCTATATAAGTTTGACAATTTTTTTTTAATTTGTCGTTTTGGTTGTTATAAGGAATCAGGTATTCTAAGAAGTTCATGCATTACGTAAGTTGATATGAGTTACGAGAATCCGTGTGAATTCTTCGATCTTAGATGATTTCGCGCATGATAAAGACTTCAGTGCGTATTGACTGAAATTAACGTTGTAAGCCAAGACGTGAGATTTCATGTATGCTAAAGACTTGAATGTGTGTATTCGCTGAACTGTTATGTATCGTGTGATGTTAATGTGAGTAAGTGATGAAATGGCACTTAGGAAGGACATTAATCTTATGAAACTAGGTTTGTTTATGGTCTGCCATGTTTGGCTTGATCATATAGCCTTTGGTATGTGTTTGAATTCCGATTGGACGATATCAAACATAACGAAAGGGGAGTAATGATCTATTCCCAGTAGGATATCTGACAGAAGATTTAGGTTGCTTCTCTGTTTATTTTGAAAAGAGAAATAGCTCCACTGATGTATCCACGTGTCTACTTATCCAAGTATCTACGTACCTTCGTACCACCCTACCCACATAAAGTTGGGGGCCGAAAGAGGCGAGACAATAGAGAGTTTGGAGAAGAAAAAAAGAAAGGACAAAGAAGAACAGCCACAGTGACGTTGGAGTGAACCGGAACTAAGCAGGTTATGAAGCTGTATAAGGCAGTGACTTCGATTGTTCACTCATTTCTATGATGATCCAATTCTATCTTTTAAAACAAATCGGCTATTTATATAAGTATATTTGTGTTTGAAATTCGGTGAATAATTTATTTCATAAGAGAAGTGTATCTTCCCAATGTAACATATTCTTACAGTTGTTTATGTAATTGATTAAATTGTTGTATTTTATGTACGGGGCTCGTGTCATTCTGTTCTATTTGTCTGCTCAGGTCTCCATTTATTCCATCTATAAGTTTCACACTTTATATTAATATTTTCTCGATCCGGGCAACAACACCGAGGGTGATCACCCTCTAGATAACGATGACCAAATAAAGCAGACACCTTGTAAGAAGGTACAATCCGCCAACCCCACCCACCAACACCAGGCATCCCCCACAATAGTCTTGTATAACCTGGTATACCAACAATCTTGATGTATCACGATGATATGATCCAGAATGTCCTTGAATGAATTCACGATAATCCAAAAATAATGAAATAGTCCAAAATGTCAGTGAGAACTTTGTAATTCCAATGAATGTTTTTTCTTTTATTAAACAATTCCTCTCAAATTATATCTGAACTTAAGGTAAGAATGCAGAATTTTGTTTACTTGAAAACCTTGTATAAAAGCATAAAATACAATATGATGACCAGGATATGGATCATTTTCACGTCAAATTTGTAAACAAGTTCTATTCTAGAACATTCTAAGGATAGACCTAGAATTCAGATATTAGTAAACAACTTAATTATATCTTACAAACAAGACAAATACATGTATGCCTCCTTGAAGTTCTTAAAGTATATAATCATGGACAAATGGCAATCCATAACCATATATATATATATATATATATATATATATATGGAAAATAAAATTTGAGTTAAAAGTAACGTATGGTGACACAGTATATGAGGTAGCTGTTTTAGATTCAACCATAGGGATAGTAAAATTTAACACGGTTCTGAAATTATTTTACAGTTAGAAGGATTGAAGAAAAGTTGTAAATTTATTGAAATAAAAAGGCATGTTGTAAGTGGGTATGCTGATCGCTTATTCCTAACAGTTAAATATAATTTATCAAGTATACATTATTCTTTATGAGTTCTTTGATTGTTTGCCTACTAGTTACTTTATTGTTGTTGTTTTTTTCCCTCTTCTCTTTACACCAAAAGTATAACTCTCCATTGAAAGACGGCAGACAAAGAACAAGCCTTTGTTAGTGAATGTCAGTTGCTTACACAAACATCATTTTATCGCAGGAACATATTAAAAGTGACAAATAAAATATGCTGAACCAAAAGAAAGGTTAGGTGAAGAATTTACTTACGTATTACACAGGCAAGAGAGAGAAAAAATATTTCCTACGGGAGGGTGCATTTAAGGCTAGTTGCAGAGAGATACTGTTAATATGCAAACGTACGACTAGATAACAATGGACACAAATACATTATGAAAGCAATACATGTCTTCTCGATACATGCTTAAGCAAGTGAAAACGAAATAGATGATAATTATGCTCCTTTCAGAGAAATCTGCAGAGACTGAGAATCTTAAGTAAAAGAGCAGCTTGATGAAAAAAAAAAGTTAGTGATTTGTTTGCAAAGGAAAACAGCATATACTTTTCAAGTTATCAGACAAAAATGCACCTGTAGCGTAAAGGTTTCGCAGAGTGTTGAAGCATTTCATTCAAAATAAGATCAGAAAATGTGTTGACGTTGTCCCAAAACTAATTGGGGGATGCAATAATGCTTAGCACAGAAGGAATGCAGATGACCGGTTGAAGTAATCAAGGAAGAAAGTTAATATAAAAGTGTGAATTAATATATTCTGGTACATGACAACTGATAACAAACATATTTAAGAGTGATGAATCAGTTAGAATTCTGAAATAGAAAACAATATTTGCAAATGGCTACTTTCCTAACTTTCTCAAGAAAATATGTAAAATCATGTAAGTAATTCTATGTCATACAATCGTTCACAGAGTTCACAACTTGAATGGAGTGGATATGCAGTGCGATCTAAGAGAAGGAGTTATCTCCGTACTACAAAGAAACACCCCACCCACCCAGATACACGTACATAAACAAAGTGAAAAGGTGCAAAAGTCCAAATATATACACGGCAAAGGTGTAAAAGTACAAATATATACACCACAAAGGTGTAAAAGTCCAAATATATACACGGCAAAGGTGTAAAAGTACAAATATATGCACCACAAAGGTATAAAACTCCAAATATATACACAGCAGAGATATAAAGTCCAAACATATGCACTGCAAAGGTGTACAAGTCGAAATATATATACACCGCAAAGGTGTAGTCCCGCAAAATGGAACATATCTAATACATCGTTTAACAGCTTGGGGCCAATTGAATATAATAATAATAATAATAATAAGGACTTTGTATAGTGCCTAATCTTTAGAAGCTCTAAGCGCTTTACAACTTTAGACAACACTTATAAGATAAGAAACATAATAATATTATTACAAAAACAAACAACATGAAATTAGAAAAACATA
Organism: Sinohyriopsis cumingii; assembly: GCA_028554795.2. Taxonomy (NCBI): domain Eukaryota; kingdom Metazoa; phylum Mollusca; class Bivalvia; order Unionida; family Unionidae; genus Sinohyriopsis; species Sinohyriopsis cumingii. The sequence goes on from CM068824.1 coordinate 160,686,529, forward strand.
AAAAAAATAAAAAACATGCTGAGAATATTTCAGGTAGGAAACATTATTAAGTCTTTACGTTTGTTCTTGCTTTCGAAATAAGTGAGTTTTGAGAGCCCTCTTGAATGTGATCACTGTATCTTTGTGTCTAAGTTCAGTGGGCAATTCATTCCACGTTGCTGGGCCCTGGTATGCAAAAGAACGCTGTCCATATGACTTTGTTTTCATAGTGGGAATAATGAGTATACGATTGTCAGAAGAGGAGCGTTAAGTATCTTGCTGGTGTGTACACATGGGTGAGGTCAGATAGGTATGTTGGACTAGAGTCCGACAGTAAAATGTAGCACAGAGAACAAATTTTGTGTTTGATTCTGGATCGAATGGATAGCCAGTGTAGGGTACAGAGCAGCGGGGAGGTGTGCTCTGATCGTGGTACTCTAAGTATGATCCGAGCAGCTGTATTTTGAACTTTTTGAAGTTTCTGGAGTAGATATTGATATGAACCAGACAGAATTGAGTTATAATAGTCCAGTCTTTAAAGTACTAATGAACACACAAGTGTTTTAGTGGCATTAACTGAAAGATATTTGCGAATTGAGCTGATGCGTCTCAGCTCAAGATATGCAGCCTTGCATATGTTCATGACATGTTGGTGCAATGTGAGAGTACTGTCCAGAGTAACACCTAGGTTTCGTACTGATTGTGTGAATTTAATGTTGGCGTTGCTGATATTTGTTGTTTGAGGTAAAGGATGTGAATGAGAAAGTCTTTGTGTTGTGATCAGAAGGGCCTCAGTTTTATCATCATTCATCTGCAGCTTGTTACAAGTCATCCATGATTTCACATCAGAAATGCACCTCTCTACACCTTGGATGGTAGCATCAACTTCGGTTGTGTGGCTAGATTTGAATATTTGCCGACATTAAAATTTTAAACAGACCTTCCTACGAAAACAACCGAACAGCAATATACAAATAGCAGTATAAATGAGCTAGTCTGTTAGTTTTGAATGATAATGAGTTTCTAGTGGAAACAAAAGTACTTTAGATAAAAGAAGGAACTAAAATATGTATAATTTGTAACATACTAGTGGGGAAGAACAAAAACGAAAGTACACCTCGAAATATCAACATGGTACACATAAAAATGTAATAATCTTCCATAATATAAAGTCATGTAATAACATAATACAATCTACATAACGTCTTTGCAGGACGATGAAGAATATTACGGAAGAAGTTTAGATATAAAATGTATTTAAATTACAAATGGTAATTGTTTGGGATTAACAAGTTGTACTGATCAAAATCAGCACAACCGTTATTTAGCGTATGAAAAACCTGATTATACAATCTGACCATACAGATGTGTAAAATAAAAGATGGTTAAGAAGCATTCTGATTATTTCTGAAAATTGTTAAAAGAAATATATCATAATTAAGTATACTAAGATTCTTGCAATAGTTTAGCAATTGATCGCTGTTAAAGAAAACTTTTGTTGTTTATGTTTTTTTAAATTAAAAAAGGACCTAAAAGACAATTCAGTGTCTTCAAGATAGAACAAATAATCAAATATGGAACAATACCATGAATCCAATCAACTAAAATGCAAAACAAGGTTTGTACGGATAACAATAAATGTATCAACCTCAGCGACAGTTATCAATTTATATTTTTTAGCTGTTTGACTTTAAAAATATATCACTAGAAGCATACCTTTCTTAATGAAGAGTTTACTATTTTTGTGACATCTTGTCACGTCAGACTCATTACTTTGCAATTGGAATGTAAGCTGAGGCTAAAATGAAGAAGACAAAACAACAAAAACAGGATTTCGCAATATTAGACAATGGCGAGAGGTGTGGGATGTCTTAAGGAAACACTTTACTAATTCAGTTCCCATAGTAACCTATGCAAACACCATGATATTACAAATTCAATAACTTTAAATTTCTGAGTGATCAGGATCAAACTAGTATTTATCAGTATAGATAAAACCTGGATGTCAGCTTTTGTATAGAGAAAAGGATATGAGCCGCTGCATTTTCTGGACCTACATGTGTTTGACGGTATAACAGTACTAATTGTACAGCGCCAGGTGGGTTTAGCTTAAGGTGTATGAACATTGCATTCAGAAATAATCAACAATAGCTGTGATTGGTGCATTATATAAAAATTGTACTTTCTGTTAGGCTTAAAAAAAAACAGTTGAGCCTCTTGACAATATGTGAGATTATGTTAATTCCTATCTGGAACACATTTTGTATTTTCTATGATTTTCTTAAAATGTGGTACACGACTGAAAATTTGTCTGTTGTGACTAGGTAACTCTTACCCCTGTCTAGTTCCAGCAGAGTTATCTCTCTTAAATACAATAGAGTATAATACCTGGTTCTGCCCATGTCAAATTGACAATCTAACAATTTTCTCCACCGTGATACCTTGAAACGCATGCTTTCAACTCCGCACCAAAGAGTCAGGTGCTAAATTCACTTATGAGTGTTCCAAAATCAAGACTGTTAAGGGACTGAAATTCCGTCAATAAAACAATGTCTTTATTTTTTCAGGAGCAGCTGGGATAAGCTCTCAAAAGATTCACTTTCCTAAAATAAATAACTTCCATTATTAACAAATCCTGGCCAGCCAAACCCATATATACTCTAATATTATCACCCATTTCCAGACTTGTTCCCATTTTTCCATGCAGTTAGTACCATGTGTCCTTGAGGGCTACAAACCTAGCATGTCAGTCTATATTTATGTAAATGGATGACTAGCTGGTTATATAGACGTACATGCATGTTGCCGAGCGCATATACAATCAAATATTTTGTTATTATTAGCGTAGTAACAGTACTGGTAGTAGTTTTTATTGTAGTTGTGATTGTTGTTCTTGATATTTTCAGAACATATCACGAGCAAGTTTTGTTGAATGAAAACTACACGTTAAAATGGCATAGCTTTTATATTTACATTGTTTTATCTAAGGATGAAAAAGAGAGTTTTGATCAATGAAGCTCAACTTCAGTGAAGTTGCCATATTAATTTTCATTTTGTTTAGATTTTTGTCCTAGCTGGTTGTCAGTACTTTGTTAACGTACCTATCTTAGAATATGCTGGTGTGTTTTGGAACACAAATTCTCGGATATTTAAAGATGAAATTGAAAATGTCCAGAAGAGAGAAACTATTATTATTATACCGAGGAATAGATTGACACACAGTTTTTGTTTGTTTGTTGTTGTTTTTTGTGGCTTTTTGTGTGTGTGTGCACGAAAGCCTGAAAACAAAGCAAAAAAATACCCTGTTACAACTCAGTCAACCAAAACAAACAAGTATAAATCAACTTGAACATAATTATATAATAACACATACACATGAAATTCCATTTTTCCCCCACCCAAACAACCAAAGACTGCAATTTTTTTATCACAAATATTAACCATAACTGCCTAATTATCCACATTAACAAATTTAAAACATGTTTTTGTTGTAAATACTGACGCTGTGCAGTGCAAGAATGTCAGTATGATACTGCATCGAACTAATCAAGAGCAAGAAGTTTTGATGTATATGTGTAAACCAGAACGAACCAACCTCAGGCAATAGCTGTGAATTTCAAGTGTTATTAAAACTGTATCCAAATTCAATTAAATAATATAAAGATATTTTCCTTTTTACTCCTCAAATAATAATAATAATAATAATAATAATAATAATAATAATAATAATAATAATAACTGTTTTGATGTTGGGATGCAGATGGGTTATGGATTTAATAAACTTGTGGGGTTTGTTTTCCAGCATGAAATATCTTCCGGAGCATAACACGTGTTGTGCTTTTCATATTATTGCTTCTTTTACTCTCAAGCCAAGAAATGTTATACATTTTCCCAGATCGGAGTGAAATAAGTAAAATTTCCATCTTTTTAAATTTTTAAATATAGCATAACTATAATCTTGTCTTTAAAGCATTATTTAGTAAGAATAAAAAAGAAAAAAAATAATAATCTACGCATGCGCATTGGTAAACTTCCTTTTTTATTCTATCCGCCATCGAAGCAGAAGGTAATGAAAATGTTCCAATGAAAACTTATAAATTTTATATATACTCGCAAGAACCAGTTTATAACTAAAACATTTTTAGAAAAAATAATGCATCGTTCTATACATCTATGGATGTATTGGTTGAATAAGTAACTTCGAACAGACGAGAATTTAAATTTAGTCACATGCACGTGGCTGTGCCTGGTAGTAGTCTCGACGGCGCACAGACTTGATGTCTTTTACTTTTATCTAGAAGCACTTGTCTCCGACAATCCATGCAGCTATGTAGCACAGGTGGTGGTGTATTTTTTTTTAAATTTAGAAATACAATATCCTTAAAGAAAAGAAAAATTACACGGTGTAAAAAAAAAAGTCCTCTTATGCGGTTTCGACACCGACCTATGGGTTCGTTCCATACACATCATTGCGAATGTTATCCTCTCTAAATTTACACGTCATTATCATTAAATTTTGCTAAAAGTCCCTAATTTGTTGTAATACTTTGTTCATTTAGCTACTTAACGATGCTGGACTGAAAAAACTACTTGGTTGCAGATATACGATTACAGTAATAGTCACACGGTCATGTATGCGTCTTTACTCATTTTATATTAAATTTAAATCGTTCTTTTAAAATTTAACACGAAATTTAGTAAACCAAAGCGTGTTCAGTCCTGATTATTGAATGCTGTGCACCTTAACTTCCAGACGAAAATTTTCGATCTCCATCAGGGCTTCTGATAACAAACAAATGTGCTTCCTTGACACACTTAAATTAAAAGTTGAGCATTAAAACCCCAACCTGAGACAGAAAATGTTCGAGTATATGGATCTTACAAATTTCAAAATGTCAGATTAGAAAAAAGGTAAAATCACTGTTGTATGGACTTTAAAAGAAGAATATGAGAGTAATGTAATTGAGCACATGAATGCTCATTGCAGAATTTAAAATTAAATTCATGATCATCCAGTTCTGTAATTAAGATGCTTCACCCAATATTTGTTATTTTGGAGGGTGTGATGTATTCCTGTCTAAATAATGGCATATCAATTTTAATAAATGAATTTTTAAAGAATTACAAATAAGTACAACAGGGTTTTGTGTCTCTTTATTCCTGGCAATATAATGGACATTAATCCACTTCATGTATGAATAAATGCTTGCGAGAGGTGGACTGCAACTTTTGCTGGTGGAACTGTTTTCACCAAAATTCTAGTGAAACCTCTCTCTCACACACGTACAAGCATACACTTGCTGTAGAAACTGTAAAGTGGGACCCTTTAGCATCTTGTAAGGGCCTATAAAATTCAAAGGTGTGGTCCTTGAGATGCCATAAAATATTTTTTTAATGGATGGCGCTGCTCTGTGGTCATTTACAATGGTGGCCATGAGTTGAGAAATGAGCACGTTGAGTGGAATTTGTCACATTATAGGGTAGTGTGAATTTGTTTCAGACTGCGTAGCTTTCATTGTGACATCACAGCTTGCAACAATCACACCTTTAGGTTCATTTCATCCAAAAATATATAGGTATTTTAACATTGAATTTGCTATATTCACTTCTGGCATTTACATAATGACCTTCCAAAGGAATGTGCATGTATAAGAATCCAAATGAAGTGAATATTTGCCACTTAAAGGTATGTAGAATCAAATTCTAAAAAATGACAACCATTGCTGAAATTTTTTTTTTGAATGCCTACATGACCTATGTGACTTTTACTATAGTTTAAGTCAGACAACAGAAGATGTATCACGATACTTTTGTTTTGGTGCTACGTCTTACTGTCTATAAAGCTGCTTTTTGTAGCGTTTTCACAAAACAGCTCGCAGGAGAATGAGAGGTAACATTTTCAGGAATATCTCGCGAGGGAGCCGATATCAAAACTCAACTAATTTTAAATCTAATGATTATACTTTGTTTTTATCCAAATGGAATCAAATACTGACATTAGCAAACGGGCACATTTTCATGTTCCATTTAGCTGCCTGGAATGAGATGGAAGCGGGGATGCTGAAATTGGATTAGGTTGACGACTGTTTCTTTAATGAAATAGGTAGAATTATGCTAATGTTTAAGAAAATGTTTAGAAAACTTCATTTTGTTCAAGATATTTATTTATCATCCTTTTAACCAATTTTGACATTTCCAGCTTCATCTCATTCCAACAAACTGAAATGTAGGTCAAAGAAACTTGAAAACACATCCATTTGCTTGTTAGAATTTGAATTTATTAGGGAAAAAACCAGCAAGTGCAAGTAAAGCAACATGACTTTATAGAAAAGCATCTATATGGGCTGCCAAGTATGTGAGATGTTCCTGAAATTTTACTTCCTGTTCCAATGTTAGTTGACCTCATAACATTGCTACACACTGCCATTATCTAGGCATTAAGATGGTGAAATAAACAACACAAATATCAGGGGAGGTGTGTTATACTGTAAGATGTTAACCCTGATATTTATAATTTTGGGTAGCCGTTCTACTGCCTAAATGATTCAAATTCTGACTGAAGTAAATATAAGTGTTTTGAAGTTCCGTTGACCTACATGATATGTATCTTAGACCGAAAAAAACCCAGCTATCTAATAACTTTTTCAAAAATAATAAATTTTTATTTGTTTACTTAAAGAAACATGCTTAATTTAATTGGGTCTCAGCATTGCTGGCTTCCATTTCATTCCAGAAAGTTTAAAAGTAGGTCAGCAGAACTTGAAAACATCCAAAAAATTTTCAGTCAAAAGATAAAAAATACTGTAAATATGGTAAATGTGATCATTTGTGGTATTTTTACACTTAAATGCTGACAAAATAAATGGTTCCGTCTATGTTGAACGGACTTGAGCTTCTAATATATCTATGTCAACCGCTCCGGTGGCCTAGTGGTTAGAGTGTGAGCCTCGGATGCTGTAGGTCGTGGGTTTGATCCCCAGCCGAGTCATACCAAAGACTTTCAAAAATGGTACTAATAGCTGCCTCGCTTGGCGCTCAGCATTAAGAGGTTAATGTTAGGACTGATCGGCCTGGTGTCAGGATAGTGTGCCTGGGTGGGACATCATGCTACATGTCTGTGGCATGATGCCCCAGTGCTAGACATCACTATAAACTGCCACATTGTAGACATCATAGCGATATGACTGAAAAATTGTTAAAGCTACATTAAAAATCCAAGTCACACATATCTGTATCTGATTGTGATTCTTTTATATCTTTGTATTTACAGGGCGGAACAAGTAATCATGCAGATTTTTGTGAAGACCCTCACGGGTAAAACAATTACTTTAGAGGTATGACTTGTTAAACAACACATTATAGTTCAGGTCACCTAAAAATGATGCTAGTGAAGTTAGTCATCTGTTACTGCAACTGGAATCTGTTTGCTTTTAAACTTTATCAATTCCGAAGAGATACATCAGGTCCTAGAAGGTTATTGTTGCAAGCTTTTAAGCAAAGGATCGCCTACTTTTGGTTAATTGAAAGGCAATACAACAGTATAAATTCTTTAATTAAACCAGATATAGAAGTATTTATTGGTCATCTATCCTATGCAAGTGCTTAACTTCACCAGTTACATACTTCATGAACGAGTTTTGAACATTGCTACAACTAACTTTAGGTAGGTTGTAATGCATGCATTTGTGTATCAGTTTTATTTGGCAACTTTATGTAGCTTTAATACTGCATTACCTTAGGTTCAACTTGAACATAACAAAATCATGTTATAGACCGCTTGAAATTTTGTTTATTTTACAGGTTGAGCCGAGTGATACTATTGAAAATGTGAAAGCTAAGATCCAGGACAAGGAAGGTATAAAATGGGACCATTCAGATAATAAAAACGGTGGAATGAAATAGACTTTACACTGCTGTACTATGTAGGTTTACAGTTAGGCATCACTTTTACACAGAATAAGCATCTCTGCAATCTAGTAATCTAAGCACTGATGACAAACTTAGGACACCTAAGACATCTAATGATAAGGAACTAAGTTACCAATCCTGAGCTTGATCACTAGATCGTGGGATTTTTCTAATGAAAAAAATCCTGTATGGTATCAACTATGCCTTTGTGTTAAATTAGTTTCTTGGATGCTGTTGCATATAGTTGTAAATCTTTATACATACATTTTGAGTACTTCGCCATATCAGATGTAGGTCACATTGGGCTATTTTTAAGATTTTGGTGATGCAAGTACAATAATTATTACATTTAGTTCAGTTTTTGAACAACTGCTTATGCATTCATAAAACTGAATATGTGCATGCATCCTTAGGAGAACCACCGCCATAATTAAAAAGTCAGGGTGTATTTTTTTCTGCATCTTATATCATGTAGACTTTTAAATCGGGGGTTTGTTTAAGACAATGCTTTTACCATGATGAAATTAGGTGTGCGAGTTCATCTTAAGCACTGCTACACAATGTCAAATAATGGTCACTGTGACCTACTTGCTACAGTGATAATGTGCACCTGTTATATTTAGGTTGGAAATGGATTTGGGTATTAAAATGTCAAAGGTAAGGGTCACTGACTAGAAGAATAAAAATGGTTTCCACACGGTAGTATTTGTTCTACATCACATACCCAGATCAAACTTAGGGGATGGCTGGTACTTCATGCAGGGGAGAATGAGGTCTCTGGAGTGAAACGAGGTAAAATGTTTTTTTTGCATAAAAATAAATTGATCTACGTAGATGACTATTAAGCGATATGATGGGCGTATAAAATGCCATTTATAGTACTCTTGTTTGCTGCTTGAAGATTTGTCCATATGCAGACAGTTTTTTTTACACGGAGTAAGCATTTCTAGAGTCTAGTGATCTAAGCACTGATGACAAACTTAGGACACCTATGACATCTAATGATAAGGAACCAAGGTACCAATCCTGAGCGTGATCACTAGATCATGGGATTTTTCAAACCACAAAAGAAAAGCTATTCTGTGGGTACACGAGTACACTGCTGTAGCTTTAGCTTGCATGAAGGAAAGGGCAGACGGACTTGTGCGATACACTTAGCATCATTGGTGACAGTGTTAACCAATATATGCCATTATGTTTACATCATTTTCTTGGATGCTGTTGCTTATAGTCGTGAAACTTTAAATATGCATACATTTTGAGTACTTCACCCTATTAGAGGTAGGTCAGATTGGTCTATTTTTAATGGTTCAGTGATCTTGCACAATTTGTATTAAATCTTTTTCAGCTTTTGTAACACTTGCTTCCAGTCATAAAAATAGATACGTTTATTTATTGTTAAAAGAACTACACCGCCATAGCCAAAAAATGCCCTTGTCATATTTTTTTTATGCCTGTTTTGTACACTTTGTTGAATTGAGGTTAGTTTCTGTGACATAGCTTTTACCATAATGCAAATAGATGCGAACATACATTCTAAAGAGTATTTCACCACAATATCAAACACTGGTCACTATTGCCTGCTTGCTCTAGTTATTATGTTTAGGTTGGAATGAATGGACTTTACACAATACTTGAGTTGTGTCCATATACAGTTGGACATTCTAATACCACCATGTAAGCATCTTTACAGTCTAGTGATCTAAGCACTGATGACAAAACTTAGGACACCTATGACATTAAATGATAAGGAACTAAGTTACCAATCCTGAGCTTGATCACTAGATCATATCATTTTCATCAAGTTTATGCATACTGTTTAACAAGAGACTTGTACATGTCCTTGTTTTTGTACGCCTATATTTTAAGCTTTCCTTTATGAAAGTACTAACGAGCATGTGCGATACACTTGGCCTATCCATCGTTGGCATATTGAAAACAAATTGATGTCTTTGTGTTCAGTTTGTCTGCATTGCTCATGCAGCTATGAAACTATATGTGACTATATTTTGAGGAGTACTACACCACCACATAAAAATTGGGTTGCATTTAACAACTTTAAACTCTCAGTGAACATGTATATTTTTTCTTGCAAATTATTTTAATTTTTGTTATATTCAGGCCATGATGTAGAAAGTTGCTTTTCATCTGACGCCATGTTATCATAAAAGCTAGACTTGTCCAACATCTGCAGTTACCAAAATGTATTGATGGCTTGCAGTTTTGGTTAACCATGTTGATTTTTAGTCCAAAGGTCAAGGTTGCTGTGATTGAAGGAAGACCAGTGGCTTGCACATTATAACTTGTGCTGTCCATCACTTTGTGAATGGTTTGCACTAGGGCTAAGAAAGAACCATATCCATTTCATGGTCAAGGTTACTGTGATTGAAAGAAGAAAATTGCTTGCTGCATAATATTATGTGTTGTATACAAAACATTGTGGACGACATCCACTTGGGATAAAGAAGTATCATGTTGATTTGTGTATTGAAAGGTTAATGGTAAGGGTCACTGACTAGAAGAATAAAAATGGTTTCCACACAATAGTATTTGTTCTACATCACGTACCCAGATCAAACTTAGGGGATGGCTGGTACTTCACGCAGGGGAGAATTAGGTCTCTGAAGTGAAACGAGGAAAAATGTTTTTTTGCATAAAAATAAATTGATCTACATAGATGACTATTAAGCAATATGATGGGCATATAAAATGCCATTTATAGTACTCTTGTTTGCTGCTTGAAGATGTGTCCATATGCAGATATTTTTTTACACAGAGAAAGCATTTCTAGAGTCTAGTGATCTAAGCACTGATGACAAACTTAGGACACCTATGACACCTAATGATAAGGAACTAAGTTACCAATCCTGAGCTTGATCACTAGATCATGGGATTTTTCAAACCAAAATAGCAAAAGCTATTCTGTGGGTACATGAGTACACTGCTGTAGCTTTAGCTTGCATGCAGGAAAGTGCAGACGGACTTATGCGATACCCTTAGCATCATTGGTGACAGAGTTAACCAATATATGCCATTGTGTTTACATCATTTTCTTGGATGCTGTTGCTTATAGTCATGAAACTTTAAATATGCATACATTTTGAGTACTTCACCCTATTAGAAGTAGGTCAGATTGGCCTATTTTTAATGGTTCAGTGATCTTGCACAATTTGTATTACATCTATTTCAGCTTTTGTAACACTTGCTTCCAGTCATAAAAATAGATATGTTTATATATTGTTAAAAGAACTACACCGCCATAGCCAAAAAATGCCCTTGTCATATTTTTTTTATGCCTGTTTTGTACACTTTGTTGAATTGAGGTTAGTTTCTGTGACATAGCTTTTACCATAATGCAAATAGATGCGAACATACATTCTAAAGAGTATTTCACCACAATATCAAATACTGGTCACTATTGCCTACTTGCTCTAGTTATTATGTTTAGGTTGGAATGAATGGACTTTACACAGTGTTTGAAGTTGTGTCCATATACAGTTGGACATTTTGATGCCACCATGTAAGTATCTCTACAGTCTAGTGATCTAAGCGCTGATGACAAACTTAGGACACCTATGACATCAAATGATAAGGAACTAAGTTACCAATCCTGAGCTTGATCACTAGATCATGTCATTTTAAACAAGTTTACACATACTGTTTAACAAAAGACTTGTATATGTCCTTGGTTTTTGTATGCCTCAATTTTAAGCTTTGCTTTATGAACGTACAAACGAGCTTGTGCGATACACTTGGCCTCTCCATCATTGGCATATTGAAAACAAATTTATGTCTTTGTGTTCAGTGCATTGCTCATGCAGCTATGAAACTATATGTGCCTATATTTTGAGGAGTACTACACCACCATATAAAAATTGGGTTGCATTTAACAACTTTAAACTCTCAGTGAACATGTATATTTTTTCTTGCAAATTAGTTTTGTTATATTCAGGCCATAATGTAGAAAGTTGCTTTTCATCTGATACCATGTTATCATAACAGCTAGACTTGTCCACCATCTGCAGTTACCAAAATGTATTGATGGCTTGCAATTTGGTTAACCATGTTGATTTTTAGTCCAAAGGTCAAGGTTGCTGTGATTGAAGGAAGACCAGTGGCTTGCACATTATAACTTGTGCTGTCCATCACTTTGTGAATGGTTTGCACTAGGGCTAAGAAAGAACCATATCCATTTCATGGTCAAGGTTACTGTGATTGAAAGAAGAAAATTGCTTGCTGCATAATATTATGAGTTGTATACAAAACATTGTGGACGACATCCACTTGGGATAAAGAAGTATCATGTTGATTTGTGTATTGAAAGGTTAATGGTAAGGGTCACTGACTAAAAGAATAAAAATGGTTTCCACACAGTAGTATTTGTTCTACATCACATACCCAGATCAAACTTAGGGGATGGCTGGTACTTCATATAGGGAAGAATTAGGTCTCTGGAGTGAAAGAAGGAAAAAAAAATTTGCATAATAAGAAATCGATCTACATAGAGGACATTTAAGCAGTATGATGGGCGTATAAATGCCATTTATAGTGCTCTTGTTTGAACACTGTACAGACATGAAAATAGATGCATGTACCCTAAGAAGTGCTACAACAGCATACCAAGAAAAAGGCATGCTGTGGTCCTCCTTTTTATGCTCTTGAGATCATTACAGTTTAAATTAGAGTTTTGTTTCTGGCACACTTGCTTTATCATCATGAAAAGGGATGTGTGTAGCATACCTTTTATGACCGTATGATAATTTACACCTTTTTCTGTAGGTCAGTTTCCGTGATGCTAGGATGGTCATGAAACTATAAAAAGGATTTTTTTCTTTTATGTATACTTAACTCTTGTAAAAAAAATTTATTACTGATACCTTTCAGGCTCTAAAGATGATATTCCCCACATGTTTATGCGAGTTTCTTGTAATTAATACCACACAATAATATTGATGTCACTGCATAGCTTTTTTTTCCCCCATTAAGTTCCAATCGTGATATTGTCAGTTGCCGAAACAGTCCGGACATGCTAGTTGCAATATTAATAGAACTATAGTTGATTTGTACATTTGGCCCAGTAGCAAGCATTTTAGCATATTTTAATCTATATATACGATTAGTTTTACAAATGCTTTTGAAACAAACCGGGGCCTATTCTGAATTTTTCTCAGCGTATGTGCTGCCAACACTGATTTGAATTACCATTCGGCATCACATCATAAAAGGTTTACTTTGGAATATGCCAAAAATTGGTTTTGCATTCAGCATCAAATACTGATATACATCATGCTTGTTTTGCACATTGTCACAAATTTTAGCATTGGACATGGTGTCTTGGACAATGTGATTGGTAGCAAAAAGCACATAGAGGTTAGGAAAGTAGATGATAGCTTTTTGATGTGTTGGAATTTTTTAGATTCAAAGATTAACATATATTGTATAATCCTTGAGTTCAGTTTTCCGCGGATGTGCAGACACCACTGCGAATCTCGCAGTATTATTATTGTTCACACAAGTATCAAGAATATTGTAAACCTGGGAGGCAACTCGTTAACTGTAGAGGAAGGTTTAAGCTGCATATTATGCACGTTAGGCTTTTCAACATAATTCACGTTGTGCAGTGAGTGATATTTTTGTTTTTGCATGATGTTTTCTTACTTGTGATGACGGCTATGATGACACATCTTAGGACACCGATGAATTCCTATGATATCAATCCACGTTACCATACCTGAGCTTGCATCATCAGTGAGAAACGTGCACCTTCATCAAACACTGTTCTTTCTCACGTCTAAGCTTGTAATCCAGAGGTTGCATATTCCAGCCTGGTCAGCTGCCTTATTCTGTCTCTCATAAAATCAGTTGTCTCGCATTTCCTTGGCGTGATGTAGCTAGTAATATTCTCAGTGCTTCATTGTAAAGTCAAAATGTTGAAGTGATGCAAATGTATGTCAGCGCTTCTTATTCTTTAGTTTGATTTGGTTTGTGTCGAGTTTTTATCCCCATACTACAATAAAGTTAAATAGAATACTGTCTCGGAATCTGTGCAAGACAAAGCTCATTCAAAATTGGAGTTTATTTATGTTCTAGTATTTGATCCATTTCAGGTATCCCTCCTGACCAGCAGAGGCTAATCTTTGCTGGCAAACAACTTGAAGACGGTAGGACCCTCTCAGACTACAATATCCAGAAGGAGTCCACCCTCCACCTTGTGCTTCGACTTAGGGGTGGAGCCAAGAAACGCAAAAAGAAGAACTACACTACTCCAAAAAAGAACAAGCACAAGAAAAAGAAGGTCAAGTTGACAGTACTGAAGTTTTATAAGGTTTGTATTAACAGAAGTTTATACAACCTTGGAATTGCGACAATTTGAATTGAAATTTGTGATTTTTTTAAGACTTTTTGAAAAGGTCTGGAGGAATGAAAATAAATTTTAAAATCAATATATGATTCACTTTTACCAGATAAAGGTAAGGGGAAGATACATTTGCTTTGATGAGGTGTCTGATCTAGAACAAATTTAAATTACTATGTTCCTATTTCAGTTTATCCATGTCTGAACAATTATTGTTAGTGAATAAATTTGGCAGCATGTTACATTGAGTTTAAGCTGGATTGCTCATTCAGGAATTATAAAAAGAGGGTCTTTAAAGCCCATACTGGGGAAAAAAAAAATTCAGTTTACAGAAATGAGAGTTGCAAAAAAATTAATCTGTTGGCATTGTTTGAAGCAAATTCAAACATTTTTTGTTTGTGGCCTCTCCTGCCACAATCCTATGCCACGAATAGAACTCTCCATACTTGAATACCACTTCCCCCTTGAATTATTTTGGACTAGAACCTACATTTTTTTCCGTCCAGTATGCTGCTTTGGCTATAAATGTGAGTTAATGCTGAAGATTTTATTGCCAATCTTCTAAATTTTCTAGTGAAATTGATCGTCATTTGCTTCATTGGCAAGAAGTACACCCAGACATTAATCAACAAGATTAAAAAATATAGGTCAAATCAATTGCTTCACAGCTAAAACAAATTGAAATCAGTATCAGAAGTATCATAAGCTGCAATGATGACAAACTTAGGACACCATATGAGTGTTGTTGATTATTCCAATGCATTACCATAGCTGAGCAGCTTAGATTTTGTCTATAAAAACCTTCAATGGGAATAAGCGAAAGGTTTAGTAATGTTTAAAAAAATCCCAAGAATTAATCAAATTTGGCATCATGCATCCTGGTAAGATGTGTTTCCAATTTGTACAAACGATGCCAGCATTGAACAGTACCTCAACACAATAGTGACTATATGGTGCCCAGTAACAGTATGTTTTAAAAACAACTTTTCATTATCAGATGTGGTTGCCTTTACTGAAATTTAAACAAAAATTCTTAACAACTCCCTCTTTGTAAAATCAGAACAGAATTTGAATAAATTTAACGAAAAGCACACTGGCTTGAAGGCCTAAGTTTGCACTAATGAAGTAAATCTGCCATTAATTTTTGGCTGGCATTACGAAAAGAATTGTGGGAGGGGCAGCACTTTTTTCAGCATATGATACATGGTTGCCAGTATATTTGGTGGAAGACTAGGAAGAAATGACACAAGCTAATGGCAAGCTTTCTTGTATACAAAATACAAAATCTAGAAAGATATCAAATAATTTTGTTGAAAGAGCACTTTACAGATAGGAATGAAATTTGACACAAAGAACACTGGCATAATGGCCTTTCAAATTTGTAGAAATTATGCAGAGCTGTCATCAGATATGCCCAGTGTAAAAAAAAAAAAAAAAGATCACTTGCATCGGTTCTGCATTTAACTTCTATCCAAATTATGCCAATCTGCTACCAAATATGGCCACTACTATTGAAATTAGAAAGCCCACAGGAACAAATTTTTGCATGCCCCAGATAAGAATTTCATGCAATTTGACAGAAAATATGTTGGAATGAACCCTTGTGAATTTTCAAATAATGATTCTCAACCTTCAGAAATGGCCACCATTATTAAAAATAAAGAAACCCCAAACCGTTAAATGACTTACCAAAACCACTGAACAGAATTTAACCAGATTGATGCAGAGGTCTATGGCTTGAATAAGGTCTTTGAAATTTGTACAACAAATATGACTGGAATTTTTTAAAAGAAATAAACTTTACCAAAAAAAAGCATCCGAAATTTGCCAGGTTCGGGGGTGGCTGCACGCCTTCATGAAGGCCTTTCAGGTTGGATAAGATTTTGTTAATGGCAATTTTAAATATATTTTATAGCTTCTTACACACACAGTCAACAGAATTTTGACTAAAAAACCATTATGGCTGCCATTACAAAAAATTTAAAGAATTCAAATAATTGCTCTGCCATTACTGTTTGACATATGTAAATAACATTTCACAGAATTAAGAGGTTAGTGTTAGGACTGGTTGGCCTGGTGTGAGGATGTGACTGGGTGGGACATCGTAGCAATATGATTGAAAAATTGTTCAGGCTACTTTAAAAATCCAAATCAAAAACACCATAATCGATTGTGAAGAGGGAGAATACTACTTTTTAGTTCCATGCAAAACGCAAAGGTTAGTAAAACTCCTGTGCAAAGGGTAAGCTGTATAGGTCTTCAAATCCAGTATAGTTGATCTGAATTTGTTCTCTTCATAAGTTAAAATATAAAACAGTGTCATTATTACATGCTTTTGCTGTTAAATTTTTGAGTTAATAAATATAATTTGTTTTTGGTGATGATTTGTGTCAGTTTAAATGTAAAATCCTTTGTAATATTTGTAAATAATGAGAAAAAAGAAAACTCTTCTTTATTTTAAGTGATTTACACACCATGTATCTATGATATGGGGATTGCAACGGTTTTTCAGTTAAATAAAACTGATCGGCCATAAAATGTTGCTTTCATTTAACAAAGTTGTAGAACAATGGAACAATGTTTAATATTTTTATCAGGTTAAAGTATAGGTGCCGTTAAAAGAGAACTGCTCCTGTACATTTATTAACATTTTGAACTTGTGAGCAAAGATGTAAGTAACAAATATTAAAATTTACACTTGGTTATGTTATGGGGTTTAATGCCATTTTTCAGCACTTGGGGCCCCTTTTACTCTAGCAGCCAACTATAATCGATGATTAGTGGGTTAAGTAGAACCGATTATCAATTGTGAAATTCTGATAGATTCCCATCACTATTAATAATACTAATACAATCTGTTGCATAGTACATGTATTTTTCATGAACTAAGCTGGAGAGCTGAACCTGCCTTTAGAGGTCACCTGTCTACAAAGGAAACTTTGTCCTTTTTCCATGGGTATCTGCTGTAACAGGTTTTCAATACTTAGAGAAAAAATGTTAAAAACGTTTTCCTTCATGTTGGGATTGAAACCTGGTTCGCTTGCACATGTTTGACACCACTTGACCAAATGATTGACAATAATGGCAGATCAGATTCTTTGGTCATAATGTCACCTTTCTTGAGTGCATAAATGAAACCTAATTCATTGGAGTGAATTGCAGAATTATTTCTCTTCACAATTGAAGTCAGTATTGGCTATATGAAAAGCTGCAATGATGACACTCTTAGGACACCATATGAGACTTGTTGATTATACTCAAGCGTTACCATGGCTGAGCAGCTTAGATTTTGTCTCATTGACCTTTGAAAACCTTCATGGGAAAAGTAAGTAAAACGTCTAGTGTTGAAATGTAGACCTTTTTTGCTTGAAGTAAATCTGAGCATCTCTTGGTACATTGGCATTTTCAACATCTCAAAATTTGCAAGACCAGTTTCAGCCAAACTTGGCAGTGACCATCCTGTTTTATCTATTTCCAAACATTGGCAGTCCATTATCAAAAAATGGATGTATGTACTAGTGTTTAATGGCACCAAATGATACACAAAGTACCATGGCTTTTAAGGTCTTTAATATTTGAATCAATGATACCAGTTTGTCTATAAATAAGGCTGCCATTTTTAAAAATATAAGAAATGTAAACACATTTCCCACAAATAATTAGGCCTGTTCCAGTAAAACATGCCTGGGATTCTGGGAAGACACTTTTAATGTGGTGTACTCAGTCATTGATGCAGTTAGAATTTTCTTCTCATTTTAAAATGAACTATGTGAAAATCAAAGTACCTTATGAGAGCTTGACCAAAATTGGCAGAATTTTAAAAAAATGCAGTTATGAAGACCTTTCGGTCTTGTGTAGATCATGCTGATGTCATTAATTATGGTTTCAGGTACCGCAGGTTGGGGGAAAAAACTTGTTTAGCTTCAGTTACTTTATGTAAACAAACTGATCCACACAGTATCCATACATGCCAACCATTGCGCTTTTGCCGTGATCGTTGTACTTTTTTTTTATACTAAATTACGCCTTACATGTAAATGTATTTGAATTGCACGTTTTCGATATATCCCCCTCCCCCAAAAATTAATTTGTTTGAAAGTGCCACTAACCGACACAGATTTAATTTGACAAAATTCACTGGTTTTTAAGACAATTAAAATTTGTAGAAACTTTGCGAGCTGTCTTCAGATATGCTCACTGTTATAAACAATGGCGGTCCCATACATGATTTTTCTTAACCACCATTAAACAGACATTGACAGATTTTCACCTTGGAATCATAACTTTTCAGTTTTAGACAAATTATGGTAATCAGCCATCAAATACAGCCACTATTACTGATAGTATAAAACCCATAAAATGCCACATCACAGATCATGATTTGTTACAACTTTTTGGGAATGAAGGCATTTTGAATTTGTACAGTGATGATGGCCCACCTTCAAATGTGGCCACCGTTACTATAAATAGATAATCTTTTAAATGGTTTACCCAAACCACTGAACAATATTTGACCAAATTGACATCTATGGCTTTTTCCAGTTTATATAAATGAATCCTTGTTAACGAATATGGCTGGAATTTCTGTAAATATAACAAATATAGACCTCTTACCAAACATTTAATAGAATTTTGCCAGATTTGGCACTCACAAAATCCCATGATAAAGGGCTTGGAAGGTTATAGATTATGTTGATCCAGAATTAAATATTTTTTTGCGACTTGTAAAAATACCTGGATGAAATTTGACTAAAAGCATTCTAGCTCAAAAATGTGCTGATGCACTTAAAGATTAGGCTGCTGCGTCTAAATGGAGAAAAACCTCTTAAATTGCATTGTGTTGTGTAGGGAACAAAATTACTCATGCTGAACCAAATCGAATAGAAGTTGTCCAGCTTTTTCAAGTTGAAATGTTCCAATTGAAAGTTTGTAAGACAGAATTTTTACTCTTATGTTCATGTCTCTATATGCACAGAAAATATGAGTAATCTAGTTTATTTCCAAATTGAAAGTAAGAAAGCACACATTTGGAAGAAAAATGATTATTTAAAAAAAAGGGTTTATAGTATTGAAATGTATCTTGCAAAACAGGTTGACATGCTACCATTGCACCAAGTGATTGACATCATGGCAGGTAACATTCTTTAGTTAAGAGTCGCAAGTGCAAAAATAACATTGATAATTCAGTTTAGTTGTCAGAATTATTTCTCATGGAAAATCCACTTTTACTAGCATTAAAAAATCCATTGTAAATATTTTTTTGCGATATCCAAAATTGGATCAAATTTGTAATGGTTCAAAAGTTCAAGTTGGTATGAGTTGTATGTAAAGCTGCAATGATGACAAACTTAGGACACCATATGAGTTATTCTGATTATACCAATGCGTTACCCTAGCTGAGCAGCTTAGATTTTGTCTCTCTGTCCCTTAAAACCCTTAATAGTGGAAATAAGTACAAGATCTGGTGATAGAATGAAGACCTTTTTCTTTCTTTTAGCTAACCTAGCCATCCTTTACTGGATTTGGTATTCTCAAAATTCACCAAAGCAGTTGCAGTCAAACTTTGCAAAAAAAACATTGCAGCATGAATGTGCTTCAGTTCATTACAAATGACACCAGACCATTATGTATGTATGTAAATAGCATTAAATGGCACCTTAACAGACTATTGGCTAAATGGTGTCAGATGAAAGTAAAATTCAGAAAACTGTCCATTCTCAACATTGTTGTCATTTCTGAAACTAAAGAACCTTTAAACAACTTCTTTTCAAACTCCTGAACACAATTGGACATGAAGCATTCAGGCATAAAGGTCATTACAATTTTTACTTGTCATGTGGATCTGCTATTAATAATGGCTGCCATTACAAAAAATTGAAAGAATTCAAATAATTGCTTTGTCATGACTATTTGACAGATATCAATGAAATTTCACAAAATTAAGAGGCTAGTGTTAGGACTTGGTGGCCTGGTGTATGGGTGGGACATCGTTGCGATATGATTGAAAAATTGTTCAAGCTACTTAAAAAATCCAAATCAAAAACACCATAATCGATTATGAAAAGGGAGAATACTACTTTTTAGTTTCATGCAAAACGCAAAGGTTAGTAAAACTCCTGTGCAAAGGGTAAGCTATATAGGTCTTCAAATCCAGTATAGTTGATCTGAATTTGTTCTCTTCATAAGTTAAAATATAAAACAATATAATACTCCGTAGGTGTAATATTTTGTAATTTGGAACATATAGTCATTATTACATGCTTTTGCTGTTAAATTTTCGAGTTAATAAATTTAATTTTCTTTGATGATTTGTGTCAGTTTAAATGTAAAATCCTTTGTAATATTTGTAAATAATGAGAAACAAGAAAACTCTTCTTTATTTTAAATGATTGACACACCATGTATCAATATGGGGATTGCAATGGCTTTTCAGTTAAATAAAACTGATCAGCCGTAAAATGTTGCTTTCATTTAACAAAGTTGTGTAACAAGAGAACAATGTTTAATATTTTTATCAGGTTAACGTATGCATGTCATTAAAAGAGAATTATTCCTGTACATTTATTAACATTTTGAGCAAAGATGTAACTAACAAATATTAAAATTTAGTCTCGTGTTGTTATGGGGTTTAATGCCATTTTTCAGCACAAGATAGACTATACATGGCGGCCAGTATTAATGGTGGAGGAAGAATCCGGGGAAAATCCCGGATAAAACCACTGACCTACGATAAGCTGCTGGCAAGCCTTCTCACATACCCACATTGCCCAAGCCTGAGAATTAAACCCACGCAGACAGGTGAGATGGTATTGATCCAAAATGGTGAGCAGTTTCAGCCACTCTGGGACCCCTTTTACTCTTAGTAACAGATTATAACTGATGACCAGTGGGTTAAGTAAAACCGATTATTGATTGTGAAATTCTGATAGATTCCCATCACTATTAATAATACTAATGCTATCTGTTGCATAGTACATGTATTTGTCATGAACTAGGCTGAAGAGTTGAACCTGTCTACAATGGAAACTGTCCTTTTCCCATGGGTGTCTGCTGTAAACAGGTTTTACACTACTTAGAGAAAACACGTTTAAAAAAGTTTTCCTTCATGTTGGGATTGAAACCTGGTTCTCTTGCATATGTTTGACACCACTTGACCAAATGATTGACAATAATGGCAGATCAGATTCTTTGGTCATAATGTTATCTTTCTTGAGTGCATAAATGAAACCTAATTCACTGGAGTGAATCGCAAAATTATTTCTCTTCACATTTGAAGTCAGTATTGGCTATATGAAAAGCTGCGATGATGACACTCTTAGGACACCATATGAGACTTGATTATACTTATGCGTTACCATGGCTGAGCAGCTTAGATTTTGTCTCCTTGACCTTTGAAAACCTTCATGGGAAATGTAAGTAAAACGTCTAGTGTTGAAATGAAGACCTTTTTAGCTCGAGGTTCATCTGACCATCTCTTGGTACATTGGCATTTTCAACATCTCAAAATTTGCAAGACCAGTTTCAGCCAAACTTGGCAGAGAGCATCCTGTTTTATCTATTTCCAAACATTAGCAGTCGATTATCAAAAAATGGATGTATGTACTAGTATTTAATGACACCAAATGATACACAAAGGACCATGGCTTTTAAGGCCTTATATATTTGTATCAGTGATACCAGTTTGTCTGTAAATAAGGCTGCCGTAAAAAAAAAAAAAGAAGAAGAAATGTAAACATATTTCCCACATATAATTAGGCCTGTTCCAGTAAAACATGCCTGGGACTTGGGGAAGACACTTTTAATGTGGAGTACTCAATCATTGATGCAGTTAGAATTTTCTTCTCATTTTAACACATTAACCTGGAGCTTTTTGCCATTTTTGCCTGAATATCGAGTAGGAAACACATTTTGAAAGCTATTTCTGAATAGACTCGAAAACACCAAATCCCCGGTCATCTTTCAATAACATACTGCCTAGTTGTGTTAGAAACATCATTTTTCGTTGGCTATTTGACTCACGCGTGAGCAGAAGGGTAAAAGTTTTTTTGTTGTTGTTTTTTGTTTTTTTTTTCTAAACGGAGCCATTATTTTTGTAGTGCAACTAGATATTCCAGATTATTTGGTATCATTGTAGAGCTACATCTGTCTACCTCTCTATAATACCATCCACTTTAGTGTATCATGCATGACCATAACCCTACAGAGCTCGGCAGTAGGCTACTACCTCCTGCCCCGTAAAGTCGTCGCTAGGGGTTAATGTGTTAAAAAGAACTGTGAAAATCAAAGTACCTTATGAGAGCTTGACCAAAATTGACAGCATAAAAAAAAAAAATGCAGTCATGAAGACCTTTCAGTCTTGTGTAGATTATGCTGATATCATTAAATATGGGTTCTGTACTGCAGGTTGGGGGGAAAAACTCATTTTGATTCAGTTACTTTATATAAACAAACTGATCCATACATGCCAACCATTACACTTTTGGCATAATCATTGCGCTTTTTTCACTAAATTGCATGTAAATGTATTCGAATTGCACATATTTGATATATCCCCCTCCCCAAAAATGTTTTGATTTCTTATTTTCATTAACATCGCATTCATTCCACAGACCTTACTCTAGAAAAGATGGCTTTTATGTAATTGTGACCCAAGAGTATGTTTGTCATAAGTAGTCAGTATTTTTGTATTCGGGGGTTGGCAGCTATGCAGCATAACCATCCAGGCATACGGATCTTTCAGTATCAAATAAATGATGCTGATCTGCCGTCCGATGTGGATGAAGATATGAAATATAGATTCTTGAAATTGTTTTCGTGATATATGCAATAAAAACAACTCAAGAATTGGAACAGAAATTCTACCAAAGGCATGGATTTCTTAACCAACTTAATTTGGTTATTAGACTGATGTCAGAAATGTTTTTGACATTTATTATATATTGGCATTTCAGTTGTAAATCAATCTGATCATTTGGACTTTTCTTAAACTTTGTATTCAGATTCTGTATGTTAATGTTTTCGCAAGTTACTCTGACATAAAATAAATTTTTATTGCAATGTAAGTGTTCAAAGAAAATATGATTAGTAGAGAGCAAGACCACAAAGTTGTCAAAGCAAACAGGATTATCCCAATATTGCACTGTTAATACATTATATAGTTATTTACATTTTTCTCACGAAAATATGGCATGTACCCAGATATTCCCCTTGGGCTCCTATATGCAGAACTGATTGTGGACGTCCTTGTCTTGATAGGATTAAATAATTTAAAACCAACCATGAGATTGGCAAACTTGAATAAAAATCATTCCCTTGCCATTGAAGTTGTGATCTGATGGATCTGATGCCACATGTTGTCCTCTTGGTTGAAAGTTGGCATGTGGGTGCATTTTAGAAAGTTACTTGATCATGATAACTTAGTTTTCATATTTTAGTGGCTTTTGTATTTTTAGATGTGTATCAAATTAATCCTTGTTTGTATTTACTATTTGACAGGTTGATGAAAATGGTAAAATAACTCGCCTGCGACGGGAGTGCCCAAATGAAGAATGCGGAGCTGGAGTGTTTATGGCCTCACACTTTGACAGACAGTATTGTGGCAAATGTTGTCTTACTTACGTCTTTAACAAACCAGAAGACAAGTAAACTGCAATAAAATATGTAGTCTGTCTGGATCTGTGGTTCAGGTTTCCTTTTTTATCCCCCACCCTGGTAGTGGACCATAATAGCCTTTATGATTATAAATGTTCTGACCTTGTTATTGCTGTTCAAACAAGTTGCACAACAGTCATATTAGACCATAAGAACTTGTGTGGTGATCTTATCATCCATTGTCTGTTCATCCTTTTGCACAAGTTTGTTATTGCTACTCCTGTTGAACTATTTAAGGGATTGCCATTAAGTTTTACATATATGCCATAGTCCAGATGGTCCTAACTGAAACAGGGTACTGCTTGGACATCCGATATGACTGTCATCTTGATAATCTTGTTATTGCTACATTTCTAGAATGGATGAGCATATCAGCATGGGGTTTTCTTTAAAGACTTTGTATTCTGTCTAATTGGTCCTGAATGGAAGTGGTGTCAATCTGATGTCCAACTTCACTACCACAGCAGCCATCTTGAAGCTATTAATGCTACTAGTCCTAAGTGGATTGTCATATCAACAAGGGCTTTTTCACTAAAAGACTTCTATGATGTTGGTGAATTCAAATGGTGCTGATTTGATATTTATTATGACCACCACAGCAGTTGTCTTGAAAATCTTCTTTGTTACTCCTTTTGAATGGATGGGCATAACAACATGTGGGTTTTCACTAAAAGACTTGTTACGATGTCTAGTTGGTTCTAACTGAAATGGTAAAAATCTTACATCTGCTTGAAAATCTTGTGTTAAAATTGTAGAAGCCATGAAAATTAGGCCGTTTAGTATTGTAACTGACGGGAGCAGTGGTTATGATAAAAAGTTGTACCCAATCTGTGTAAGAGACTGACCAAAAAAGAGCAAAGATAGCGTGCTCTTCTTTCATTACCAGAATTAACAGTAGATTCCACTGGAGAAAAATTGTTTATTTGCTTAGTAATGCTTTGAATAAATGGAAGTTGGCAGAACTGTATGGGGTTTTCAGCTGATAATGCATCTGTGATGACAGGAATTCATAGAGGAGTTGCATTCTATATTTTTTGAAAAATGTCTCCATCAGTGTATATCAGGTTGTCCCTGACATGATACACCTTGCTGCAGGAAAGGCTGCCAATAAATTAGGAGGAGAACCCCTGAAGTCTCAAGTTGGCTTTCTACCTGACAACGTACTTCATGCACACAGAGTTGATGTGCAGTGGCACCTTATTTCCCAGCTACAAGATCCAACAACTGGAAGATGCATATTTCCTCTCCTTTGTCGGGTTATGAAAGGAATATTGGTTCCTTACCATTCTAATGCTGACTGTGATGGACTGTTCAGTATTGTTAACAAAAATAAAACTGAATTCAGATCTTGGCTTTGTAACCCAGCACTTGGTTCTCCACTGGTGTGCAAACCATTTATAATCTTGGCAGGTACGAAGTGTTTTGAAATACAATATGAGAGACTTGTTTTTTAAAGCTCAAAGTGCTCTATATGAAAATTTGAAGCAGTAATTGATGTTAAAAGAGCAGAATGGGTAAATAAATAACTTTGTACATATGCTCATTGAATTTTATTATGTTAGATGTGGATTACCCTTTTTCTGCTCAGATTACTCTTTTTGTCCACTTGGATTACACTTTTTCTTGGGGTGGGTTGGGGTTGGCATGTGTGCTGATTTAGTTATAATTTTTGGCTGCATCCCACTGTTAAAGATTTGCTCCAGAGCAGATGATTAAAAAAGCTGCCATGTAGTATATGAACAGTATACCAAAAAACAATTTGATAATTGGATATCAGAATAAGAAAGCGTGGTCCATGGGATATACTTGTAATACTGTACAATAATAACGAACCTCACTGTTCAATGCACTAAAGTTCAAAACTTTTTAAATACACCTTGGATCTCCAATTAGTGACCTACATGCCTTTTCAGTTTCTGAATTTTTCATTTGATGAAGATTTAGACGCCAATTGCAAACAGGTAATGGAGTTCAGGCCATGGTCAGAATTTGAACTCTAGTGAAAAGGTGTTTTTAATTACTTACTGCAGGAAAAATTTAGAATATTATTAGTAATACTATCATCCTGGAACATACTGGGAAAGTCACATTCTGCATATTGAGGAGAAAGTGATATGGCTTCAAACAAGATTTTGAGGTGAGGTCCTTGAAAAAGGGAGTTGCGAATGTATTAAAAAGCAGTCAAGTGCAAAGTTTAATTCATTAGTATTGATTATGCTTTGAGCATGGAATCATTTTGATTGGCTGTCATTGATTTGCAGTTGTCCAACAACAGTAAAGAAATGATTGCAAGAAATGTGCTTGGTGTTAATTTTTATTTAAGGATTCTGCATGTATTCATTGAATTGTTGAAACCTGTGCACAGAATTAACAGTTGCGTGTTATCAACTTTTTTCACTTGCTTCATATCTTGTCTGCTTGGGTTGAATTTGTAGGTAACATTTCTGAGTCAAACCATGAAATGTGTTGCATTCAGTTATGACTGGTGGCTGTTGTTATTTCAAGGTAAAACGATAACCACCAATCGGAACTAACTGTAGCTTGCTCATTGTATGATGCTGAAAGCAAACTTGATCCAAATAGATGCAAAGCAGCAAATAACTTTTGAGCCTAATGGCGATTGCATGATTTGTAACGTACGTAAATCGTACAAGGGGAACATGTTCAGAATGGCTCCTTTGGCACTGATAAATATAACTGGTGATGGAACATGCTAATTGAGATTTTTTTAAATATTGCAGAATCAACATGGGGGGGGGGGGGAAAGCTTCCTAACCACGCAAATTGTAGCCTCTTTGTTAATTTGTAGAAGGGGATTGAATGTTGTCAATAATTTCCATTGTTGCTGACAGAAATGACCGTCTGGCCATGGTAGTTTTGTACCTGCAGGAATTACAAGGATTTGTTTGCCTTTTCTGCTTTACCACATTTTAGAGATCACACTGTTAATGCCTTCCCGATTTATGTGAAAATGTGTTATGACTTGATGGTTTTGAAGTAACCGAAAAAGCAAAACCAAGAAGTTTAGTAAAAATGTAACGATGTCCCAAGGATACAAAGTGAAAATTTAAAAGGAACTTAGTAGTGTACATGAAATGATAATAAAGTTCTGTCACAAGTCCAAAAGTATAGGAGTGTTCTGAATGAATTCCAGGTGCTGTATATGCTGATATAATAATAATAATAGAGGTCTTTGTATAGTGGCTAATCTTTAAAAGCTCTAAGCGCTTTACAACATTAGACAACACCTATAACATAAAAAACATAATGATTAGAAACACAAACACCATAAAATAGAAAACATAAACATGCTGAAAATATTTAAGGTAGGAAACGGTTTGTTCTTGCAGTTGAAATAAGAGCACTCTTGAATGGGATCACTGTCTTTGTGTCTAAGTTCAGTGGGCAATTCTTTCCACATTGCTGGGCCCTGGTATGTAAAAGAAAGCTGTCCATATGGCTTTGTTTTCATAGTAGGAATAATGAGTATACGATTGTCAGAAGAGGAGCGTAAGTATCCTGCTGGTGTGTACACATGGGTGAGGTCGGAAAGGTATATTGGACTGGAGTCCATCAGTGAAACGTAGCACAGAGAACAAATTTTGTGTTTGATTCTGGATCGAATGGATAGCCAGTGTAGGGTACAGAGCAGCAGGGAGGTGTGCTCTGATTGTGGTACTCTAAGTATGATCTGAGCAGCTGTGTTTTGAAATTTCTGTAATAGATATTGAGATGAAACGGACAGAATTGAGTTACAATAGTCCATTCTTGAAAGTACTAATGAAAACTCAGTTGTTTTAGTGGCATTAACTGAAAGATATTTGCGAATGGAGCTGATGCGTCTCAGCTCAAGATATGCAGCCTTGCACGTGTTCATGACATGTTGTCGCAGTGTGAGAGTTCTGTCCAGACTAACACCTAGGTTTCTTACTGATTGTGTGAATTTAATGTTGGTGTTACTGATATTTATTGTTTGAGGTAAAGGATGTGACTGAGAAAGTCTGTGTTGTGATCAGAATGGCCTCAGTTTTATCATCATTCATCTGCAGCTTGTTACATGTCATCCATGATTTCACATCAGAAATGCACCTCTCTACACCTTGGATGGTAGCATCAACTTCAGTTGGGTGGCTAGATTTGTATATTTGGGTGTCATCAGCGTACAAATTGGTGAGACACTGGATGATGATCTATGACACTTGAGAGTGGCTTGGTGTATAGAATGAAGAGAACATGTCCAAGAACAGACCCATGTGGAACACCACAACATAGATCAACTGGGTTAGAGTGTATTCCATTTGCATACACAATTTGTATCCTGTTCACCAAGTAGGACTTGAACTACAGTAAGGCTGTATCATGAATGCCAAATACATGCTGGAGAGGAAGTAATATATCATGGTCTATTGTGTCAAATGCTGCAGACAAATCAAGGAGGGTGAGGACTGTAATCTTTATGCTATCCAAAGCAGAGAGAAAGTTATTAACTACTTTTAGAAGAGTAGTTTCAGTACTGTGGTAAGGGTGATATGCAGATTGTACATTGCTAAAAAGACTAAATTCGGATGAGATACAAGCTGGGATAGAACGACCTTTTCTAAGATTTTTTATATGAATGGGAGATTAGAAACTGGGCGGTAGTTCTTTAAATCGTTATGGTCTAGTGTTGGTTTCTTCAGCAGAGGCTTTACAATGGCAGTTTTGAAAAATGATGGAAATTCCCCGGATGAGAGAGAGGTATTAATAATATCGGTTAGTGAAGGCAATACTGGATCTAAGTACTCCAGCAGCAGTGATGTTGGAATTGGATCAAGTTCACATGAATTTGGTGCACTCTTCATCAGGATTTTACGTACGAAATCCATAGAGACAGGTTCAAATGCTGCTAATGGTTGCCGCTGAAATTCTGTATCCCAACTGTATGGTGACGAATCAATTTAAATTGTGGTGTCAAGCTTATCTCTAATGGTTTGTACTTTGTCACGGAAGAAATCTGCAAATTTGTCCAGAAGGTCGACTGGAGATAAGTTAGCTGGAAGTGTTGTACATTAGTTCCTTGACATTAGCTTGTTAGTAATCTCGAGGAGCTCTTCGCAGCTGGAACTTTCCATGATCTTAGTAGTGTAGTGAGCTGATTTCGCTGCATGGACTATATTTGACATTTTTCTTAGTGGCTTCATAGATTTGCTTATGAATAGTGAGTGGTGGAAAACCAAAGCCTTTCAGCTTTATGGCGGTCTCTTTTAGCAGTGCGAAGCTGGTCCCTAACACTGCTATACCATGAACACTTGAATTGATACTCTGCATTTGGTAGCTGGGGCATGTTTGTCGAGCAATGAACGTAGGCAGTTATCGAGTTGTTCTGCTGTTGTAGGTAATCAAGTTGTTAGGTTTGCTTAGATGTCGTGCATTAGTTTGGTTCTATTTATCATAACGGAGGTTTCTCTTAGTAGCAGATAAAGGTGGAGGGTTAGGGACTGATACGTCAAGATGGCATATAATGCAGAGGTTGTCTGTTGTAAGTTCATGGGATACCAGGGGGGACCGTATAATGTTATCATCAGGTCTATGAAGAATCCAGTCTAAAATGTGACCATGTTTATGGGTGGGTTGGTTAACTGACTGTTTGAGGTTGAAAACATTAATGGAATATAGGAGTTTTTATGTGTTTGGGTTTCCGAAACAGTCAAAGTGAAATTGAAATCTCCAAGAATAATCAGGTTGCCACCTATCGAATTTCCATACTCCAGGAGATTCGGAAACTGCTCCAAAAAGAGATTAAGTCAGCTTGTTTTTTTTGCTAGGAGGATGGCGGTATAGGCAGACAAAATAGACTGACCTTTGCTCCAGTGAGAGTGTGGTTTGGACTAGTTCAAACGATGTGTGGTCGAAATTAAATGTTGTGGTATACCAATAGTCTTAGTTTATCAAAAGAATAACATCTAAGTTGAATTAGTTCATAATGTGTTGAAGTCCAAAATGTTGATGAGCACTTGAAAAAATTCTGAAAAGGACTAAAGGTGATTCCACAAAGATTGATATTACAATGGGAATGAATAATTTTGATTATCAAAGCCTTTTAAAAACCCTCAAGACAATTAAAGGTCAAAAAGACCACTTCAACACGTTTGCAAATATTTTTGAGTAGAGCCCACTGCCATGGACATACGTTAGCTATCAAAACTTTTGTTTAAAACTGATCGCTTAAACTACAACCTACATTGCAATTATGGATACAGATCTAACAATATAAAAACACTTAACACCTCACCTCATGTAGATAAAGATACAATAAAGCTTTCTAATACATATTAGTCGAACATGTATATGATATATAGTAATTGCATAGAAAGATGTGAATGACATAAAATATAAATAAAGCAATGTAGTTATTCTATATGAAAATGCATGTGCAATAGACTTTTCCTTTAATATGCCTAATGTTAACGTATTGCTGAAATGTCAAACTCGAACAATCTCGGATTTTTGTTTTGTTAAATGATTGGTTTCTGATCGTTGAATAATTGGAGAAGAAGCTGAACAAATATTTAGTCCACACAGAAGTGAATAACTGTTGAACCTTCAGGACACTAAATGGATACCTTGTCAAAATTACAATTGACATTTTTTTTCTTTCTAAAAGAAGACCTTTTGTTAATATTGACGCTGCATGAGCAACAATGTCTATATGAAGTAGCACAAAGTAAATTTAGACAGTGTGTGACACTGGCAGAAATGGAACCATAAGGCTATGGTTCTCTCATTTATGGCTTTTCTGTATGACTTCTTTCAGGTATTTAATGTCAAGTGGTATGAAAAGAAAGGACAAAATAATAATACAGTACTATTAAATGGAAATAAGGCAAATCACACCTGTACTGTGTACTGAAATAGTACAAAATTAGCTGCACAGATTACCAATGAACGCACAGTATAAAATAAAAATACAAAGGGCACAGTTTCTGTAAATATGAGACCTTGCTAAAAATCTGATGTTATTAAGTCCCCACTTTACATAATAAACAAATATAACCGTTCCTATGTTTGTGCCATCCTCTAAACTTCTAATGGTCCCACGTCTTTTGAGGTTATAGATGTTTAGGGAAGTAACTCTTGCAATACTCTAAAATCTTGCAGAGAAATACCTATTTTAAAGTCATTTACCAATCTCTGCCATAATCACTAAATAGGTGAAACCCCACCCCACCCCTGGAACTTGTGAAATTTGGTCATTTGTGACAAATATAGATTTCAAACAGTGGCATACTAATGGTAAGTGTCGCCTGGGGCGACAATAATGGCCCAGTGGGGTTTTGGAGCCCCAAGTCCTCTGGCACCCGAGGCAACTGCATCTTCAGCACCACTGTTAGTATGGTACTGATTTCAAATGAAAATTTCTGTTGAAATTAGTAAACCAAAATAAATTTTAGAAATTGCAGTCTTTTTTGTGGTATGTGTGAACATAGTTTTCTTGTATGCTTGTATCTGCCAAGTTGGTTGATATATTGTTCATGTATGCCACATATTTCTACATAGAAATTTAGTGGGTTTGTTCATATAACTAAGTGATAAATTCAACATCGCTTAGTGAAAGAGTTCTTATGCACTTGAGTGTCTTTAAAATGTTTCATCTTTCTGACACCACTCCGGTGGCCTTGTGGTTAGAGCGTCCGCTTTGGATGCATGAGGTTGTGTGACTGGGTGGGACATCATGCTACATGTCTGCGGCATGCTGCCTCAGTGCTAGACATCACTATAAACTATCACACTGTAGACGTTGTAGCGATATGACTGCAAAATTCTTAAAGCTACTATAAAAATACAAATCACACACACACACTCATCTTTCTGATACAGCTATTGGTATTGTTACATGAATATATTTCCGTTATTGCTAAACCTTGTGACCACCATATATCAGGAACCATTCAACATAGCACGATGCAATATGGTTGGCGCAAACATTGTCTTACAGACCCAGATGTGCTTTTTGGGGGCTTTGCTTTGTTAACTGTTTGACATAGTGTTATAGCCCTTGATAATAAACTTAATATCTTCACAAATATGTTTGTTGTTGTAACTAGCATAGCTCTGTAACACAAAGATTGGATGCAAGTTGGATATGTCTATTAGACGTAGATTTGCCTTTTAAATGTTTTCGTCTTTTTAGGTCCAGTTTTGAAAGGGATATTACAGTATAAAAAGATCATTATAACCAACATAGCACAGGAAACATTTGACATATGATGAAATTCAGTGTGTACATTAACTCACTGATCTAGATGTGTCTTTATGAGTCTTGTCTCGTCAGCTTCACGTGATGATGCTTGTAACATGCAAAGCTCAAGACCATTCAGCATATGCTGATGTAATTTGGTTTCAACATTGTCCATTAAACTTAATTTACCTTGTTTCATTTTGCTAAGAAGAGCCACAGATCTCTGGTTGTTCGTTGTGAAGTTTTTGTTTCTGCAACATAACTTCACCGAAATTTGTTTTTAAACAGACTTAGGTTGATGAGACCATAAGTGAGTTTGGTTTTCAGAATTCTATGACATGAGTTAATGGATCCTATTGCCCATTCTCCTGGCTTTGGTTTCTGCTTCTAAGCATTGTTAGATTTGATATGCATGCAGCTTTATATTGACCAGATCATCAGCGAGTTTTGTTTTAATTTGTTCCACACCATGATTTTGATGAATTATGTGCCCAGATTGCTGTTTTCTGAACTCTTATGACTTGTGTAGCAAAACTTGACTACAGAATATTTATGTCAGTGTAAGTTATTTTGGCATGTAATTTATTTTCTTTTCCTTAGTGTTATATTAATGATACATTGAATTAACTGGATTTCCAGGATTCCTCACCATCATTTAGATGAATTATGGTTTCTGAATTGCCATCTTATCCAAATTTTGCTTATCAAACAGAACTTGTATGTAAGATCCGGCTGAGGAAATTATAAAGGAGATGCACTTTGTGATACCTACATCATTACTAGCGAATGTATTTTGAAATGTCGTGATCCATGAAAGGGAGAAGATCCATTATTAATTTCTTTTTTATGCTTTTAATGTTTTTGAGTAAAGTGCAAAATAACTCATATTCTGTGAAATTTATTTTTTCAAGATGTTGATGTGGTGTATCAATTCATCTACATATAAGATTTCAATGCATTTATCACTAACTGCATAATCATACTGCAAGTAATGCTGTTAGTTTTATTTTATAGGACAAGGATTGATTTACACAGAAGATCTTCACACACTTTATTAAAAGATGACTATTTGCATTAAGTTTAAAATGTATTTTTATGTAAATGCTTTGATTCCTCACATGATGATGATGAACTTTTTAGTAGCTAACTAATAATGGAGGTTACAGAATATTAATATCGTACCCATTGCCTGGCAGAATTAATTAATTGATTCGCACAACACTTGGACTCGGATTTAAACATGTAATTAAATACTATATACTGTACTGTACGATACCATACCAATACCATACCATATAATCTTGTAATTACTGTGATCTTCAGTAAAAATAAAAATAAAAATAAATAATTGCCGTGAAGTACATGAATTAACCTAGTATAGGCATTGCCTCATAAAAACGAGGCTGTTAACAGTTCTATGTAAAAAAAAATTTGTTAGCTTTTTAAGTTTCAGTTTATAAAGATTCAACGTGGTTTATTTGGGTATTTCATTAGAGATGAACACATTTCTAAAATTAGACCACGTTTTTAAACAAGTTTCTATACATAATGTCGCATTTAACTCAGAATTTTAAAACACACAGTATATATAAAGTAAAAAAAATAAACCAAAGATGCCTAAGATTGCGGTGTGTCGTATTATGAGGAAATAGGCCGTGTACAATTCAACAGAGTATAAAACACAATTTTGACACATTGGAGAAATAATAGGTTGAGTAATACACTCGAGTTTGTTTTGCAAGATAAGAACAATATTTTCTTAATGAAAAAAAAAGGTATTTTAATGTTGGAGAAACCCACACATAACGAGCCATCAAGTACCTACAATCAATAGTGATGACAACGGTGATGCTACTCGTTTTGGTGGTAAAAGTTTGACGCATGTGAGGGTTATTTTCTCTTAGCGTCGTTGGTATCCACCTTCAGAGGGCGCTACAAATGTTTCACTCAAAGCGCACCTGATTTAGAAAATAGTTCTCTATTTATATAATACAAGCAATACATATATTGTACGTGGTTTCCAATTGTATATTGCATCCTAAGAGGACGTTTAACTTTTTTACTAAAAAATATCGGATTTATATAATATAATATTAAGAAACGGCTTCCCAATTACAGAGACCACTTGCGTAGTAATATCGGAGGTCAAAAGGTGTCCCATTGTTGCAAGTCAAAGTTTACACCTGAGTGAACTTGTCGAGAATGGTGATAATCAATTCTTTGTGGAATGGAATATGAGAATGGAATGCAAAACTTAAAACGGTTTCCTGAATGTGATTCAATAACTGGACTGATGGTTTGTAAAGGAGGAAGATGACAACGTGAAGTACAGGAGTAGAGGGCTTAAATGACCCGCGTTCAGGGCATTTCAGGTGCATGCAGTTCTTGAATAACATTGGGCCTTGCAAATTTTAAGTGCTTGTGGGAATTTGTAACTTCAAAATTAATTCTGTATTCAGTTTGGATTTTAATAGTGGAGTGGACATGGCTGACAACGAGCCAAATTTTATGGAAAGTCCTTTGTTTATTTGGGTAAGTCTATAACACTTTGTAGCCCATATTTATTCATAATGACAAGACTCATGCGATGCAACGTGCAGTGGTTGTGTTAAA
The DNA here is from genome assembly GCA_028554795.2 of Sinohyriopsis cumingii. Taxonomy (NCBI): domain Eukaryota; kingdom Metazoa; phylum Mollusca; class Bivalvia; order Unionida; family Unionidae; genus Sinohyriopsis; species Sinohyriopsis cumingii. The sequence goes on from CM068824.1 coordinate 160,721,253, forward strand.
TGGTGACCGACATGCGAAGTTTAGAAACGCTCATAGAATGAGTTAGCTTCGTTGTTCACGAGAGAGTGTTTATTTCTTATTGAATCATTTATTTACTATTGTAAAGGTTTTTAAAATGTCTGTGTTGGGTTATGCAAGGTTTCAGAGAATGGTTCATGTTCGTTTCAGTTAGACTTCATTCTTGCTCGTTTTCTGTCACTGTCTCCCAGAAAATTGATACAAGAAACTAATCTCCTCGTAGTCATTAATTAATTTTTAAAATAAAACGTTAATTTTTTGTTTCTTCACTGTCAGTTGTATTTAGTGATAAGTTCGGAAAATATTCCCAACATTATAAAAGCTGTAGGCTTAAGTAAACATTTGAAAACTTTTTTATTGGTTTTGGACTTTTGTAATGTCCTTACAGACTTGCTATAATACTGGACTTTTTTTGGTCAGTGTTTGATTTATGTTGAGTTTGTATCTTCTATATATTTTCAGATTGATTCATTCCGACAGGAAGGGGCACCAGCTTTACAATATAGGGATATATATGATGGGGTCTTTCTCAGCGATGTCATGCAACAAATGTAAGAAAGATATCGAGATCCAGAGCTAACAATAATCAGTTGTTGTAACAGTAGTCAGTTGTTGTCATCATTTTGCCATGTCAACCTTAGTTAGACTTGTGTGTAATGACCAATTAGAGTAGGATATATAATGGTCTTTATTCTTGAGTCAACTGTGATGTCACAGTGCTCAGTGAATCCAATAGTTTAGGCCCCTCGAATTTTAGATCAGGCCCTTTTGTATTCTAAATGAAGTACCCATCAAGCTAGCTATGATGTTGTAGCCTCAGCTTGATTTGTTGTGGTTGAGAGGTGGGAGTAGGGGTACTAATATTAGTACTACTATCAGGCTTGTTGAAAGAAATCAAAATTTTCCTGCACTGATGAATTGCGAAATTTTATTTTCAAGTTCTTGTGAAACTAGTTAATTATTAATATTTACGTGTATGTTTGAACATGCACTTTAATTTAATATATGATTTTATTTATTCCTTTTCATGTCTAAAGTAATGCAATTATAGCAATCCATGACAGTAAAAAAAAAATTATTGGGTGCTTTTGAACAAATGGAATTGGAGTCAGGGCTTGTGATTTTATTTTTAATTCACCAGCCCTGGGTCTGTGTCTGAAAAATATGTTTGTTGAGCACTGTGTCAGGTACCATAGCTCATTGTTTATTAAATAGACAAATGATTCGTTCAAAAGGCAAAAGTATTGGCCTTATTCATTCAGCTATCCCATCTTTCAGCAACATAATTGTGCTTGTTGGTTTAAACAGTCCTTATCCAGACATATGAAAGATAAAATACACAATTTGTTCTGAAACTTGATAATTCCGCTTTAACAGATCTAGTTGATAATATATGGATGTGCAGAATTGAGAAGAGGGATTGAATTTTTGTTAACATGTATGGTTAAATTGATTAATGTATAAAATAAGATGATATTGATTCATAGCTGTCTGTAGTGAGAGTTCATGCTTCCAATACCTTGTTTTTATCATTAAGATAGCATTTCTCATACAGTGTACAGCTGTCATCAGCATTTCAGAAATTAGACGATGACAAGGACTTTTATGTATATGGTATAACTGGAATAATTTTATTTTCTATACCTATTAATTTGTTTTATTTGCATGTAGAGTTGAAATTTCTCAATGATAAAAGTTCCTATACCCTGCTGTAAACAGCACCAATAAGTACAGTGCTTGAAATCCTTTTATGTTGTTTGGAACACTCCTATTTTATCATATATACCATATTTAGAGATACATGAAAGAATAATTCTTAGAAAGGCCAAACTGATGTATAAAGTAACCAGAAAAGCCAATCCTGTCTATCTAAGCAATATCTTTCCTCAAAGAGATGCTGATGGTACTCCAAATTTAAGGTCTGTTAAAAGTAAAAATTACATTATACCAAGACCAAAGAAAGAATTGTTTTAAAAAAAATGTTCAATATACTGGTCCACTGGTATGGAACAACATTCCCAGGGACATAAGGCAGTCTCCTACTGTTTCTTCTTTTCATAATCGATGTCTCAAATGGATACAGTCTTAAGACAATTGAACAGTTCTAGTGATAAAAACCAGGCTTGATATTTTGATTTTCAAAATCACTTAATTATTTAGTGTCAAGTCTGATTTTTCACATCATGTTGTATGTACAGTATATTATTGTACACAACAGATAGAAGGCATCAAGGTAGATTAGATCTGTATTTAATTGAGTTACCTTCTATAAATAAAGTCTTTATTATTATTATTATTATTATTAACTAACCAAATGGAAAGATTGAATTTCGCCAGTGCTGCATATTTACCATGACTTGAAAGGTGCACTGGTATATTTATTTGCCCTATCAGGTTACTGGATGATATTGTGGTATTGTAGATGCATGGAAGGGACTTTGGTATTGGACATATCAAGTAGTTTCTTTGAGAAATCCTGGTTTCCTTTTGAGGCTATTCTTTTTGCATTGTCATGGGGTGTGGGACAGGTGGCAGAGTGACCTGAAGTACTCACCTTTTCAGATCATTAACAAATTTCTGCTCTGTTCACATGCATTTGAGTCTTGGCATTGTTACAGCTGTACTGTTTGTAACCGAGTAACATAAAAAAGCAAAACCAACAAGTTTGGTCAATTCAACAAATAATTAATTTTCCCTAGAATACAGAGAAAAAAATTTGAAATGAACTTGCTGTAAAAATTCTATCACAAGTCCAAAATAATAGTGTTCTGATGTACCAATAACTTTGAATGTGTTGATGTGCCAATAGTCTTGATGTATCATAATGATATAATTCAGAATGTCGTTGAATGAGTTCACAAGAATCTCAAAGTAGTGTTTTGGTCCAAACAGTCAATGAAAACTTTGTAATTCCAATGAATAATTGAAATAAATGATTCCTCTCAAATTATAACTCGGATATCTTGCAAGGATTTAAAAACAAGCAGTCCAGGACTCCCATTTTGGTAAACATAGGAGTCCCTCCATCAAATGTTGCAGTCCCTTCCCAGAAAATCTGGAACTTTGCAGATCAGAAGAACTATTGGTTGCTATGGAGTTTAATTTCCACATTCTTTTATAAAACTGACATATAGCTCTTGTTTGTCCAACAGAGTTAGACCCAGTTTTGTCAATGCAAGGAAAGGTCTTATTTCAAACACTAAGCCAGGCATCACACATTTTCTTATACTTGGCTGCTGTCTCGTCCGAAATCTCAGTTCTAGCAACTTTAGCACTCTTCTGAATCTCATTATAATCTTCATCAATTTGCCTATTAACCTAATAATACTTGCTCAAATTTGCATATGGCATTGTGTCTAAGTCTTAACATGTCTTGCTTTCAAGGTCACGTGTACTACTTATTCAGCTGAACTCAGAAATGAACACAATAATGAAAGCTGAAGTTGTTTATTTGATGTACTCTTATAAATGACCACATTCTGGGTCTTTCTGCCTCTGAATTCAATCAATGTATATATCAGCACATTTCCCCACCAAGCAGCCAGTCAGAGTCATTGAACTTGCCACCCAGCTATTGCATCATGTTCTTTTGATGTACTCTTATAATGGCAACATGTATATCAGAGGATCTTTCAGCCACTGAATTCTATCATTGTATAAATATCAGCACAGCTAACTGATCAACACATTTTTCCATGCAGCAGGTGGCTGAAGCAAGACTGGCGAGTCTTTGAATTTTGCCGCCCACCAATTACATGTGTATGGAGGACTCCCACCTAAGTAATTACCTGCTTCACAGATAAAAAATTGCAGCCAAATATGCGTGATTAAGCATTTCCAAGACCTCTGTAACTGAACACAACTAAAAAGACTGATATTAAGATAGGAATGAATAATTATTTACTTCTGTTTCCGTATACAGACTCACACCTAACTTACGACAACATAATGCCCTGGACCTGGGTCATTTCCAGTGGAATATCCATCAAATTCATAAACAAGGTCAGGTCTGTTTATTTAAAGTTTAGAAAATAATCTGACAAACATCAAGTAGACCATGATTTTATCCAAGGGGAAAACCAGTGTCCTGAACTCAAATCCAGGTGAACATGCTGCTTACAAGTGATCATTAAGTTAAATTAATAATTTACAATCATGGACAAATATTAGCTTTGTAATATGTTGTTTACAAATGATCATTACAATCTACAATCATGGACAAAACTGAAAAACACTTATAGGTATTAATAACAACCATTCTTATTAAAATCAGATTTCCACTATCCTGAGTGAAGATCTGACAATGACCACTTAGAGTTCATGTTGTAGTGACCTTTGAGATAGCCAATGGAAATGCAGCTTTCAGAAATTTGAAAGTGAATCAGATCGATAGGCACACACTGATGCTCTTCATTTATACTTTTCAGTCTCCCAAAAGTGAAGATATAAGGCTTGATCTGATTGGCTGATAAAATTAGCAATTATGGTAATAACATATATCACCAGAACATGACCCCTAAGCATTTGCTGTCAGATCTTCACATTGGACAATGAAGATCTGATTTTAATTAGATTTACATAACAAAACAGTCAATGTGAGAAAGTTTGCACAAAGCTTCCCGTGGGTCAGCAGTTCTTTTCAGGGTTCCCCCTCCACCAAATATACTGGCTGCTGAAAACTGTTAAACCCCAAAAAACCAAATCAGTCCACGATAAAAGGCATGATTAAGAGTTCTTGAGCCAGTGAATAGACACCAACACTTCTGGTTGTAATGGCTTGATTAATTTCACACAAGTCTTACAGGTGGCATAAATGCAGTGCATATACTTCTACTTCTTGCCCCATAGTTAAACTGGTAGGATGATAAAGTGTTACTTGCTTCATTCAGTGATTTCTGTACACTTGTGATGCTGGAAGAACAGGACCTTCAGTGGGAGTCCTTTAGTGGGCATAAAATTGGGAGCTATAATCAATCTTACTGACTGTATTTATGTGGCAATATTTTTGTCACTCGGTATTTTGAAGAATATGACTTCAAAAATCAGCATTTACTAAGAATAGGACACAAGAAATCAGCATAATGTAAATTCTGAAAAGTGTTTTATGCCAGTAGAGTGTTAATCCCTTCTTATTTGCAACAGTACACAATCATTGTGTTATCATATTTGCTGACCTGTCCATTCATGCCATGGTTTGTGTCTAATTCTACATGCTACATTTTTCATGTTTTTTATTATTGATTTTTGGATCAAAATTTGCAAGTTATGGGATGAAATAGAACTGTATGTGAAAAGGTTGAATAGGTTAATTTGTGTTCTATGCCCAGAGCTTGAAGTTAATGTTTTTTTTACCCATTCACAGGATCACCATAATGATTTTACTGATTGTGCATAAATTTTACTGACCCATGCATCTCATATTTCTTTGAATACTCAATGCAGAAAGTGATCACAACATCAGTTCTTTTTTGAATAATTTCAGCCATTAATATTCATTTTCACAAGATTTCTCTTTCTTATTTTCTTTATTGTTATGATTAAGCTCTTTCTTATCTCAGTCTAGTTTCGACATTTGATTGGCATCTGCACACCTTGCAATAACGGGTACATCTTCCTGAATGCCACCTCACAGTATATAATGATAAAACCACTTATTCTGTATAATTCTGTACTATTCATTGAGTTGCCCAATGCAACCTTTTGTGACTGTACAAGTTTTTGCACTAGCTGGATATTCTATACCATTTTGTATCATCTGTATTTAGATTCGGCCAGGGTACTAATTTGCTTGGGTATGGTCTTTTGACAGTTGGATAGGTACCCCGAGTGGCTGAGTGGTCTAAAGCGCTCACCATGTCGTCTCATCTCTGTCTGCATGGGTTCAAGTCTCAGGTTTGGCCAATGTGGGTATGTGATAAAGCTTGCCAGTAGCTTCTTGTGGGTCGGTGGTTCTTTCTAGGGTTTTTCCTCCACCATTTATACTGGCTGCCATGTATAGCTTATCTTATGCTGAAAAATGGCGTTAAACCCTGCTACAACAATAATGACACTCGGATTTACTTACTTATTTTCTGGACGCATGGAATAACACACATATCCCTTTTCTGTGGCAGATGTTCATGTTGCTTTATATGATGTGGGGACTACCCACTTCAGTCAAAGTTTATTTTCACATCTCTACTGCTTAAGATTTTCTGTTAATTCAGTGTTTGATGTATGGTTTGATTTTTGCTTCAGATGTGGCGTCATAAGAAAAATAAGACGTTTTTGAGAATTTGTTGTAGTACACATTACACAACACTACTCTTCAGGTTTATATATACAGATGTTGCTGTCTAAAATGTTCTTTAAACTACCTTTTACAGAAACACCATTTCAAGTGTGCATGTCCAGGCATTGCATCTGGCTGAATTGTCAGTATTTTCATCATGTATATACAAGTAGCAGTAAGAAATAGTAAATGGGGACTCTCTTGAAATAAATAATTGAAAGACTAATAAGATTTTTCAAGGTCATAAGATGTCTATAGAGTTCACTGGCCTCTTTTGATGCTTGCAAACCATAAAGCACAGACTGATTATGTGAGATTAGTGATCATGAAAATTGATACCTAAAGTAAAAGAATTTCATACAAGACATGACTAGGTTGTTGTTTTCTTTTTACATTTGTGAGAATGACAAATTTTACTATTCATTCTTTCATTTGGTCAGAGAAAAGTACTGTGATGGATTTATTTTACATTCAGTCAAGGTACTTGTAATTACAAGAGTGATTTTTTATTTACCAACAGAATATCATTGTTAACTTGTGTTTAGGGAGAAAATATTTTAACATCCACTATGTAGTCCTTTAAATTCATGAAAATTAGTTTCTTTGACTGGAATTTTACAAAAATCAGAAAATCTATGGGGATAAAAACTAAAAGCAATGTGGCAGTTGTGTTTCAGTATGTTAGCGTTTAATTGTTGCCCTAATCAGTACCTGTCGCTTGACGGTACAAGTTTGAAGAATTCAACTGTAGATAACAACACAGTATTGTGCATACAGTAAAGGTGTGTCTTTCTTATTTTTGTGGGAGAATTTGATCCAGTTTGGTGTTTTACAACACAGCAATGCAAGTACAGTATTAGTGTCATGGCAACATTGGTTTAATATGCAATGCCCAAGGACACACCACCTTAGTTGACCTCGACACTGGTCTGTTAATAGGTCCCAATTCAGGCACACTAACCACTGTTAGATCACAGCAGATATTAGTTATTTTTCTTTGTAGTGAAAAATTGCCTTAAAATAATTGCAACTTTTTTGGGGTAATAGAAGTTGCATAACCTTTTCTCAGAATGAAAATGGTTGATACATGACAATTATGTGAGGAGTCCTGTATTTCTCTGCAGCCATTGTCATCGCTGAATATTTCAGTTCAAGACAGAAAATATCTGCATTGTTTTAGCTGTTTTCGAAACTCAAGTACCGGTATTTCCTCAGTTGTCAAATTTATATCAATTCCCTTGTTTCATAAGGTCTTTGACAAGTCATGAGTCAGCTATATTGATTGTGTATTGGAATGGAGCTGTTACAGTGTTTATCAACTGATGCTGCTGTGAATATGGTATGCAATGTGGCAACATGACATTGTTTCATAAGACTATTCAATGATATTGTTAGTAAATACAGATTTTTTTTCTTGCATATATTCTCCATTCATTCCTTACGTCTACATGTAACCTGGATTTTTGTTTGTTTTTTGGTTGTAGTTTAGGATTTTGGGAGTTGGAATAATTTTGTTGCATGAAAGGAATCAAACCAAGCCCCTGGTCATAGTAAGCCATTTCTTGCCTCAGTTTAGGATTGGTTGGTGTAAAGGTAATTTATACATTTAGATAATTTGAGGACTTCTAGATTTTCATCACAGGGCATAAAATTTTATCCAACGGGGCGGGAAGTGTAGTTGTTGTTATGTGCTTAATGCCATTTTCAGCACGTTGTATGCTATACATGGCAGCTAGTATATCTGTTGGAGGAAGAACCCAAGAATAACTACTGACCCAGGGGAAGCTAGTGGCAAGCTTTCTCACATATCTATGTTGGTTGAGCTTGGGACTCGAACCCACGAGGACAGAGGTGAGATGTCAGTGAACTGTTAAAGCAAGCACATTAGACCTCTTGGCCACCAATGCCAATGGCCCCTGGGTGGAGAGTGGGGTTGTGATATAGGGGGATGGAACCAGAGTGAATATTTGGTTTTAGAGGTTTGACTTGTGAAACAGTGAATCAGTAATTAAGTGGAAAGCACAGAGATGTCCATTCTGGGTAACATGAACTGTCATCTAAAGGGCATCCATGTTCAGGTTTTATATGTGTAGTTTACAGGGCTGTGTAATGGGTTTCTTTTGTAGTTTTGCTCACATATTCAAGAATTGGAATCAAATATTTGCATTCATAATTGACTGTGCATGGTCAAGCCTGGTATGTAAGTTGACCATATTTGTCATTGTATCATACACATGCAGATCAGGGTCATCATTATTCATCAGGTATGAAAAGTTGATTGTATATTGTAGACCCAGATCTGTATATAATGTAATGTCATTGTCAGCACTCTTATCAGATATGAAGATTACACTATATTAGGAATCACGAGATGGGTACCCGACTGGGTTTTGCCTTACCGGAAATATACCCTACCCAATCTCAGTCATTGCCCTTCATCTGAAATGGTACTGCTCCGGTGGCCTAGTGGTTAGAGTGCCCGTATTGGATGCGGGAGGTCATGGGTTTCAATCCCCAGCCAAGTCGTACCAAAGACCTATAAAAATGGTACTAAAAGTTGCTTCGCTTGGCGCTCAGCATTAAGAGGTCAGTGTTGGGACTGGTCGGCCTGGTGTCAGGATAATGTGACTGGGTGGGACATCATGCTACATGTCTGCAGCATGATGCCCCAGTGCTTGACATCACTATAATTTTTCACACTGCAGACATCGTAGTGATATGACTGAAAAATTGTTAAAGCTAAAGCTAAGTTAAAAATCCAACTCACACATGCACTCATCTGATATGTAATATTAATGCAGATTTATCAACAAATGTTCAGATTTCAGTCCCAAATCATTCAGTGAATATTTGAATGGAAAAATGTGATATAATATATACTCACTTATAAGACAAGTCCTACTGCAAACTGTATAGACCTAGATATACTGCCACATAATGCTTGGCAGATCTGGGTCTGCGCAGGTTGTTAAGTGCAATCAGTAGAACAAACAATATATACCTTGATCTGCATGTTCATTATGCTACGGCAGATCAGGATCTTTGTTGTTTTCCCATTTGACTTTACTTACGAATGAGTACACAATTTTGTATTACTCCCCACATGGGACAGGATGAGTGAGACAGTAACATGCATTGTGTTTGCTTATCTATAACAAGGATATAGTAGACCTAGATCATATGTTGCATATTGTGCCAGAAAACTAGGGTCTACCCAGTATGTTCAACTTTTTCTTATGAGTCCTGACATGAAAAATCCCTTGGATGAAAGAAAAATAAAATGTACCAAGCAATACCATTCAGTTAGACGGCACCATATATCCACTATCGTGCTGATGTGCTGTAATGCAGCTACATGTGTATGTCATCAGGGTCATATTTGTAACAGATCATGGTACATCTAAATTGCCTGCCAATAGGTTTTGATAAATATTGCCTGATATAATTTGTGTAAGGTGGTTATAAACTGACTCATCTATACAAGAGAGCAAACTGTCACAACAAGGAGATCCCAGCCTTTATGGCTTGTTTCAGAGTACAATTACCATCTAAATTACTTAATTTTATTGCCAAGTCTTGTTAGAGATAAGGAAAAATTTAGATTTTGGGTTATTTATACACCTGGTCCAGTTCACAGTCACAATGCAAATCATAAAAGAATTAGATGGGACATTTTGTCTCATATTGACCGGAAACTCTTTCCTTTACATCCTCAAACATTCTGAAGAATATAAATTACAGACTTAATGATTCAGGTTAATGGAGGCTTATGTTGTTCAGTTCTTTACCATGAATTGCACGATTGAGAAAACTTAATTATGTTACTTATTTTATCATGTAGGTACTATTTCTATTTATACAAATTAGCCCAAACTTGTATTATCTAAATAAATGAGCTCAGTGAAATACTTTAGTCAGGACTCGTGGCTATGGTGGATAGGAAAAGAGTTCCGTCTTAATAACCACTTCACTGTCAAATACTAAATTATGTGTACCATGCTTTTAATTTTTCTTCAATTGTGATTAATTATAGAATAATCCTCAGGTGCTGGACTTCAGAAAATCAACCTTCATATAATTACGACTTGAAAAGGAATTTAAAACCTACCAATTGTGGCTGTGACATAAGAATTGTACCAATTGACTGTGTATCCGATTTCAGCCAGTTATGCAGACATAGTTATGTGATCACTGGGAAAGGCAGTGAAGAAATGTAACAGAAATGTGCATTACAAAATCAAAATTTGAATTGTATATTTGCAGTTTTCCACTCTAAGCAAATCTTTTAGAAATTGAAACTACTGTACATATTTTTCACAAGTGGAGTACAGTTGTAAATTGCATATGCCCAGACCTGCCATCATATAATTTGCTACCAGATTTGGGTCTGTGCAGTTTGTTAGGTGGAATCAGTACAACAAACAACAAAGACCCTAGTCAAATTGTGTGATGGCAGCACTTGTGCCTTGATTGCAAAATTAGATGGTTTTAGAGTCAGCTCTCAACCAGGTTAATAGGAAAAAAGTATATATTTTATGGCCTACAAGATTGTCAGACCAGAATAGACATCTGGAGCAATCTTTGAACTGTTACAAAATTAAATGTTCTTTATATGTTCATGACCTGTTCAAAATAGTACATATCAGCTTTCTGATATATTTTTAGTTTCTGCTTGTGTGTACTGTAGAAATCTGTACATGAAAACAGGTTATGGGTTAGACAGGGTCTGGGCAACTTCCTTAAGAGCACTTGCCTGGATAAGTGAATGATGTAACTTTGTGGATAAACCAGGTTGCAGGCCAGATTCAGCCCACATGCCATAGTTTTCACACTCCTGGATTTAACTCTGTCTCTATACTATACCCATGGCCAAAACAGACGCATACATTCATTCATTGCATGTGTTTTAATTGTCAAGACTGTCATACGACAGCAGTGCATAGGCTGTGATTGGACCACAACCATGACATGATTAGGCAAAAGAAATTATGTACGTCCAATCCTGTTTCTCATTGCTGACCCTAGCACTGTTTTTTCCCACTGGTAATAAAAAAATGACCAGCCTACCCTAATTTTAAAACCAGTGCGATAGGAACAAACATATTTTTTGTTTTGGCCTTTGCATCTGCTTGGAAAGAAAACTGAAGGTCAACATGTCCTAATGTATAATGAAAACTTTATAAAAAGTTGACACTTTATGCAGTGGGCTTATATCAGGATCTGAAAAATCAAGAAATTTTTTACATGATTATCTTCATTAGATAGCACAACATCAAAATCTTTTCTTCATGGTCAAAGTTGTAGCATACAATTTTACACACGTTTAATAACCCAGCCAAATTTCAACTTGTCCCACAGTTTACAGTGTTCAATTAGTAATTATTACTTGGATTAATTAGGTGTCTTTAGGCACATCACTAAAAATAGGTTATAAGCAGCAGAGTGGTCTAAAGTGCTTTTATAAATCATTGATGCATCTCACTAGTTCATGTCTTTGTTCGACCAATTTGGGTAGGTCATGAAGCTTGCCCTGTTCCATATATAGCCTACCATGTACTGAAAAGTGCATTAAACACCACAAAACCAAACCAAACCAGGCTATTCCAGTGGTAGGATTTGAACCTGTGCTTATTCTCTCATGGATGTGACACGCTCACCACTGACCCACCATTGCTTCTGTCTCCATTAGTTACATGTTAGAACTTTAAGTTGTAGCCTATTCTACATCCCTGAGCCTGCAATGATTGATGAATCTTGATCCTAACTGGCATGAAGAGTGATTGTACTTGATTGTATACTTTATAAACATTTCATATCTCTCCAGCCATTATTCTCATTGAATACAGTGTAGATTAGTTGGTTTATTTTTGGTGGCTTCATAAACAAGTCAGATCCAACAGCAAACTGCATGGAATCAGATCTGCCAACACATGTGCAATGGCAGATGTTGGTCTATGTTTTTTGCGGTTTAGCAGACATAGCATGATGTCCAATCTAGTCACATTATCCTGACATCAGGCCAACCAGTCCTAACACTAACCCCTTAATGCTGAGCGCTTAGCGATCGAGGCACCTGCTAGTACCATTTTTATAAGTCTTGGTTGGGGTTCGAACCTGCAACCTCCCATTAAGAGGGAATACATCTATTTATTTTGTGGTCAAAAGACCAAGGTCAGGGACCAAAAGAAGAAAAAATAATTTCCATAAAATAACTACTAGTTCCATATCATATGCCTTGACTAAACTTTGTAGGTGGCTTATTTGAGGCAAGAAAGAAACCTACTAATTTGAAGCTGAACAAGTAAATTGTTGTGGTAAGAGTGACTCCAAAAAGGAAAACATTTTCCACAAAATATGTGTAGCTCATGTCCTATACTATAATCTGTGGCCTAAATTTTTGGATGGCTTACTTTGGAGTAAAGGTGCCTGTTGAGTTTTGGGACATACTGATTGCTGGTCATTGTCAACAAGACACAAAAAAAGGAAAAATAACGCTTTACATAATTTTGAAGCTGTCTTAAATTTAAGACAAGGAAAACATCTGTTGATATGGTGGAGTATTTAATTGAATACTCTTGGGCAATGTCACTAAGCAACATTTGCATAGTACACAAAAATTAAATGGGTTCTGCATCTTTTAGCACTTGACTATCCAACCATTGAGGTGGTGTATAATGTACTATTGTAGTCTTTTGACCCCACTGACCCTTTTACCAATCTTCTAGTGGAAACTCATTAACCACTGGTCATCATCTCTTTTAATGTGCAAACAAATCAATTAAGCTAAAGAAGCCACTAACCATGAAATTGGATTTGTTTGGCAATAATTTGGTGCTATTCTAGTTGGAGCACAATTAACATACCAGGTGCATGTATGCTGGAGAAGCATATTGGAATGCCGTTTCAGGCATTCCATTTAGCATGTTCAGTAATTGGGACAGTACAAGGCACATGGCACATGGCTAGATAACTGCTTGAGACCGTAAACAAATGAACTCTTAATACAGAATATATGGTTTTTGTCTTAATGCAGTAAAAATGAAATCCATATCCAACAAGTCTCAGATTATATCACTGTTGTTCACACATTGGTCCCTTTTTTATTTGACCCCCTCCCAAGGACATCTGGGAAGGGAGCCAAAATTAGACCCCTTTTGCAGATGGATATCATTTAGGATAGAAAACTACTGCTTCAGTCATTTTTATCCAGCATTTTGGAGGTTAATTGGTAACAGACAGAAGGATGGACAGATGGATTGTGGGTACGACAAGACATTATCCAAAACCATTGATGCTAAAGCATTGTGATAATTTAAAAAAATTTAAAAATGATTTCAAAAATGTATCTTGATCATGCCACTATAATATATTTTTAACATTGCTTGAGGGTAAACAAATTCATTGTTTATATTGCCTGTGACAGTTTTCACTTTACCTACCAAAGGATTTAGAAGATATTATCTTCTTCTCACTGGTTAATTGCCTGCATTTGAATAATTGCTTGTACATGTTAAAATTAACTTGCCCCATGCAACAGGCATTGAGAATTTTGAAGGACTGTTCATTTTATTTTAACTGCTCCGGTGGCTTAGTGGTTAGAGCGTCCACCTCGGATGCAGGAGATTGCAGGTTTGAACCCTGGCTGAGTCATACCAAAGACTTACAAAAATGGTACTAACAGTTGCCTCGCTTGGCACTCAGCATTAACTCATTTGGCCCCAGAGGTTTTTATCGTTTTTGCTTGAAATGTGCGTAGGAAAGACATTTGGGGTGCTATGTCTGAACACATCGTAATGCAGCGGTTTTCAACTGATTATCCATGAGAATAATGCCTAGTTGTATTAGAAACATCATTTTCCTTTGGTTATTTTGCTTGCGCATGAGCAGACGGGTAAAAGTTGGACTTTTTTTTTTTTTTTTTTTTTTTTTGCTTAATAGACCCATCATTTTTTCGTATATCCTAGTTTTTGCAAAGGTTCACCTGTCTGTGTGCAGTTAAGACCAGTATGCCTTAGATCTGAGGCCAAAAGGTCTAAAATCTGGACACAAAATCGCATTCTGATCTCGAGCGAATTTTAGGTGAAAAAAACCTGGGTCCAAAAAATGAGGTTATCTCTCTGTATTTTGTAGTGCAACTAGAACTTCCAGATTATTTGATACCATTTTAGAGCTGTATCTGTCTGCTTTTTTTTAATACCACCCACGTTGGTGTATCTTAAATGGCTTTGATGCTGCAGAGCTTTGAAGTAGGGTACAGTGTCATCATGCCTACAGACGGGATCGGGGCCGAATTGGTTAAGAGGTTAGTGTTAGGACTGGTCAGCCTGGTGTCAGGACAATGTGACTGGGTGGGACATCATGCTACATGTCTGCAGCATGATGTCCCAGTGCTAGACATCACTATAAACTGTCACACTGCAGACATCATAGTGATATGACTGAAAAATTGTTAAAGCCATGTTAAAAATCTAAATCACACACACATTTTATTTCACATCCACTATAAGGCAGAGTGTCTTTTGTAATTGTGTCCATCTTTCTGCCCATCTGTTTGCAAATTCATTTCCAAATAGTAACACAAGTTCTCATGAACATACCTTTACCAACATTGAATACAGCTTGTATTTGGGGTAAGGAAGAAGTCTATTGATTATGGAGTCAAAATATCAAAGGTAAATGTCGCAGTGGTTGAAAGAAAATGATTTCTGTAAAATAACTTTGGTTCAACATCAGAAACCAGGGCTAGATTTTGTGCTTGGCTTACACTTGTTTTTGTTATCTAAAAAATAAGAACTGAATTCTGCATAAAAATTTATTTTAAATGATATCCACCTTCACCAAGGTTGGTGGATGGCTCACACATTGGGTTAGAAAGAAGGTAATTGATTTTGGTGTCACAAGAACAATGGTCAAAGTCACTAACAGAAAGAAGAAACATAGATATTGCTTATTAACTTTTTTCCACACAGTGTGCTGTTATAGAACATTTTTGAGGGTTTGCATGTAACATATAGAAGAGGCCTATTCATTTTGGAGTCAAAAGGTGAAATGTCAAGGTCATTGTGGGATTTACAAAATGAGTTTTGTTATAGTGTAGATTCCTTGCTCAAATTTATTGTGGATTGCACTTTAGTGAATAAAGAAACCTATAGATTTTGGGGTCTAATGTCAGAGGTCATGGTAGGTCTAATAAGAAAATTAGGGTTTCTGTACAGTACGTTCAGTTCAAGACATCATACCTTGCCCGGACTAGTGGTCATGATTATTGAGATCAGACTGGTGCATATATACATGACTGTTAACATGAGGTGGGTCTATAATGTGCTGTTTATGGTACTATTGTTATTAATGTTAAGCAAGATGAAAGTTGGTAACCCATGAATGATATGCCACTGTGCTAGTTGTATTTTAACATTGTCATTGAAGTAGAGCTTTTCATTTTTAGTTATTAAAACACTTCCACAAACTACATTATGCACATGTAGCACAATGAGGACTTTTGATTTGCCAATATAGGCAGGAAGGATCTACACACTGGGTAAGGTGGATATTGGCTTCAAACTTCTGTCATCGAGTTTTTCTTATCCTGTCCAAGAATTTGATATTTCTTTTCTAATTGCACATTAAGCATTGCATACACGAAACCAATTTCTCCTGTTAACAGTTTAGTGGCATTTAATGGTGTCCGAATAGTTACATCTAGAGGGGAAGGTTTACTGGTGGTACAGCACTGAGTGGCATTGGGCTGAGCACCACAAACACATTTTGCACAGTGATAATTCTGAAAAAGGGTATATATATATATATATTTATTATTTGAAACAAAATTGAGTAACTTGAGTTAAGACAAATAAGATAGTTCAAAGCAGAATTGCACCTCTCCCCTCCGAACAAATTTAAATGGTCAGTAATAGATGAATTTGCTGTATGTGTATGTTAATTGTTGTGCAAGTTGTAATCTAAAGTGGGAGATGTTTAAGCTTAAACTAGAACTGACAACCTATGAAAGACTTGTGCTGGCATTAGAGTGCTTGTTTGTAACAGATTTAAGTGTTTTGACACTGAAGCCTACAATTTTCAATCTGTACTATTGATATAATATGCAGAGAAACAGACACCCAGGCAAGATATTTATCAGAGAGGGCAAGTAAACATAAAACTCACTCAATGAACATGAAAAAATTACTGGATTTGAAAAATTATATAAAGTTCAACCAGATAAATGCTCTTCTAAAGAAATTTGATTCAGTCTTACAAATGAATACATGCACTTAGCACATTAACATACACTAGTAAATAACTAAAAAGTGACGTTTTATAATCTAAATGTTGTCCAGTAGTTGGATTTGGCCACAATATCTTTCACAACATTTAACTTGGCCTCCACATTAGCATATGTGAAATGTGGTAAAACTGTGATTAAAGGCTCATAAATATAATTATACTTGTCAGTTTAAAATTTAATTTGTGACAAAATGAACTTTTCTAAAAAAATAAAAAATAAATTTCATTATTTTGTCATGTAAAATGAAAACATGCTGTGAATACAACTAAATTTAAAAATAAAATAAAAAATAAAGATTACTCGTGGGGAATTTCTGTACATTCTGTACTAACAGAAACCACTATTATACCAGTTCAGTGAAAAAGTACCATGGTATATACCAGGGGTCGGCAACCTTTTGATAATAGTGTGCCAAAGTAGGATTTCTAATTCATTCAGCATGCCAACAACCTATATTCCTATAAGTCTACCTGCTCTACCATATTTTTATATATTATATAAGTACTCGTATATATGAAACTACTATTAAAACAAATAAATTTAATCTTGAATTTATTATATTAATGTTTAATTAAAGAAATTGAACATAAAAACTTCAATTGAATGTAATTAATCTGTATCTCAATTAATGTGAGCCTTGTCCTTGCATGCTTTTGGTTAATTGTTCAATATCAGATACATATTTGGTCACTTTCAGCTTCACACATGCTTCTGAGTGTTCAGGTGTTAGGCGACTTCTTTGTGGACTTAAAACAGCTTTCATGTGAGAGAAAATCTGTTCACAAGTATAAGTTGAACCAAAAGCTGAAAGTAGAACAAATGCAACTTTCTTCAAACAGATGAATGCTTCAGGGAGGGATGTCAAGCAGTTGAGAATAGCAGCTGACTTTTCTAAGCAGTTTCCTTCCAGAGATTTCTGCAATTTGGCAAATTTTGATGTCCATAATTCTGATGTCTTAAATTCAACATGCTGCATTTCAAAATCGTCAATATCCATCCACCTAAAAAGATCCAGATCTAATTGGATAGTAGTCAGATCAAGCAAGTCAGGCTTGATGAAGTATGAAAATATGGGTCCATGAATTTGAAAGTCTTGACTATGTTTAGCAAACTTCATTGTACTTCTGAAGCTCATCTATATTCACTGTAAATCGATCTGGATGAGCCTTCGCATTTGGGAAGTACTTGAATGTTTTGGCATTGATATCACAGCAAAATATGTCCAGTTTAAATGCAAATCCTTTCCAGTAGCCACAAAGTTCAAGTACTGTTTGACCCAGTACTTGTAAATGCAAGTTCAACTCATTTAAATGTGTCGTTATGTCTGTCAGAAACATCAGCTTCAACAGCCAGTCCTCATCATTCAATTCCGGAAAACGTTGTTCTTTTTCATCAAGAAACACCTTAATTGCTTCCAGATAAGAAAAGAATCTTTTCAAGACTTTACCTCGACTAAGCCAGCGAACGTTGCTGTACAACAGGAGATCTGCATATTCACTCTAAATTTCTTGTAGAAGAGACTTGATTTGCCTGTGAATCAATGAAGAGCGGGAAACTATAAAGTTGACTATCTTAACAACAGTTGCCATCACAGAGTCCAAGTCCAATGATGAGATCTTTGCACACAAACTTTCTTAGTGTATAATGCAATGGAAGTTGATTACTCGACGTCCAACGTGATTCTCAAGAAGTGTGACAAATCCTTTCTTTTTGCCAACCATTGCAGCAGCACCATCAGTTGTTACACAGAATAATTTATTCAACTTTATGTTCAGATTTTTGAAATAGCTTACGAATGCAGTCAGAATGTCCTCTGCTTTGGTTGTATCATGAAGAGCTAACAAGTAACACAACTCTTCATAAATAGGATTTTCACAATATCGTGCGACTACAGCTAGGCGTGACAAGTCAGTCAAGTCAACGCTTTCATCAAGAGCGACACTAAATACAATAGCTTGATTTAATCCATTCATTTGTTTAACTGTTAAATTTTCAGCCAAATCAGTTATGCACCTCTCAGTTGATCTTGCAGAAGCTGGTATTTCTCGAATCCGAGACAGTATAGTTTCTTTATTTGGTAAATCACTGAACAGAATTTCAGCACTGCTCAAAAAAGTTTCCTTGATGTACTCTCCATCTGTAAAAGGTTTGCCTTTCCAAGCCACACACTGAGCAATTTTGTAACTACATTCAGTAGCTTTATTCTTCATTCCAACTGCTTGACTCAAAATACCAGTTTGTTTCTTGAAACCAGAAATAGCCCTATTGATGGCTTCGATTTTCTCTTCAGAGGTTTTAAACTTAGATTGATGTTTGGTTTCATAGTGTCTTTGTTCACTATACATGTACGTACGATACACAACACTTTCACAACAGAAAGCACAAACGGCACGATCCTTTTGTTGTATAAATCCATATTCTATTGTCCAATTTTCTTGAAATGGGTGTTGATCAAGTTTTTGCCTTTTTTTGGCCATTTTAGGGGTACTGTATTCAATACAAGAACATAAGAAATAGCAATAAAACTATAAACGTTTAACACGTTGGCCGCCACACTAATATAGCCTGCTGCTGGCCAGTGAAAGCGGACATGTGGCGACACCTAGCTAATGAAAGAAATATTAAGAAAATGATATGGCGCCGTCCAGTGCACACAGCAGCCATTATGCTGATGTACGTTGTTTTGACTTGCATTGAAAAAAAATCTTTTTTTCCACTTATTACTTTTTTGGGGGGTCTTCCGCGTGCCATTGAAAATTGCTCTGCGTGCCAAGTCTGGCCCGCGTGCTGTAGGTTGCCGACCCCTGGTATATACCACCGGAGAAAGGTACCACTGTATACTGGTAACTGTGCACCTCTAATGCGGAACTGGTCAATTAACAGTGTCGTATACCTTGTAAATTTTAATATAAGACACCTTTTCTTTATACATACTGTATATATGCTTAGTTTCTTAGTAGTGATCAGTAGAACAAAAAAGATAGACTCTGATCTGCCATTGCATTATTTGATGGCAGCACAGGGTCCCTGTTTTGGTTTTTTTTTTTATACAGTTGGACTATAAAATTATAAGCAAGTATATGTGGTTATGATATACATGGCTTTAACATTTCCGACAATGTGCACACAGTTTACAGTAGCAAAGGAAATGATGTTTATTTGAAACCGTTACAAAGTAACTTTTACCTCTATCTACCTGGTTGGGTTATGGAATAGCTGGCAGCTATTATTACCGGTATGTGCATGTCATGTATTCAACGTGTAATTGTTTCCTTTGCTTTTATATCTTTTACTTCTTACCATAACAGATTCAATTTTGCAACATGTCTTTGTTGAGTGTGTCTGACAGTTTGAGTAAAATATCCATTGAATTGTCTGATAGGTTTTCTGCTGTTATGTACATGATGTAAAAATCAATAATAGGACTGATGTACAGCCTGGACATGAACAATAGATGCAATGTATAATAATCTTTGCAGTGGCTTATGATCTAAGTCGTGTTTTGTTTTTTTTAAATAAAATAATCAAAGGTTGTTTAGAGGTAACTAATGTAAAGAAATTTTTATCAATAAATCGACAGGATGTGTAAAGTTGTGTAATGAGCACTATAACCAATTATTGTCAACTTTTGCTTTTTTCTAAGGGTCACTGTGAAAGTTATAGATACATACTTTAAAAAAGGAAGAAACAGAAAATTCTACCTTAGTAATTCTCTTAGTATGCAGAGATATGGAATACAAAATTTAATTGGAATGTTTAATTACAGCCTTATTGACAACAACATTTATTATTGTGTATATGTTTAGTGATTTTGTAGACTGCTCTGATGGCCTAGTGGTAACAGCATCTGCCTTGGCTGCGGGACATCGTCTGTTTGATCCTTGGCTGAGTCATACCAAGACTTACAAAAATGGTATTAACAACTGCCTTGCTTGGCGCTCAGCATTAAGAGAGTTAGTGTTAGGACTGGTCGGATTGGTGTCTGGATAATGTGGCTGGGTGGGACATCATGCTACATGTCTGCAGCATGATGCCCCAGTGCTAGACATCACTATAAACTGCCACACTGCAGACATCATAGCGGTATGATTGGAAAATTGTTAAAGCTACGTTAAAAATCCAAATCACACACACACATAGTGGTTTTGTAAATATTTACAGGCAGTAAACTAAACTAAACTAAACCATTTATCCATATAAATATTGGAGCCTTAATGATGTACTGAAATTTGGTGCAATCCTTTAGGAACTTTCAGATAGTATTCAGGATAAGTTCATTTTGACTGTAATTCATTATTGGACAGCAGATTTTAGTCCAATGAGTGGAATTATTATTTCTCTAATTATTGCTAATAAATCCTGTTTTTTCAGAGACCCACGGCCTGCCTATCAGAAAGTGACAAGACTGGTTAAAGACGTTAACATTAGACTGCAAAACTGGGACATACTGATGAAGAATATCAGAGCCTACTACCAGGTCAGTTTCCTTTTTTATGTGCCCAAATCAATTTTGTTACATTATACTGACCCAGATTTTTTCTCCATTATTAATGAATGAATAAAATGATGTTAATATGATCTTATTGCATATTTGAATTCAAGCAAGTTGAGTATTATGCAGGTAATGAGAAGGTGTCTGTTTGGCAAGATCCTGATGCTCAGTGTACGTCCAATATAGTCCATTTCAAAGATTGAAATATGCTGGATTGCAAGTTGGGCAAGATCCTTTTGCTGAATGCAGGCCAAATATAGTCCATTTTGAACATGAAAGTATGCAGACATGCACGTTGAAGATATGTATAATTAGCTTAACATGAGTATATTTCCAAACAGACACCTGCATTTGTAAGCCATGAAACAACCATCAGTCACCAGCCATTGTTGTACATTATGAGTGTGTTATGTATTGGTTGTTCAAGGTAAATCACTGTTTGTTGTGGAAGCTTTTAAAATAAACATTTTTTTAAAATGTTTAGCATTTGTAATTTGCAGATTAGCAAAAAATTTCCAGGATCTCATAAACAGTTGAATACAAAACCATTACAGAAGTGATACAGAATTGTTACTTGGTCAAACAAATTCCTGTCACCATTAACCTTAGTTGATATTTTCATCCTATAACGTATACAAATATATGAATAATTTTAAACATGATGTTAATATAATTGAATTATGTTGAATATTTTTGACCCAGTTTCTCTTATCCAGAAGAATGTATTTGTAGACCAAGGTTTGGAATGATACTACAAATACTTGGGTTAATAACACCGTAACTAGATCAGGGACTGTTTATTCAATTCAGAAAAACTCTTTCATTCCTTACTAATTATGCTCATACCATGCCTATTATGCTGAAGAGATCTGACTTGGAAAAATTCCATTCTAGAAGTATTCAGAACATCATGTATTTATAAACAATTGCTTTATGCCAGAGCTTAATCATAAAGAATTTAAATGTTGCAGTCTTTCAGTCCTTTCTTATGGAAGTTTGGATATTTCTGTATATTGGTATTTATAGAGGTTTCAAAAGAGCTTTGCTTAAATCGTCTTCGTAAATCCTGGGTCCATTTATTGATAATCTTTGTTGTTTAAGAGCAGCGAGCTTACAATTTTTAATTTTTTTAATGTCTTAAAAGTATTCTCATGTTTCATTCTTTTATTTTTGTTGTTGTTTGTATAGATATGTGCAGATTAAATTTTGTTGGAATCCTGTCTGTTTTCTGTGTTTGTGCTACGATTCAGGAGTTGAGAAATTTCAGTTACTCTTTTTTTAAGACTGGAATGCAATCATTATCTGAACTAATCATTTTTATTTCTCCAGTGTGTTAGGGTACTGACTTCCTGTCAGGGTAGGGTGCATGTTGTCATGGCAGGGTACTGGCTTCCTGTCAGGGTAGGGTGCATGTTGTCATGGCAGGGTACTGGCTTCCTGTCAGGGTAGGGTGCATGTTGCCATGGCAGGGTACTGGCTTCCTGTCAGGGTAGGGTGCATGTTGTCATGGCAGGGTGGTGATTGCCTGTCAGGGCCATTTAAGCATGACAAGGTCTCTTCTGAGGACAACCTCATTACAACAGAGAGTATTATATGCACTCTACTGGTGCATTACAAATAATACTTGTACTGCAAAGGAAAAATAGAGGTTATTGGTGTGAAGTTGGTGCACAACTCCACTTGCAGAATGTTATCTACCCTTCTGACGGATTTTTAAAATGAAAAGCATCAAGGATATTTTTAAAAAATGCACAGAACTCGGTCATTTCATTTGTCAGTTTATAATTTCTTAGTGTTTCATACCAAATGATTTGCCATAATTGTGTGGGCATGTCTATTTTTCAGAGAACAGGAGTGTAGAAATTGATCACTTTTTATATGCCCCTAATAATTCTTGAACTTTTTATAACTTTGCGAGTTGCATCCATTTTAATGATTTCCCATTTTATCTTGCTCAATTTTTGTTGAGAAATATTAAGATTTGACATGCAAATATTGGATGCAGATGACACCATAATGTGTTTGACCTTCTGTGTGTGTGAAGCCCTAAGAAGCTTACCACTTCACTGAAAATGGACTTTTCAAGGAACTGGAAAAGGGTCAGTAAGCTGGCTGTTTTGCTTTCGTTTTGTTTTTAACACCAAAATCTTCATTTTGGATTGACACACTAAGAAGGTGAGTGTTAGAACCCCCCAACCCCTGCAATAGTCTGGTTAGAAAATATAAATTGATAAATAAATTATGCATTTTTATATCCTCAAAAGTTTTCATTTTCAAAATTGGTAAAAGGGCACAATCTGCAGAAGAGTAGATGAAATATTAAAGCACATGCTGTTTAATAAACATTTGGATGTACAAAACTCTACATCCTTTAAGAAGGGCCACCTATAGAGGACAGGCCATTGACAAAACTGCTGATGTTGAACATGTGGCTTGACAAGAGAAGGACAAGCTTGTTCATATTTACATCCAGTATTGTGGGATGAACTTGAAAGAATATGGACGACCTATCTTAAGGGCCTGGACACTGACCATTTAATTCTTGAGGTGATGGTGGTGGTGTAGTAGAGTTTTCCCAACCCCAAAGATTAAATAGTAGATCCCTTACATCAGGATTCTCTCCCAGCTTTTAAGCCTGCATGTAATTTGTTCATATCAGTTATCATTTCTACATAGCTTAAAAGTGGAATTTATTACTACCTTAGGACCAGCACGACCTTGATATTTATTAAGTGCAAATCATATTTTCATAACCATTAGTATTGTCTTGGGGACTGGTTCTTTTATTAGGCCCGTTATTGTCAGCATATAAACAGTGTCTTCAGGGACATGGTGAAACTTATTCAGTTACACTCTGATGCACATAATGATTTGGCATATCCTAGGGATAGACAAGCAGCACAACAATCATTGTATTGATTCTTATCAAGAATTGCTTGGTCTACCTGGATAGTTATACCATTTATGCATAAATGACAATATTAGTTTGCCTTTCATATTCTTTTAAAGGTTTTCTAAAATTCTGTCTTGTTTTTTTAATAAACTTTCTGTAAGGGTTATCATATTACTTGCGATATGGATAAATAGTTATTGAAGACTAAGATAATATGTAACATATTAAGCGAAAAGGTTCTTAGAATTCATGTACTGTATGTACTTGCTTATAAGTCAAGTCAGACTACAAACAATAAAGATCATAATCTGCCATAACATAATTGTAATGTCGCCCTCTTAGTATGAGGGGTATTTAGTTGTATTTGGCTGGCGTTATCTAGAGGATGACCTCCCTGAATATTATAGCCTGGTGGGAGTGAAAGAAGAATGGAATTTCAACAGAGAACTGAGTGAGAATACTGGGAAGAAATAAAGCAGTCCGAGCCCACGTTGACAAGAAGATAACAAATTTAATTAGAACAAATTAATAACGGCAATTCCAGTTTGGGTTAGATTATATCAATAGAATTTAACAGGTGTGTCCAATTTGGATTTATTTCATCATCATAACGAGAGGTGAAAAGAGCGCAATGTCCACGATTGATGTGCATCACCTTCCTTCCTTTTGACTGTATGTCAACATCTCCTAGTTCATCCTTCCTAATCTGTATGGTTTGCCACTTCATGGACTTCCTGGTTCTTTTATTCTGACCTTCTTTTCCTCTGACTTCTGTCTTCAGACTGTCACGTCTCTGTCTCCCAGAAAGCTGTTCCTTAAAGAACAAAATTATCCCATAATTTCTGTATACCCCACTCTTTAGAGGTACATAAAATTCACTTGCATTATTCAGAGCATGTTGGCTATCCACACACTGTGTAAATTCTGACTTAGTACAGTAGGACATTGACCTAGCTTCCAGTGGCAGGTCTTAAATTACCACTTGAGCCTCTATTGAATATTACTGTATTCTTTTACATCCTACTACATGTTTGATTACTATTACATGAAATTCACAAATTGCAACTCACAGCAATCCTTAACCTACAAGATTATTCAGACATTACAGATCAGATATAATTAGGTAAGTATTGTTAATTCACGATGATCTGTATGGTCCTAAAAAACAAAGGAAATTATTTCATATAACCATTTGAAATTCTACACATATGAACATTTGGATTGCATACAATCAATTTTACCAATGAACTAATAACTGTAAAATAAAAAGGTAAATTGCATAACAATTCTAGCATCAATACTTTCCATGAAGTTGAATAAAATAAATTGCATAATAACTCTAGCATCAACATCTTTCCATGAAATTGAATAAAATAAATTGCATAACAACTCTAGCATCAACACATTTCCATGAAATTGAATAAGCAATACATAATATGGAAACCTAGTCACAGCAAACACATTTGCATAAAACAAACAATCAAATAATAGAAAATTATGTGAAACTAAAATTGCGTACCTTAATGCTGTTCTCTTCAGAACTTATGCGTCCTAGCACTAAACCCTGTGTTTCTTTTTACAAGACGGCCACCTGGTCCCTTTCTTGTTTAAAGAGGAAAGCACTATTCTCTTTTGGCTTTCCATGGAGTCGAGACTCTTTCCTCCTTCAGGCGATTTTAGACTAAAGAATTTCAACTAAGGTCATCATTTTAAAGTCTGATTGCCCAATCGTAGGCAGCGGTTCCTAATTTTTCCGAAAGAAATAATTCCTTTCATCAGATTTAGACAGCTCAGAATCTGTGAAAGATTGTGCATAACAATTTCTCTTTGAAAAAAATGATAAGTGGACATAGGTTCCTACCAAGTGATTAGGGTTGTTAGCTCAGATGTTTACTTTCTAAGGACCATGTTAAGATACCCCTGTCGATTTCACTGAGTTGGAATGCTGCCCCTTTGAAGTTTACACTGACTTGGGGGTGGGGATGAATGAAGAAATGTCAGAGTGACCCTTCACAAAGACTTTCATGGCTTAAATGCAATAAAATTTTCATGCTCAGTGCATTCAGTTTTAAAGTTCACTGCAGTTCAAAATTCGAAACTTCACAATAATGTACCTGCAGATCCTGGTCTTTGTTGCTTATTCTTCTGATTACTCAAGACAAACTGCACAGACCTAGATCTGCTGGCGCATAATACGCTTACATATTTGGGTCTATGCAGTTTGCAGTTGGACTTATAAGCGAATATATATTGTAAATACTAAGTTTTAGAGATATAATTGGGTATAATGGGATTCAGTGTTTTCAACTAAATTTATCTGTGTCTGCATTAAGTTTATGGCTGGAACATCAAAGTATAGAAAAGGCCAGAGGAATGTAAAAAGATATTCAACTTTTTATGCCAGTTTTGATACATAGTCATTTTAAGGTCCAAAAATACATGAAAAGTTTAAAAAATTGTACATATATTTTAGGTGGAAAAATTCAAATAATCTTATCCTGTTCCTGTCCATTTGCCTTAAGAATTTTTGGAAGTGATTGTTATTGAGACTGTTATTAATCACCAATTTTTTATTTCTCCTGTCACTAATTAGAAGTAATGGACAGTGAAATCAATGAGCTAATAGAGGTAGATGCATATAGAGGTAAATTCATGAATAGGCATAAAAAATTAAGAAGGAACAAATTAGCAAAAACAAAAAAAATGAATGTCAGTAAAGATGAACAAATAGGAGAATTATTAAATAGTTGTATATGTACACAAATGAGAATCAACAAGATGATAATAAATGACCCTTACAGTTTTAAATTTAACTGAAGATGAGGAGAAATAGATGATGCAAATTACGACAATGAATTGGGGTTTCTTTAGAATGCAGGTTGTCTTCCATGTTTTTATTGGACTGAGCATTAAACGAATTATGTTCTTAGCCAATAAATCACTAGTCCCCGTAATTAGGGGGCATAAAAACTAGCAAACAATTTTTTGTTTGTTTCAACCACTAAATATGTTTTTTTTTATTTTTATCCTTGTGTCTTTGTATACATTGATATGAGCAGAGCAACATAGTTTACAGAGTATAAGACATAATTTACAAAGTATAGACATAGTTTACAGTGTATTAAACATAGTTTGCAGAGTATAGACAGTTTACAGAGTACAAGACAGTTTACAGATTGTGTAAGACATAGTACACAGAGCATAATAAATAGTTTACCAAGTATAATACACAGTTTATGAGTACAAGATTTAGTTCACAAAGCATAAAACAGTTTACAGAGTATAAGACATATTGTACAGAGTATAAGACATATTGTAGAGTATAAGACAGTTTACAGAGTATAAAACATATTGTACAGAGTATAAAACATATTGTACAGAGTATAACACAGTGTACAGAATATAAGACAGTTTACAGAGTACAAGACACAGCACAAGAAATAGTTTACAGAGCATAAAACAGCTTACAGAGTATAAGGCATTGTACATAGTATAAGATATATTGTACAGAGTATAAGACATTTTACAGAGTATACGACAGTTTACAGAGTACAAGACATATTGTACAGAGTATAAGACAGTTTTACAGAGTATAAGACATTGTACAGGGTATAAGACAATTTACAGAACATAAGACATATTGTAGAGTATAAGACAGTTTACAGAGTATGAGACAGTTTACAGAGCATAAAACATAGCTTACAGAGTGTAATTACAGAGTATAAGACATTGTAGAGAGTATAAGAGTACAGAGTATAAGACACAGTTTACAGAGTATAAGACAGTTTACAGAGCATAAAACATAGCTTACAGAGTGTAATTACAGAGTATAAGACATATTGTAGAGAGTATAAGACAGTTTACAGAGTACAAGACAGTTTACAGAGTACAAGACATAGTTTACAGAGTATTAAACATAGCTTACAGAGTGTAAGACATAGTTTGAAAAGTATAAGACATATTGTACAGAGTATAAGACGTTACACAGAATATAAGACATTGTACAGTTAATGTTGTTGTAGGGTTTAGCGCCATTTTTCAGCACACGATAGGCGATACATGGTGGCCAGTATTAATAGTGGAGTAAGAATCCAGGAAAACCCTGGAAAGAACCAAAGACCCACGAGAAGCTACTGGCAAGCTTTCTCATATACCCACATTGGCTGAATCCGAGACTCGAACCAACACAGACAGAGGTGAGATGACAATGATTTGTAATGGAGAGCACTTTAAACCACTCCGGGCCCCCATATTGTACAGAGTGTAAGACATATTGTACAGAGTATAAGACAGTTTACAGAGTATGACATAGTTTACAGACTATAAGACTTAATTTACAGCGTATAAGACAGTTTACAGAGCTTAAGACAGTTTAAAGACTATAAGCCATAACTTACAGGATAAGACATATTGTACAGAGTACAAGACAGTTTAAAGAGCATAAGACAGTTTACAGTGTAAAAGACATATTTTATAGAGTATAAGACTTATTGTACAGAGTAAAAGACAGTTTAGAGTATAATACAGTTTACAGAGTATAACAGTTTACATAGTAAAAGATATTGTATAGAGTATAATGCAGTTTACAGAGTATAAGACATTGTACAGAGTATAAGACAGTTTACAGAGTATAAGACATTGTACAGAGTATAAGACAGTTTGCAGAGTATAAGACATAGCTTACAGAGTACATGACAGTTTAAAGAGTATAAGACAGTTTAAAGACTATAAGACAGTTTACAGAGTATAAGACGGTTTAAAGTGTACAAGACAGTTTACAAAGTATAAGACAGTTTAAAGTGTATAAAACAGTTTAAAGTGTATAAGACAGTTTAAAGAGTATAAGACAGCTTAAAGTTTATAATACAGATTAAAGTGTGTAAGCCATAGCTTACAGAGTATAAGACAATTTACAGAATATAAGACAGCTTAAAGTGTATAAGACAGTTTATAGAATATAAGACAGCTTAAAGTGTATAAGACAGTTTATAGAATATAAGACAGCTTAAAGTGTATAAGACAGTTTATAGAATATAAGACAGCTTAAAGTGTATAAGATGTAGTTTAGCATAAGCATCATATTGCATCATGTGGGTCAGTGGTTCTTACCAGGGTTTTCCCGGGTTCTTCTTCCACCAGTTATACTGGCTGCCATCTATAGCCTGTATTTCACTGCAAAATCATATTGATCCCAAAACAACAACAAAAACAACCTTGTATACATTTCAATGTTGTTTTGTTCTGTTTGAAAGCAGTATGGCACTGTATGCAAGTTGTTACAGTTAAAGGAATCAATTCTGTTTACAGCTACCTGCTGAATGTGTTACTTGCTCTTTTGAAGCATGGCAGGTCAAATCAGGCAAAGATTATGAATAGGGTGTGATGTTTTTATGCTGAGCAGCTCATTAAAAAAGGAAATGTTTTCCTCCTGGCACTAATTGCTTAAAGGCCCATGGTCTTTCTTCATTTTTGTGATACCTGCTGTGAGTGTCAGACATTGTTAAGTGTTAGATTTTTATGACCAAGTTTCCCCAAACTGCTTAGAGCTTTTCTCAGGCAGGTGAGATTGACATCTCATATAAAATGGCTGATGCTCGATTTTCCAGTCTGTTTCAGGGCAAACATTGGCAACAATACTGAGTAATAAAAAGAAACTTGCATTATGTTAAATCTCATTGTTTATTCTTTTAACAATACATAGACGAGTTTTCATCATTGTTTCCTACTATTTTCAATTTTCATTAAACTATAAAAGCATGTTTACTAGCTTTTAAAATGAAAGGCTATAGCATGTGTGAACATATTTGGCAAACAATTTACCCTGTACATTGTTTGCATATGACAAAAGATATTTACAGGAGAGAGTGTCCATCACTGAAAGGCTTAATAAGGGGCAATTGTGTTGAGTGAGGTTAATAAATCTGTAGACCTTTGTTGTGTAGAGTTAGGATGTCAAAGTACAGACCAATGGTAATAAATAACTTTATCAACATACAGAGCATATGACAGGAATTTAAAGACTTGTATTTGGCTGGCATTTCTTGAGAGAAGATAATGAAATTTATTACCCCATTCTGAGTGAAGGGAAGTTGTATCAGTTCCAGTACTGATTCAAGGTCTGTTCCAGAACCATCCTTATCACTAGGTATTGAAGTACTATTTCCATTGTGCCTCCATATGGAGACTGTTCTCTACTAAATTAATAATTGGTAGTCTGATTCTTACATATAATACATGGAATATAGAACCAGTTATGTTTGATTGGCACATTGATCAACATAATCTGATTTGTTTTTACAAGGAACGTGTCACTCAAGTCTGGGCAGAGAGTTATACTTTTCATTTCTTTTTATGCCACAACACTGATTTAGTTAAACCTGCTTGCATTTTCCGATGTGATCATTTCATTATAACCAGTGGTTGTGGAATGTTCATTTTTCCTTGAGAAACCTTGATTGTACTAAAATGTAATTATTTTGAAGTATTCTTTTTAAGATATCTAAAATTGATATTTTACAGAGCTATGTGTGTGACAATTCTAAAATCACTTGACAGATATTGCTTGGTGTGCATATTCTTTCATTCCACATGGGTAAAGTTTATGTAATGATTATTATATAGAAATGTGGGAAAAAGTACCTTGTCACCAATTATAGATAAATTATTAGGTGAAAGAGTGCTTAAACATTCTTCACACTTTAAAGATCAAAGAATACTTTTTAATATACAAAGAAAACTGGATGTTAGTGAATGAATTTTCCATTGTGACAGATTTAATGAGATGGCTTATTTATTGCAAGTCATATATCAGTATAGATTTCCCAGGGTGTCATAATTTTGTTGACTTTATTATTTTCTTTCACTGGGCTAAAACTGTAATTATTGTATTAGCAATTTTCTTTATCATTATTGAATAAGGGGCAGAATTTGCAAACATGTTATTTAACATCCAGTTCCTCCCAAAGTCCCTAGCGATGTGATGTACTTTGTTAAGAAGTGAGATTTATTAATGTCAGGGATTAGCTTGCCCAGGACAGGCTGACTGGAAAGTTGAACTTGTTCTTCTGAATTTTTAGTTTGCCCCATATATAATATTCCAGCATGAGTTTTAAAAAAAACAACAGATAAAATGTGGGATATTTTAAGGAAATTACTTTTTTGTGCAGGAAGTGTAGAAACTACGTTTTTCTTCTAGCAATAAGACATCAGACCTGTCCATCCCCTTCAAACATTTTAGAGTTGATGTCATATATTGTTTTACTACGATCACATATTGTGACAGCAGATCATTATCTGTGCTACGGTACATACTCGCTTAGAAGTTTAGTCAAACTGCAAACAAAGGAGATCCTTATATGCCATAACATAATGCACCTGCAGATCTTATTCTTGTACTGATTACTTATAACAAACTGCACAGACCCAGATCTGCCAGCACATTATACAATGGCATAACTGAGTCTGTGCAATTTGTATTTGGACTCTTATAGGCAAGTACATATGGTATTTGTTCTATTCATGAATTTGAATGATCGATGAAGGCGCATAATAGTAATGTTGGTGCATCCTACATGTTCAGCTTGACATTGATTAAATTCCTTGTTCTGCATTCAAAGAAAAAGTCAGGGTGTGGGTGGGGTGGATGTATTGTTGGAGATTCTTCATTTCAGTTGTACTTTTGTGTGACAGCAAAGTTCAAACTTAACAGTGCTGTTTCTAAACTTCAGGATGGACATGAGTAATTACTTGACTGTAGGGGGCCCCGAGTGGCCGAGTGGTCTAAAGCGCTCTTCGTTACGGATCACTGCCATCTCACCTCTGTCTGCGGCAGTTTGAGTCTAAGATTCAGCCAATGTGGGTATGTGAGAAAGCTTGCCAGTAGCTTCTCGAGGGTCGGTGGTTCTTTCCGGGGTTTTCCCGGGTTCTTCCTCCACCATTAATACTGGCCGCCATGTATAGCCTATCGTGTGCTGAAAAATGGCGTTAAACCCCACAACAACAACAACAACAACTTGACTAAAGGGTGGAAATGCAGACTGGTTATAGTTTTTCACTGGCAAGTGTTAAAAAGATAAAAAAAATTATACATGAACTAAAGAAAGAGCATATGGATGTTTTTTAGCACCAGTCAAAAAAATGAATACATTTAAATAATGCTGACACTTGTTGTCAGTTTTAGTTACCTGCACATTTTTCTGCACAGTTGAGAGGACATAGCTTTGACCAGATTCATCCCACCTTTTTTCAACTAAAATGGGGACAGTGCCTAAATTTACTTAATCCTAGACATAGCCCATTAACCCAAAATGTAGAAAGCCAAGTTGTAATCAAGAGATTTTTGTAGATCATAAACCAGAAATATTCTGTCTCCAAGTTTTCAATCAAAACTTGAAAATCTATTGTAATTGACCAGTATATATGTATTTATATACTTAGTACTGTACCTATATGTTTTGGCCCAAGGACAAGTTGCTGCTTGCAGCAAGGTATCTTTATGCTTGATCCACTCATGACAGTAATGAAGACAGCAGTGTTTAACTCAGATATATTTCTATGGAAACCATGGGAAAACTGAGAAATGAATGAGCATATATTACTGCACCATGTACCTGTAAATGATAAACAATTTCAACACATTCGGAAAAAAAGCAAAATTTAGTCATCTTGCCCATCACATCCACTCCATTTCCCATTATGATACATCTATTCCCTGTCACATCCACTCCATTTCCCATTATGATACATCTATTCTCTGTCACATCCACTCCATTTCCCATTATGATACATCTATTCCCTGTCACATCCACCCATTGTGTCATGAGAATACATTTCTTCTCCATCACATTCACTCCATTTCCCATTATGATACATCTATTCCCTGTCACATCCACCCATTGTGTCATGAGAATACATTTCTTCCCCATCACATTCACTCCATTTACCATGCAAATACATGTAATTCTACCTCTAGTCTGAAATTTAAAAAAGAATTCCTATCTGCTATTATGTGGCACATCAACAAAATATTTTATTGATTTCAAATCAAGTTTTCACTCTGTTCCTCCCCGTCTTGTGTAATTCTTTTTATCTGGTATTTTGTGTGCTAGCAGAAAACAGTTTAGATTGACAGCACAATAGATGCAATTGTACATATATGTATATTATTAAATCACCATGCTTTGTCATGTCCAGGTATTTACATACCTGTATTTTTCTCCAGTTAGATATTTCTCATGTAACAATGAGCAGTCTGGTTTACTATGTAGTTGATTGGTGGACAGTTAGAGACATGCCATGATTTGCTATAAACTTGTCTGGCACTTTAGCTTGAATTTATTATTATTTAATGAGATTCTTTCGAGGGAGAAGTGAAAGAAATGGGCTGCAATAATTTGTCTTTGATATTTTGTAATGTTTTAATTAATTAACTCAGATTAGTGTTGTCTGATGAGCAGATAAGAATAGGCAGCAGGCGGGTTGCATCGGATTTGGCAGAAACATT
The DNA here is from genome assembly GCA_028554795.2 of Sinohyriopsis cumingii. Lineage (NCBI taxonomy): Eukaryota > Metazoa > Mollusca > Bivalvia > Unionida > Unionidae > Sinohyriopsis > Sinohyriopsis cumingii. The sequence continues at coordinate 160,754,714 of CM068824.1, forward strand.
GAATGAAGAACAGAATGTAATGTATGTTGAAAACATATTAAATAGTATAAAATTATTTGATCCATCTCCATCATCTATTATGTTTTGGAATATAGGCTAAATGACTATTTGTTTGGTAAAACTATTACAGCACAAGTGACTGCTCCGGTGGCCTAGCATCTGCCTCAAATGTGTGAGATCGTGGGTTCGATCCCCAGACGAGTCATACCAGAGACTTATAAAAATGGTACTAAAAGCTGCCTCGCTTGGCACTCAGCATTAAGAGGTTAGTGTTAGGACTGGTCAGCCTTGTGTCAGGATAATGTGACTGGGTGAAACATCATGCTACGTGTCTGCAGCATGATGCCCCAGTGCTAGACATCACTATAAACTGCCACACTGCAGACATCGTAGTGATATGACTGCAAAATTGTTAAAGCTACGTTAAAATCCAAATCACACACACACACACATTAAAGCACAAGTCACTTGCACCTCAATGCAGTAGAGTTTTGTCTCACCTGCAATATATATGTTAGTCATTACATGTCATTAACTTTCTTAAATTTGTGAACATCAACCTGCCAGGTGTGCTCCACTACTCATGAGCATACATTATCGTTACCTTTCTTAAAAATTTTGAGCATCAATCTATCGGTTGTTTCATGTACTCATTAGCATTGTTAGATATTTTTTAAAATAAGATTGGGACTAAAATAATAAACAAAATTGTACATGTTGTATTAAGAAATTTATCCAGGTGTCAGAATTCTGTCATCCAGGATACGACATGCAAGTCAGCTACAGTGTATTTTTGTAATAGCTGTCAATTGAGTCATATTCTTAATGGTTAGCAGTCCACTTGGATCAGATAAGAAATGATTAATAATGATTGACAGTTGTCATTCAGTCAATTAGGTTTTCAGGTTCAGACTGGCTTGTAGATGTGTTAAGCTTGTTGGTACATTGTTATCCATTGATTTTCATGTTGTATGGTCTACTACAAAAGAAAACACTGAATGGTACAACTGATAAGCAAATAATGAAACCATAACGGGATGTGAAATGGCTTCAATGATCCGGTACCAAGTGCAAATATTTTATACATGACTGAAGTTTTATTATCAGCGGAATTAAATTGATTTGATTAAAAGTGGTGCCAACTCGGGCATGAGAATACTTGACTAGTGATCCAATACACAGTTCAGTCCATATCATTTTGTGTTAAATTGTCCATGTGTAGGAATAGATTTTGTACCTGTGCTCTGAGAAGTTTTTGTTAAATGCATACATTTATCAATAAATGAGGGTCATGTTAGGACCTGATCCATTTGTGTGGAATTGAGTGTACAGTATTTGCTGAGATGACTGCCCCATCATACAGTTTAATTTTTGTTTTTAATGACTTTGAAATATATATTTGATTTATTAATATTTGCATGGATATTTGAAAGAATTATGGATCAGCCATGAACAGGGTCATGTGTTTTGTTGAAGATTGACAGTTATGGCTTACACTAGTATCATTGGTCTTCACTGACGGTTTCAGTATTATAGGAAGGCTTTGGTACTTGAGGAATGTAGGGTTGACAAAAGAATTTTGCTCTTATGATACCTTAGTTGGGCTTTGGGAAAATAGTGCTTGCTTCATTAGTTGTTTTGCCTTTGAGTACCATGCCAACTTTTAATGGTTCATTTAAAGAAAAAAAAGTGCAATTATTGTTGAGCCTATATTAATGGAAAAGTGAGATATAGGGGTCACCTTTGGAGTGGCAGACTAGGAGCTCAAGCATAGTTTTCAGCAAGTTTTATCAAGTTTGTGATTGAAGTTTCTTATTTGAGCATGACATTGAGATGTAGGCCTTATTTTTTTCTTGTTTTAAAGTAGGGGCCAACCATTTAATTTTCATGGGGGAGTGGTGCACCTGGGATTTTTCTGAGACAAGTCTTGGTTTCCTGATAGCTTGAAAAAATATTGTTGCTCAGATTTGTAGAAAAAATAAAACAAATTATATTAATTACATTTGTTGATACAAAATTATTTTGTAAAAATGAAAAATAAATGTCATTGGTTGAAAGAAAATCCCATATTTCCATTTCCGAAAACTAAATGGTCAGCCATTTAGATCCAATAATAGAGTTCTGTTTGGTGGGTATTACTTTGCTGTCATAATAACAGTTTGTGTTAAGCATTGACAGTAAGGCCTGAATAAAGAGTTGACATTCATTTGTTTTTGTGGACAAATCTTCATACATTACAGGGGTTAATCAAAAAAATCATTGACAGGATATATAACTAATTTTTTATTCTAGAACTCTCTTATTTTGGCTATTAAGAATCCAGAGTTATTCATTAGGTTTGACTTGTAAATATCCAGTCAGTTCAATATGCACATAGTATGAAGTCACTTGGCTTACATTCTGCTTAAAAGATACATCAGGGGCCTTCCATTTAGTATATACGCAAAAATCTGGCAAAGCTTGATTCCTCCCCCCCTCCCTGTACATATGCATACTTTTTTTTACACACACACACCTGCGTACGTACGCTTGATGCACCACCACCCTGAATTCTTTCGAGTGGCCTATATTTAATCCATGCAGAAACGATCAAGGATTAATAATGTTAACATGTTTAATAAAACATAGTCCACAGACATTGATTGTCTGGCTGCATTAAAGAAATAAGCTGTGTAACTTTAAAAAGTTTGTCTAGTGTCCACTAAAATTCAAATGTCAACTGAGTCAAACAGGTTACGTATTAGACAAATTATTATCGAGGTTTCACCCCCACCCACCCCGTTTCCTATGCGTACATTCATTATCAGTAGACCCTCCCATACACAAGTGTATGCATTTGGATTAACCCCCCTCCATGCGTACGTAGTAAATGGACAGCCCCTATTTGAAAAATACCATTCTAATGTACAGTTTTGTTTATGTTTCATGTTGCCCAGTTATTTTCATATAGTCTACAGGTATATTATTCTATAGTGAACTCCAACATTTGTTTTGCATTTGTGTTACTGATAGTTTTAGAAATTAAATTCATTAGATACATAAAACAATAATAAGTATCCCCCTCCCAAAAAGTACTGTTAATACAAGACTTTTAAAATTGAATCAGTCACTTTCATCATTGTTGTCCTTAAGATTGTTGGTTGGTTGGTTTTAATGGCACTTTTAACACATTATTAGCTTTATCACTCCAAGGAAATGGGAATAAAGTGTTTTTCCCAAGGACACACTTATGCAGCTAGCCTAGGCTGGCCTGGCTGGGTATCAAACCTGCAACTCTTGGATTACAAATTGGATGCATGCTCTACCACTTTACCTACCATGGCTTGATGTCCTTAAGATTGTAATTGGGTTTATTTGAATAAGAAAAATGTGAAATGCTCCCATGCTATAAAACCATTCATGAGTCATGTGAATTGCCCTAAAGATGAGGTCACCTTATACTGTGATATTTCAGCTAAATAATGAAATAGAATCCATGACCAGATCTGTCTTGTAAAGTTGACATCTTAATACTGATGTGTTATATTCATGATATTTCAACTAAACGAGGAATAGAATCCATTACTGTGTGTCTTATAAAGGTGACACCTTATATCGAGGTATTTTATACATATTACTACCAGATAATGAAATGAAATCCATGACCATGATATCCACCTTAAAAACAGAGTGTCATATACTGAGATGTCTTATAAAGGGGGAGGGAGTTAATGTGGTACAGCACTTTTGTGAACAATGCTTGATATTCTAATGTGTAAATGTAGTAGATGTGGTATATATCTATGTATGTGTATATATATATATATATATATATATATATATATATATATATATATATATATATATATATATATATATATATATATACTGTTTGATGGTACTTCAGCACAGCCAAGTTTATATATTGCTGATCATGTATGTATGTATGTATGTATGTATGTATGTATGTATGTATGTATGTACATAGGTGTCTGGAAACCCTTTTATTTTTCAGACATGTCCAATGGTAACAATACTATGACTGCCAGTACAATTCTCATATTGGACATTTCATAGTTATGAATGTAAAGTATTTTATTCCTTTCCTTGTATTTAACTTCATAGTTGTATAATCAGAATTTTTAAACCTTGTATGACAGACAAGCTCAGGTGGCAAATCTTCAAATGACAGGTGTCAAACTACCCTGAGCACTAGTCATAATTTGTCCCTATGGCTTCCAGCAACAACCAGATTTTTTACAGTAACATAAATACCATTGAAGCTTACATTTAAAGGTTAACAAGTTGGGTAAAGAATATATGTCATAGAGCAAAATATTTTTCTCCTACATCATTTCAGTACCTCTTCCTTTTTTCATTTTGTGCTTGTTTAAAATAATGAAGTATCAGGCACAGAAAGCCCAACTTCCAGAGAGAACATTCAGTTCACACACGCAGAGATATCACCAGCCATCTTCTCTAGTAAAAAATGAGATTACATAGATTTTAACCAAATTATACATACATGTTTAGAATTACAGTGTTATTAGGGTTAAGATGTGTTTGTCATACATGTTTAGAATTACAGTGTTATTAGGATTAAGACGTATTTGTCATGTTTAGAATTACAGTGTTATTAGGGTTAAGATGTGTTTGTCATACATGTTTAGAATTACAGTGTTATTAGGATTAAGATGTGTTTGTCATACATGTTTAGGATTACAGTGTTATTAGGATTAAGATGTGTTTGTCATACATATTTAGGATTACAGTGTTATTAGGATTTAGATATGTTTGTCATACATGTTGAGGATTACAGTGTTATTAGGATTAAGATAAGTTTCTCATACATGTTTAGGATTACAGTGTTATTAGGATTAATATGTATTTGTCATGTTTAGAATTACAGTGTTATTTGGATTTAGATATTGTTTGTCATACATGTTTAGGATTACAGTGTTATTAGGATTTAGATGTGTTTGTCATACATGTTTAGGATTTCAGTGTTATTAGGATTAAGATGTATTTGTCATACATGTTTAGGATTTCAGTGTTATTAGGATTAAGATGTATTTGTCATACATGTTTAGGATTACAGTGTTATTAGGAATAAGATATTGTTTGTCATACATGTTTAGGATTTCAGTGTTATTAGGATTAAGATATTGTTTGTCATACATGTTTAGGATTACAGTGTTATTAGGATTAAGATGTGCTTGTTATACATGTTTAGGATTACAGTGTTATTTGGACTTAGATATTGTTTGTCATACATGTTTAGGATTACAGTGTTATTAGGATTAAGATGTGCTTGTTATACATGTTTAGGATTACAGTGTTATTTGGATTTAGATATTGTTTGTCATACATGTTTAGGATTACAGTGTTATTTGGACTTAGATATTGTTTGTCATACATGTTTAGGATTTCAGTGTTATTTGGATTTAGATGTGTTTGTCATAATGTTTAGGATTACAGTGTTATTAGGATTAAGATGTGCTTGTTATACATGTTTAGGATTACAGTGTTATTTGGACTTAGATATTGTTTGTCATACATGTTTAGGATTACAGTGTTATTTGGATTTAGATGTGTTTGTCATACATGTTTAGGATTACAGTGTTATTTGGATTAAGATGTGCTTGTTATACATGTTTAGGATTACAGTGTTATTTGGACTTAGATATTGTTTATCATACATGTTTAGGATTACAGTGTTATTTGGATTTAGATGTGTTTGTCATACATGTTTAGGATTTCAGTGTTATTAGGAATAAGATATTGTTTGTCATATATGTTTAGGATTACAGTGTTATTAGGAATAAGATTGTTTGTCATACATGTTTAGGATTACAGTGTTATTAGGAATAAGATATTGTTTGTCATATATGTTTAGGATTACAGTGTTATTAGGAATAAGATTGTTTGTCATACATGTTTAGGATTACAGTGTTATTAGGAATAAGATATTGTTTGTCATATATGTTTAGGATTTCAGTGTTATTAGGATTAAGATATTGTTTGTCATACATGTTTAGGATTATAGTGTTATTTGGATTAAGATGTGCTTGTTATACATGTTTAGGATTACAGTGTTATTTGGATTTAGATGTGTTTGTTATACATGTTTAGGATTACAGTGTTATTTGGATTTAGATGCGTTTGTCAGACATGTTTGGATTTGAATGTGTGTGTTATACATGTTTAGGATTACAGTATTATAAGGATTAAGATGTGCCATACCACTGGAAAGAAGAGTCTGAAGTAAAGTTAGACTTCTTTTTGAGCAGCACACAAGCTTTTGAGGCCCAACATTTTGGTTGTTTTTAGGAGATGGCCAGTATAAAGAGGTTTCATTATTGTTAGGTGCATCTTTTGGGGATTAATAGTTCTATTGGGGAAGCTGAAGTACAAAAGGAACAGTTTAAGAGAGTTTACTGTAATTGCTTTTAACACATTAACCCCTAGCAACTAGTTAACGTGGCAGGAGGTAGTAGCCTACTGCCGAGCTCTGTAGCGTCATGGTCATGCATGATACACTAAAGTGGGTGGTATTATAGAAAGGTAGACAGTATGAACTGCAAACAGACAGATGAACCTTTGCAAAAAAGTAGGATAAGATGGCCATTTGGAATAAAGAGTGGTCTCGATACAAAAATAATGGCTCCATTTAGCCTTCTGCTCATGCGCTAGCCAAATAGCCAATGATAAATGATGTTTCTAACACAACTAGGCAGTATGTTATTGAAAGATCACCTGGGATTTGATGTTTTCGGATGTGTTCAGAAATAACTTTCAAAATGTGTTTCCTACTCGAATTTCAGGCGAAAACAACAAAAACCTCCAGGGGTTAATGTTTTAAATATATTGTGACTTGATGATAAGCACTACAGAACCTGACCTCTGTAACCAGTCTTTCTTAGCAGGATGACCACCTACATGTATTCATTTATGTACAAATCATTTCTAATACTATTAACTGATCAGAACTTTTTACTGACCAACTGTGTAAAATGACCTAAATTAATTGGCCCTGATAATTTCTGATTTAGTGCTAATGTTTTCATTTTGTTAGCCTCCACTAGAGCAATGTATTGGTGTATTATACATGGTTTTACCTACCTGAGCCCATCATGTCACAGGAAAGATTTTATACCAGCTACAGTATATATTATGTACTTGAGACAGTACCTGATAACACATATGGGAAGGATCAGATTTCACCTGCTAATAGTTTTAGGACATGATACTTAAGAATATAATTCCAGCAGTAAATGCTTGTTGAAGGTCACATTTTTAATTGAAGCACAATATTAATTTCTCATTTGAGCAGAAGTATGTACAGAATATATATATATATATATATATATATATATATATATATATATATATATATATATATATATATATATAAAAAATATAAATGACATTGTGCTTGGTGTGTTGAGGTACCGTGTTATCCATCACACTTTATACGCTACCACTCTGGTGGCCTAGTGGTTAGAGTGTCCACCTCGGATGCAGGAGGTCGTGGGTTCAATCCCCGGCCAGGTCACACCAAAGACTTACAAAAATTAACAGCTGCCTCACTTGGCGCTCAGCATTAAGAGGTTAGTGCTAGGACTGGTTGGCCTGGTGTTAGGATAACGTGACTGGGTGGGACATCATGCTACATGTCTGTGGCATGACGCCCCAGTGCTAGACATCACTATAAACTGCCACATTACAGACATTGTAGCGATATGACTGAAACATTGTTAAAGCTATGTTAAAAATCCAGATCACACCCATACACACACTTTATACACTGATTGGAGATCAGCTCGAATGATTCATTTGATGATGATTTTTGATGCAGTTAAAGTAAGATGGGATATACAGCTCTGACTTTATGAAACCTGTCTGTGGTAGATTTCAGAAGGTACTTATTGACACTGTCTGGTTCCTCATCTGGTGCACATTTAAAACATTGTGGACATGCCTTATTTGTGAGGTACCAGTCTTAACTGGATTTGAAGATTGCTAACAAATGGCAAAGTTAAATCCCTGGTCTCAGTAAATGACATTTCAGTCAGAGGTAAAGCCATTAATTTCAGTAGCATTTTTTTTTTACAACCACACAAATAATGTGAATAAAAATAAATACCCTGTAAATTAATATTTTTGTTTGAAATCCATTCAGTCACTTTGATGACTAATTACTAAACGCCATGTTTCTACAGTCAGTTTTGCTATTGAATACTAATACATTGTACAGAGTTTAACGGTGGATACTGATAGTTGCACTATGGCAACACTTATCACTAATACACAAAATGAAATGAAAATCTTTCATAGTTGTACTGGCATTCAACTAGTTATCAGTGGTGCACAGTACTAACCCTCTGACCCTGTCTTTCTGCTATGACTTGTACCAGCAATAAATGACTTACTGGCCTGGCATATCTGACCATATCAGTTTACTTTCACCACTGCCAGTTATTGTCAGCAACCAGTTCTTGTAATGGTTCTCAGAAAGCATAGATGTTGTCTCACACAGATAAATATATGATAGCAATTTAAAGTGGATGACAAGAACAGGATCAGCAGGGGGATGATCTCTGAACCAGTTAGACTATTTTTAGAAACAGCCCATGCCACAAGCTATTTACAATAAATCAATTTTGGTGGATATTTCTTTCAGAGAAAGAAGTAACCTTATTTTAATTATTGAGACATTAAAAGTATGATGAAAATTTAATTTTTAGAGTGAAATATTTGTTGTATTTGTGATAACTGTTCCACCAGTACCTGTATAATAATAGACTTGCATCATTCCGGTTTCATACAGGTTTGCAGTGATCAACATCGCCACTGGCAATTCTTGAAATGCAGACAGCGATGGCCTGTTTCCTGTGATTTCAGAACAAAGCCTTACTTAAGGCTACTGACTAGAGGGATAATTCAGGCCTTAATATTAATAAAGAGAATAGATATGGTAGTATTAGACTTGAAGTACAGGATAGGTACAAATAATCAGGCAACTTTCATTTTTACTGGGTGAAGAGCTGAGGTGTCCCTCACAATTGTAAAATTATTATTGAAGTCTTGCTGTAACAAGGCTGGCACAGGCTATGTGCTAGCAGTGCACTAACACAGGGATCCATTTTCAGAAAGGCTCCGAATCAGAAGTAAAGGGGTGCAAAAATCAGACAAGGGAACTAAAACGAAACAAAGCTTTCTTTTTTTTCATCGTATGAAAATCTTATTTTTTCATAACTTACATCAATTTGTTAAGAGCTTTCTTTTCAGAAAATATTTTAATGATTAGGCTTGAGGGCACCAAATGTCTGTTTTGCATATGGCACCATATTGCCTCACATCAGTCTTGGCTGTAACTAAAGGATAAGACTATATTCTAGTGAGCAGGTGTTTAAATGACAATTAATAGAACCAGAAATATTGTTGGCAACAAAGATTCTACAACAAGCAGCTATTCCTTAGTACCACATTTACCCTCACTGGGGGAAAAGGGTTTAAAATCACCCTCTGCCATGCCACCAGGAATTATTCCTTCAAATAGTTTTAAAATTTTTTCAAAGAGGGTGTGACGGTTGCACACATTGGGGTGGGGTTCTTCCCATATATATTAATTAAATTATGATGAAAGTTCCACCCAGGCTCGTGAGGTTAGAAAGTTAAATTAGTGACAAGGTAGATTTACAGCTCTGAGCCCCCAGTCAGCAATGCCGAATGTTAAATTATAGAGAACACGAAGATGAAGTTCAATTAATAACAATTTAATAAATTCGATAATTTAAAACGATAAACTCTCAATCACCTGTCTTTCCCTTGACCAAGTCACAGCCTAATTCATCCCGTGATTTACAGTGTGAGTTCAATTTTCCCCGTCCTTGCGTCTACTCATCTCTTTCTTTCCCGCTAATTTCTTCCTTCCTTCCGTTCCTCCAACACCTCCTTCAACTCCGTTTCCCTCTTGACTATCTCCTCCTCCAATTTCGCTCCCAATTTCCTCTTCCTCCCTTCTCTCCCCTTTTCCTCCTAGACTTCAACTTCTCCTGACTTCTCTCCTTTCTTCTCCTTTCCTCCGTCTCTCTATCTGAGACTACGGGACCAAACTGTAACTGGTCTGTCCCTCAAAGCTTCGACCTACAATTAAAAATGCAGTCGCATTCCGCAAAGACCGAACAACTAGCTCACTGACTTTATTTGAAGCTGTCTGTACTTAGAATTTCCTGTTCTAAGATATTCCCGCCAATAACGAATGGCTGTTTGGAGTTACGCTATCCTCCACTGGGCAATCTCTCTAGCGAACTAATTCTTGCCGGAAGACATGGAGATATCATTCTAGCCAAATCAGGGTCTCTCCCCAATCTCGATTCTGATTGGGTGGCGCTGTGACCCTGTCCAATCATCTTAGCGGCCAGTTCAACCTGGCTGGCTGTCTGCAGGGAAAAGAAGTTAAGACACTCCCACTTCTTTGGGCAACTTCTTTTGATCTGGTCAAACGTTTCCACATCTAGGTGATAATTGACTATCTGACGGCCTCGCAGCTCCTAGGTCTGGCTCTCCACTTCTAGCCACGGCAATCTTACGTAAGGGATTAGTGCTAGCCTGCGGCAATGTTTAACATCAAACAATGGCTTGTCAGAATTACCCTGATTATACATGTTTCAAACTGGGGCTACTCTATGTCGGGGTAAATGTGACAGAGGGGAGCAGTGATGGTTCAGTTGGTAGAGAGTCAGACTCATGCTCCAATGGTCTTAAGATACGATACCTGCTCAGGCAAGTCAGGTTTGGCTTACAAATCAACATATCAACCAACTTTATGGCAACCAATTTGAGCATCATGTAAGACAGGCATGGGCAGCTTATGGCATGTGACTCAGTTTTATCTGGTTACATTTACAATATACAGGTACATATAAAAGTCACTGTCCAGTCTGTTCCCTGGAGAAAAGTTGCATGTGCCTGATGAAAGACAGTATAATTGTCAACAGTGTAAATAAATTTACTTTGATGGCTATGAATAATGCTATTGTAATTCTAAAACAAGCTTAAATATACAGAGATACCATACATATTCACTTATACGATGAGTCCAACTGCAGAATGCATTGGGAAATCTGGTTCAGTACAGTTTGTTGGGATTAATCAGTAGAACAAACAACATAGACCCTAATCTGCTGGTACATTATGCTATAGCAGATAAGTATCTTTGTTTTTTGCAACTTGACTTGATTTATAAGTGAGGATATATGGTAGAGTAGTTATTTGCCGCTTATAATAATAAATATAAAATTTTAACTTATTTACTTTTCTTCTTTAGGTATTTGGATGTTTTCAGAATGCTTTTCATGATTTTTATTTTGTATAGAATCATTTGTATCCTTGAGCAATTGGATGATCAGTTTTATCTGTCCTGTATACGTCACTATTAATTGCTTTCTAAACTGACACTTTATTGAATAAGGGTCATGCTGATTCTCAGGAAGGCTTTATAATAACTGGTATGACTTAAGTTATTTATTCCGGATGATTAAGTTCTGGCAGATCTAATTGTTCGATTAGGTAACACATGATTATTAAAATATTAGAGCATTGTAATGAAATACAGCATGGGCTAATTTATTGTGCTTGTCCATCTTTTTTGGTTTTGAAAATGACTGGTATTGTTTTGCTGCAAGAATTCAAAGAAATTTGTTAGGTTACCATTGTGATATTATTTCATGTGATTAATTGGCTTAATGGACATTCCTTTGAAAACTTTATCTCACACAACTAAATAGGCCCACCCTTTGATCACTTACTACCATCTATGCTTGCTTATAAGTCCAACTGCAAATTGCACAGACCCAGATCTGCCATCACACAATATGTTTTCAGATTTGTGCCTGTGCAGTTTGTTAGGAATTATCAGTAGAACAGAAGACTGACCCTGATCTCACAAGACTGACCCTGATCTGCTGGTGCATGTACTGATGTTATTATGAAATACAAGATGAAGAATTACAGATTTGACATTATTCAGTGCTCAGATGTTGTGATGCTGTTCATTGGAGTCATAAAAGTGTGATATATGTGAGATAGTCATACACTGAGAAATGTTCTTCAAATCTATGTCATCATACTGCATAAATATATAAGTGTTATTTTATTAACAGATATCACATTATTATTAGTTCTTATTAGCCAGGAACTAAAATTAAAAAAGAAATTGTTCAAGTAGAACTAAACTTGGACACTTTACTGGGATGGGGTTGGGGCAAATGTCTATTTCAGACAGTGTGCCATATTGCTTTGCAGTGGCCCTGATGGGATCCATACTCATATCCATAATATGAGTAACAGTATACTGAAGGACTGTATAGTTAGGTATCAGTATAAATATGTTACAGTGATATCTGTCAAAATGTCATCTTTGCTAGCCAAGGTTCCGATGTGTTAACCCTATCTACATCTTGGCAGATCATTCAGACATTTTGGTGCTTTGGGTCTGTGAATTTCTTTTGATGTGAAGCCACTGCATCCAATCAAAATCAAGTTGTTCAAATTTGAACACTGTTCCTACAAGATCAAGACAAGTGGAGCACACAGCTGGAATGGAAGCATAAATAAGCAATTCTCCACTTTTGGTCCATGTTTGTACAAATACAGCCTTTCCCTCAGTTACACATGTAATGGCTTCTCTCTGGTATATAGTCATACTTTTGATGTTAAGCTCACAAAGTATCCCTTTGAAGTTAATTGCCTTCACAATTTTCAGCTGATGTACAATGTACCGCTGTTACACATTATTGGTTAGTTGCCATTACATACTAATAGAGACAACTCATGAAATCCCCTAGATGTTGCTGGACAGAGCTCTAAAATATCTGTACAATCCGTCAAGGTACAGGTATGGTTAACACATCGGAACCTTGGCAAGCGAAGATGTCAGAACGTATACCCAAGTTATAATTGAGGATCACTGTACAGTTTAATCTTACTCTTAATCTTCTGAAAAGTTGATTTGACATGCAGTACACTGCCCAGTGTTTGTTCCAATACAGGGCTAGATTACTTGAGTTCAGTGTACTGTGCTTTGTACAGCCTCCTATACTCCATAGGAGGCTGTTGAGGATGATAATATTATATTGTATGATTCATCTAAGGCATTAGACTCTTTTCGAATCGTAGACTGTGTTACTGAAATCTTGAACTTGTGACTTTTTCTTGCAAACACCACCTCTGGTCTGGGAAGGAAATTGCATTTTTAATATTGACTGTTTTGTTTGTTGTTTTGTTTTTAATGGCACTTTTAACATGTTATTGGCTTTTGTGGGAGATAAGTGCCTTCTCAACGATACACCAAGGCATCCAATCCAGGCTAAACAGAGCTGTCTGACATACACTGTATGATGTACTATATGCACAGTCATATTGATGATTTAGCATGCGTAAATCAATGTTGTAGTTAATCTTAACATTTTGATTGTTGAAACCCTTAACAATTACATTTTCATTTGGTCCAAACCAACACCATATGCCCCAAGGGGTCCTAAATTCACCAAATTTGCTGGACATGATTGTCAGATTTGCTAATTTAACATGTTGGGTATTTTATACATCAAGTACTTGTAGTTATCCTATCCAGTTGTTTGATCATATATTTTCCCAGTTGTTTTAGCACACTAGAGCCACAAAGCAAACTTCTAAAAGGTGTGAAAGTTTATCTACTGCACTTATTGAAAGTGTATCATTGAAAGATTTCCACATGATCTGTATTATAGAAATTATATCTTACCTTACACCATGTACATTGTATGTTGATGTTTTGGCACATTTTTAGACCAAATTATATCTAGCCTAGGTCCTTGTTATAAAGACTGTACTACCAACAACCACAAGCATGTCTTTTAAGGCCCCAAAAACCCATTGTGTTTTGTTTGGGTAGGTCAGTACAAACTTTTTTTTGTCTGGATGGATTTAAATGATGCATAAACTACAAATTAATCTTCATTTAATTCCTCAGTTTATTTTTCAGTCATAGTTAATCCCTTTGTTAGTTTTTTTCCTCATGAAGTTTTGTCTCAAGTTTTGTTGTTTTTGTTTTCCATTTTATAATACAAAAAGGTCATATCGTTAATGTTATTAAGTAATATTGGATCATACATGGATCATAACTGATTTTATTGGATGATACATGGGTCATAATTGATTGTATTGGATGATACATAGGTTATATAGTTGATTTTATTGGATGATACATGGGCCATATATTTGATTGTATTGGATGGATACATAAGTCATATATTTGATTGTATAGGATGGATACATAGGTCATATATTTCATTTTATTGGATGATACATTGGTCATAATTCATTTTATTGGATGACACATGGGTCATAATTAGTTGTATTGGATGATACATGCGTCGTAATTGATTGTATTAAATAGATACATAGGTCATATAACTGATTTTATTGGATGATACACAGGTCATATATTTTATTGTATTGGATGGACACAGGTCATATATTTCATTTTATTGGATGATACATTGGTCATAATTGATTTTATTGGATGACACATGGGTCACAATTGATTGTATTGGATGATACATAGGTAATATATTTGATTTTATTAGATGATACATAGGTCATATATTTGATTTTATTGGATGATACACAGGTCATACATTTTATTTTATTGGATGATACATTGATCATAATTGATTTTTTTAATTGGATGATACATGTCATATATTTAATTTTATCGGACAATACATAGATAATATCCTTGATTTTTACTAATATAGATTGAGCCTGGATCCCTTGAGAATTCCCAATTTTTTAGTCAATAACTTCAGATTTACCATGACATGGGTATAAAAAAATTATAATACTTTTAAGAGGTGTAAAGGTAGAACGTCTTACATTTTTATAAGTAAATGCCACGCAGAGATTATCCAAATTTTACTTCAATCTTAATCTCATGCAACTTTATTTACTGGTCTTTGAGAAATCTCCATATACTAATTTTAGTCTCTGTTTTACCTGAAACTTGAGCTGAGTTGATCAGTATTGGGAAGATAATATCAGGTTATTCATTACAATTGATTTTATGGCCACCTAATAATATATATGGATATCTTTGGTTCCCAATGAACCAGCATTGATAAATGGGGGCTGTAAACAACATAAACAACTGCAACCATATCTTCAAAGCATTTATTTCAAGTCAGTTATGGGTAATTGATAGTCTGTTATTGCTTGACAATATGCCTGAACTTTGATGGTATCCAAAATTGTCAAAATGGAAACACTTTTGCAATGTCATCTGTTGTTTTTTTCTTTCTGGAGTATGTGAAAATTTATGTATAATAGGATATATTGTTGGTTTAAATGGATTTTTAACACATTTATTACCAATGTCATGCTGAGGAAAGAGGAGCTAACTGCCTTTCCTAAAGACTAGCTGAGGCATCTGACCTGGCCTGGTCTGGGCGGGTATTGAACCCACAACTCTTTGTTTAGGAGTCAATTGCTCTTGGATCTGAGCAACTATGGTTGTACGCTTCCATATAGGCAGAGCTAATATTTTAATTGTCGTTGTGGTTTGAATGCCATTTTTCAGCAAAATAGATTATAGATGGTGGCCAGTATAACTGGTGTTGGAAAACCCAAGAACACACCCCGACCCCAACCCCGGTTAGAACCATCTACCCATGGATGCTACTGGCATGTTTTTTCACATTAGCCAGTCATGAGGCTTGAACCAACTAGGACAGTGGTGAGATAGAAGTGATTGGTGAGCACTTTAGACCCTCAGACACCTGGGACCATACTAATATTTTTGATACAGGGAGTTTCTTAGTCCCAGGCTTTAACCTACATGGAAAATTGTTCCATATCTTGCACTTCAAATCTCCCTGTATGCCATCACCAGCATCATGTAAAGTATTTGTCAATTTTAGAATAGTATAATTTATGTTGTCAAAGTGGAATAAACAAGTCAGATATGATCATTCTCTTTCCAAGAAACTTACTGTTAAACTTTTGGATATTAATTTATATACCGGTAATATGTAATAATTTAAGAGCCCAGTATACGTCTTTCTTTGCGAGTTATCCTTTTGTAATGCTTTACCACAAACATACAATATAAAGACTTATCTAACACCATTATCCGAAAGGTAAACACTGAGGCATTAGGAAGAAAATTGCTATGTTCTTGGTAAATAATGCATGGTTGAAGCAGTATTCAATTTGTGCATAGATATAGAAACAACTATTTTTATAAAAAAATGCAAGTATCAGTTAGGTTTCTATTCATAAATGATGTATTTCCTACATAGCAAGCAAGTAAAAAAAATAGACAAAAGTTTTCAAAAATATGAAAAATTGCTGTAATGGGATAAAAATCAAATTATATCATTCATATATATATATATATATATATATATATATATATATATATATATATATATATATATATATATATGCATGCCAACATGTCTCCCAAATTTCATTTGTCTACCTAGACTGACCTTCCTAAATCTTGATAATCACTTTTTTAAACACCCTATAAATTATGTTTTATTTTGAGGGAATGAGCTTATTATCTATGATTTTGTCCATCAGTCAGTCTGCCTGTTTGTTTTTCTTTTGTAGACATTTCATTTGTAGAATGTGGATCTAAAACCATTCAGGATATCTTCATGAAACACTTTGTACACATATTGGACTTGTGGCTCAGATGTCCCTTTGCTATTCAGTTTAAATAATTTTTGATGTTTTCATCATTTTTATGTTCATTCATCCATCTGTTATCCACACTTTAAACTCTAAAACCATACAAAGATAATCTCCATGATACTTGATATGCATATTAGACTAGCATTCCACATGTGTGCCATTTACTATTCACAATTCTTTAGTTTGAATAATTTTTACTTGTTCACCCATTTTATTGTGTTATCCCTTCATACACCATTTATACTTTTCCTTCTGGAGCATAAATCCAAAACTGTACAGGATATTTCGGTGAAAGTTGTTACACTTTTTGTCTGTCCTTGCTTCAGTTATCCACACTTCTATTTCCAGAGCATAACTTTGGTCTCATGATATTCTTGGACTGTGTCAACATAGAGCTCGCACAATTTTAAACATTGAACTTGAAGGGGTATTTGAAAAGTTAAGAATATTTTGTTACAGATTTTTTCTTTCGTAGAACCTGTCAGTCAGTTTAATGCAGGTCAATATATGGACTAATGTTCTATAAAACAATCTGCAGCTGCATGTGCAGCACATTGGACACCTGCAGATATGTGTATGTCTTGTAACATAGATAAAATGACATCAGTGTAAAAATGTAATCCAAGAATAATTCTGTTGATGAGATAAAAGCATTCTGTAAAATCCGGGTGCTTAGAGGGTACTGTCTGAATGATATCAAGGCTGACATGGATAGAGTTTATAGATGTAATTCTGTCATATCCTACAATTTTGAGGTTGTTTCTTCATTAAAAAAATTATTGGGAATCCATGGAATATGATCTACATTTTGGAAGACCATTATATGTGATTGGTGAGTGAAGTGGCTATTGTGGCTGGGCACTAATAAAGAAGTTTGTACTTGAGTGCAATAATATTGTTTTTTAATACTGCTTGGATATACTGTATATACTTGCTTATAAGACAAATCCAATTGTAAACTGCATAGGCCCAGATGCCGTTGCATATTGTACTGGCAGATCTGGGTTAGTGCAGTTTGTTTTGATTATAAATAGAACAAACAATATAGACCCTGATCTGCAGGTGCATTATGCTATGGCAGATCAGGGTCTTTATTGTTTGTAGTTTGACCCATTATATATGTGAGAATAGATGGTACGGTTAAATTCCATTCTTTTACTTTTGAGTTTTATCCAGTTTTTAGAATATATTTATTTTATCAGTCTCAATTTTATCAGATCAAATGTTGATCTTGATCAGATATGGTAATCAACATTGTAATTCTTATTGATTCTTGAATTAATTCAGTGTTAGACGTTAGGGTAGGTGCTTCGATTAATTCACTCAAGAATGTCAGAGACAGTTAAGACAATCTGTAGTGAAAAAGGAGGGACTCGTGATCAAATCCTTGTATTTGACCAGCCTGGGTTATTAGCTACCATGGTGTGTCCTTGGGCAAGGTACTGTGCTCCAATTGCCTCAGGACTAAATAACCTATTTGTGTTGCTGTGCTGTAAAGTACCAAAGGCTAACCAAACTTTTTTACAGTTGAATGTTAATAGCTCTTACTGAATCAATGTTTAAACATGGTTTGATGTGTGTATCTTTGTTTTCTGCCAATGACAGTATTCGTATTGTAAACCATGATGTTTTGTGTTAAAGATTATTATTATTATTATTATTATTATTATTATTATTATTATTATTATTTTTGAAGTCATAAATGTTAAGGATACAGCAGAGCAATGTCAAATATCTGGATTGTCTTTTTTTAACATTAAACTTTTTGTCAGTGAGAAGTGGTAAGTTGTCAAGTTGTCACCTGTCCTTGACTTGTCACCCTGAATTTATTTTTGATGCTATAGAGGGATTGATCATGTATAACTTGATGGGATTTATTTACGGGGTGCCATTTTAATCACTTTTTTCCATGCTGTTGGACTTGTCAGTTATTGACAATACTCACACCTAATGTAGGTGTGCTGATAATCTATACACAAGTATGTACATCAACATTTACCTTGCTTCAGACACCACAAAGTTAAATTCCAAAATTTGATCTTTTGACCTTGATGACCTTATCACCTGAAAGGTCTACATTTCAGGTAACACATATTTATGAATGAGGAATTTGTCAAAAAAATTTAATCTAATGACTGGTAAATTTTAGGTTCAGAATTTTTAAGAAATGGATATTTTGAAAAAAAACCCACTGTAAATGTAAACATGAATATTTTAGAGGTGTTAAATTTACATGTCCTTATCAGCATTATGCAGTACATTTAGGGAGCTGTGCATATAATTTGGGTCATTGTAATAGTGGTATTGATGTCTGACCAAAAACTTGACCACTGTCCATAAAAATACCACCAAAAAACCTGGAAAATATTAATGTACATAAACCTGATTTTTGCTGCAAGAAAACTTTATTTTTGTGACATCCACAAGAAACTTAAATGTTTTGCAAAAGCTTTTGATACTTTTATATGCGGATACAAAAAAATGAGTTTGTTTTAAAGGAAGCATTTGGATGCATGGTGGAAAGCTAAGAAGCAACACTTGAAGTGCATTTTACTTGGGTGATGGAAAGTGTATAGTTGGTATTGAATAATGGATATATTTCATATGGTGGATAATAACTCTCTTACTTTCATCAGTGGCTTGAGTGAAAAACATATTTCATAGGGTGGGTGAAAAACACATTAAACCTTGATTGAAAATATTGAAGCTTTTCACTCACAAGATGATATACATGTTATTCACTCAATAGAATCAACGTTTCTTTTTTCAATTTTATGCTGGCTAGCTAAACAGATTAAAGTAGCAGATTTCTTGCAGTAATGTCATTTGAGTATATATATATATGTGTATGTATATATATATATATATATATATATATATATATATATATATATATATATATATATATACACACACACACACACACACACACACACACTGGAACCCCGCTATAGCACGATAATTGGGTTCCAAAAATTGGATCACATTAATATCGGGGTCGCGTTTATGTGGGGTTTTACAGTATTTTACTAATTTCAGAGAACAACTCATTGGTACATATACGTGTATTCATGTCTAATATATATGATGAATAGGGTATCAACACCATTTCCTATTGTGCCATTGTGGCATGCAGTTCATCTATAATGCATGTCATTCCATTGAAAAAGTTACTTACAGATTTACAATATTCAAAAACAAATTCCCAGATCCTTGTGTCTGAATTCAACGTCTAATAATTATAATTACAGCATATACAGAGTATCAACATCATTTACTTGCCGTCTGATATCATACCATCGGGGCATGCAAGTAATCCATATGTAATTCCATTGCAAAAAGTGCATACATATTTAAACTATTCAATAATTTTATCACACATCATTGTGTCTGAATTCAATATGAAAAATTAACAGCAAAATTACGTTAAGAAAGACAAAGCATATGTACGGTTCATTACGTTCCAGGGTCTATGAACGTTGTCCGTACAAAATTTCATACTGCTAAGATTTTCTCATATGCGTTTCCATGTACATTTATCCATTGCAAATTTCCAATAATTAATGTGTGTACGCCTATTCGTTTGAACGACTACAGCACAAAAAATTAACAATCAACACATGCTTTCAGCATGCATATAACTTTTACTTCAGATTTTGTGAATATCGAAAGAAACGTGTGAAAACTACTATACTAGTCATTGCGTAAAGTGCAGAGAACAACTTGTGTTTGTGAACTTGATTTTCCATAACGGTAAAATATTTTTATAAAAAATAGATTAATAACGAGTTCATAAACAAACCCCATACCCATGTAAAACCAGAAAACTAAGTGCAGTAGGCCTACAATGGTCATGAATCACTTTTATAAAAAAAAATTATAAAGTTGAACACATGTACAGTTCCATACCTTTCAATTTCCAGCTAATAAAGCGGACATTATTTACTGGTCAATTGAATTACATCTAATAACACCGCCAAGCCCAGCAATCATCTAGGCGGCTTTTGCTTTTTGATGTTTATTAACTGTGAAAATCTTTTCTCAACCACCACATTGTCTGCTGTTTGGTTGTGTATGCAGTTAAATAAGAAACACATGTTGGCTATTGTTTGAGCAATGATTGTATACAGAATTAATTGAAGTCAATCAACAAAGACGACTTACTGGCTTTACTCATGGACCAGTAATAAGTAACATTTCCGATAATGTTTATTTTGGCACAACACTTCAAGAACCTGGGGATATTGTTAAATTTCAAAAGTTCAGCCATGATCGTATTATATTAAAATTTAAATGTGAACTCCTTCCCAAAATGATAATAAATGTTTTATACACTATTTCTCATACTTAAAAAAATATTCTTTCCAGGTACGAAAAAAATACACATACAGTGTACATGTATTTCAAATTTCAGGAACCACGCCATGATCATATTAAATTCAAATTAATACACGATCTCTTCCCCGTAATGATAATACATTTTTTATACACTATTTCATGTACTTTGAACAAAAAATATTTTTTCATGTGCGAATGAATATACCAGCCTTGAGGCCACACTCATGAAGATACAGCTATGCTGGGCATGGCACATGTCCAGGGTGGATGATCACCACCTGACAAAGATTGCACTGATATATGGTGAGCTGTCCGCTAGCATCTGTGATAGAGGGGCACCTTGAAAGAGATGTAAAGATTCCTTGAAAAAGACCATCACCACCTGTGGCATTGATCACCGCAAATGGGCATCACAAGCTGCTGACTGTGAAAGCTGGCGACATACAGTTCACCGGGCCACTGCCATTTTTTAACAAAACATATGGGCCAGCTTGGAGGAAAAACTATGGTGAAGAAAAATCTGGAAACCATCAGCAGCACCCACCACAACCCAGACATTCCCCAGCAGCCTCTGTGGACTTATGTGTGTGTCACGTATTGTGCTCGTCAGCTACCAGCGCTCGTGTAATAGACATGGACATCCCCCTTCCTAAATCTTCGCAAGCGATGTCAAGCCAACAATATATATATATATATATATATATATATATATATATATATATATATATATATATATATATATATATATATATATATATTTGCATAGAAAATTTGAGTAGTACTGTAACAAATCTTTTTCAAGCTAAGAAGTATTATGTGTAATTCTCATTTTTAATTCAAGATAAGAAGGCATATACAGTACTTGGGACGAAAATTATACAAAAATCGAAGTTCTATGCGGTATTTGAACATGTTTTTTTGGGGGGGAACAGTTTGCATGCTAGCACAGCATCAGTTTGCCATGTTAATAAAATACTTTGATTATGATTTTAACATTTTCTATTGAAAAAAGTTCTTGACTGATAAAATGAAACTGATAATTCCTCAGTGAAATATTATTATTATTTATCATGGAAAATCCAATAATTCACTGACTAGCATAAAGTAAACAGTTGTGTTAAACATAGAAAAGTTAGAAAGGTTTTTTTGAATATACTCTCATGATAATTATAAGATAAGAATTTGGGTTATTATGAGTGCCCAGATCTTTTCCATAGACTTATACTATCTGTTTATCATTACATGTGTTAGACATGGACAGGTTAAAAGAGAAAGGATGAATTGGTTTGACTAGATGATTATTGAATAATTATACTATAGAACTACAGCTCATAACATTCAAACAATAATTTCATTCATCTATTCTGGTGCCATTATAAAATTTGTTTGTCATTGTCTTTTTTGAATTATTTTAATCTACTGGAATTTCTTAGGGGGACAAAGGACTGATAAGTTCCATTTATAGCTGAAAATTTGTACTAATGAATGTTTGAAATGCCTGGGTAGTTACACAAAAAATGTACCATATATACTTGCCTATAAGGCATGTCCAACTGCAAATTGCACAGATCCAAATCTGATGTTGCATAATGCACCGGCAGATCTGGGTCTGGGCAGTTTGTGAGGAGTAGTCAGTAGAACAAACAGCATAGATCCTGATGTGCATTCGCCTATTGCAGTGGCAGATCAAGGGTCTTTGTTGTTTGCAGTTTGCCCCAACTTACGAGTGAGTATATACTGTAAATAGCTAGGTCTTGTATAAATAAAGACTGGATATGTTAAACCTTTTGCAGATTTACATTTCACCAAAGGGTATAATCCCTTTTTATTTTGATTCAGTTTGATTAAACACAACCTTTCTAACTGGTGTTTACAGATAGGTCAGCAGACTAAAAAGACATCATATGAAATAATACAGGATGAAAGATTGGATGTTTGTATGTTGATTTTAAACCAAAATGCTGGTCTATAGTATTGAAAGCAGTTTTCCTTTCTATACAGAAAGTGTACTCATAAGTTGACATAAGAATTAGTCAGACTTTATTGACACATCTGAAACACATCATCATTCTGAATTAAGTATTAAGGGGGCAGGGTCCAGTTTTTATGTACAAATTTAATGCCGCAATCAGCGACCTAGTATAAAAAATCATAAAAAATCAAATACACAAGTGAGGTCAAAAAGGTCCATATTTTTAGATACCTATATTAAAACAAAGCATAAGAATAGTATTCACTTGACCAGAGAAGTCAATGGCAGTTCACAGCAGAAGAGGTTTATGCACCCCACCCCCTATTTTATACATGCATTTTTCACATCCAAATGCCATTTTTGACAGCACGTGGGGCTCACAGTGCAAACGCAAGCCCTTTCCCTGGATGAAAATTTTGAAAAACGTTGTCTACTAATTAGTTTGATGCAATTCAGAATAGTTGTCATCCAAGCCGTTTTTGAGATACTCTAGTTGCCTTGAACCCACGTGTCTACTGCTATGGGAGGCTAGCTCTTCTTCCTAGCCAACTATTGGTATTTCACTATCAACATACTGCAGAGCAACTATGGAAGGTTTACATGCCTGACATCAATTTCAAGAACAACACAAGCCCAAAACACCTAGTTCACAAATATATCCATATCTATAAATACTAAACAATAATAGCTGAAAAAGTCACACCATAGCCTTACGTTAAGAAATTTGCCAGGAGCCAATTTACGAAACTGGACCCTGCCACCTAATGCTCCAGACTTACTGCTAAACTGTTGAATACAAATATTCCCACATGATGTAAATGCAAAGTATTCACATCATTATTACACCAAGTTACTTACTGTAATTATGATGGTAACAGGTATGTTGCATAAATGTTGTACTGCCCTCAAATCCCATTTGATTTATTGGGTATATAGTGTTTGGATTTACTTGGCATTTGTTGTGTACATACTCGGTCCAAATTTTTACTCAGGTGAATGCATTACTATGAGAACATTACCAGTAGTCTTTAAAGTAGATGACTGTGTTCCACATTTTCTGTGTCTCAGATTTAATTTCATTTGCACTGAAGGTATTAAATTCTGTACTGTGGAAAATCTGTATTTCTCAATTTTTTTAGGTGGCAAATTGCAGAAGGACTGAGATTTATATCCGTTGGTTTGTTCCAGTCAAAACAAATTACTTTGATGTTTTTCCCTCCAGCTCATTGTGTTCTTCACCGGG
The DNA here is from genome assembly GCA_028554795.2 of Sinohyriopsis cumingii. Lineage (NCBI taxonomy): Eukaryota > Metazoa > Mollusca > Bivalvia > Unionida > Unionidae > Sinohyriopsis > Sinohyriopsis cumingii. The sequence goes on from CM068824.1 coordinate 160,778,989, forward strand.
AAATATCAGCAAAATGAAATAATTATTCCTTTTTACATTCCTGCATTAAGATGGATCTTTTAATGTTGCTGTCCATCTGTTACTGATTGCATGCGGGCCCCACGTGGCCAAGTGATCTAAAGCACTGCCATCTCATATCTGTCCATGTGGGTTCGAATCTTTTGCTTTGCCAGTGTGAGTATGTAAGACAGCTTACCAGTAGCTTCTCATGGATTGGTGGTTCTTCCAAGGGTTTTACTGGCCACCATATGTAGCGTATAAGTTGCTGAAAAAGGCATTAAGCTCACATCAACTGCAACTACAAATTTCATGCACAATGCACAATAACTTGAGTTGTCTACCATTTTAGTTACCAGACTTTATGGATGGCTTTCATATTGATTTTGGGGTCAAAAGGTTAGAAGTATTGAAGTATTGTGACAAAAAGAATAAAAATGCATAATGACATTAGTTCTGCAACACATGCCCTGACCAAACATTGTGGTACTTTGGGTAAGGAAAAAGTCTTTCGATTGTAAAGTTAAAATCAAAGTTCATGGTCAGTATGGCTGAAAGAAAAATTGTTTCTGCACAATAATTTGAGTTCTCTGCCATTTGCAGTTACCATACCGTGTGAATAACTTGTTGGTGTAAGGAAGAAGATTACTGATTTTGGGGTCAAAAGTTCAAAAGTCATGGTCGATATGATTGACAAAATGATTTATTTTCAGATATTTCAGGTACCTGCCTTGAAGAATGTTAAATGTGGGGCAAGGATCAAATGTGTGCATCACATGACTCTTTAGTTTTTGTTTCCTCCTCGGATTTAGAATTTATGTTATCAGTGTGAACATTACCAGTCATGTTTATGCTCGCATAAGATATGCAATCAGAAGTTTTTAAATAATTTTTCAGATTTGTTCAGTATTTTATAGAAGTTATTAATGAAAGTTCTAGTCCTTGTTTAAGTTAGAATTTGAAAATATGTGTTAAACATTCTTTCACCAGTTAATCATTGAGGACAGGTCAAAACTGCATTGAATAATATAGTTCATCCATTACCAAAAAGAATTGGTAAAATTAGTTTGTTAACAGCAAAAACCCAATTAATTATATCAGCCTGTACATAAATTTGACATAAAACTTGATCATTTGCATAATTATTTGTCTTTCATATAGAGAACCAAATCATTTTGATTTGATCTACTTCTGCTTAAGACAAAAGACATAAACAATATATCTCCATAATCTTGCACCAGATAAAATAATATGTACCAAGATATCACATCTCAGTAAAGTTATGCTTGATAAGGGTAGATAAATAAGGAAATTATGTCTTGAGAATGATGTAATGGGATACTGAACAAAAGACAGTAGTAGTAGTAATACTACTACTACTACTACTACTACTACTACTAATAATAATAATAATAATAATAAATATAATAATATTTGATGTAAAGAGTTAAGGAATATTTACTTGGTTGAATATTGTCACAAGAATCATACAGGTGGTAAAACTGTTGCCTTACTGGAATTTTGTCATTTTCCACCTTCTTTTTTATGTTCTTCATTTCAACAAGACTCAACTCTTCTTACACATGAGACTGTCCATTAAAATAGCTAAATTTTAATCATCAAATTAGCTGACCAAAAATATTATGTTGAGATAAAAGAAAAAAATACCCAGGTTTGAATGAAATGTCCACCCCCACCCCCCTTCATGGGTCAGACCCTACGTGAGTAATGTTAAACCACTATGACAAAATACTTAATATTCTTATCAGATGTCATTGGAATGAGTCACTGGTTTGGTTCAAGTTTTGGATCCTTACTTAAAATTTAGAACATCAAAAAGGTTACAGAACCATTTAAACCTCACACCTTAAGTTGTTACTGCAATTACAAGTTGTCACATGGAGCTTTTATTGGTGTATAGTCCTGTTTATCAGTATATGGTTTATTGTCTGCTTGTCTATCCCCTTCAAAAGCATCCATCTGTTGGTGGATAGGTACAATAGACCTAGGGAATGTGTAAACAATGGGTACATAATGTGCTTGGCAAATTCTTATCCAAACCTAGCAACATCAAGAGGGTCATAAAGTCAACTGCTAAGTAATGTCACAATTTCTGAATCTAAGATGAACCATGAAGTGATGACTGAAGTAAAGTGAGTGAAGATGAAATTGATGGGTTCCCCAGTTTTCAATTAAACTCTGTTCTTGGCAAGTACAGTGTCCCTGTTGCCATTTTCAAAGTAACCTGTCAACATTCTTAATGGTCATCTCGAACCAGGAAGCCAAGTTAACATGATCTTTTCCTCACCGGGTTTAGAATTTATTGTCTTAAAATTGTATTAATGTCTACATTCCTATTTACTCCTTTATTGGGGTAAGGCATGCATCACAGAAGTTAGCCAGGAATAGCTTTGATTTATTGTGCATTTTATGGATATTATTAAGTTCTGACACTTAGAAGTTAGAACTTGCAAATATGGGGTAAACACTCATCTGCCATTTAATCCTTTTGAGCAATATATCTACACTACCAGTGCTTAGAATTGTTTTATTGTTAAATGAATTGTTAATAGCAAGATCCTTGTAATATGTATCAACTTTTGACATGAAACCCTTTGTTAAAAATGTAAACAACATATAATCCTAAAATAAATGGCTACTTAATTTTAAAATAAAATCTTCCCACCCCCATATAAATCTGCAAAATGGCAATAATCTATCTGGAAATTTTATTTGTTTGTGATTTAGAAGGGATGTGTGTGCATGTGTGGTTATTGCAGTGTAGTGTAGCTTCAATGATTTCCAATAAAATTCAGTTATTTTGCATGTTTTAGATACTGAATTGGGGAGTCCCCTAGGTGATAAGTTAGGTATTACATGTATGCAGTACAGTTGACTAATTTTTGTGAAAAAACGAAATATAAGGGTCACTTTTCAAATAGACAGATAGGGTGGTGGTACACATTGCCACCAATAGTTTAGTTGAGGCTTTTGTTTAGGCTATTTGATTCTTGCACCGGCTTTTTAAGGAGGATGATCTGGTGGTTCGTCGATCAATATCCATGGTTAAGAACTAAATTTTACATTTAAAAAAATAATTTCTAGCTTTGATCTTTTAGAAATATTGAAACTCCTTTGTTTCTCTTCAGGATGTACTGCAGCAGCTGTTGATCATGAAGTTGCCCAACATCCAAACCATCAGTAGAGACCCAGAGAAAGGTAAAAATTATTATCATAACAGTAATCAATACAAGATCTAATTGCATCATTTTTAAAGAATTTTCTTTCATTTTAAGGTCTCTGAAAAGTTTTGCATACGAATTCATTAAAAGGATGTCTCCTTTATAGTTATTTTTACTAATGGTGTCATTCCACTTCATTCCATAATAACCATTGATATGTATATTGAGTTGAAACAGTGTCTGCTGCTCCAAACGTCTGATTGGTCAGCTGAAAGAAACTGGCCCAATTAGATTGCTTGTTATGTTTACATAAGAAGGTGTTTTGACTATTTGTGGTGGCCTTCATAAACAACAACACATCACATGTTAGTTGAATATTTTAAACTTTTCACATGCAGATTTTTCTTGCTACTTATGGCAGTCGACATTAGTGAAATCACAGTGTTGAATGTCTAACAAGTCACATAATGATTTCTCATTAGTGAACTGTATTTGCTTGATACAGGCAGTGATTCTTGCATCCACAAGAGAGCACTTGTTCAAAACACTGGTCTAGTTAACAACATATCCAACTGGTCGATATGGCTGATGAAGATGCTGATGTTCTTTCTGGGAAATTATAATATATAATTATATATTTTTTCGTACCCTTTAATTTTTCATACATAATCCAGTTATCAAAATCATAATTATTTAAATACATGTATATCATAATTTTTCATACATATCACTTTGTATTTTGCGAAAAATTCATTAAATTATCGGACATACATTTTCTACTAAGAAGATTCACGTTTGCAAAAAAGATCGATAATACCGTATTTTCATTTTGTTTTCACAGAAATTAATAATTGTTGGTGAGAAAATACAATGATTGATGCATAAGCTCACTTATTGTCATTACAGTATCTACTGATGTTCATTAACAAATGGACAAAAGACTTCACAAACCATAACTTTAAATATTATCATTACTTAGTTCTCCATATAATGTCCGTCACAATAACAAAGCAACACGTGCATTTTAAAATGAGTTCTGAAACCCTTCAATGTTTTCTTATTCAACAAAAATTACATCTCAGAACTTGCTAAAGTGAAAACTAGTCTTGTTGTTTCATTATAGTCATACAAACGTAAAATATAAAAACCTTGTCATTTTCTATCGTAAATTTGAAAGTCACTGACTCCATTAAATCAATTAGTATATATACATATACTGTCTTTTAAGTGTTTGTTCTGATTTGACTTGGATAGAATTAACATTTTATTGCAAATCTATTCAACGATATACCCCTCTATTATCTTTATTGGTGAGCATCATTTCCTTACTGGCAGCCTTGCTGATTTGACCTATTGTATTCTGTTGATTCTTGTGCTCAATCTGTTTTCAACACGGAATAACCGAAGAGCTAAGCATATTTAATTACCTTATAAATAACACTGCATAGCCATGTGGTTGTTGTGACAATGTGCATCATAATTAAAACAAGAATGAATTGTTGATTTAGTAGTGTTTTTTTGATAATGGAATAAAGTAGGGTTGTATTACATGAGGTTTAATCACAATTGTCAGGTAACTCAAAATACATTTTTTTTATACAGTCATGTATATGGACGTATTTGTTTTCCATCGCTCTTTCTCTCTCGTGTGCATGCATGCATGCTCACACACACACGCGCGCGATCACACGCATTAACTAAAATGTGATTTCAAGTTCTTTATTTTTTTATTGCTATTTGATATTGAGACTATTGCTGCTGTAAAAATACAAGTTGCACTTAATTTCTTGACAATGTGGACTCGTATCGTTGCATACAATTTACCAATAAATAATACCCTTAACTAATACATTTTTTGAAGCCATCTTAATCATTTTGCTAGTCCTACAAGTAAGACCGCAGTGCTGATATTTATGTTTTGACTCGTGTAGGACTATCATTTTGCCAACATTGCACAACAATACAGCTACAAATGCTCTAAATGCAGACGAGCTTTCATACTGAGACATAATCCTCTCTCTCTCATTCACTAATAACAACAAAAATCTTTTTGTGTTCTTGAGGTGTAAAAGGCATTGAGAACAGTTTTTATCAGTTGTAATTTAAGCATTAGTTTTTTTGCACAGAAAAACCCCACCAATAAATCTGCAAAGCAGAAATCGTAAAGAATTAATTTAAACATTAAGAAGCTGCATTCTTATATTTCAATTACATGTACTTTGTATTTTACATGCAGGTTACACTTATCGTATTGACAAATCTGATAGAACCGCTCTGGTGGCCTAGTGGTTAGAGTGTTTTGCCTCGGATGCGGGAAGTCATGGGTTCAATCCCTGGCTGAGTCATACCAAAGACTTTAAAAAATGGTACTAACAGCTGCAGCGCTTGGCACTTAGCATTAAGAGGTTAGTGTTAAGACTGGTCGGCATGGTGTCAGGATAATGCGACTGGGTGAGACATAATGGTACATGTCTGCGGGATGATGCCCCAGTGCTAGACATCACTATAAACTGTCACACTGCAGACATCGTAGTGATATGATTGAAAAGTTGTTAAAGCCACATTAAAAATCCAAGTCACACACACATGCATGCACACACACACACACAAATCTGATAGTATATACTTGTCTGGTATAAATAGATTATGTATTGTACTGGTCAGTGCTCAAAGAAAAATTTGTTAGTCACAGGGCCCAGGCTGGTGACTTAAATAAACTCACTAGCCCTGAATGAAATTCCACAAGCCTGGACAGTTCATACCTATCAACTCTCAAGCTGAGAGAAAAACTTCCCGATTTTTGGGGTATTTCCACACCTACTTCCTGATCTCGTAATATCTCCCGATCTTTCACAGAGAACTCCTGATTATTACATTATGTCTGTCAATTTTCATTTCTCAGACAAAAAAATTTGGCACCAATTAGCTTAAATCCCATGAATGGTCACTGTGAATGTTGTGTAATTTTATCAGCAAACAAAATCACATCTCCATTTCCGCCGTGTTAAGGCATGTTTGTTAAAATCTTGAAAAATGTTCTTTTATGTTTACAATGTTTTTACTTCATATATGTATTTTAATTTAGATGTATGGACTATGTAGTCTGAAATAAAGAATTGTTATCTTTTCTTATCTTAATACATTTACTCATTTCATTAGCGCGAGCAAAGTTTCCTCACTTTTCCCAGGATTTAAAATATCCAACAGTATGTCTGAAACGGCACCAACTTTTAGTCTAGGCCTAGCATTTGCGTATCCTAGAGCTGCCATTTTTTCAGGATCCCTCTCATAAAATTCCTTTGAGAAATGTAATGAGCACAGAGTACTGTATGGTGTTGCTTTGAAATCGACTCGAAAGCAATAATATATCCATACTTCCTTTATGCAATCATCTTTTGGAAAAGAAAAAAATTGTTGTCCACAACCTTTTCTTATGTGCTATTACACATGCAGGCAACCCAAAACAGCGTTGTCTTTTACTCTGGCAACTACTAGTAAAAGTAACTGAATAGGCACAGAAATTTTGCATACAAGGTCATAGAAATTCAGCTCCTAGAAGATGTACCAATATTTAAATATTGGCATTATGGTTGCAGATGACACTTCTGAATAAGGTTTTATTTCTGTGGTGTTTTTATTATTCTATATTTCCATTGATTTCTGGTCTCTTTTAAACAAGTCTTATGGACTGTTGGAGAGTTCACAACTTGAACAAAGGGGATATGCAAGTCAACAGGATATTAACTTATGAACCAGTTTTTATTAGCTCACCTGGCAGTGAGGTCAGGTGAATTTATGGTATCATCCATCACATGTCTTACTTGTCCATCAACCATTCAGTTACTGTTTACAACTTTTTGTAAAAAGCCACTGCAGAATATGACAAAATTTGAAAGAAAGCATCCTGGCATGAAGTTGTTTCCAATTTGTTAAGTGATGCTGATCTACCATCAAATACCTTTACTAGCAACAAAAACCCTCAAGAGACTTCATCTAAATAAGCACTCTACAGAATTTGCCACTGGGAAATAGAAATGACCCAAAGCCACATTAGAAAAATACTTAACGTGAGTTCAGCCCATGTAAACCATTCATTGAGCAAATGTGTATCTGGCGCACACTGGTATCAATCCTTCGCCATATTTTCCTTAATACAGTATATTTAATGCAGTTATTCTTTTTAAATCATAAATGACAAGTTAGATAACAGAAATGTGCTTTCAGTTTTAATTCCTTTACCCAATGTAAATCTCTTTCCATTTTTCCATATATATCATCAAGTTAAGATGACACAGAAATCTACATCTAAATCCCATTTCCTATGTTTAGAAGGATTAATGATGATTTTGTCAAATTTAAATATGCTTGGAATTGTATTTAGAATGGTTCAATCCTCAGCCGAATCATACCAAAGACTTACAAAAATGGTACTAATGGCTACCTCACTTGGTGCTCAGCATTAAGAGGTTATTGTTACGACTGGTTGGCCCTAGTGTCAGGAGAATGAGACTGGGTGGGACATCATGCTACATGTCTGCGGCATGATGCCCCAGTGCTAGACATCACTATAAACTGCCACACTGCAGACATCGTAGTGATATGACTGACTTTTTTTTAAAGCTACATTAAAAATCCTAATCACACACACACACACACAAACACACACACACACAAACACACACACACACACACACACACACAAACACACACACACACAAACACACACACACATTTAGAATGAGCAGAGCTCACAGTCACAGATTAAAGATTATTCCTGGTTGTTTACTGTTTTTGAATCATCCAGTCAGTATTTTCTATATCTTGGTTCGTTGAGAAATTTTTACTGAATAACCCTGTTTTAGTTTTTGATCACAAGTTGTGACCATAAAAACTTCCTTTTCACTTTTAAATAACAGTATGTTTCTACAGTAAAGGTTCTTCCCCTTGTCCAAATATGTATCATACATGACACTAAATAAAGCTGGTCAAGGGAGGTAATAGCAGTTGGTAATTTTGGATAGTGTCACTAATTCACTAATTTAATCACAAAATTTCAAGAATTCAGTTGGGGTAAATTGCAGGAGAAATGTTGATTTTTGATTTCAATATATTTTTGTGCATAAAGCATGAAAAATTTGCTGACTGAAGATTTTGTTCATATTTGACCATTATATAGAGTTAATGAGGACAATCTGCTTGCAGAAAGGTAATGGCTTGCATCTTGCTTGCATAGTCTGAAGAAACAAAAGACTTTGTGCATATCCAGTATGCACATTGCATGCATGTCACTATTCCCTTTTCTGGAGTGGACACAGCCCCAGTATAAATCTTGTATTGTTTTTAAATAGTTGTGATTGGGACAGGGTCCTTTTTTTGGGTTCCTGATGATGCTTAAAAAAAATTCTTTGGGGAAGTATATTGTAAGTAATCAAGTTATATCATTGTTTAGTTCTCACCTAGCCTTTCTCTCCTGTAATGGGATGAGATAGCTTACAGGTCAGTTAGGTCAAGCAGGTAAATTTGGCAAATAAAAAATCCAAATAGATAGTACGAGTATGCATACCTGTCAGCTTATCATGTTTGTCATAATTTACTCCTCAGCTTGTAATATTTTTATTTTCAATTAGCACCTAGTGGTTAGAGTGTCCACCTCAGATGCGGAAGGTCGTAGGTTCGATTTCCAACCAATTCTAATGAAGGGTCAGACAAACAGGGCCGGTATTCTTGAATCTTAGCACAAAACTTATTTCGTTTGCAAAAACTTGAAATCATGTCGTGTACAGTACATCTGCACCCTGAAAATCTTGCAGTCTGTTAGAATAAATAAAATTAAGATGTTCCTGAAAGCTACTGGAGATTAAAAAGTCTAAATGAACTAAATGTCAACATTTTTACACTGAGCTTGAGCTAGAGGTTTTTGCTCCTAAAATATCCGAAGAATTTGGGTCACTCTGATTCAGAATTATCTTTGTCAAAGGCATTGTCTTTGTTAAGTTGTCAAAGGATAAACCTGTACATACTTAACATACATCTTTATCTTAATGTATCATTCCTTGAAATCTCTCTGTATTTGAGTTTGTTTATTTACTTTAAGCTGTCAGGATTTGGCTTTTGAGTGTGCACTCATGTTGGGAAGTTACATGTATACAGGACCAGGTCCCATGCTCTCAAAACTTTTGAATAATAAACAGAAGCTGAATTTCAAAGCTGCAAAAATTAAATATGACATTTTAGGTGCACCCACATCCATGATATTTGGCAGGGACCCATGTGAAGAAATATCTTAATATTCTGTGTTTAAGCATTATTATAATTTAAGTGCTTGAGTGAAATCATTTTGTGACTTTTAGCTTGAATTTCTTTTGTTGAGTTTCAGGGATACAGGGCCAGATCGTGATTTGGGCTATTATTAGACAATAACCTTGGCAATGCTATAGAATTGTACCTTACTATGTCATAGTTTAATCAGTTAAGGTTGACTACTATCTGCTCATTGAGGAGTCATTCTAGAGGTGTTTAAGAATAAGCTGGTATGCAAACTTAACAAATTGTACAAGATAAGCTCTTTTCTGTGATTAGATTGCTGTAAGGTGGAATACAATTGAATGCAAAAACAGTGGGGTGCAATCTGTGTACAAATCAAGGCTTACAGCTAATCTGATAACCAGATTATATTGGAGTTAGGGATTTGTCTGATTATCATCTAATCACTTGCAAAAGTTATACCAAGGTGTGTGAGGATTAAAATGTTTCATTGCAAGAAAATAGGCTTGACTTTTCCATAATTGGGAACAAAGGATTCAGACTAAAATCTAGGGTATGTCTGACCCAGAGATAACTGTGAAAACCCCAATATTCATTGGACAAGAATGTTTGTGAAATTTACAATTGTTATGAACAAAAAATTTAAAGACCCAGCAAATAATAATACATCTGTGAAGACAATCAGACTTGTCCCCAAATCAACAAATGTATGTTTCATGGAATTTTTGAAAAATGAATTAAAAATAATTTTAGAAATTGATAGAGAGTATACATGATGACTCTTGTTCAGTGCCAATCAGTGTTGTTACAAGTTTAAATTATTATATGATACTTCCTTCAGAATGTTTTTTTTCTTCAGACTTGTCTAGCATTATTAATTAAATATCTTGACCCTTTAATAATCTGGTCATACTGTTTTATAATTATTCAATAATTTTCATTAGTACTAAAACTTCAGGACACCCAAGTATGTTTTTAAAGCCAGTGGAAAAAGAAGAATAAAACTGGGATATAAACTGAGGAATGTTTTACCCATACTTACTATAAACTTGATTGAACAGGTGACTATCAGATCTTCAAACCATATAATTACTATAATTATAGCCTAAATAGCCTTGAACCTCCCAGCAGTTTTGTTTTTTCTTTAGCTTAGTTGATCACAAACCAGAAGAGTATATGGGATGGCCAGTTGTCTTGTCATCTGGCACAATTATTGCTATTCCTCCTTAGCTACTTGGAGGATTGCCATGAAACTTTATACCTACATTATTCTTAAGCTGTAGTTGATCATAAATGAAAATGGTGTTGCTTGAACATCCAAAATGGCTGCCATAGTGGCCATTTTGAAAATCTTATCACTTCATCCACTGATTTGAGGGTCATATCAACATGGAGTTATTGCCAGAAGACTTCTTGTAATGTGTAGTTGGTTCTCAGTGAAAATGGTGCCAATCTGACATCCACCATGGCCATTATAGCAGCCATATTGATAAAATCTTGTTACCACTATTCCTTCTACACAGAAAGTTACATTGACAAAGGTTGTCAACAAAAATACTTCTTATTAAGCCTAGCTGGTTATGAATTTTTTTAATGTCTACTCCTTTTGGATAGATGGCCATGTCAATATGCAGCTTCCTAATAAGACTTTTATTATACCTAGTTGGTCTTTAATAGAAATATCTGCAACCTGACCTCCAATATGGCCACCATAGCAACTAAATATGAAAATTGTGTTATTGTTATTTAAGCATTGGGACTGATTGGCCTGGTGTCAGGATAATGTGACTGGGTGGGACTTGATCTGGGTGGATGGTCATATTGACATAGCTTTCACCAAAAGACTTATCATGATGTCTAGTAGGTCCAGGGTGAAAATGATGCCAATCTGACATTTTATATGGCCACCATGCCTGCCATTTTGAAAATCTTGTTCATGATACTCGCTACAATCTAGCCACAGTATTATAAATAACACTGCAGGAAGTGTTCATTAACAAATTTTGAGAATCTAGTCAGCAAAGCTGACAGTTTAAATACATGCAACAACTTGAGATTATATAAATAAAATGTTTATAAAGAATGTAGAGAACCAGTTTAATAAATATGTTCAACATAAAGACTTCAGTATGTGCTCAATACAATGGACATATTAATCAATCTAGTTAATCCAATTCCCATTTAACAAGTTAGATCAATGACAACAAGTATTTTGAAGTCCCATGGCAAGAATGAAAAGCATGAAAAGAATTACAAATCAATAAAAGAATGAATTAAGAATAATTTTTTTTTTTAAATATGCAGTTAGAAACTGGAAACTAAGATAAGATGCTACTACGTGTAACTCCCACAATGAATTAGATGAGATGACGGCATCCTTGCTCACATGCTGCATAAGCCCATGAGCTACTACTTAGCTTGACCTAGACCTAGTCTGTGTGTGTCTGTGTCGTTGTGTTATTTGGATTTTTAACATAGCTTTAACAATTTATCAGTCATATGGCTACAATATCTGCAGCGTGCCAGTTTTTAGTGATGTCTAGCACTGGGGCATCATGCGCAGACATATAGCATCATGTCCCACCCAGTCACATTATTCTGACACCAGGCCAATCAGTCCCAATGCCTAAACTTCTTAATTGTTCATTGCCAAGTGACAGCTGCTAGTACTGTTTTTATAAGTATTTGGTATGGCTCAACCTGGCTTTGAACCCGCATCCAAGGCAGATGCTCAAACCAGTTAGGCCACTGGAGTGGTGCCTAGTCTAATAACAAATATTTTGTAGTTACTGCTTATGATTGGAATCTTCAGTCTGAAAATGTGTGGACTCTGCATACCATTATCAACATTCTTCCTATCATGTATACTGACTAATACAGGTTGGTTCCAACTGCAAACAACATAGATCCTGATCTGTTTGTGCATAATACACAGGTAGATCAGGTTTTATGTTGTTTGTTCTGCTTATTTCTCTGAAGAAACTGCATAGCTCCAGATGATCAATCACATTATGCTCTGTCAGACCTGTGTCTGTGCAGTTTTTAGATGGATCCAAACATTAAACAATGCATATTTTTTGAACACTACCTCATCTCCATGGTGATTGGCAATTGCAACTCCAGGAGAGAGCATTGTGTTCATTGTTATTCTTCACAATAAATCTCTGCAACCTCATCAGTACTTGTGGAGAGATGGTGGAAGGACTTTTTCTTAATCCTGTACATGCTCTCTCCACCCTCACTATGATGCATGGAAAAATGAAAAATTGCGTGAGCTGTACTGTATGTTATGTTTATATGTCAAAACTTAAACCTTTCTTACTTTATTTTATGATTTTGGAGAATGGACTTAAACACAGTAAATTAGGTTTCAGAATTCAACTTTGAAGGCAAGTATCAGTAAGTTAATTTACACAAGCTCTTGAAAAATTATAATAAGCTCTTGAAAAATACTAAAATTTGGTCCTGAGATTTTTTATATGATCTCTGTTCTTTGTTAAGCAAGTTTAGATCATTTTAAAATGAAATCTCAAGAAGTAACAAATTACCCTACTCTATAGAAATCTCAGCATGACAGGACACAAACTTTAAAAAAAAAACACAAAACAAGAGCAGCACCTGTTGCTTCAGATCTTATGATGCACCTATTAATTATTCATCAGAAGTATTATTATAGCTTACAGTATATGAAAGGATCAATTTTCACAAGGTTGCACTTGAACATTAATGTGTGTAATGCACCAGAGTACCAACAGGATTTGTTCTTGCCTTATTCAACATTTTGCAAGTTGAGGTCAATATCACATGGAAATCTTCATCCTCTGAAACCAAAAGCAGACGATTTTAAGAAGCATTTAAAGTATTTTTTGTACAATTGTACGATTACTCTTCCATTGCAGGTAATATATTATAGTAAATAAGAACAAAACATAATAAGAAGGTACAGTTTTAATAACATATTATAATAGAATTTAGTATCTAATACTAAAGATAAGTCTTTAGTATGACTCCGTGGTGGTTCGAACCCACGATCTCCTTCCGAGGCAGATGCTCTAACCACTAGGCCTCCAGAGCAATATAGTTTAATTACTCAAGTTCCTGCTTTGATCAAAGGTTGAGGTCTTTGAGACACATTGATCATTAGCATTCAGTCAACAATATCCCACATATAGTAGTTAAATGCGGGACAAGTGTATTTTGCACCATGTACAGGGAATGGGGCCAGGACACATTGTTATGGGAAGGAATTATACCAGTTGGGAATACAATTTTCAAGAACAGATTGGTAACATTGGGAATCTTGTATTATTTTTAAATAGCTGTGATTGGGACAAGGTCCTTTATTTGGGTTCCTGATGATGCTTAAAAAAATCCCTGTGGGGAAGTATATTGTAAGCAATCAAGTGATATCGTTGTTTAGTTCTCACCTTGCCTTTCTGTCCTGTAATGGAATGAGATATCTTACAGGTCAGTCAGGGCAACCAGGTAAATTTGGCAAATAAAAAATCCAAATAGATAGTACAAGTATGCATACCTGTCAGTTTATCATGTTTGTCATAATTTACTCCTCAGCTTGTAATATTTGTATCTTCAATTAGCGCCTAGTGGCTAGAGCATCTGCCTCAGATGCAGGAGGTCGTGGGTTCGATCCCCAACCGAGTCTTACCAAAGACTTTAAAAAATGTTACTAACAGCTGCCTCGCTTGGCGCTCAGCATTAAGAGGTTAGTGTTAGGACTGGTTGGTCTGGTGTCAGGATAATGTGACTGGGTGGGACATAATGCTACATGTCTGGGGCATGATGCCTCAGTGCTGTACATCACTATAAACTGCCACACTGCACACATCATATCGATATGACTGAAAAATTGTTTAAGCTAAGTTAAAAATCCAAGTCACACACACACACACATTTTCAATTAGCAATGCAGTTTTGAAAATTTTGAAGAAATATGTATTTATGGATTATCTTTCTGAAAGTCTGGAACTGGTGAGAAATCGGTATAGTACCAAAAATTCTGTAAAACTTGTGGTCAGTGTGATAAGCCCATATAGCACTTTGCTGTTACCTTGGATACTGGTACGAGACAAAGAAAGGGGGAAAAAAAGACCCGAGTTAACTAGTTAAATAATTGATGAGCAAACTGCACATAGCTATCATATATAAATGTATAGCATAGTAGCATAGTCACCTATTCAGCCCCAGAAGGAAACCATATGTGCTTTTCTTTTCTTTTTTTTCAAGATTACAGATAGTAAAGTCAGTTTGTGGTGTTTTTCAGTTGAGATGTAATCAGAACATTATTGGCTTTTTCTGAGACAAAAAAATATGCTGAAATTTATATTGGTGTGGTAATTTACAGAGAAAAAGTACATTTTATTTACCAGAAATGAAAAGAAACCTCAGTGTATTTGGACCACCTTGGCTATTTCTGTGATTTAGGATTGACCATATTCTTCATTAGTCATTGTTTCATAAATAGCTAGGGTGGTCTATTTGCAGCTTTTGGCATACATTCAAATGTGGGTTCAGTATAAACCAAAAGTTGTAAATGAGATTAAATGAGTCACTGTGCTTGATTTAACGTGACTGGGTATTTGAAATCAAACTGCCTAAATAATTGTATTATGAAATAAACAAAGTTATAAATCCTTTTTCCTACAAGGTTTGAATGTTTTGAAACTTTCTTTTGACAAATGTTCTATTTCATTTTTGTTCATTCAAATCTTAACATTCTGAAATCAATAAGGAGTGTACATGTATTACATTATGAGTAATTGACACTTGTATATTTATGACATAACTGCCTGGAAATACATGTATTGAGAACTGACCAGAGTGTATGCATACTAACTTTATGAATCCATATATACAGCCATATATCAAAGCAATGATGCATATATCTACAAACTTGCATTTTTGGAGTACATGTCCCAGTAAGCATATCCTCATTGTTATAATTGAAATTTCATCAGTTTGTTAGAGCTGCAGTTCCTCCAGTTAATTATTTTAAAGAATTCTGAAAATGTTGCAGATAATTCATTAGCCTTCCTCTTAAAATATTTATCTTAATTAAAAAGCAAATAAAATAACATATATTTTAAATTTGAAAGGAATTTCAATCCCCAGCAAATCTTTGAAATTAAATTTAAGTTTATTCATTTGGTATTGCAAGTTGAAGTTTAAACAACCCCTTCTGGAAAATGAGAAAAGTGGCCTTTTAACACAGGTGGTTCATTAATAGAGGTTACATTCTATACTGATTTAGTTAAAGGAAAATTCCAAAATCTGTCTTTTTAGGCAGGTTGTTGTTCTTATAGGGTTTAACGCCATTTTTCTGCACAAGATAGGCTATCCATGGCAGCCAGTATAAATGGTGGAGGGAAGAACCACCGACCCACAAGAAGCTACTGGCAAGCTTTCTCACGTACCCACATTGGCCAAGCCCAAGACTTGAACTCATGCAGACATAGATGAGATGGCAGTGATCATTAATGGTGAGCGCTTTAGACCATGTGGCCACTAGGAGCCCCTTTTAGGCAGATGTTTGCTTAATTGTTATGTATATTTAATTTTGCTTGTATCTGATTTAATATCAATTTATTTCAATTTAATTGTTTGTCAGTTTTAAATTTTTCATTTTTCATTACATGATAATCTAATGCAAATTTATTCACTATAGATGATACTTGTTTCGGAAAATAGTTTGACCTTGACTGTTAGTTTATAAACACCAGGTGTTGATCTAAATCCTGACCATGTTTCAAAATTTGTAGCAACCATCGTAAACAAGTTCTATTTTATTTTAAAATGATCGGTTGTTTTCGAGATCATGATGGGAATTTGTCTTTAAGATGCAAACTATTTTTTTATTTTTTATTTCTTAGAGTAAAATGATTGGTTTTCGTCAGGGTCATACTGGGTAAACGTGATCTGTAACAAGTACTTGCCTTCATTGCCTTAGAGAAGATGATCACATGACCCCATGTTAACGTTAAGAATAGGATATAACCCATTTTTAAGTGAATTAATCTCAGTAGATGCTGGTCTGTTAAACTGTTAGTTGTATGTTGTGCTGTTTGGAGTTATTTTAAATTACTTGGTTTGGACTTATTTCAAATTACTTGGGTTCAAACCGCTCCGGTGGTTTAGTGGTTAGAGCATCCATCTCGGAAGCGGGAGATTGTGGGTTCGATCCCCGGCTGAGTCATACCAAAGACTTACAAAAATGGTACTAACAGCTGCCTTGCTTGGTGCTCAGCATTAAGAGGTTGGTGTTAGGACTGGTTGGCCTGGTGTCAGGATAATGTGACTTGGTGGGACATTATGCTACATGTCTGCGGCATGATGCCCCAGTGCTGTACATCACTATAAACTGCCACACTGCAGACACTGTAGCGATGTGACTGAAACATTGTTAAAGCTATGTTAAAAATCCTAAACACACACACACATACACACACACACACACTTGGGTTCAAAAGGATTAATTCTGTTATTTTTCTGGAAAATGTGCTCATGTAATATTGTGGAACAAGAACAGTTTTTATAAATATTTATTCAGCTATCAGAAACGAGTGATAATTCTTGTTTCTACAAGGAACTGTAGACTTCAACACTACAGATTGCAGCATACTTCATCGTCTTCCATCTTGGATTCTTTGTCGTGATTTGAACGTGAAATAGTAGAACATTTTGTTATTAGAACTACTAAAATTTTAATCTTGGATTATTCTTGGCTTATTTTTGGATTTGATTCTATAAAACCGTAAGTTCATATTTTTCTTTTCTGCAGAATTTTTCCAGGGAAATAAATTATTGTATTTTTTCAAAGCTTAATGTTTTCACTTTTCCTTGTGTTACTGTTTATTTGAGCCTAAACAAGTGACATAAGCTAATAAAGTGATTTTGTCAGGTTTGACTTTACTATATGTGTTTGCAAAAATAGTGGAGTTATTTTTCTTGGATTCATTTTCTGTGGTACCATGACAAGAAAATCATGGTCAAGACTCATTAGTATTACAGTTTTGTAGGCTTTAGGCAAATAACATTTGCTCAATTTGGCAGATTGTGGCATATACTCGTTCTGCTGTGTGACTTGTATTATACTTACAGTCAATAAGACAGTCTTAGTAAATTATTGAATAATTAACAACAGTAAGATGGCACTTGGTCAGTTATTTAATAATTAACAAAAATTTGAGAACAAATTGTTTTACATAACAGATATACTCATTTATAAGACAATTCCAATTTCAAACGGAACAGACCCAGATCTACCATCTCACTTAATACACTGGCAGATGTGCTTCAGGACAGTTTGTATGGATTAATCAGTAGAACAAACATGATAGACCCTAATATTCAGGCACATTATGATACTGCCAATTAGGATCTTTGTTGTTTGTAATTTGACTCTAATAAGTGAGTATATATGGTAATTATGCCTGCCTATACATCTATATGCAGATCAAGTGCACTGCATAAAGGTATTCACAAGGAATAACAGAATAATCAATGAGCAAAGTTTACATTTGTTAAGTATGTATGGAACATTCATGTTAAGCACTGGCAGCATTATTGACTTTACTGAAGGTTTTCAGATTGGAGTGCATAATGTTTATTAATTTATGTGACTGTTCTGTATGGTACTTGCAATAAATATTGAGTGATATTGATCACTAATTTTTGCTAGAAAATGTTCAGGAGTGGTAATAGTTACACAGTTGAATGGAAGATAATTGAAATGATTATATATGAAGATTCAGCCACAGTTATAAATATGCTTTATTATTGCATTCATCGGTCATAGACCAGAAGATCTTGTGTGATGTCAAGTTGATTAGATTGACACAAAACTTGGTAAAATAATTTGGTCATTTCCTGTAGATGTGCTTGTCAGCAAATCACTTTATTGAAACAATGTTGTAAGAGTTATTGCCCTTTTTGACACAGTTGAATGCAGCATATGGCAAAATCTTTAGAATGCAACCCAGTCCCAGTTTTTATTGGATCACTATGAAACGTGTATTCTATGGCCATCATCTAAAGAGGAACAAAATATCTGTACCCACAATTTTCAGCTCTGCTAGTCACAGATTAGTAGAGGTTATGTGATGTTCCATCATTTGACATCATTCCATCGATTAGCAGAAGTTTGTTGTCACTATTCCTCCTAAACTTTGTAGATTGCCTTTAAAATTTATACACACATTCATCTCATGGTCTGGTTGGTCCTAGATGAAGATGGTGTTACTGGAACATCCAGTATGACCACCAGTGTCCATCTTGAAAGTCTTTTTATTTCTGTTCTATGTATTTTACTTATTTAATGATGTCTCATTGGTCCTAAATTAGAGTGGTGCAGCCATCTTGACAATCTTGTTATTGCTACTTCATATTAATGAAAGGTTATATATTGATAAAGGGTTTTGAACAGAAGACTTATTGTGATGCCTGGTTGGTCCTAAATGAAAATGGCGCAGATGTGATGTCCACATGGTGGCCTTTTTGAAAATCTTATTGTACTGGAATGGATGGTCATATCAACATTGGGCTTTAATTAGCAGACTTATGATGTCTAGTTGGTCCTGTTATGTAAATGGTGCCAATCTGATGTTTGATATGGCCACCACAGCAGCCAGCTTGAAAATCATGTTATTGCTACTTCTTTTGAATGGTTGGTCGTATAAACCTATGATTTTCACCTGAAGACTTCCCATGATGTCTAGTTAGTCCAGAATTCAAATAGCACCACTTCCACATCCAATATAGCCACCACAGTGGCCATCTGAAAATATTGCTATTACTAATCCTGAATGAATGGTCATTTCCATATGAGGTTTTCACTGAAAGAATTCCTAAGATGTCTGTTGTAAGGGGGCTCCGAGTGGTCTAAAGCGCTCTCCGTTACGGATCACTGCCATCTCACCGCTGTCTGCGTGGGTTCGAGTCTCGGATTCGGCCAATGTGGGTATGTGAGAAAACTTGCCAGTAGCTTCTCAAGGGTTGGTGGTTCTTTCCCGGGTTCTTCCTCCACCATTAATACTGGCCGCCATGTATAGCCTATCGTGTGGTGAAAAATGGCATTAAACCCTAAAACAACAACAACAATGCTTGGTTGTAAATGAAAATGGTTATGATCTGACATCCAAAGCTTTGACCGATAACGTCTATGTGGTCCTAAATAGAAATTGTGCCAATATATATCTCCAGTATGGCCACCATTGCAGCCATCTTGAAAATCTAGTTATTGTTACTCCTGTGAAATGGAAAGTCATATAAAACTGGAATTTCCAGGTGAAGACTTAGGATGACTTGTTAATCCAAAATGAAAATGGTACCAATCTGACATCCAGTATGTTCATCACAGCAGCTAATTTGAAATTCCTGATATTGCTGAAGAATATTACAGATGATTTCAACATTCATTGGTTAAAAGGAAGAAATGGTCTTGTCTTGAATTCCTGGGAATTCTTTTAGATTGGTAGAGTGTCAGTCCCTTTTTGGAATTGAGATTTAAAAAAAACCATAAACGCCGAAAATTCTGTGCAACTAGTTTTGCATTTATGCATCTTCAGGCGCGAAATGTTTTGAAAGAAATGGATGACATCTTTTGTTTTAAAATAACAATTACGTCATTACCTCTATATATATATATATATATATATATATATATATATATATATATATATATATATATATATATACATACATACATACATACATACATACATACATACATACATATATATATATATATATATATATATATATATATATATATATATATATATATATATATATACGACAGGATCTAAAAGATTCATCAGTCTCTAATGAAACCTGAATCAGTAAAATAATAAAATAGAGACAAACAGTCATACATATAATTATATTGTTATAAAGAATATACAGTATATCAATTAAATTAAAAAAATATACAATTTTATATAGTGCATTGGTATTAAGGCCAGTAGGATACAAAGTATCTAACTTATGAGTCCAATAAGTTTCTTTTATGAGTCTATTCATGTCACCATGCACAATATCTATTGGCATGAAAGAAAAATTGTATAATTTATTTTTATTTTTTTATATTGTTATTTTGTATATCCTTTATAACAATATAATTATATGTATGACTGTCTCTATTTTACTTTATTATTTTATTAGTCCCTTTTTAGGGGACTCCTGTTAATTGAATGAATTGTCTCCATTCAGCTTACAATCTTGTTAGCACAGATAGTCCCATAGCTTTTAGAGCTGTTGTCCTTTTAACTTGCAGCTGAATGTCATATGTGGCTCAGTCTTTTGAACACAACTAGTCTCACATTTTTCATTTGGATAGCATTGAAACTTCTTATTTTGTTTGATCTTCATCTGGGTATGCACATGTCAACAAATCACTGAGCTTGTGAGATTTGGAGTTGTTGTCCTTAATTACTTTAATCCTGGTAAAGTATATGACAGAATTTTCTAAACATTGCTAGTCTCAAAAGTTTTCAACAGATTGCCATGATTAACACATGAAAATGTACGCATCAGCAAAGGACTGCAGACCTGCCACTTATCCTGATTTACTTGGGATCATCTTGAATATTTATTTAAAAATCGGAAAATCCTGATTTCCTGATTTTTTGCCCCAATCTCGATTTTTATAAATGCCATAAAATTTTTAAATTACCTTTTGATCAAGCTGGCTGTGCAAAGAGAGGAAATGTTGTGCAGAAATTCTGCAAGGAATACACTACAGTCATGCCATGAAAATGGATCAATTTTCCATTTTCATCTCTTATGCTGGTATTTAGTGTGTTAATTGAATTAACACTAAATATCAGCATAATAGATGAAAATGGAAAAATTATAAGACTTTCACCATATGACTATTATAGATTTTATGTTATGTAAAAGAAATAGCATAAGACAGCAGAGATGTCTGTTCCTTTGTAAAGTTTTTGCAAATATAGGGTTGTAAACACTGATCCTGGCTTTTTTCTCTCCAAATCTTGATTTTTTTCTTTCTTTGGCATCCTGATTTTCATTCCACTCAAGGTGGTAGGTCTGTTACTGTCCTACCACATTTGTTTTGTTAAAGTTTATGCCTTTTGTCTTGCAGCTGAATGTAATGTATGATAAAACCTTTTTATGTTACAAGCCCTTCAGTTTAAGGTGGATCACAGCGGTGCACATACCAAAATGTCACAGTTTTGGCATTTTAGCTTGCTAGTGGTTATTTTAACTAGGTGAAGAATGATGCTGCAACTAGTCTGTTTTCATTTGATTACTATGAAACTTTGTACATGTTATAGCAACTTTCTACAGAAATGGAGCAAAAACACTGGTGCTTTGGATTGGTTGTCATTCAGTAACTGCAGCAAGAAACAAGGAGGTAATACTCACTGCCCCAGCTTAGTATCAAACACATGATGTCAGTAGTTAAGGATAATATACCAGGAAGATTAATGTCAGTTACATTGATGCAAGAACATTGTCAAAGTCTCATAGAAGACTTAAGAAATATGACTACATAAAGACTCGATAGAACAATGTTTATGTGGTAGATATTTTGAAGAGCAAGTTGATCTAATTCTTAATTGTGTAACTTCTTTGTTTGCAGAAGCTGGGCATGCAGAATTAAAGAAAGCCTTGAAGCTGATTTTGGGATGTGCTGTACAGTGTGAGAGAAAGGAGTACTTCATTGGCAAGATCAAGGGGCAAGATATAGAGGTTCAGCAGGCAATTGTGGAGTACATCAAAGAGGTAATCAACTTGGATGACCACTAGTACAGGAATAATCTTTAAAATGCAGGTTAAAATATATTCCACCAAAAATTATATTGAAACTTACTTTGTGTACTTTCCTGAAAGTAATATTTAAAAAATGCAATATTTTGTTCCAGAAAAGAGAGGCACTTTGGAATTTTCCATTCAAATTTTAATCCTCACCCATTGACTAAAAACTATTAATGATGCTGTTAACAAGTTTCCGCTTTCTCAGAATTGTATTGTTTGCGGACAAATAAATATTTATTCCTTGATATACTATATCTGTATATTACATTATAAATAAATAGAGTCCTTGATAGAACTTAAATAACTTTCCATATGGAGTAACACTTTTGATCAGCGTCAATTATAAAACTAAAATTGATGGACTCCTGGATAAACTGTCAAAATCTCAAACTTAAAATCATAAAAATTCATTGTTTTTAGCTCACCTGGCTGTAAGTATGGTACAGTATGTTCTTGCATCCATAGGGTGTTTTGCTCTGTGAGTCATGCAACCATCAACAATTGTTTGAAGCTCGTTCTCAAAAAACACCAGACCCATTTGAACTGAATTTGACACACAGAAACATGGCATGATGAGCTTTCTGATTTTGTACAAATGATACTGATCCACCTTCAAATGTGGCCACTGCTGTTAAAAGTAGAAGAGTTGTTGCTTAGCTACGATCAAATATGGCAACCATTGCTAAAAATTCTAAAAACCTTTAAATGGCTTATTCTCAAGAACCCCTCAACGGAATTTGATCAAATTTGACAGAAAGTATCCTGGCACAGAGGCTGTCATGCTTGTACCACTGTTGCTGATCACCATCGTTTATGGCAACCATTACTAAAATTAGAAACAACTTGAAATGACTTCTCCAAAAATGTTGAATAGAAGTTGATCATATTTGATAGCATTCTGGTATGATGACATTTTTAGTTTGTACAAATAATGCAAAGCCACTTACAGATGTGGCTATTATTACTAAAAATAGAACAACCCTTTAACAGTTTTATTTAAAAACTTGAATAAATTTGACCAAACCTGAGGGAAAGCATGCATTCATGAAGATCTTTAATAGAGGATGCCATTCTGCCATCACCTATGGCCACCATTATTAAAAGTAGCAAAACATTTAAACAAATTGTTCTCAAAAACCAGTGGGCTGAATTTGACCATATTTTACAGAAAGTATCCATACTTTCAAGTGGGGGCCCCGAGTGGCCGAGTGGTCTAAAGCGCTTTCCGTTACGGATAACTGCCATCTCACCTCTGTCTGTGTGAGTTCGAGTCTAGGATTCGGCTAATGTGGGTATGTGAGAAAGCTTGCCAGTAGCTTCTCGTGGGTTGGTGGTTCTTCCCGGGGTTTTCCTGGGTTCTTCCTCCACCATTAATACTGGCCGCCATGTATAGCCTATCGTGTGTTGAAAAATGGCGTTAAACCCCACAACAACAACAACAACAACAACAACAACAACAACTTTCAAGTGTGTACAACTGATTCCAATCCATCATCAAATATGGTCACCATTATTGAAAATAGAAAACCTTTAAATGGCTTCTCCCAAACTGCCAAACACAGTTTAATCATATTTGAATGAAATCTTGCTGCCATGAAGATCTTTCAGATTTAAACACATAATGCTGGTCCACCATGAAATATTGCCACGATTATGAAAAATAGAAATACATTGAAAAACAACATTGAATAAAATTTGATCAAACTCTTTGGAAAGCATCCTGGCATGCAGGATTTTGAACACTATATATGATACTAGTCCACCAGTAAATATGGCTCCCACTGCTGCAGATAAAATAAAAAACATTAAAAACTTCTTCTCAAAAACCACTAAATAGAATTTAACCAGTTCTCATAGAACACACCTTGGCATGAAGACCTTCCAGATTTGTACAAATAATGCCTTTCCATCATCAGATATATCCATCATCACTGAAAATAGAAAAACATTTAAATGATTTCTCTCAAAAATCACTCAGATCACTTTACCCAAATTTAATAGAACACATCCTGGCATTGAGGATTATCAGTTTTGTACCATTGATGCTGATATACTTTCAGATACCACTAAAAAGGGAAAACCTTTTGACAGTTTCTTCACAAGAACGAATTCCTTGTTTAATTTTCTTTCTTTTATTTTATTTTTCATCTTTTTAGTACAAGTTTTTTATTGCTTCTCCTCCTAGGTTACTTGTAGGATTGCCTTTAATCTTTACATACACACATTCATCTTATGGTCTAGATCAGGGGAGTTATTTCCTGCAGCTGGCAGTGTCACCTGAAATTTGGAAAATAATTAATAATGCAAATTTTTCTCTTCACAGCCAGCCAGTTTTGAAAACAATTTGATCGTTACATCGTTTACTTCTTGTTTCCAACATTTCAACATGCTACCTTTTATATGAGAGCCGCTTCCACTGTATGAAAAGTTTTCATTGATGTAGCCCTGGGCCAGTGTACTAGTTATCTCGTCACTCTTCTGGTGATTTGAGTTGGAGACCTCTGGTCTAGATGATACTAAATGAAATGGTATTGCTTTTGAGATCCAATATGGCCACCACAGTGACCATTTAGAAATATTATTGCTGAATCATGGTCATATCAGCATGGGCTTTTCACTGAAATATTTCATATGTTGTCTAATTGGTCCTAAATAAAAATGGTGCTGATCTGACCTCCAATATTGATGGTATGGTAGCCATCCTGAAAAATCTTCTTTTTACTGCTCCTTCTGAATAGATAATCATATCAACATGGAATTTTCACTGAAAGACTTTTTTTGATGTCAAGTTGGTTTTAGATGAAAATGGTGCTGATAAGTTGTCTAAAATTGCCAACACATGGGCCAATCTTGAAAACTTTGTTATTGCTACTTCACCTGAATGGATTATCATATAAACATGATATTTTACTGTAAGGACTTCTTTTGATATGTTGTTATGCCTAAATGAAAATTGTGCCAATCTGATGCCCAATATGGCTACTATGACAACCATTTTGTAAATCTTGTTATTTGCTAGTTATACTGAATATGGTGAAGAATTATCATAGTTGATTTAACATTCATGAGTTATAAGGAAGAAATATTCTTATATTCAGTTGCTTGAACATTTTTAGCCTAGTAGAGCATCAGTTCCTTCAAGAGACTCTTGTTATACTGATGTTGCCAGTCTGCCATTAAATATGGCTGCTGTTGCTAAAAGTTAAAAAACGAACATTTAAATAACTTTCTGAGAAACTGCTTAACAGAATTTGACCAAACTATAAACAGAGCAACCTGGCCTAAATTGCCTTAAAATTTGTACAGATAATATCAATCCATCACTAAAAGTAGATAAACATTTGCACAGAGTAAAAACTGCTGAATGGGATTTGACACAGTGTGTCCTGGCATAGAGGTCTTCCTTATATTGGGTAAATGATTCTAATGTGCCAGCAGGTATGGAAGATGATAGAAAAGCTATAGAAACCTTGAAACATTTGTTCTCATAATATATACAATTGACAGCATTGGAAGAAATTTCAACAGAAAGGGTCCTACTGACCCAGATTTCTTAAGGATGGATGGTCATATTGACAAGGGGTTTTCACCTAAAGACTTCCTATGATGTCTGGTTGGTTCTAAATGAAAACAGTACAAATCTGACAGCCAGTATGGTAGTGTCATGACTCGAGGGTCTTAAACTAAGTAAAAGGAAAAAAAGCAGATTTTAGTAAAATTCAACAAATAATTTATTTCCTTACAATCCCTATGATGCAAAATGAAATATTAAAAGAAGCTTATTATGAATTAAATCCCAATTAATCATAAATATTCTATAACAAGTTCAGAAGTACAGTTTTCTGAATGAAAAATTCCAGTTCTTGAATGTGATGATGTACCAAAGCCTTGAATGAGCTGATGTGACTGCAGTCTTGATGTATCACAATGATAAAATCCAGAATATCTTTGAATGAATTCACAATAATCTTAATGAAATGTTTTTGTCCAAAAGATGAAGGTGCAGTTTTTAATTCCAATGAATAATTTAAATGATTCCTCTCAAATTATAACTGAACACAGCTAAATGACTGATATTAAGATAGGAATGAAGAATTGTTTAATTCTTCCTAATATTCAGACTGGCACATTACTTAAGACACAAGAAACTGCCCTGGACATGTTATTTCCATTGGGAATTTCCATCAAATTTGTAAACAAGGTCAGGTCTGTTTACTTAAATTTTAGCGAATCAGCCTGACAAAAAACAGACCCTAAAATTACCAAGGGGAAAACCAACACCCTGAACTCAACTCCATGTAAACATGTTGCTTATAAATGATCATTATCTACAATCCTGGACAAATGTTAGCTATGTAATATGATGTTTACAAATGACCCTGACCATCTACAGCTCTGGAAAATTTTTAAATACAATATACATAACTGCTGACAAAAGCAGTCATCTTGAAAATCTTGTAATTGCTGTTCCTCCTGAAAGGGAGTCACTGTTGCTGGAGTGTCTGACTCATAATCCAAGGGTCACATGTTGAATACCCACCCAGGACAGCCTGGGTTTGCTGCTTCAGTGAATCATTTTTGAAAAGAATTGGCTCACATTTCCTTGGCATGATATAGCCAATAATGAGTTTAAAAAGCCATTAAAATGATTCTGCAACTATTTAGTATGACCAATATGTCTGCCATGTTGAAAATATTGTTTTCAGCTAATGAAAATGATGCAAATTTAACATCCAGTATGACCACTATGGTGGCCAGGTTGAAATTGGTGTTATTGCTCCTCCTCCTCAATGGATGGTCTTATTGACATGAAATCTTCGCCAAAATAATTTGTATGCCATCTAGATGGTCCTAAATAAAAATGGTGTCAATCTTATGTCCAGTATGGCCACCACAGTGGCCTTCTTGAAAATTAAGTTATTGCTCAAGGATATCAAAGATGTTGTCAACATTCAGCAGTAAAGAAGAAACAGTCTTACCTTGGATTTCTTGAAATTCTTTTCAGGCAGTTCAGCATCATTCCTTTGTATGTTTTGTTATCTAGATCACAGATGATACTGCCTCAGTGTTTCCCATCGAGCAGCCCACATACCATCTGGAACAGTACACTGAGAAAATGTTCAACCATCTGATTCGCCTCATCAAAGAAAGGGATGATGATGCTGAAGTAAGTGTCTGCGAATTACTTCTGTTAATTACTATGTATGTCCAGGGCATTATAAATCCACTTGCCTAATGTTAGAAACAAGCTCAAAATCGGCATGGGCTAGCTCAAGTATGCAAGGTATTTGCCCATAGGAAAGTCCGAAAGGTAGAGAGTTCATTTTGTAGTGTTTTATGTTTTGTATATTCTGTTTTTTTTATACACTGCAATCTTGTCTGTGGCATGATGTCCCAGTGCTAGACATCACTATAAACTGCCACACTACAGACATTGTAGCAGTATGACTGAAAAATTGTTAAAGCAAAATCCAAGTCACACACACACACAATATTGCCACAATGTGTGGGTGTGTGTGTGTGTATGTATGTTTGTATGTATGTATGTATGTATTTATGTATGTATGTATCTATGCATGTGTGTGTGTATGGATATGTAGATATATATGTATTTATATATCAGCACATTTATTTTATGTTGTGTATAACCACCTTCTTCAATTACATAACTGACTACAGTTCTTTGATCTGTATTATCCTTTATTTTGCATGAGATAATGTCAATTTCCTTGTGTAGACATATAAATCTTTACTATTTAAAGCAACTGTTGACAAATAGGAAAAAAATATATATTTTAACTCTGGGCACAATTTCAGGGAGCTTGCTGTATTATTTTTTTTTGAGGTTGGAGGCACCAGTGGCACCAGTCACCCTTGGTGCCATTTCATCCTGTGCAAACTTAATAGCCCTGTTTTTATACACAGATATGTTTGTCTTTGCTATTCTATACATTCTAACCCTCCCATTTTTCAACATGTACTATTTACATATATCTTTTTTGATAACTTTGATTACCGACTATGTTTTCAGTTCCAAACAATGATAAAAAGAGAACAAAAGTTCTAGATTTGTCAGATAGATAAAATGTGATTTGCTTGAAACATTCGTCTATTTATTTTAACTTATATTTAACTTGTAATATTTTCTTGTCATATTTTGTGGGAAGCTTAAGATTCCACTACATAAATTCCTAGGCAAGCTGACTTTCATAAAATTTGTAAAGACCTGAATATTGCTGGCTTTGTCCTGGTTTTTGTGAGTTTTTTTTAATATCATGTGCCATTAATTTACATAGCATTGTAAAAGCACGACTATTTTGAATAACAGTGCACAATAACCTGTTATAAATGTAATGACAATGAAGATTTTATTTTATTGAAAGCCATCTCACCAGTAGTAAAAAGAAAATTGCAATGTTAAGTCAAAGTCATAACTTAAAGTTGAATGTTTAAATTGAAATTTTGATGCAGAACAATTTTGTTTACTTTGTTTAATATGTTCCTTCTGTGACCTTATGCAAATTTGTTTTACTGTAAAAGACAAAACAGCAGTGACATTGTAATCCTGACAGTTTTTCAAAATGATTAACATAATCATTTGAGATTATAAGTTCTGCATGCTTAAAAGTCAAGACCATGAAGTAAAAATAACTTCAGAGAATAGAGTTTGAATTTTCTTCCCCTCAAAATAGCTGATGAAAATTGCTTTTGAAGTCATTTATCATGTTGAAAAATGCCTTCATTTTTGTTTTTTAGTTCACTTGGAAGTAAGTCCTAGTGATCTAACGATATGGCCATGTGTCCATTTTCCATCCTCTATCCAACATTATTTGCTTGTTACCACTCTGGAAGTCGTATTTTTTTTCTCATTTGATTTTAGTCAAACTTGGAACATAGGTTTATATGATCCATACCTTGGATGAGTTTTAAAAAATGAGCTAGATCTATGCATATTAATGAGTTGATCATGGATCTTATAGGCTGTGCATGTGGAACAGAGATGGGGTGGGGGTATATTTTTTATCTAATTTGTATTAAACTTGGAATATATATTTATGTTATATAGACCTTGAACAAGTTTGTTATTGAGTGAGATCAGCACAAACTACTGAGGTCATCTTGCCTCTGATTGGTTGATTTTATTACCACTCTGGAATCCCTTTTTCTGATCTGATTTTGATCAAACTTTGAATATATCAAGATTTGGACCTGTTCATTAATGAGCAAGATACATGGATAATAATGAAGCAATCTTGCACATGATTGATTGAGCTTCTCACAATTCTGGAAGCCATATTTATGTTCCAATTTTGATCAAACTTGGAATTTAGGCATCTATCATCAGGCTTTCAGATGAGCTCATTGTCAAGCAAGATCCTTGCTTACTAATGATGTGATCTTATATTTAATTGGCTAAACTTGTTACCACACTATAGGCTATATGGTTTTGCTTAATAAACTTGTAATATAGGTTTATATATTGATCTTACAGGAGTTTGGTTATAAGCAAGATACATACATATAAATGAGGTAATCTTGTTACTGATGGGCAGAACTTGTTACAACTCAAGATGCTGTATTCACTGAATCTCAAGATACTGTTACAAAACATACAGGCATAATCAGAACGCAAATCAAGCTTTCTGCTAGTGTCTATATTTGTAATTTATAAGTTGACTTTACCTCATTGTGCCTTGTTCAAAATGGTCAATTTTGGTGGTTGTATATTGGAGAAGCAACACCTCAGTGTGCCTTGTTCAAAATGGTCAGTTTTGGTGGTTGTGCCCATCTTCAGTTAAAATGAGCAGAATGTCATCTGATAGTGACCTAATCGGAA
The DNA here is from genome assembly GCA_028554795.2 of Sinohyriopsis cumingii. Taxonomy (NCBI): domain Eukaryota; kingdom Metazoa; phylum Mollusca; class Bivalvia; order Unionida; family Unionidae; genus Sinohyriopsis; species Sinohyriopsis cumingii. Next base: position 160,809,064 of record CM068824.1, read on the forward strand.
CGCTCTAAAAATATAAATGCTATTCTGTATTTTTATCGACCCTAGAGAGCACTGGTCTTTGTCTGAACCATTCTGTTTGTGAAAAGATATGAACTGTTTTCCTGAATAGCTGTTTCAGTGATCAGAAAAGTATCTTCAGTTACTGTGTGTCACGTTTGTTGTTGACATTGTGACTATCATGTTCATTAGTGTACTTGTTTGAAAGTTTCTTCAAGACTTCAGACCTTGTCAGGATCATTGAGACTTGTTTTTAATAATCCTTCAAGTGAACTTTACCCTTTTAGTATGTACATAGAGGACTGTTAAACATGGAGTTGACATGCATTGTACCATGTTTTTGCAGGTAATAACAGATTTGGTCTTGGAGAAGGAGTACTTCCAGTCTCAAGCAGAAGGCACAGTAATGTCTGTAACACCACCTGACAGCCCAGAGAAACACCATTTGGTAGTGGAAATAGCAGATGCCAAAGCTAAAATCAGGCACCTCAGACAAGAGCTGTAAGTTCATACCAAAGTAACTAGTAATGGAAAGAGGATGGATTTTTGTTCAGACTGGGGTTGTCGAAACTCAACTTGGCAATCACCTTGGCCTCCATTTGTATATCTGTTCATTTGTCCATCCATACACAAGATTAACATCAAAGTTTTTTATGCTTCACTGGTACAGTCAGTTTCTCAAGTACAGTTGGCTTTGTAGTCATGTTACTTTTCATATGTATACAGCACCAGTTTACAAAATAAAAAGCTTAGTTTAACATGCAGGTTTTTAAGCATTGTCATTGCAAAGCAAAGCAGTCTTTGGAATAGGCTGGTTGGTTTGTCAACAGCAAAGCAGTCTTTAGCATAGGCTATCAACAGCAAAGCAGTCTTTGGAATAGGCTGTCAACAGCAAAGCAGTCTTTGGAATAGACTGGTTGGGTTGTCAACAGCAGTGTGTAATTGTTTTATGCAAACTTAAAAGCTTAATTGTTGTCGTGTTACTTTTCATATGTATACATGCTGATGTGTACAGCACCAGTTTACAAATAGAAAGTTTAGTTTGACATGCAGGTTTTTAAGCATTATCATTGCAAAGTAAAGCAGTCTTTGGAATAGGCTGGTTGGTTTGTCAGCAGCAGAGCAGTCTTTGGCATATGCTATCAACAGCAAAGCAGTCCTTGGAATAGGCTGTCAACAGCAAAGCAGTCTTTGGAATAGGCTGGTTGGGTTGTCAACATCAATGTGTAGTTGTTTAATGCAAACTTAAAAGCTTAATTGTTGTTGGTTATTTCCACTCAGTGTTACTTGCAAATTTACTGTTACTTGTTTGCTTTGTATTTTATGATTTGTGTGTGAGACAGTATCATCACACCAGTCACATTTGTGAATTTATAAACCTGGGGTCACTGTTCATTAAGAGTGGACAGTAGGATAACATTACCAAGATTAAATACATTTTATGCTATTTGCAAACAAAAGAAGGTTTCAGGCATTTATAAGTTCTGTACAAATGTTTGTATTATAAGGGTGTTAGGATAGCTATTATGACACCTGTTTTTATAAAATCTTTACATCCCTATGCACACATTGCACAGATTTGAATGTATTGACATTCTGAGGTTCTAATTACATGTCTGAATAAAACAAAAAATGCAGGTCAGTAACATTGATTACATTTTCATTAGTGGTATAGTCTTGTCTTGCACGAACTGTATGCAGGTTGAACTTGAGTCAGCTTATAGCACTATTTGTGAAACTCTAGTGAACTTTGCATTAATGTATCTCATAATGTTAAGTTATGTGATCAGGGGGTTGTTTTGAATACTATTCCCTTTATACCAAACAGAAATCAGGGTGGATTCAATTAAGCATAAGGGAGATGTAGGCATCAATTTGTTCATCAATTCCATAGGCTATAGCAGTACAATTTTGCATTTAGCTCCATTTGTTCTTTAAGTATTAAATAACAATTGTGAATCTTGATTGATAGGGAAGGAAACAGATTTAATAGTGAAACAATTATACAGTTTCCTTGTATATTTCTTGAACTGTACAAGAACTGTAAAGACAGATACTTGGCACTTTATTTCAGGTTTGAATGCCCTGAAGTTTGTATCATTTAATGATGTCACTGAAGTCTAGTGGCATGTAGCTCTTGGGATATAAATCTGCAATGGACTGTGTTGAAATTCATATATTTTTGACAAGCGGTTGACATGTGGACATCATTTTTTGTCATGCACTGACATGTTTTTCAAGAGTTACACCACTTTTGATTTCAGATGTATATAATATCTTTGATAATTCCTGTATGTACATGTGGTTGCACAGCTTTCGATAAAAATTGCCTTGAAACTTGGTAGAAATTATTGACATGAGTTAAATATGCACATATTGTTCTGTTATTTATTGCCAATGCATTTTCCAGAGTTATGCCCCTTGTTGTGAAGTATATGTACTATATACATGACTTAAACAATCTTTCCAAAAGCTAACTGGGGGCATCAGCGTCCTATGCACACCTCTTTTGTACCAGTATATAGATCAGCTAGTTTCCATTATATCTGAACCTCATAGACCTGTCCCCAAAGAAAATCCATGATTACACAAATAATTTATGCACTAGGAAGAGAATTTAACAATTTATTCATCAGTTCAGATTGCATATTTAGTTAATTCCTAACTTTGAAATCTAATACAGTTGTGGTGGTCAAAATAAAGTGCATTTGTATAGGAGGTAAATTGATAGCTAGAAATAGATAAAGCAGTGAGTGTCCTAACAATCGAATGATAACATAATATCAGTCTGATGGTTAAGTGGGCTTCAAATTACACTGTAAAATTTAAGCTTTCATAGCCTCATGTCCTGACACTTGCTGCAATTAGAGATTTACTTAGTTTAGCATAAGCATGTAGTGAAGCTGTATGTTTTGTTTAGTTTGTCTTTGGTGTGTGTGAAACAGGACAAAATGTATGTAGTTTTGTTTTTACTTGCTCTTATTTTTGTACCATTAATTTTAGGGAAACAAATGTGTGATTTTAAATTCATATTCTTACATTTCAATGCTGTTTGTTTCATTTTTTTTATATAACCATTTAAATAAATAAGAAATGTTGTAGCTTCCACTAAACAGGTGTGAAGATTTTCCAGAAAATATGTGAATGAACTCATTGTTCATTTGCTCAAAAAAGAATATATATTCTGAATTTTGACTAAGTTAATTTTTTAAAAATCCCCAAAACAATTTGCAATTGTACATCAGGCAGTATGTTGAAATAAACATCTTATTTATTTTTAGATGATGGACTTGATTGTAAATTTGAACCCAACTTAATAGATTCATCATCGTTAGTTATATCAGTGATATTAGTTAATTTGGTTTGATGTTATACAGAATAGCCCCAAAAATAGGTTATTTAGTGCCAAGACAGTTGGAGTTAATTGTCTTGCCCAATGACACACCACAGTAGCTGATTGAGCCAAATCCAAAGGTAGGATTCAAACTTTGGTTGCAAGTCCAACAAGCTAACCACTGAGCCACCACAGCTCCTGATATTAGTCGAATCATCAAGGTGGTAAATTTGCTCTCAGGAGTGAAGTAAACATTGTAGGCAACAAGCAGATGTATGCTCCAATATAGCAATGATTGACATCTTGGTTTCTTTAAGACTTTAAGAGTTTTCTTACATTCTTACAGGAAATTTTATATAATATTGTTATCTTACCATTATATCTTACAGGGAAGAAAAACAGGAACAGCTGTCAGATATTTCAGATGAACTAGAGGTCCAAAAAGCCACAAATACTAAATTAAGGAATGAGGTAGGTGGACCTACAAGTTCATGATATTGAACATTTTTGCTAGCTGAGAATTTGTTTACATACCTTCTGTGTGTCCAAAACAAGTATTTTTCACAATAATAGCTGCGGTAAGTAACACAGTATACAGATGTTTTAGGCTAGAATACAGTGATGTAAAATTCAGAATGTGTCCAAACTCAGTTTCAGCTGAAGATTACAGAAGTGCGTTACAGTTACATCAGTAATGAATTAATCAGAAAGTAAGACATTTAAAAGCTCTTAAAAGCTTCATTCATAATTTCTATTATTTATTTTAACATGACTTCTGAGTATTTAACATTATGGAACAATGCACATGCAGGACTATGTCTTGAAATGATGTAGAAGTTGTCCATTACAACAAAATTGTATTCTTATGTCTCTACCCCAACCCCCAAGGGAGGGAGAGTTTTTTTTCCACCATCAGTATGATCAAATCTAGAACTGAAATTATGTGGGGAAAATTCCCCCACCATTTGAAAACTAGATGGGAGTGGGGGGTGGGGATATTCTTATTATATGAGTGATTTAATGAGGAAGTAAAGATAGTGCTTGAAAATATACTGTGGAACTGTCTGGCTTTCAGTTGATTTTACAAAACAATTTTGTTGTAATTAGTACAACTCTCATGTTTTAGACTGGACCCAGCATCTATTGCACTTTCTTGTAAGCATGATATCACAAAAGCTATTATGCATAACCAGACAGTATTTGATATATATTTGATATTTGGATACCATGGAGAGGTTCCAAGACCTGATTGGATTTCAGTGTCTGTGACCTTAATTTGCAATTTTTTTTTTTTAAACTTTAAAAAAAACTTTTTGGACTTTTTATGAACAGGTAGGCTTTAACAATGTTTATTCATTTTAATATGTAGAAGACCTGGTTAGATTTTTAGGCCATGATAGAAATTTTACAATTTTTGACAGATTCTAAAGCTTTTTATTTTTTCAACAACTTATATATGTATAAAATATGTTTAAGCAGAAAGTACAGGAAATAGGCAACTGCATTTTTCCATATGCTACTTAAAGTGATGGAATGTTTTGACCCAAAACTTAAATCCAGATCATAAGATAAAGAACTTTATAAATATGACACTTATAACAAAGTTTTATTTTATTTTTAGTCACTTCAGGTACCTTTGTTTTAGACTCACTTTTATTGTGTGAGGGAAGGGGAACATGTTTTTGCTTTTAAAAAACAGATCTCACTTAATTTCTAATTGATATTGCTTGTTTATTTGTTGTTTTAGAACGCAGAGCTGATAAAAGATGCCAGGTCAGCACGATCACTCAGGGATGAATTAGATGTACTTAGAGAAAAAGTGAGTATTAAAGTAAAACATTTTAATTGGTATGGGGTCAGATAACTTTTAGCAAAGTTCTGAGTTTGGCAACAGGTATTACTTTTGCAAAGTCCTTAAAGACACCATATGATCACCATGTGACGACTCACGCTATAATCCTTTTGCTTGTCTAAATCAAAAGTTTAAATACTGGTCCAGGTGTAATAATTACTTTAATAGACTTTGAGGATACAAGAAAAGATTTCTAGAAGCTCTTCCATTTTTGTAGTACATTATTTCAGATGACTATTTTGATCATTTATATGATTTAGAAGGTACATGTGATCACATCTTTCTTTCTTTATCTTTGTCTTTGTTAAATTCACAGGAGATGGAATACATAAGTTGCTTTTGCTTAACATTTTTGACAGATTATCAACTTGAAAAGCTTGTTCATGGACATATATTTGTATTAAAATTTTCAGATGAACAAAGTAAACAACTTTGAAGCAGAGATTTTGAAGTACAAAGAGAAGCTGACGGAACTTGAGTTTTACAAAACCAGAGTTGAGGTATTATTGCCCAAACTGTTTTCTCCAGGAGCATTTTGTGCAAGCATGTACATCCTACATAATGTGTTAAACCAAATCTACATCAGCTGTTCTTGCTCTAAAGTCTCAAAACTGTTTGAGCTACAGGTGTAAGCTCAAGGTCTGAAAACTTCAATAAACTATAACTTTTATTAAATGACAGAATCATATAACTTTAATGATTTTTTCTTTACTGAAGTCCCACTACGAGACTGCTAAATTGTAATGACCTTGTTTTAACTGCAAGTATCCTCCCAAAATTTGGGGCTTTGTAAACGTTGACTTGAATTTTGTGCCAAACATGTATAAAGAAAACGATGGCAAGTTGCTCTAACATTCAACTTGATACTGCTCCAGATCCTGCCATAAAATATCTTGATGAGTCAAATGGCTGCATTTGTCCATTTCCGTTTAGATTTCAGGATTTGGAGTAACATTCATTTCTCAGAAGTTTGAGTTAAGTATTATTGTTGTTGAAACTGTGTCATCCATATTCTATTTACATATTATGGGATGGCAGATCAGAGTCTGTACAGTTAGCTACGTGGTATACACAGGGTGATGTTTCAATCCTGCCTTAATGAAGACTTGACACTGTGATTACTTTGACTTATGTGTGCATGTCTGTCTGTGTGTCTGTCCAAAAGTACTCTGCCCATGTCCTTGATTAACCTGAATATTGAAGATTTTCCATTCCTTTTATTTCATTGCCATTTTATTCCACCTTGAAATATGTCCCAGGAGTGGGATTGAATTGCAGACCATGGCCAGCTTATTGTTTGTTATTATTTTGTAATATTTAGCTTCCATAGAGAGTTCACTAGAAGAAATAGCATATTAACGATATGAAGTCAAATTTCATGCAAATTAATGAAATTCAATTTCAGCATAAAAGAAGATTTGAAACAAATATCTGACATTATGTTTAAAAAGTTTGTATTGTGCGTACATTGTCAATACATTCATTTTTATTAGTATCAATTTTCACAGTTTTGCAGGGGGCCGCGAGTGGCCAAGTGGTCTAAAGCGCTCTCCGTTACAGATCACTGCCATCTCAACTCTGTCTGCATGGGCTTGAGTCTCGGATTCGGCCAATGTGGGTATGTGAGAAAGCTGGCCAGTAGCTTCTCGTGGGTCGGTGGTTCTTTCCGGAGATTTCCCGGGTTCTTCCTCCACCATTAATACTGGCCGCCATGTATAGCCTATCATGTGCTGAAAAATGGCGTTAAACCCTACAACAACAACAACACAGTTTTGCAAACAAAGTTATATTTTGGTTGGTACTGACATTTGTATGTTTAAATCCGATTGGAAGGAGGACCTAAAATGCTAAAGTTTTCATATAAATCACTGTTTTTTTTGTTTGTTTTTTTTAATTAGTGCTTTTATTATAACCTTGAAGTCAATGAAAGTCAATATGTGACCAATAAACCAGTTGTTCAGTTTTCAAAATTACATTCGTTTAATCCAGGACATAATATAATTACACCGCTCCAGTGGTCTAGTCGGTAGAGCATCCACCCCAGATGCTGAGAGGTTGTTGGTTCGAACCCAAGCCAAGTCATGCCAAAGACTTCTAAAAATGGTCCTAATAGCTGCCTTGCTAGGTGCTCAGCACTAAGAGGTTAGTGTTAGGCCTGGTCGGCCTGGTGTCAGGATAATGTGCCTGGGTGGAACACAGTGCTACATGTCTGCGGCAGCATGATGCCCCAGTGCTACACATCACTTTAAACTGCCACACTGCAGACATCGTAGCAGTATGACTGGAAAATTGTTAATGCTACATTAAAAATCTGAATCACACACACACACACATAATATAAGTTATTTAACTTGAGCAGGCAAAAATATATTATGCAGATATAAGTATATGTAATTTCAGGACTTATCATGATCATAAGATCATGGTTCAGCATGTTTGTGTTGAAAAATCGCCCAATTTTGCTATTATTGATACATACAATGTCCCTTGCAAACATGATCCAAACTTGAGGGTTTTTCTTTAATGCAAAGGAGCACACAATAAATACAATTCTAGAACGGCACTATGCAGATAGATTCCACTTTAGAGGTTTTTGTTTTACTTGCATGTTTCTGCCTTATTTTTGGTCAGTTTTACTGGTATTATTATTTGTTAAGAGCTTGTAAAAAGTACTTTTGTTTATTTTCATAATATAACACAAGGTATAATTTAACTTTCTGCAACCACTGTAAGGTAAATTGTATTTATAGTAAGAAAATCTTGAGTAGTTGCAGTGTAATGCCATCATAAATCCTTTCTTTGATTGAAGGTTTGGTTACATCATTTTTGAAAATGTCACTGTCATTGCAATTTTTGCATGTAACCTATTACCCTCTAACAGGAACTCCATGGGCAGAGGCCAAGATTGACATCACTCATGTCACCACAGTGGCAACATAATCAGATGGTTTTAGAAAAAAGTTCCAACCAGCAGTTTCAGAGGAGACGTTAATTTTTGGACAGATTAGTGGATAGACACACTGACATTAAGATCAATGGATAGACAAACAGACTGGAAGATTAATGGGTAGCCAGATTGAAAGATTATAAAATAGACAGACAGACTGAAAGATTAATGGATAGACAGACAGACTGAAAGGTAAATGGATAGACAGACAGACTGAAAGGTTAATGGATAGACAAACAGACTAAAAGATTAATGGGTAGCCAGACTGAAAGATTAATGGATAGACAGACAGACTGAAAGGTTAATGGATAGACAAACAGACTGAAAGGTTAATGGATAGACAAACAGACGTAAAGATTAATGGGTAGCCAGACTGAAAGATGAATGGATAGACTGACAGAGTTTTGTAGTATCCATGACACTTTTAACAAAAAGCAAGGGGGATAATGGGATTTTTTTTAAACAGTAGTTAAAACTAATTATTACCTTAGCACTTTGGTGGCCTAAGTGGTTAGAGCATCTAACTCAGATGCAGGAGGTCACGGGTTTGAACCCCAGCCAAGTCATACCAAAGATTTATAAAAAATGGTACTAGCAGTCACCTCACTTCGCACTCAGCATTAAGGGGTTAGTGTTAGGACTGGTCAGCCTGTTTTCAGGATAATGTATAGGGTTGGACATGATGCTGCGTGTCTGCAACAAGATGCTTCAGTGCTAGACATCGCTTTAAAAAGCTATACTGCAGACATTGTAGCACTATGACTGACATTTTTTTAAAGCTATGTTAAACTTAGAATCAAACACACAGACACACACCATTTTTACATACACACTGATTATCTGAGTTGATTAAGGAATGGCAGAAAAACACCACATATTTTACTAAAAAGGTAGTAATGTGGAATTATAATAGAATCTTGCTTATCTAAAAATATCTGGGGACATGAATATTGTTTCGATAAAAGAGACAACATTTCAAGTTTGGGTCATCAGGAGTGCGTGTCTCCTGTCTTTTTGGTATGATGGTGTCAATTTATAATTAATAATTGTATATACTTATTATTTCAAAATAGAAATTTAGTGGGTTTGTGTATTTAGCTGAGTGTTAACAAAGTTTTTTTATGTGTACAATACTTAGTTATTTATCCCTGTTGGCAAACAACTGCTATACTTCTAAAATGCCTTGGTAGGTTAACCCTTTTAAATTGGTTTATTAATGAATTTAACACTCTGCAATTGTCTCTTTCTTCATATCTTATGTCAGGAATTGCGGGAAGACAATGCCATCCTGATTGAGACCAAAGGGATGCTGGAAGAGCAACTCAGTAACACACACAAGAGGGTGGAGACTGTGATTGAACTGGAGCAGGAACTTCTGCATTACAGAGAACAGATTGAAGAGCTCAATAGCGTAAGTGTAGAAAAAATAGAGCAAGGTCACTTTAAATTCAGCATTCTTAAGGCATTTTTTAATGAGATTCAGAACATAAGACTATTTTTCAGCTCTCAGTATTCTTTTGTGTTGAGTTTTGTTGGTATTAGGGAAATGAAAGGCACCTGTTTTTGAATGGAAGGTTCCATATACTGCCTTAAATATGGAGAGAAAGTCCTGGTAAGGTAAGAACCACTGACCCACTGGAAATTACTAGCAACCTACATTAGACAAACTGAGATGCAAACCTATGTGCACAGAGATGAGATGTCAATGAACTGAAATGGTAAATGCCTTAGACCAATCAGGCCCCTCCAGCATGGCATATTACACATATATGGACCACTCTTTTCAACGTTAATTTTATTGAATGAGTCGTGTTGCTCAGAATGTTAATACAAATAGTGTTGCATGCAAAACAAATGGGGTAATTTTAGCTATATTTCAAGACATCCATAGGAGAATTCACTAAGCTACAGATCTGAATATCATTTTTAATACTTAACTGGACAAACTTTTGTAGGGAAAAGTCAGGTCTTATTTAAATTGAGCTTGAGTAACCAGTGGAAACAAATTTAACAGAATTTCATTAAAATCATAAATATGCAGGGTCATTCATAACTTGTCTAAATTGTCCATTTGCATGTCCAGGACTTAACTGTAAGTGTGTTAGGCAAAGAACTCAATCAGTTTTTGAAACAGTTGCAGATGTCTAGATTTTAGATATTTAATTTTACATTCCTGCCAGTTACAGTCTTGTTTTTGTTAATTTTCAAACTGATTGTTCTTTGAAAACTTGGCCTGGCTAAATGAACGGAAATACTTAGATGATATGAATGTAATTTTGACTTAAAAGTTTCCAGCTAGTACAAAACAAGATATGACACATCAACAGATAACATTAGACATGAATACACGTATATGTGCCAATGAGTTGTTCTCGGAAAAAACGTAATATACTAGTAAAAACCCACATTAACACGACCCTGCTATTAACGCATACCAATTTTTTGGACCCCAATTATCGCAGGGTTCCACTGTATGTAGAGTTCTTATATTAAAAAAATGGGGGTCATAGATAATTAAATGCATTAATTATAGATGTATTAAATCAGTCATAAATACAATATATTCATACTAGTGATATGTATTCTGTTGAAATATAATGGGGAAAAAAATTCAAAGTAAAGAAAATTCATTAGTGGAACTGGCAATAACAATATTCTTTAGCATGGGATCATTCTAAAATTCTTCAAATCTTCAAAGAATCTACAGTTATATGGGGGGAGGGATTACTTGTGTGGTCACCATGACAACTAAAGTAAATTCATGTGTTTTTTAAATTATTTTCCATATATGTATTGATTTGTTGTTAATTAACAGTAAATTAACAGAATCAGATTTCATATGGAGATGGTTTGTAAATAACTAAATATTAAAAAAATAATTAAAGTTTGAAGGTTAAACTTTAATCATCAAGCTTAGACCTAGAAATAATGAACTACTGATTGATTTGATATGTAGACAAACATTATCCTACCAATATACACATTTTATATAATTATATTTGATAGAAAAATATCAACTATATTTGAATTTTATTCTTCAGCAATTATTTTTCTGCCTTATTTCCCTATTTTATTGTTATGATAACCATAAACACACATCAGTTTCACTCAAATTTTGTGCGTTAGCAATGTACATGCACATATGTATCACTTTTTAATGTTTGAACCCAGTCAGACAATAAATATTAGTTTTGTTGTCATCATATTAGTTTTCTTCAAGAAGTCTCTTTTTACTCAGAAACTACTCAGCGTACACAGATGGGACTGTTAGACACCAATTAGCATGAGTATCAAAGTCATTTAAAAACATTCTAGCGCTACCAGGATTAAGTTATTGTGTTTAAACTTTGTGTGTGTATGGTAAGTTGTTCGTATAACATAATCTGAGGACTTATTTTAAGGACTCTTAATGGCATGGGAGTTGGCATATTGTGAAACTTAATGTGGAGGAAACTTGATGATCAGAGGACTTGCTTTAATGACTCTTAACGGCACGGGAGTTGGCATATTGTGAAACTTAATGTGGAGGAAACTTGATGATCAGAGGACTTGCTTTAAGGACTCTTAATGGCATGTGAGTTCGCATATTGTGAAACTTGATGTGGAGGAAACTTGATAATCAGAGGACTTGCTTTTAATCTCTTAACGGCATGGGAGTTGGCATATTATGAAACTTGATGTGGAGGAAACTTGATAATCAGAGGACTTGCTTTAAGGACTCTTAACGGCATGGGAGTTGGCATATTGTGAAACTTAATGTGGAGGAAACTTGATGATCAGAGGACTTGCTTTAAGGACTCTTAATGGCATGTGAGTTGGCATATTGTGAAACTTAATGTGGAGGAAACTTGATGATCAGAGGACTTGCTTTAAGGACTCTTAACGGCATGGGAGTTGGCATATTGTGAAACTTAATGTGGAGGAAACTTGATGATCAGAGGACTTGCTTTAAGGACTCTTAATGGCATGTGAGTTCGCATATTGTAAAACTTAATTTGGAGGAAACTTGATAATCAGAGGACTTGCACTCTTTATGTTCAGATAGTGCTTTAAGAATATTTTATATTCACATTGTATGACCTGCAATGTGGATGGAACTGGAGAAAATGAGGACTTAATTCAGGGACTCTTATGTTTATATAGTATAACCTGCAGTATGGAGGGAATTGGAGAATAATAGAATTTGCTTTAAGGACTTATGATGGTGTTGGCATATTGCAACTCCTGTTGTGGAAGTACCTTAAGTGTTCGGAGAAAACCTCTGATCTTGGATTCACACTTAGTTTTTTAGCTGGTACCAGTAATCAGACATAGCTGAAGTAAAAAGCAAGTGTGATGCCACCTAGCTATATAGGTCTTTTAAGTTGAATCAATTTTTGGAATATTGGCAAAAATATGTTTGCATGACATCTTTCCTGTCTTCCTACTTAGGAGCGTGATGCTGACCGTGAACGAATACGTCTGTTAATGGAGGAGAATGCTCAGCTTCAGTTTGAGAAGAAGAGCAGTATGAATGAAAGCACCAACCTTGAACAGGAACTGGAAGCCACTAAATCTCGGATGGCACGTAAGTAACAAAAATAACACTAGTTGCTTTAAACTTGTAAAAAGTTCATCCTTTAATTTTGAATGTTTTTGTCCTTCTTTAATTATATTTGATCAAAATTTTACTTAACATCAGGTAGGTAATGTATTGAATGAAGATTTTGTGTCTTACATTCTTTGTAAAAAGCATTTATATTTAGGAAAGAATGTTATGATTTCTTCCAGTGCTAAAACCTCTTAAGCTACATTGGGGGTTCGGGTGGTCGGGAGAATTTCCTTTATTGTTCAAGGTACCATCACTTGGCGGAGTAAAACAGCCCTAATTATTATTGGTGTCAGGATAATGTGACAGGGTGGGACATAATAGTACATGTCTGCAGCATGATGCCAAAGTTCTAGACATCACTATCAACTGCCACACTGTAGACATCATAGTGATATGACTGAAATTTTTTTAAAGCTATATTATAAGTCTAAATCACACACACTCTTATTCTGCTTCCTTTTCTTCTTCTAAAGCATTATCTTCTTCCTCTTTTCCATGTGATCAGATGAAGATTTTAGTAGAAAAAATTGTGCGAACCATACTCACACATACGATTATTGCTTTGGGCTTTTTGCAAGTTGTATGTCAAAGTTATATATAATCGGCTCCATATCCTTGGACAGGAAAAATAAATATTTCTGTGCCATTGTAATTGATATACCCCAAATTTCCTCCCCTATGGAAAACAATCAGAATGGAAAATGAAATGAAAACTTCAAAAAATGGCTCAGTACATGCCCAGAGAGATCAATGTGAGTAACTGAAATCAAAGTTGCAGTTTACTTGCATGTTGAGTAGACCTGAGCTTACGTTCTTTGTTTTCATTTTAGGGATTGGAGGGTCACTATCAGAGCAGATCCATGAAACTACAAATGCAAAGATTCTACGGCTGGAACTTGAAAACCAGCGGCTTCAGCAGAAGCTTGAAGATATGCGGGAAAGTGCACTGATTGAAAACACAACACTTCATCTTCAGCTGGAGAAAGAAAATCAGAGACTTTTGAAGAAAATTGACAAATTACAAGAGACAACAAAAGAAAGCCAACAAAAGTATATTGAACTTGAGGAGAAGAATAAAGAACTAGTCACTAAAAAGACAGAATTAACACATACACTTGAGATAGTGAAGGAGAGCAGTGATCGACAGATAAAGGAACTTGAACGTGAGAATGATGACTTAACACAAACAATAGAGATTATTAGGGAAAGAAATGAGCAGACTAATGATTCAAAATTGAAGGATTTAGAACAAGAAAATAAACGGCTTCATGAAACAGTTTCAGTCAAAAACCAGCAGTTATCAAAGTTCGAGTTTGAGAACAGACAACTTCAGAGAACATTCCAGAAATCCAAAGAAAGTGCAGATAAGATAGCAGAATTAGAAAATCAGAATGCTAATTTAGAGAAAGAAAATAGTGAATTGCATAAAAAGCTTCAAACATCAGAATTGACTTCTGAAAAGTATGACAAACTTGAACAGGAAAATTCTAATTTGGAGATAGAGAATAAAAAATTGCAAAGAACTATTCAGAGTTTGCAGTCTGCGTTACAGAAGAAAGAACAGTTAGAACAGGAACACATAAATCTTACAGTGGAAAATCAGAAATTACAAAGGACGTTGGAAAGTATGAAGGAGTCTTCAACAAAAATTGTGGAATTGGAAAATGAAAAGGATTTGCTAAATAGAGAGATTCAGCAGCTGAGGAGGTCTTTAGAAGCTCAAAAGTCTCAGCGAACCAAGTTGGAGCATATGGAATTAGATTTAATGGATTTAGACAATGAAAATCAAAAATTACAAAAGACTTTGGAAATTACAACAAAGAGAGTGGAACACCTTGAAAAGGACAACAGTGAACTTGAGAGTGAAAATGAAAATTTGCAGGAGAAAATAGAGTCAATGAAATATTCTCAGAAAAGGTTGGATGAATTAAATAAGGATAATACAGAGTTGGAGGAGCAAATTCAGAGGATCGGAAAAGAAAAATCCATGCTTGAAAAGGAAAATAAGAAATTGAAAGTATCAAATGAGACAAAGGAGACGGCACTGGAGGAATTGAGGGAGAAGTATAATTCTCTCGACAAAGATTATAAAAACTTAAAGAGACTCACAGAGGTTCAGAAAGATGCAAGTATCAAAGTAAAGGAGATGGAAAAAGAACACAGAGATTTAATCCAGCAGGTTTCTGTGGAAAAGAAAACAGTGTCAACATTGAGAGAGGTAGGTAACTGAATGATTTTCCCTCCATTTGTAGCAAAACATCAGTTATTCAGATTCCTCAAGCGATGTAGAAATGTTTGGATTAATTGGATAATTAGTAATAAGGTTTTTGTTTGTTACTAAATCTTTTAAGTTTTTTGGGGTTGTACATGAGGTTTTAGCTAAACCATTAATATAGCTGAAAGAACTTGGTATAATTTAAGTTATTCTGTATTTTCATTAATAATTTTGTTATTATAAATGATAGTTATAAGCCATGAAAAGAATTCAAATTATTTCAGGATATAAAAGTAGCAAGCAGAAGTTCTTGTGAATGGCTTATTGTTTACAACTGAGACAAGAAGAATTCTTTGTCGTAGAGGCAGAGACAAGAAATTTTTTCCCAATATTTTGACAAGAAGGATAGTTCTGATTCAACATATGTTGCTTAATTTTGGTGCCTACCTCGTTTTAGCCATGGTAACAAGTAATATCCATGTAGAAAGACCTATGATGTACAAGAAACCTTTCCATTTAATAAAACATAAATTGCAGTTGCATCAGTTGATAAATGTAGGGAAGATTTCCATTGGTCAGAACCTTCTGATCAGACACAGTTGCGTTTATTTCTGTATGAACTGTACGGAAAACTACTTTATGCTTCTATAAATAGCATCACGTGCAATGTAACTAATGTAAACACCAAACCGGAAGGCATACATACTGCATGTCTTTGAAATTAAATAAATATAGTGGGTTTAATTTTTGTTTAGAAAATTTAATTAACTGATTTGACATAAGTAAATAACAAATCTTGCTAACCTTTCTGAAGATAACTAATTCTTGCTTTGATTAGGTTTTGAGAAAGGAGGGTAAACTCAAAATCTGCCAAGAAGTTCATTTGGGCTTTGTTCTATGGCACTTTCACTGCAGCTTATTATAAATGAATTTAAAATTAGAGGTAAATGGATAGAGCGATTGGGAGGAGGGTAGGTTCAAAGACTAACATTATAACAATTGGATTTACAGTCCTACAGTGTAAGACAATGACCTTGATAGTTACATTGTGTGGGGGAGTAAAGATCCCGCTATTCTCCCCATCACTGTAACCATTTACCAGGAGTCTTAATTTCATTTGTAATTAGCATCTTTAGGTAGCCTAAACTGTTAATGAACAGGAAAATAGATTTAAAGAAACGAAAATTGGTTACCCGCATATCTGGATAATAACAATTCAGTCACATCCTAAATAAATCCAAGAGTCATTTGTTATGTCAGATAAAAAAAACACATCCTTTACTTTAAATATTGAACTTCTACTCAGATCACATAAGCCAGTTTAGATAAAAGATTAAGACCATGCTGTGGAATGTTCAAAGCCTTAGATCGCCTACCATTGGTAGAATCTTGTCTTTTTATGTTGACATAGCTACTATGTTGCAGATGGAGAAGCCCCTGTTCTATAAATAGCTATGTAGCAGACACCCTCAACAAGAATTCATATGGTAAAATAAAGCTGTAAAACTGATAGGAAACATCTTTTTTTAAAAACAAAATAACAATAAAATATAAATAAAATTGTAAAGAATTGCAGTTATAAGAGTTTAATGTTGTTGTTTTCTGAGTTTATCATGGTATTAGGTATCATTTGCTAACTCACACAGTTTACTTAAAGCCCTTTCAGCATTATTTGCTATGAGATTTGGCAACTAACAGTTTATACCATGATAAACGACATTAAACTCGTAATTAGAATCAAATCTAGAATCTTGTAGGAGAAAACAAAGTGATACTGTAAAGGTGCACTGAAATTATTAGAATCGAAACAGGTACTATATGGGTGCAACACTATTGCTTCAACCAGTGGTTATTATATGCAAGAAGCTCCTACACATACCCCTCGCTAATCCATTGGTTCTGTTTCAGGACCTCGTTAATGAAAAGATCAAGACCCAACAGCTGACTAATGAGTTGGAACGACTAAATGGTGAACTGGAAAAAGTTGGCATCAGCCGAGAGAAGCTGGTCAGGGCAGATCATTCTCATGATGACAGGTATGCTGCATTGTCATGTAGACTACTGTCATCCTTGAAGTATAATTATGTCTAGTTAGTGGAACACAGACCTATGAAAATTGTTGGATGAAACAAACTATGCAATACACCTCTGCTTTGATAACTCGTGCACAACAGGGTCCACAAACGTAGACCGCACTATAAGTTACCGAGGGACCTCCAAAAATTGAAAAAATCCACTTATACATCGAGAAAATTGAGGGGTGGGGGGAAGATAGGGAACTGGGCTGTTTAATGACTGAATCCTTGTTTTATAATCACATCGATAACAATTGTTAATAAAGTTATTTGTTATTCTGTATAAATAACATTTATTTTCAAAATGTCAACATGTGAAAGATCATACCAACTATTTTCAACAGCCATCATGTATATGCAAAAACATTTGTGTATGACATCATTGCTTTTTGTTTTGTTGATTAGTCTGGTTTCCAGAGTGGTATTTAATAGTATACTACCGTGTCGGGAGTCAAATTAGCCATGAACTAGACTAAATGTTGATACCCTACCAAACAAGATTTCTTTTTTTTCAAAAACTAGCGACATTTATTTTGTGAGACAATCGCCTACATTAAAACTCAATTTTTTTATTGTTCAGTTAGTACAATATTGATGTCATGATTTCACTGAAAGTAATGGTGAAGCTTCTTTTCATCCTTGAGGATATCTCTAAGTGCCAGTTAAGGAATTATCTGAAAATCGCTTGCCCACAATGGTCCGTATATGTGAAACCAAGCTATTTATTTAAGTATTCGCTTTGCTTGGTTGCCTTGATATCTTGGATCACAGTTGTGAATGAGTCGGTTAATTTAAGGTAGTTTATGTTACAGACACAATAACATTTATAACAGTGTTCAATTGATTAACTGAAGTGAGTTCACCCGACATATGACCATGGCCGCTTGATTTTAAGTACACCACTCCCTCGATAACTCGCGCACATCGGGGTCCAGAAACATCGACCGCACTATAAGCGAGGGGCGAGTTATCGAGGGACCTATAAAATAAACCCAAAACCAATAAAGTGATTGACGACATAACGGAAAAATAAGAGGGGGGGGGGTAGGCAGATTATACTGTTGAATACTCACTTTATAATCGTTCTGAGATTAACTGTTAATAAATATCTCTTCATAACGGTGTACTTTATTATTTTCTCATAGGACAACATTAAAATTTCAGGATAAATTACAGTATATTGAGGCGATCATCGAAAACATTATTCCACGTGGTTTCCGTGCGCTGAACATGTGTACCACTTAACACATTGTGTACTGTGTCACTAATTTTTATGTTGAATTGTATACATTCTAGTTTTATTGTTTGAGCCAAATTAGAAGTTTTTTTTATACACAAAAGATCGACTCTTTTTGAGAAACAGTGTCGATCGAACGATATATAGATAGATAGATTTGAATGCGATAGAAGTAAAATGGAAAACAAAAAAAAAAAAACAAGAGTTAATCAGTACTAACTTATTTAATTGGTCTACAAATTTAAAACAACGTAAATTAGAACAAGTTAATACTTGCCGTTTGTGCCACGCTTGACAAATATCAATTCACTTTTTGAAAAAATCAATTTTTTGTGTGTGTGTGTTACTCCTTGGGTTCTCTGCCGCCGAGCAAAATCCCTCAGATTTCTCAACTGCATGAGCTTTACGTAGTCAACATTTTGGGTCTCCAGCCACCTTATGGCAATATCAAAATATTTGCTTCCTGTGCAGAGGGGTGGGGGTGCAACATCTGTGTCTGCATCACTTTCAATACTTGTGTTACTCCAGTTAGAATCGTCTTCTGCTGCAAATTTGTTCTCTATAGAAATAATTATAGTTTCATCTGACATGTATTCAGCTGTAGGGCAATCATTGTCAGCACAAATCCACTCCTCCATCAAGAGAAACGCCATCTCAGGACCATGAGTCTGTACTAATTTCTCCCAAACAGCCTCGGCATTAATGACGTCAGTTTCACTGAAACATTCGAAGTCACTATAATCGTCGTTGTCTCTGTTACTGTTTTGCTTTACGTCAAAGGCAGCTCCAAGACCCTTAATCCAGCACCCGAGGTCTCTTGTAATCGATTTTTTTTTTTTTAATGCAACAAACACTTCCCCAAGTTGTTGATCAAAACAAAGCCGGCATGTACATGTAATTAGGTTCTCACAGAAGTACTCACGGGTTTCGATGTGACGGTCGATTGACTCTTTTCATGTTTTCAATGAACAGACTATGTTGTGATTATAATGTTTACACTGAAACGGAATTAAAGGATTAGAACGTGACTTTCACACAGGAAGTCGTTTAATTGGTGTTTATTTCATTCTCTGTTTCCGCCTGTTAACATTTACCAGAAGTTTTCATTGATCGCTATTTCACCAGACTGTTTATTTACAGTATAATGACAACTATTTATCCTAAAAACTTACATAATATATGATATCTTTAAACAGAGGTCTCGCTAGGATTTTAAAACTGGGTCTTTCTGCCTCTGAATTCAATCACTAAATATCAGTATATTTTCTCACTCGGCCGCCAAGTCAAAGCCTTTGAACTAGTTGCCTAGCTGTTGCATCATGTTCTTTTTTTTTTTAATGTACTCTTATGAAATAGCAACAGTACATCAAAGAGTCTTTCAGTCACTGAATTCTGTCATTGTAAATATCAGCACAGTAAACTGATCAACACATTTTCCCACAAAGCAGGTGGCTGAAACAGGACCGGCAGATCTTTGAATTTTCCCGCGCACCTATTACATGCGTACGGAGGACTCCCGCCTCAGTGATTTTCTGCGTCCCAGATCAAAAATTGGCATCCAAATACGCGTAATCAAGCGTTTTCGAGATCTCTGAAATTAATTCTTCTCTAGAACTGGCAAATTTCAAAATATGGATTATATTTTTACGGGCATTAATCACCATTTTCGATGATAAAACGAGCAATGTATCAAGGTTTAATTTATCAATTCTTATCGTAATTTTTTTCATGTTCAGCATATTTTAAAGATATTTTAAATACATTTGCTCTGGAAAAAATCGGGAGCCAAGACGGACACCGCGTTATAAGCGGGATCGCGAGTTATCCGGGCGCGAGTTATCGAGGGAGCGGTGTATGTAGGATTTGGGTGCATTTGAACTTTTTTTAATTCCACCTCCTTTAATTGATTCAAAAGACATAATAAAAATTTTCATTCAGGGCAACAATACAACAAATACTTCCGCAAGTCAGTTATCAAAACAACGTCAGCACTTAATTTGGTTTCAGAGAAATGCTTGCGGACATAGCTGTTATGGTAGATTGACACAATTTACATTTAAATACACATTGCATTTATGATGATTACACTTAAGAGGAACTAAACGATAGAATTAAAACACAAATTTAATCAATTATATGACTATTTTTAAAAGTTGATAATTTCAAAATATTGATTAAAATTTCCAGATCATTTCTACCATTTTTGAACATAAAACAAGTGATATATCAATGTTTCAGTTACCAATTTTCATCGTGATTTTTTTTCAAGTTCAAGAAATAGGGATATTTTTTAAATATATTTTCTGGTTTTAAAAAATGGGATCTATGCCTGGCCCTGCATTATAAGCAGGTTCACGAGTTATGAGGACATGAGATATCGAGGGAGTGGTGTACATGGATCAGATTTTGTGTAACTAAATTAATCTTCTGTACCATCATTTAAATTAGTTATAGTTGCCTGGCTTTCATACTTTAATTTCTGCAGTTTAAGTTTACCAAGGAGTTTGGGATTTAGCCCTATTTTGTATACACCTTGAAATATTGATAAGACATTGAGTTTGGATTTCCAGCATTCCATGAGATCATTTACAGGAGTTATTCCCCCTGATTGCTTGTCCTTTTGACTTTGGTTTTCACATGATAATTTTAATGTTTGTTAGACTTCGACCATAACTAGCATTCAGCTTTAGATTGATGAGACATTGAATGATCTTTATGAGTTAGGCCAAATATTCCCTTTTCTAGTTTTGGCTTCTGCAGAATAACTTTTCTTAGAATTTTGCTATTTCAACCAAATTTAACATGCTCCTTTTAAGTACCTTTTATTTTCATAATTCCACAATATCATCTACAGGAATTATGGCCCTGTCATTCCATGACATAATCTACAGGAGTTATGGCCCTGTGTCATTCCATGTCAATATACAGAAGTTATTGCCTTGTCATTCCATGACATAATCTGCAGGAGTTATGGCCCTGTGTCATTCCATGTCAATATACAGAAGTTATTGCCTTGTCATTCCATGACATTATATACAGGAGTTATGGCCCTGTGTCATTCCATGTCAATATACAGAAGTTATTGCCTTGTCATTCCATGACATTATATACAGGAGTTGTGACTTGCAGCTTTATATTGATCAGACCTTCACTGAATATGATTTGCACCTTTCCACATTAAAGATTTACAAGTGTTACTGATCCTGAATGTCCTTTCTCTTAAATTTGTGTCCAATGTTTAAAAATCAGATATGGAGGACATCTTTATTTAGGTTCATTTTTCCTGCTTTTGTACAACAGCATGTGTACTTAAAAATTCACTTCTCTGGTAAATTTACTAAATTCCCAAATAATACCACTAAAATCAGCAAGGAGTTAGAGTTCTTACCAGTTGAATTATCCCCTTGGTTTATACTTGATTGTTTCTTTCTCCTTATGTGTTATGTTATTCCAGAAGGAGCCAGTTATCCATTAATGTTGAAGTGTATTGACTGAACTGTCATTTCAGATGAAAAGAAATTTTTGGTGTACAGCATGTGGTCATAAACAGATTTTTAGAAGTTGGATGGCTTGTACTTTAAATAAGCAGGAAACATTGACTTTGTTTTCAGTTAGAAGGTCAAAGCTCGGGGTCAATGTGGCAAAAAGAAGTAGCGTTTTTGCATAATAAGTTTAGTTGTTGAACACATACCTTAGCCAAGTTTTTTGAAGGGCTTGCACTTAAAGACTGGGCACAGACTACCAAAACCTGATCTGCTGGTTTTGTCAAAATTCAGATTCACAGCAAGAAGCTTAGCGATGTGTCCTAGTTCATGATTTCTCAACGATTTAATAGAATCCATTAAAAGGTTGATTTAGCATAATCCGTCTAAAGGTTGATTAAGCATAATCCATCTAAAGTTTGATTTAGCATAATCCATAAGAAGTTTGATTTAGCATAATCCATAAGAAGTTTGATTTAGCATAATCCATAAGAAGTTTGATTTAGCATAATCCATAAGAAGTTTGATTTCGCATAATCCATAAGAAGTTTGATTTAGCATAATCCATAAAAAGTTTGATTTAGCATAATCCATTAAAAGGTTGATTTAGCATAATCCATTAAAAGGTTGATTTAGCATAATCCATAAAAAGTTTGATCTAGCATAATCCATCAATAGGTTGATTTAGTATAATCCATTAAAAGGTTGATTTAGCATAATCTGTCCAAAGCTTGACAGGTTGATTTTGCTGTAGAAACATTGATTTAGTATAATCCATCAAAAGGTTGATTTAGCTGTCAAAACATTGATTTAGTATAGTCCATTAAAAGATTGATTTATCATAATCCATCTAAAGGTTGATCTAGCATAATCCATCAATAGGTTGATTTAGTATAATCCATGAAAAGGTTGATTTAGCATAATCTGTCCAAAGGTTGATTTAGCTGTAGCAACATTGATTTAGTATAATCCATCAGAAGGTTGATTTAGTATAATCCATCTGAAAGTTGATTTATCTGTCAAAACATTGATTTAGTATAATCCATCAAAACATTGATTTAGTATAATCCATCAGAAAGTTGATTTAGCTGTCAAAACATTGATTTAGTGTAATCCATTAAAACATTGATTTAGTATAATCCATCAAAAGGTTGATTTAGCTGTCAAAATGTTGATTTAGTATAATCCATCAAAACATTGATTTAGTATAATCCATCTGAAAGTTGATTTAGCTGTCAAAACATTGATTTAGTATAATCCATCAAAACATTGATTTAGTATAATCCATCAGAAAGTTGATTTAGCTATCAAAACATTGATTTAGTGTAATCCATTAAAACATTGATTTAGTATAATCCATCAAAAGGTTGATTTAGCTGTCAAAATGTTGATTT
Organism: Sinohyriopsis cumingii; assembly: GCA_028554795.2. Taxonomy (NCBI): domain Eukaryota; kingdom Metazoa; phylum Mollusca; class Bivalvia; order Unionida; family Unionidae; genus Sinohyriopsis; species Sinohyriopsis cumingii. The sequence continues at coordinate 160,832,188 of CM068824.1, forward strand.
AGTATAATCCATCAAAACATTGATTTAGTATAATCCATCAAAACATTGATTTAGTATAATCCATCAAAAAGTTGATTTAGCTGTCAAAATGTTGATTTAGTATAATCCATCAAAACATTGATTTAGTATAATCCATCAAAACATTGATTTAGTATAATCCATCAAAAGGTTGATTTAGCTGTCAAAACATTGATTTAGTATAGTCCATTAAAAGATTGATTTATCATGATCCATCTAAAGGTTGATCTAGCATAATCCATCAATAGGTTGATTTAGTATAATCCATGAAAAGGTTGATTTAGCATAATCTGTCCAAAGGTTGATTTAGCTGTAGAAACATTGATTTAGTATAATCCATCAGAAGGTTGATGTCAAAACATTGATTTAGTATAATCCATCAAAACATTGATTTAGTATAATCCATCTGAAAGTTGATTTAGCTGTCAAAACATTGATTTAGTATAATCCATCAAAACATTGATTTAGTATAATCCATCAGAAAGTTGATTTAGCTGTCAAAACATTGATTTAGTGTAATCCATTAAAACATTGATTTAGTATAATCCATCAAAAGGTTGATTTAGCTGTCAAAATGTTGATTTAGTATAATCCATGAAAACATTGATTTAGTATAATCCATCAAAACATCGATTTAGTATAATCCATCAGAAAGTTGATTTAGCTGTCAAAATGTTGATTTAGTATAATCCATCAAAACATTGATGTAGTATAATCCATCAGAAAGTTGATTTAGCTGTCAAAATGTTGATTTAGTATAATCCATCAAAATGTTGTGGAGTATGGAAAGTGCAATTGTTCTCAAATTCTAAGGATTTCAGATTACTAATGCGATGACATCCTTAAGTCTATAGAGCACATGCTGTCACTGTGTTGATGTCATTAACCAATGAGACCTTATTTCATTTAATATTACTTGGCAACAGTAACATAGATCATGAATTAAATTGGTACTGTGTCTTTTAGTACCTGAGTATCTGACCAGTGAAAGAGGGTTTTACGTAAACATAATAATGTTGTTTACTACATGGCAGGCATATAATGTGCTATTTATGACACTCTTGATTGTTTAAGCTTTTTGATTACTTATATTGATATAATCCCTTTATCAATTCACCTCATGTTTGAAATACATGTAAAATATTATCACATAGTCCCTTCTCTCAGAACCACCCCTTCTGCCAGTTTCAGCCCATGGGTGTGGCCCTGGGGTCACTAATTATATTTTGAACACAGGTTAAAGTTTTAACGTTTTTGGTTTTTTCTTCACATATATTTCCTTAACCAATTCATTTCCTGTTTAGAATACATCATCATACTCTGACTGTGTGTATATTGCTACTGCTAACCCCGAGTCAAGTCCCAGGGTGGGGTCATGGGGTCAATATATAAGGCTTGTATTAATTCAAGCTTTTATTCCATCACTAATGTTTTAATGAATGTTTTAACCAATTCACTATACATGTGGAGCATTGTAAGATACCAGATTTGCCATTTTCCCCATAACTGCCACTGTTCTCTGTGTTATAACCCTGGATAGGACCAATGAGGCTACAAAGTAGGACACTTTTTGGCTAATTTTGTTCAGATATTCAAATAACCTCTTACTTAATTGACATGAAAGTTAGGAATAAGATATGATCTCATTCTTCCATTTTCCCCTATACTTTTAATTTCTACAGGTTATGTCCCAATGAGGGGCTGTTTGGTCAAATCTAGGATTAGTAACTTGCTTTTGGTTACAGTTTTTGTACCCTATTTGGATTATATAATTCCTTACATTTGGTGGCATTCCTGTGCTTGGGGAATGCCTCTGGTCACAGTTATGGGATTGTACTCTGTACCCTTGATGTATTTGGGGAGGGGGTATATTGTGTTTCTCAAAAACATGGTTCATGTTATAGTAGCATTATATCATTCTTAGACATAAAAATACTTTCAGAATTTTTAATTTTTGCAGAGCTTTCATTAAATAAGTGATTATACAATAAATTACATAAGTCCCTCTCAACACAGACTTTGGTTTTGCTGATGTAGGTAGTTTTTTACATTTTTGCTTATATCTAAAAATGTTGAAATTTATTTGCCAAAAGAGGAAAATTGACAGAAAACATTTGTATGACTGTGATTGTGGGGAGATAATGTAAGACCATATGTTTATAATGCTTAAAGTCTTAAGATTAGTTTTTCTTTAATAATAATTAAAAGAAATTGCATACACAGTGAAAACCTGTCTAAAAGAAATGGTACGGGACATATGTACTTTGTATGGTAGGTTGGCCTGATAAAGCAAAACTTATTCCATTTGAACGCTGAATGAACAAGCTATTTTGAACCTCTGTATAATGAGCGCACACACACACACACAGAGAGGAAATTCCTAGTATATGAAATTAGCAGGCAGTTAACATTATCTGTTAGTACTACAAGCTGGACCTCTGTGGACATAATGTTTCTATGACAAGATAAGGAAAACAGTGTTTGCAAATTCTTAGGCAATTACTTCTGTTATATAAAAAAGTGATTTGGAAAAGGATATAGTGTTGTTGTGTTGGTGTTAGACATTTGACCACCACATAAAGAACAAATATATAAGGATTTTCAATGGGGATCACACAGAAATGTCCATTTTTGGCAGGTGTATGCTATATGGGGTGTTGTTTAAGACACGTTTAATGTTATCCAGGATTTTTCTTCTTAATATCAGTTTGAATAGAATAAAAAACACTGATTATTCTGTTTTTAGGTACTGCATGTAAACATCAGTTATTTCTTATTAGAATAGCTTACCAAACTATAATTCCTTGCATCCTCCATGAGTTTTGCATTGTGCATCTTGCATTGCCCATATGTCACCGATTGCATGCTACCAGTCTGGAGTCCGTATTTCTGATCCAGTTTCAGTAAAACTTGTAATACAGGTTTATATCATCAAAATATCAGATGAGTTAGATAATGAGCAAAATCCTTGCATATTAATAACATAATCTGGTATCGGATTGTTGAACCTTGTCATCACTCTGGAGGCCGTATTTCTAATTTAATTTTGATTAAATTTGGAATGTATGCTTAAATCATTAAGATCTCAGATAAGTTCAGTAATGATCGAGACCTGTGCATAATGATGAGATGATCTTGCATCTGATTGGCTGGTCTTGTCAGTACTATGGAGGCCACATTTATGATCGATAGTTGATTAGACTTGGAATAAAATATCTCAGACTCGGATGAATTCGATAATGAGCAAGATCTTAGCATACTAATTAAGGTACCTTGCATCTAATTGGATGAGCTTGTTACCTGACTTGAAGCCGTATTTCTGGTTTTATTTTTCCACCCTGCAAGACGGAAGCATTTGGATGTGAACTTGAATAAGAAATTTATGTTAATACCCCTCCCCCCCAAAAAAAATCTTGGACTTTTGAAGAAGTTCTGACCATATGTTATAAAAAATTTATGTGTTACCTTTATTGTTTATTTCATATTCTTTTACAGAATTTTAATGTTTTTTTCTTGTATTGTTTGTTATAAATCATGTTTACATTTATTTGGATGGGTTTATCATCCTAAAGTTTATATGCAGTTCATTTTATATTGGTTGAATTTTACATTTAGTTGATACAGTATAGCCATTATTGTGCTTGTGTGCCTTGCAATGCTGCTATATACATGCATCTGATTTGGATCAAATTTGAATTCTGTGCTTATGTCATTAAAGGCTTGGATGGGTTGATATATGTGCATATTAATGAGGTAATTTTGCATCTAATTGGCTGTCCTTGTTACATCATCAGGTGGCCATATTTCTAATCAGATTTTGATTGAACTTGGAATATATGCTCAGATCTTGGAATCGTGCATATTAATGAGGTGATCTTGCATCTGATTGACCGAGCTTATTACCACTCTGATCAGATTTTGTTTTATATCATGAAGATATGTTTTTTTATTATGAGTAAGATCTATACATATTAACGAGGTGATCTCACTTATGATTGGCTGAGCCTTTTACCACTTTAGAGGCAATATAAATTTATGACCTGAGTTAAAACATACTTGGTAAATAGGTTAATATTAAGAAGCTGTTAAACTGTTTTCATTATGACTGAGACTGATGCATATATAAAAAAGTAGTGTTGTATCAAATGAGGAGATTTCTTACCACTCTGTTCACTGTTATTTTGATAGAATTTTTTTATCAGACTTGGTAAACAGGCTTATGTCATCAAGATCTTGGTTGAGTATGATAATGGATGAAATTCATTTGTACTGTTTGATGTGACCTTGTATCTGATTGGCTGGGCTTGTCTGATCAGATTTTAATAAAACTTGTTAAATAGTTTTATATTATCTAGCTGTTTGACAAGTTTGATTAATGGATCAATTTTTGCTTATTAATGAGAAAAACTTGTATTTGATTTGCTGAGCTTAATTGTTACCACTTAAGAGACTGACTTCCAGTCAGAGTTTGTTCCACCTTAAGCTTATATTATCATTGTCATAGACAGGTTGTGTAGTCAGTAAGTTCTGTGAACATTAACGAGATACTTTGCATTTGACTGGCTGATTTTATTACCTTGTCAGATCTTCAGACTGTATTTCTCATCCAATCATTAAATGGGTTTATATCATCAAGATCTTGGATGGCTTCAGTTTCGAGCAAGATACTGTCTGCGTTAATATGACATTATCTTTAAGACAAACTTTCATCAGGATATAGTAAAATTGGTAAAATCAATATCATATAAAGTTTGGGTGATTATTTACTTATGTTCTAACAATGCTACACAAACTAAATTAGTTAATTGTTCAACTGTTAAGTTATATAAGGAAGGTGAGCAATATCAGGCCCACTTAGCCCTCTTGTTGAATTATTCTATTTATTTACTTGTTCATATATTAAAAATAATTATGCTTTGATATTCCTTTAATTATCATAATGGAAAAAATATCAATGTTATCCGTTCTTTATTCTTTGTGTCAACATTATAAAATGCTTGCTTTCACGGCTGTATGGATCCAGGTTATGTTATTGTTTACATTTATTTTCCTTCTGCACCCTCCACAGAGGAAATTATTACTCCTCTCATTGATTAGATGACTTCAACTAAACGGTAAAATTGATCTACTCCATGTATTCACTTTCAAGTATTCCATATTTGATACCCAAGAATGCCTGTTTTGCAATGGCCACCAATCATGTATTTCAGTTATTAAATACTGAAAAATAGACACCACCTGTTACTGAGTGTTAAGCTAAATATTTCTGTAATATCCAATCAAAGTATTACAGTTTAAACTTTTAAAAATGTTTAATGTTTGAAGAGGTAAAAAGAAGGAAGATTATGCTTGTTGTGTTTGCACTGGAAGCAAAAGGGTTAATTATAAGGAAGAAGAAAAGTGTATGTTTCTATTGTGAATGAAGTGGTAATATGTCAACAAGACTTTAACTTTGTATTGAAGTGGAGTCAAGCTAACAATCCTTTCCTTAGTGGCAGTGTATGTGTTATAACTTGGCTCCTCAGTTTGAGTGGAAATGAATAACCAACCTGTGCAGCAAATGCAACAGACAGGACAGTGCAGTATTCTTCAATCCTTACCAATGGAAGAACAAATTCAAAAAAATTGTTCAATGGAGTTTCAGGACTTGAAACAAGAAGTCTATTTGTAAGTTTATTTGGCGTGTCTTCATGCAATGTTTATGGTTTTGTTGATAGTTTTTATGCAGTTTATCTTGAAAAAGACATACATGGTACTTATGTTAGTAATAATTCATTTTAGAAATTCATGTTTGCTCTCATTTGCATGATCTGACCATCGTAATGTTTGTGAATTTGTATCTTTCTTCTATAAACAGTGTATGTGCATGATAAGTAGGACTTGGAACATTTTCAGTTCAGACTTTCCAGCTCTGTTATATGTAACATATCCACTGATTTATTACCTGAGAAAACTTAGTTTTTATCATACAGGTCTAGTTAACCTCCATCATTCCTAAAATTTCCTTTTTTGAAGTCTTCTCATGTGTAAATGTTTTATTCGCTACAGTTTAATCAAATTAAAGTCCTTATGATGGTGTTCTGATTTGTCAGGGTGAAGCATTTTCTAGTTTAGAAAAGACTTGCAGCTACATTGATTTGAAATGAAATCCATGAGAATTTGAACCGCTATGAATTTAGACATGGTTATTTATCTGTAATGAAAAACAGTTGGGTTTTTTTCTATGAATTTAATACCCACATGGCTATTTAAAAGGCCTGTTGTTGTCTTGAATAATAAAGCAAAGAATTAAATAGTTCCATGACTAAACCTAAGTACCTAAAAGATGTGTACAAGATTTTTAAATGATGGAAATTGTGATTTCTTCTTTTTCATATGAACTTGATAATAATCGTCATCAACCTTTTATTTTCTTACCATTTATACAGTGGTGACCTGCCACATCAACGTTTTAAAAAGTCACAAATCTTCTACATCGTTTGCTGTAGTCAAGTCAGGCTTTGGAAATGTATTACTTTGGGTCTAAAATTCGTACCCCGTTATACGGCTTGCAGTTCCAGTATTATCTGCAAAACCAGAAAGCTTGTTTGCATCGTTGTCAACAGAAATGATATTTCGCATTACAGGTTTTGAAAGTTCTCTTGCCACAGTAGCTTAGTGATTAGCGTACGAGACTCGGAATGCACGTTTGAATCGTACCATGAGAACAGTGTGGGTGAGCTTAAGTTTTATGCCACAGTTTGCACTCTGTTGTGCACGGCTTGCCTGCATATGCAGACATGTTTCATTGGCAATAATATTTAAGTTCTGTGCTAAGTTTCTGAAGTCTCAGATCTTGACGAGTTTCTGCATTCATCTTGAACTTGAAATATAATACTTTAAATCATTGGTTATCTCAGTGGGTTATTAGCTTGTGTGCCCCCTGAATTGTTTAGATGTTACAACGTACATGTAACTGTAAAATGACAAATTTCCATAACACCTGCAATGTAACATAAATCAGAAACGAACACATTTAAATATAATCTTTGACTGTTACAGAAAGAAACACATTTAAACATAATTTTTGACAGTTATATTTACAGAAACAAACACAGCTGAACATAATTGTTTACATTTTTAGTTACAGTGGTATTGACGAGTTACAAGATTAAATTTTTTAACACATTAACCCCTGGAGGTTTTTGTCGTTTTGCCTGAAATTCGAGTAGGAAACACATTTTGAAAGATATTTCTGAATAGATCCGAAAACACCAAATCCCAGGTGATCTTCAGTAACATACTGCCTAGTTAGAAACATTGTTTTTCATTGGCTATTTTTTTTTTTTTTGGTGCTAAACAGAGCCATTATTTTTGTATCGAGACCACTCTTTATTCCAAATGCCCATCTTATCCTACTTTTTGCAAAGGTTCATCTGTCTGTTTGCAGTTATACCAGTTTGCCTTAGATCTGAGACCAAAAAGTCTAAAATCCTGACACAAAATCGGATTCTAACCATGGGCGAATTTTAGTAGAAAAAAATTGGGTCCAAAAAATGAAGTTTTTCCCTCTCTCTTTTATAGTGCAACTAGAAATTCCAGATTATTTGGTATCATTGTAGAGCTACCTCTGTCTGCCTTTCTATAAAACCACCCACTTTAGTGTATCTTGCATAACCATGATGCTACACAGCTCGGCAGTAGGCTACTATCTCCTGCCACGTTAACTTGTCACTAGGGGTTAATGTGTTAAGTGAAAGAAAATGTATTGGGGGAGGGTGAGATATCGTGACAGAAAGTTTGTTCTTACACCTGATTGTCACTGAGTGCTACTTTTGCAAAATCCAATTGGTAACATAGAATTCCAAAGCTTATCAAGCATAATTAAAAACACATTAAGGGTAAGATAATTAAAAAGACATGACAGTCTGATCAAAGGCATTTTGTCCTCTAAGGATAATTAACTGTGAATCAGCAATCGCTAGTAGATTAACAGCTCACAAAAGTTAATCATCTACTGGCACAGGTATTAATAGAATCCATGTCAGCTAAGTTTACCATGAATTTAAGCCCTTTTACCACACATAGAGGGACCGTCCATCATACCAAGTTATCGTTCCATCATGGATATTCTGAGTAGATCTGTAATAGGTGAGAGATGCAAAATCTTACCATGACTTTTAGTAATAAGAAGGGTATCTTAATAATATTTTTGTAATTTATACTTTTTTGCTTTTAGAATGTCAAATGTTGACAAAATGTTACTTTTGATTTAGTCACTGATATCAGTACAGCAAACTATTGGAACAATGTAATCAAGATACTTCTGTCCCCAGTTCTACTTTTTGAAAAAAATTTGATCATCTAGATCAGTGATGTCCAACCTTTTTGACACCATGGGCCACTGAAAAATGTTTTTCTTGAAGCCGTGAGCCGCAGCAGAAAACTGAAAAGCAACGACTGTATAGCTGCTCGAGCTCTAGCGGGCCATTTAAAATCCCCCCATGGGCCGCATGTCGCCCATGGGCTGCTGGTTGGACAGTACTGATCTAGATGATGAGATATCTGGACAAAGTCTCTGCCTCCAATTGATCCAGATAATCAACATTTTACTGTATTACTCTTTGTCTGCAGTTTTGTACCACGCTGAGCTAGAATTTCCTGTCTTACCTTAGTAAGCAGAAAGTTGTCATCATATCATTTATAGCTATTACACCATATTTTGCAGAACCCATGCTTCGCTTTACAAACAAGAAGTGCACATTATATTATTTTCGTATATCATGCATACATATTTGGCATTACTGTATCACTTGCATAATTAGTATGATTTTTACTTTTTTATCAGTGTCAGCAATGGCATCATTGTATTCAATGGTGTTAGAGTTGTGCATGACATTGTTGTAAAAGTCGCATTTCATCATCCTCTTAGGGGCTCTCATTTGATATATTTTAATATCAAAATTCATTTTGGCATTTTCCCCAATCGGATAATTGTATGCTATACTAATAACATAAAGGCCATGCCTGTTTAATAGATTTCTTTTACAGTTTTAAATAGGAAAGAAATAGGAATACTTTTTTCTTGCTGGGATCAGCCTAGCTCAATTCTACTAATGTGGGATCAACCCAGAATACACTCCTTTGTGGGGATCAGTCTAGAATACATTTAGTTAAGTTGGGATCAGCCCAGAATACACTAATATCCTGAGATCAGCCATGCACATATCCTGCTTATCTGGGATCAGCCCAGAATGCACTTGAATGCTTGGATCAGCCTAGCGCATATTTTACTTGAGCTGGGGTGAGCCTAACAGAAGCTGGGATCAGCCCAGAATATACTGGGATCAACCTAGCACCAATTATACTTGGCTGGGGTCAGTCTAGAAAACACTGTAATGCTGGGATCAGCCTAGCATATATTTAAGATGACATCAGCCCAGAATACACTATTATGCTGGGATCAGCCTAGCACCAGATTTACTTGAGCTGGGATCAGCCTAGCACCAATTCTACTTGACCTGTGATCAGCCCAGAATACACTGTAATGCTGGGATCAGCCTAACACTGATTGGGAATTATCATAGTCTTGTACATTCAGATTCTAGCCCATGAGTAGACCCCACAGAGAAAGCCAAATATTTTAATTAAGTATGGATGTTATTGTAGTTGTGAATGTTGATGATGTAGATTATTGTCAATAATGACTAGTGGCTGTTTGAGAGAAAGAAAGAGAGAGAGAGAGACTGAATGCATATGCATGTGTATCCTTTATTTTCCTACAATGCATTATTAAATCTTTCCTCATACAATTCTGTATTTTTGTTGTGCATAAATTGTCACATTAGTTGCTGCATTCTAGAGAAGCTCTGACATTATCACTAAAGATCAAAAGTTCATGTGTGGTATGCTAGGAGTTTTGTCTTGCCTGTCTCACCAATCAGTGGTATGCTGGGATTTCTTTTCTTTCCCATCTCACCAGTCTTTGGTATGCTGTGAGTTCTGTCTTGTTTGTCTCACCTGATATTCCTGTTTCACATATCTGTGATATGCCAGGAGTTCCTCTCATGTCTGTCTCACCAATCTTTGGTATGCTAGGAGTTTCTGTCTTGCCTGTCTCACCAATCTGTGGTATGCTAGGAGTTCTGTCTTGCCTGTCACACCTGTCTTTGGTATTCTGTGAGTTTCTGTCTCACCTGTTTCACCAGTCCATGGTATGGTAGGAGTTACTGTCTTGCCTATGTCACTAGTCTTTGGTATACTGAGAGTTCCTGTCTTGCCTGCCTAACCTGTCTGGTATGTTGGGAGTTCCTCACTTGCCTGTCTCACATGTCTTTGGTATGCTAGGATCTTCTGTCTTGCTTGTCTCACCTTCTGTGGTACACTGGGAGTTTCTGCCTTGCCTGTCTCGTTTGTCTGTGGTTTGCTGGGAGTTCTATCTTGCCTGACTAACCCGTCTGTGGTGTGCTTGGAGTTCCTGTCTTGCTTGACTCACCTTATGTGGTATGATAGGAGTTTCTGTCTTGCCTGACTCACTTGTCTATGGTATGCTAGGAGTTCCTGTCTTGCTTGTCTCACCTTATGTGGTATGATAGGAGTTTCTGTCTTGCCTGTCTCACTTGTGGTATGCTAGGAGTTCCTGTCTTGCTTGGCTAACCTGTCTGTGGTCTGCTTTGAGTTCCTTCCTTGCCTCTCTCACCAGTCATTGGTATGCTAGGAGTTCCTGTCTTGCCTCTGTCACCAATCAGTAGTTTGGTATGAGTTCCTGTCTTGTAGGCTCACCTGTCTGTGGTATGCTCAGAGTTTCTGTCTTACCTGTCTCACCAGTTTGTGTTATGCTAAGAGTTCCTGCCTTGCCTGTCTCATCTGTCTGTGGTATGCTAGGAGTTCTCTCTTTCATGTCTCATGTGTCTGTGGTATGTTTCGTATTCCAGTTTAGCCTGTCTCATCTGCTTAAGCATCATGGGGAACAATGTTAAAAATTGCTCACTTGCTTAGGCATCATGGTGAAAAATGTTACAGTTTTGCTTTAGCATTTTTGAAAGTTACATATTATCAGTTGTTGCATTAAAGTGGAACTTGTTGATTATATGACTAAGGTTTAAAGTTTATATGCTTTTTTGCTTGGAGATCACATATATCTTGCTTGTCTTGCCTGCTTAAGCAAAGAGCTTAGTTTGTCATTATGATTATTATTAAAATGTTGTGTTAAAGGTTTTGAAAGTCACATTGCTTCTGCAGTTGTTGAGCATTTAACTAGAATTTTGGTCTAACATTACCTTAGGTAGGTCTAAAGTTTATATGTTGATATGCTTGGAGTTGTCTGCCTTGCCTAATTAAGCAGAAAGCAGTTTTCATTTTTGTAAACAATGCTAAAGTTAACTTTTTTAAAGTCACATGTTTTCAGCATCATTTGAAATATTCTACTAAAACTTTGCCATAATGTTACTACAGGTCTAAACATTCATATAATGTTATTATAGATCTAAAAGGTTATGCATTGATACTAGATTTAAAGGTTTATATAATGTTAATATAGGTCTAAAGGTTTATATACTTTTACTATAGGGCTAAAGGTTTATATACTGTTGTAATAATGTTATTGTAGGTCTAAAAGGTTATACAATGTTACTATAGTTTTAAAGGTTTATGCATTGTCACTATAGGTCTAAAGGTTTATACAATGTTACTATAGGTCTAAATGTTTATACAATGTTACTATAGGTCTAAATGTTTACATAATGTTACTTTGCTAATAAAAGTATATACAAATGATAATATACATCAAAAAGTTTATATAATGTCAAACTAGGTCTTAAAGTTTATACAATTTTACAATACTAATAAAGCTTATACAGTATGATACTATAGGTCAAAAAGTTAATACAGTGTTAATATAGGTCTACAAGTTTACATAATGTTACCAAAGGTCTAAAGGATTATACAATGTTACTATAGGTCTAAAGGGTTTATACAATGTTACTATTCATCTAAAGGGTTCATACAATGTTATTATTGGTCTCAAGGGTTTTACAATGTTACTATTGGTCTCAAGGGTTTATACAATGTTACAATTGGTCTAAAGGGTTTATACAATGTTACTATAGGTCTAAACGTTTATACAATGTTACTATTCATCTAAAGGGTTCATACAATGTTACTATTGGTCTCAAGTGTTTATACAATATTACAATTGGTCTCAAGGGTTAATACAATGTTACAATTGGTCTCAAGGGTTTATACAATGTTACTATTGGCCTCAAGAGTTTATACAATGTTACAATTGGTCTGAAGGGTTTATACAATGTTACAATTGGTCTCAAGGGTTTATACAATGTTACTATTGGTCTCAAGGGTTTATACAATGTTACTATTGGCCTCAAGAGTTTATACAATGTTACTATTGGCCTCAAGAGTTTATACAATGTTACAATTGGTCTGAAGGGTTTATACAATGTTACAATTGGTCTCAAGGGTTTATACAATGTTACTATTGGCCTCAAGAGTTTATACAATGTTACAATTGGTCTGAAGGGTTTATACAATGTTACTATAGGTCTAAAAGTTTATACAATGTTACTATTGGCCTCAAGAGTTTATACAATGTTACAATTGGTCTGAAGGGTTTATACAATGTTACTATAGGTCTAAAAGTTTATACAATGTTACTATTCATCTAAAGGGTTCATACAATGTTACTATTGGTCTCAAGGGTTTATACAATTTTACTATTGGGATAAAAGTTTATATAATGTTACCATAAATCTAAAAGAATATAAACTGCTATGTGAAGCGTATCTATCTTACCTGTCTCCACTACAATGTTAACATTTTGTTTGCAAGTTTATGAAAGATATAAAGGTTATACTGACAAGCATACAGATGAAGGTGATACACCGGATCCTACAAATACCAGTTCTTGTAAAGTAATTTCTTTATTTGTATTGAACCTTATAGTGGTATTTCATAGCATACCGTTCCCATCTCATCAATTCTTCAACAAAATCTTATTTAGTATGGTTCTTTTTTGCACAAGTTATATGTAATTGGTTTTACTTTTTGGTGTTATGTTTTAATGATTCTTTAAAATTCAGCATATCCTAAAGGTTTTAGAAGTGCATACACCCACAAAGTTTTCTATTATTCCACTACTTTATTGGTAATAAATGTTATCGATTAAATTATTTGCAACTCATCAACATTGAGAAACAGTTACATAGAAAAGGTGAAAATTATATGATAGTTTCATATTGTGTGAAACTAGAAAAATAATACTAAATCATAAAATTGTGTTTAATATTTATTTTATTTTATATTGAACTAAAGTGATTGAAAGAGAACTTTAAAAAGTGTAAAATGCGTTTGATAGAAAGTTTCTCTTCTCAGATTACAGTAACTTAGTCTACTTGTGCATGATCCACATTGAAGGCTTTCAAAGTGAAGTTTTGTTTGTGATGGTATTGTATAGAAAATTGATTTACCTTGAGTAGCCCAGTAGTTTTCACTTGTTCTCTGTGGGAGAGGAAGGGGGAAAAGTGTTTAGATATAACATGTTAGATTTAGCACTGCTGTACAGTTACGGCTTCATTGTCACATTCATTGATTTTATTGCCTCATCTGTAAAGTATAGGTGAGAAATAGGAATCATTTTTCAGATAGCATTGTTATTGTCGTCATTGTAGGTGTCAACATTGTTTTGGCATGTAGCTTTGTTTCTCTGATATCATCATACAATCATGAAACAATATGTGTATTCATCTTGGGTACTTCTAACCAGGGTCAAAATTAGGTTATGGTGTACTGCTTTTCATGCATCAGCAGTAATGTTAAGTTTTTTTATTTTGCTTTGTTTCTCTGTCACTGTAGTATGTACAGGCATAAAAGTTGATGGGTATATTAATCTAGTAGGGTACTACTCCATTTGGGCATAATTAGGTCCTGGTGACTTGCATTTCATACTCCAGTGATTTTGCCAAATTTCTCTGAAAGCCATGGGATTTGACGTATTCAGTTTGAAGGGACTACTCACCTGGGGAGGGAGGGAGAGTTGGTCACAGTAACACTGTTTTCAAACAAGAGAATATATATTAAGTTCTTGCCTTTACCACAGTTCCTTGAATAAAGTTGTCTGCAGTGATAAAATTTAATAAGTGTATCATTTGAAACAATATTGATTATCCCGTGACCTTTTGTTATGGTCTCAGTGACATACTTATATTGTGGCTCTGCATAGTTTTTGGGAATATGCCATGGCAGAGCACACAGAGCATTCTTTGGAATTAATGTCTATGATAGCGGTTTTGTGATAATACTTCTTTGAACAATTGATTTGTGATATTTTTTGCTTCCTCTCTAGTTTACTTTCATTGTACCTATTTATCATAAACTTTCTCTTGTTTCATCTTCCAGTATATTACAAACAGTCGGGTTGCTATCTGCATGTCTTACACTAAATTGCAAAAAATAAAAGAAGGAAAAGAATTGACAAAATCTGACTTCAGTTTTTATAAATTTATTTATTTAATGATAGTATTGAGATGAATACATGTGAAAAATTATGGAACTTTGCTTAGGGAATGAAGATTAGGTCAGAGTGGAACAGATTTGCTTACGTGTGACTTTGATCAGTACTAGTGATTGATAACAAAAATATAACCTTTCTCAAAGAGATGAATACGAGTAGAAAGATGTGGTACATCACTGAGCAGAACAGATACTAGAACTTCGTCATTATGTAAATTCTGACTTTATTTCTCAGTCAGCAGATTTACTTCATCTAGAATTTGTGTCATTAAACATGATGAATTATCTTCAATTTTATATTGCCTTTGTTATTTTTGTTGTTGGTGGTATTTTGACTTGAACACCATTTCTCAGCACAAGATCGGTTATACATGGCAGCCTGTATAACTAGTGGAGGAAGGACCTTGAACACCTGGGTAAGAACCACCAACCCATAGGAAGCTACTGGCAAGCATTCTCACATAACCACACTGGCAAAACCCGAGACTAGAACCATTATGGATAGCGGTGCAATGGCAGTGATAAGTAAAGGCGAGTACCTTGTACCACTCTGCCACCCAGTGCCCCCCTTATATGTTGTGTGTAACTGATGCTGAGAGTCTCCTAAGTGTGATTCACATGTAGTGTTGAACTAAAGTCTTAATTCATAATTGATTCATATTATCATTATCAGCCTTGGCTACATTTTTTGTCACCATTCTTGAACTTCCCACATCCACAAGAAAAGGTTGGCCATGGGCTATTATATATGTACACTTTACAGTAATATGTCTATTATATAACCAACATTTTAGGAGGGAAACCTGAGCAGTTTGACAGTTCTTGTTTCATTGGTTTGAAATGTGTAACATTAGCAAGTACCTTCAGATAAATGACACCTATTTGTACATGTATAACCCCTTTCCAAATTTGCTTACTGTTTTTATTTCACCTATATTAGGTACACCTCTACATGATGAAGGACATCTTTTATAACTGCTTTTAAGTTTACTTACTGTGCACATATCCCCTATATTAGGGACATCTATCCACAAAAGACACAATTTTGTGGTTCCTTTGGGTGTCTCATAAAGACAGTGCATTTGGTATCTCTAGCATTTTCAACTATGAATACTTTTTTAAAATCTGTAACTGTTTAAGCTGTTATTTGACATTTTGTGTGAATCTTTTTACAGCCGATACAAAGCCTTGGAAAGTATGATGGAAGAAGCCCTCAAGAAAAGCACAGAAATCAAAGAGGACAAAATAAATTCCTTGGAAAGCAGGTATGCTCTCTTTGTGAGTAATTTGACCTGTGCATATTTAGGGTATACCCTGCATGGTCAGTATAGTCACATTGACATGTACATATTTAGGGTATACCCTGCATGGTCAGTAGTCACATTGACTTGTATATATTTAGGATATACCCTGCATGGTCAGTCTAATCACATTTTCATGTATATATTTAGGGTATACCCTGCATGGTCAGTATAGTCACATTGACGTGTACATATTTAAGGTATGCCCTGCATGGTCAATATAGTCACATTGATCTGTACACATCTAGGGTATACCAGGCATGGTCATTGTAATAACATGGTTGAAGTCAGTGTGAGTAATTTGACCTGTACATACTGGTAGTTAGGGTATACCCTGTAAGGTCATTGTAGTCACTTGGCTGAACTCTCAGCAAAAGCTGTGCATTCCTAATTGCTTATTTTCAGGAGACTTGTGACTATGTTCATTCAAAACAGTAATGTAACTGGTGGTTACTCATTTCAGAATTAGCACCAAATTGACAGTTATGTAGAATCTTTTAATAATGATGTCTAATTGACAACTTTATCAAGATATGTAATGCATCCTAATTTCATTGAACTGGTGTAAATTTTGATTACATCATGCATGTATTTTAAAATTTATTTACAAGACAAGCAACATGATGAAACATTTATATGTTCCCTTCAAGTATGGATTACAGATGCAGCCTATATACTCACTTAAATGTTGAGTCCAGTTGCAAGCTGCACAGACCCAGATCTTCAGTTGTATAATGTGCTATACAATTTATACAGTTTATTAAGAGTAATCAATAGAACAAACAACATAGACCCTGATCTACCAGAACATTATGCAACAGCAGATCAGGATCTGTGTTGTTTGCAGTTGAACCTGGCTTATAAGCAAGTATATAAGTTAATTTGTTTCTCATTTGAGCGTAGATAAAGCTTGTCAGGAGACTTTTAGTTGGAATACTTCTGTATTGTAGGTTGGAGGAGTCTAAGAACCGTAACCTTAAGTTACAGGAGGAGTTGAGGCTTCTGAAGAGGGAGTGTGAGTCACTGAAACAGCGTTATGAGGAAGAGTCAGTTGGCCATGAACGAGAAAAGCGAGACATTCAAAGGTAACTGATCAAAAATAATGTGGCTCAGGTTGACATCAGTGAAAAGGATTATTTTAGCCATGTTGTAAAGCCTAATAACCATTATGATGAGATTTGTGGTTGTTAATATTCCACATACAATTATTTTTTTAATAACAAGGTATCTTTGTAAGACTACTGTGAATCAGACAATTTTAAATTCATTAAAAATTTGTAAAATTTAGTACATGTATATAAGATCATTATGGATGTAACTGTTTTGCAAACTTATAAACAGTAAATTACATATGAACTTGCACTAATAGTTATTTAAAGGAAAAATACTTTGCAAGTTCATTCCTGGCTGTGTTTGCAAAGATTTATGTAAGATTAAAACTATTTGATTTACAGTAATGGCAGGCACATTAATTGCTGGATTAAAAAATTATCTGTTTTTCATTAATGCTAAGTAATAATGTTCGTAATATAAGTCCTTCACTATGACAGCATGGATCCAGACCTTTTAGACATCCTTCACTATCACATGGCTGCCAAGTGTCTCTTTATTTCCGTATTTGTCCCATATTTTTTTTACCTGAATACGGCTGTATGTAATTTTTTTAACAGTCTGTATTTGAATAATAAAAAATTAAATAAAAATTTTCATGCCATTTTCTGTTTAGAATGAGCACCTGGTTTCATTCTGAAAGTAAATATATCATATGTATATATATATAGGGATATAATATAGTCCATGCAGCGAAATCAACCCACTACACTAGTAAGATCATGGAAAGTTCCAGCTGCAAAGAGCTCTTCGAGATTACTAATGAGCTAATGTCAAGGAACAAATCTATACCACTTCAAACTACCTTCTCTCCAGTCGACCTTCCGGACATGTTTGCAAATTTCTTCCGTGACAAAGTACAAACCATTAGAGATAAGCTTGACATCACAAATTCAATTGACTTGTCATCACCATACAATTGGGATACAGAATTTGAGCGGCAACCATTCAGAACCTGTCTCTATGGATTTCGTACATACAATCGTGATGAAGAGTGCACCAAAGTCATGTGAACTTCATCCAATTCCAACATCACTGCTGCTTGAGTGCTTAGATCCAGTATTGCCTTCACTAACTGATGTTATTAATACCTCTCTCTCATCCGGGGAATTCCCATCATTTTTGCTAGACTATAACGATTCAAAGAACTACCGCCCAGTTTCTAATCTCCCATTCATATCAAAATTTTTAGAAAAGGTTGTTCTATCCCAGCTTGTATCTCATCTGAATTCAAACAGTCTTTTTAGCAATGTACAATCTGCATATCGCCCTTGCCACAGTACTGAAACTACTCTTCTAAAAATAGTTAATGACATTCTCTCTGTGTTGGATAGCGGAAAGATTACAGTCCTCACCCTCCTTGATTTTGTCTGCAGCATTTGACACAATAGACCATGATATATTACTTCACCATCTCCAGCATGTATTTGGCATTCATGATACAGCCTTTCTGTGGTTCAAGTCGTACTTGGTCAACAGGACACAAATTGTATCTGCAAATGGAATACACTTCAGCCCAGTTGATCTATGATGTGTTACACAGGGGTCTGTTTTTGGACCTGTTCTCTTGATTCTATACACTCAGTTGCTCTCAAGTGTCATACATCATCATCCATTGTCCACCAATTGTATGCTGATGACACCCA
This sequence comes from Sinohyriopsis cumingii, assembly GCA_028554795.2. Taxonomy (NCBI): domain Eukaryota; kingdom Metazoa; phylum Mollusca; class Bivalvia; order Unionida; family Unionidae; genus Sinohyriopsis; species Sinohyriopsis cumingii. The sequence goes on from CM068824.1 coordinate 160,850,765, forward strand.
AATATATAAATCTAGCCACACAACTGAAGTTGATGCTACCATCCAAGGTGTAGAGAGGTGCATTTCTGATGTGAAATCATGGATGACATGTAACAAGCTGCAGATGAATGATGATAAAACTGAGGCCCTTCTGATCACAACACAAAGACTTTCTCATTCACATCCTTTACCTCAAACAATAAATATCAACAACACTAACATTAAATTCGCATAATCAGTATGAAACCTAGGTGTTACTCTGGACAGTACTCTCATATCGCACCAACATGTCATGAACATAAGCAAGGCTGCATATCTTGAGCTGAGACACATCAGCCCAATTCGCAAGTATCTTTCAGTTGATGCCGCTAAAACACTTGTGTGTTCATTAGTACTTTCAAGACTGGACTATTGTAACTCAATTCTGTCTGGTTCATCTCAATATCTGTTCCAGAAACTTCAAAAAGTTCAAAACACAGCTGCTTGGATCATACTTAGAGTACCATGATCAGAGCACACCTCCCTGCTGCTCTGTACCCTACACTGGCTATCCATTCGATCCAGAATCAAACACAAAATTTGTTCTCTGTGCTACATTTCACAGTCGGACTCTAGTCCAACATACCTATCTGACCTCACCCATGTGTATACACCAGCAAGATACTTACGCTCCTCTTCTGACAATCGTATACTCATTATTCCCACTATGAAAACAAAGTCATATGGACAGCGTTCTTTTGCATACCAGGGCCCAGCAACATGGAATGCATTGCACACTGAACTTAGACACAGTGATCCCATTCAAGAATGCTCTCAAAACTCACTTACTTCGACTGCAAGAACAAACTTAAAGACTTAATAATGTTTCCTACCTTAAATATTCTCAGCATGTTTTTTTGTTTTTTAATTTCATGGTGTTTGTTTTTGTAATCGTATCATTATATGTTTTTTATGTTATAGGTGTTGTCTAATGTTGTAAAGCGCTTAGAGCTTCTAAAGATTAGACGCTATACAAAGTTCTCATTATTATTATTATTATTATATAGAGTTCTAAAATATGATTGGTTCATTCCAAATCGAGACTACCAAGCCAGTCTTTAACCATCATATTGGATTGTGCAAAGCAGTTGCTATTATCACTGTATCGCATCTTCATAATATTCAACTAATAATCATGTTGAAAGGGAAAGAAGATTCAGAATTTTCACCAGAAACAGAAATGGAAGGACAATTGTGCTATCTTGTTTAGATTTTTGAAACCTTCTAGTAAAGGAGAAAACTTGGCATTTTGCAATTTGTGTAATTGTGATTTTGCTATTGGGCATGGAGGCACCCATGACATAAAACAGCACAAAAAGCTAATAAACATCAGCTTGCTGCTTCATCATCAGCAACTCAGCTAGAACTTGCGATATTTATAAATGCCAGAGAGAATCTTGATGTAATTTGATCGAAGTACAGTTTACTAGATTTCCTTTAGAAATGAACCTTCATCAGTTGCTAGTGTTACTGGTGATTTATTCCGCACACTTTTTCCAGACAGTAAAATTGCAAATTATTACTCATGTGCTAGAAGGATAACAGTTCAGTAAAAAATCACACAGATTTCAGATCATCAATGAAAGATGGTACATTGGAATCAATAATGATTGAAAAAACCAGGTGTGGTAAAGGCTTCTAATAAAGCTGCCTATGTCTGAGTGTATGTTTCATTCTTGCACCTTCTGAATGGGCACCTGAATGGAACAGGGTGCCCATTCAAAATGTGGAAGAGTGCAGCAAATGCATCTTTGACATTAAATAATTAAGTAAGTTACTGTCCTACTTTGGGGCCCAGTTTGGCTGAGTGGTATAAAACACTCACTATTTTGGATCACTGCCATCTCACCTCTGTCTGCATGGGTTTGAGTCCAAGGCTTGGCTAGCGTGGGTATGTGCCAGTAGCTTCTCATGGGTCGGTGGTTCTTCCCTGGGTTTTCCAGGGTTCTTCCTCCACCAGTTATACTGGCCGCCATGTATAGCCTATCTTGTGCTGAAAAATGGCGTTAAACCCTAGAACAACAACAACTTTACTTTACTAATGATTGTAGATGTTGGAAATAGTTCCATATGCATTAAAGTTTTAGAAATCAGCATTTGTTCCTGAAAATCAATATTTTTGTCATAAGCAGTTAGTATTTTTGTACTGTGGGGTTGGCAGCTATGCTATGAAAGCATAGATCGAGACTTTTTATGTTGTAATATGGTCCTTCACTATCAAAAGCATGGATCCTGATGTGTTTTGTTCATAATGTAAGTGCTTCACGATGGATAAAAAGCATGGATCCTTATGTTTTTTGTTCATAATCTAAGTCCTTCACTATGGATAAAAAGCATGGATCCTGATGTGTTATGTTCATAATCTAAGTCCTTCACTATGGATAAAAAGCATGGATCCTGATGTTTTATGTTCGTAATCAAAGTCCTTCACCATTAAAGTATAGTTCCAGACTTTTTTTCCGAAAGTATCATAAATTAAAACTGTCTTGAATGCTGGTGCAAGGTCTGTTCATGAACTGAAATTGGTAGTTGAGTTGGGGATTCACATTTTGTTTACAAAAAAAGGGGCTTTTTATAAAAACAGGAGGAATTTAACAAACAAATACAAGTTAGAATTGCAAATATGATGGAAGAATTTTTACACTTTTGATTGGTTGTTTTTTGTTGTGATTACTAAGAAATTAGTGTGAATCATGCAGTTACATGTGTTAGAATAGACCGAGCTGGTTTCTTATGAAAAATATTAGAATCCTCTAAGACAGTTTTATTGGCATACTGTATACCATGGCAAATGTTGGAATCCTCTAGGACAAATTTCTAGGCATAGTTTGTATCATGGCAAATGTTGAAATCCTCCTGGACAATTTTATTGGCATACTTTTTATTGTGGCACATGATGGAATCCTCCAATAGTTTTCTTGGCATGCTGTGAATTCATCGTTTTTTGTGGGTATCAGATTTCATAGTTTTGTGGAACATTACATTTTTATTGGCAGTTACATATATGAATAGTGATGGATATCCATACCAAATCAAATATAACTGCAAACTTCAATATGAGGGTTATTTTGAGCAGACACATTCATTTTGTACAATCAACCATTTTGTCATTGTGAAAACATTCTGCAAGGCATTGTGGGTAAAACTGGTACAATGTACAATGTTATGCATTTACTAGTTCACCCCTTTATCATTAGTAATATTTCCAAATGAGAACTTAATATTAGTCATACTTATAATGCAGTGCCAAAATTTACCCACAATACCTTGTAAAGATGGAGAAAGTTTTTGTTGATTTTCAGTAGCACAGGACATTGTCTACCAAGAGGACATTTATTTACCTGCTTCCAAGAGCTTAGCTATTGTGTTGTCAAGGTTTTTAGTTATAATGTTAATTAGTTGAATTTTTTTTTAAATGAGAGAATATGTTCACTCAGTTATGTAGAACAATAGGTTAATTCTATTTATCTTAAGGTCAGATCAGTTCATTTAATATTTAAGTCTGTCATCCACTTTTCATGGGAAAGGTTTGCATCTCAACTAGACTGTTCTCAGTTTTATCTAATGTTTATTAATGACTTGTTTTTCATATTTGAGCAACTTCGTACTTTCAACAGGCATCGTGATAGTCTTGTACGGAACAGTCCATTCCACCAGCAGCAGCAACAGCAGGGTTCCAGTAATCCCACCAAGGAAATATTGGAGCTAAAGGACCATTTGGTTAAGGTCGAACGAATGGTGAGTTGTCATGAAAGAGTATGATCATGATGCAATTTTATCACCACCACCAGAATTCATTTGAAAGCCAGTCTAAGCTTTTGCTCATTACTGACCAGATGATCAGGGCCTGCTCATATCAATTCCTGTAGGGTTAACATCATGCACATTTTTTGCCAAGTTAAATTTTCCCCATCCTATTTTCCTTAAGATGACATCATAATTGCCATGACATCATGATCTAGGTGAAACTCCATTTTGATCTAAATGAAATCCCATTTTCATCTAGGTGAAATCCCATATTGATCTAGGTGAAATCCCATTTTGGTCTAGGTGAAATCCCATTTTGATCCAGGTGAAATCCCATTTTGGTCTAGGTGAAATCCCATTTTGATCTAAATGAAATTCCATTTTGATCTAGGTGAAATCCCATTTTGATCTTGGTAAAATTCCATTTTGATCTAGGTGAAATCCCATTTTGATCTAAATGAAATTCCATTTTGATCTAGGGGAAAATCACATTTTGAAAGAGGTGAAATCCCATTTTGATCTAAATAAAATTCCATTTTGAGCTAAATGAAATTCCATTTTGGTCCAGGTGAAATCCCATTTTGATCTAGGTGAAATTACAGTTTGATCTAGGTGAAATCCAATTTTGATCTAGGTGAAATTCCATTTTCATCCAGGTGAAATCCCATTTTGATCTAGGTGATCTAGGTGAAAATCCCATTTTGATCTAAATGAAATCCCATTTTGATCTAGGTGAAATTCCATTTTGGTCTAGGTGAAATCCCATTTTGATCTAAATGAAATTCCATTTTGATTTAGGTGAAATCCCATTTTGGTCTAGGTGAAATCCCATTTTTTTCTAGGTGAAATCCCATTGTGATCTAAATGAAATTCCATTTTGATCTAGGTGAAATTCCATTTTGATCTAGGTGATCTAGGTGAAATTCCCATTTTGGGGAAATAGGTGAAATCCCATTTTGATCTAAATGAAATCCCATTTTGATCTAAATGAAATCCCATTTTGATCTAGGTGAAATCCCATTTTGGTCTAGGTGAAATCCCATTTTGATCCAAGTGAAATCCCATTTTGATACAGGTGAAATCCCATTTTGATTGAAATGAAATTCCATTTTGATCTAGGTGAAATCCCATTTTGAACTAAATGAAATTCCATTTTGAGCTAGGTGAAAATCTCATTTTGAAAATAGCTGAAATCCCATTTTGATCTCAATGAAATCCCATTTTTATGTAACTGAAATTCCATTTTGATCTAGGTGAAATCCCATTTTGGTCTAGGTGAAATCCCCTTTTTTCTAGGTGAAATCCCATTTTGATCTAGGTGAAATCCCTTTTTGATCTAGGTGAAATCCAATTTTGATCCAGGTGAAATCCATTTTGATCTAGGTGAAATCCCATTTGGATCTAGGTGAAATTCCATTTTGATCCCGGTGAAATTCAATTTTGATCTAAGTAAAATCACTATTTTGAGTTTATGAACTCTTTACTGCTTTTAATTGTATTCTTGTTTCAAATTGAAGTAGCCATCAAAAAGTTTTAGAATGATACTATTTTATTGTAGAACAAACTGTCAGTATAGACTTGGTACCCACAGACAAGTGTCAGTAAAATTGTTTCTGATTATTTTAATCTGCAACTAATGCATGATCCACATCCCTACATTTGTTATTCTGATGCTTGCTTGCATACAAATTCTATAGTGCCCAGCTGTCACAGTGAAACAATTGCTTGCATGCAAATTCTATAGTGTCCAGCTGTCACAGTGAAACAACTAATTGCTTGCATCCAAATTCTATAATGTCCAGCTGTCACAATGAAACAACTATTTGCTTGCATCCAAATTCTGTTGTGCCCATCTGTCACAATGAAACAACTATTTGCTTGCATACAAATTCTGTAGTGCCTAGCTGTCACACTGAAGCAACTATTTGCTTGCATACAAATTCTATAGTGCCCAGCTGTCACAGTAAAACAACTATTTGCTTGCATGCAAATTCTATAGTGCCCAGTTGTCACAGTGAAACAACTATTTGCTTGCATACAAATTCTATAGTGCCCAGCTGTCACAGTGAAACAATTGCTTGCATGCAAATTCTAGTGTCCAGCTGTCACAGTGAAACAGTTGCTTGCATCCAAATTCTATAGTGCCCAGCTGTCACAATGAAACAACTATTTGCTTGCATCCAAATTCTGTTGTGCCCGTCTGTCACAATGAAACAACTATTTGCTTGCATACAGATTCTATAGTGCCTAGCTGTCACAGTGAAATTCTATAGTGCCCAGCTGTCACAGTAAAACAACTATTTGCTTGCATGCAAATTCTGTAGTGCCCAGCCGTCACAGTGAAACAACTATTTGCTTGCATACAAATTCTATAGTACCCAGCTGTCACAGTAAAACAACTATTTGCTTGCATCCAAATTCAGTTGTGCCCATTTGTCACAGTGAAACAACTATTTGCTTGCATACAAATTCAGTTGTCCCCATCTGTCACAATGAAACAGCTATTTGCTTGCATACAAATTCTATAGTGCCTAGCTGTCACAGTGAAACAACTATTTGCTTGCATCCAAATTCAGTTGTGCCCATCTGTCACAATGAAACAACTATTTGCTTGCATACAAATTCAGTTGTGCCCATCTTTCACAATGAAACAACTATTTGCTTGCATACAAATTCTGTAGTGCCTAGCTGTCACAGTGAAACAGCTATTTGATTGCATACAAATTCTATAATGCTCAGCAGTCACAGTAAACCAGCCATTTGATTGCATACAGATTCTATAGTGCTCAGCTGTCACAGTAAACCAGCCATTTGATTGCATACAAATTCTACAAGTGCTCAGCAGTCACAGTAAACCAGCCATTTGATTGCATACAAATTCTATAGTGCTCAGCAGTCACAGTGAACCAGCCATTTGATTGCATACAAATTCTGTAGTGCTCAGCTGTCACAGTAAACCAGCCATTTAATTGCATACAAATTCTGTAGTGCTCAGCAGTCACAGTAAACCAGCCATTTGATTGCATACAAATTCTACAAGTGCTCAGCAGTCACAGTAAACCAGCCATTTGATTGCATACAAATTCTACAAGTGCTCAGCTGTCACAGTAAACCAGCCATTTGATTGCATACAAATTCTGCAAGTGCTCAGCTGTCACAGTAAGCCAGCCATTTGATTGCATACAAATTCTACAAGTGCTCAGCAGTCACAGTAAACCAGCCATTTGATTGCATACAAATTCTACAAGTGCTCAGCAGTCACAGTAAACCAGCCATTTGATTGCATACAAATTCTACAAGTGCTCAGCAGTCACAGTAAACCAGCCATTTGATTGCGTACAAATTCTTCAAGTGCTCAGCTGTCACAGTAAATCAGCCATTTGATTGCATACAAATTCTATAGTGCTCAGCAGTCCCAGTAAACCAGCCATTTGATTGCATACAAATTCTACAAGTGCTCAGCAGTCACAGTAAACCAGCCATTTGATTGCATACAAATTCTATAGTGCTCAGCTCTCACAGTAAACCAGCCATTTGATTGCATACAAATTCTACAAGTGCTCAGCAGTCACAGTAAACCAGCCATTTGATTGCATACAGATTCTATAGTGCTCAGCAGTCACAGTGAACCAGCCATTTGATTGCATACAAATTCTATAGTGCTCAGCTCTCACAGTAAACCAGCCATTTAATTGCATACAAATTCCGTAGTGCTCAGCAGTCACAGTAAACCAGCCATTTGATTGCATACAAATTCTACAAGTGCTCAGCAGTCACAGTAAACCAGCCATTTGATTGCATACAAATTCTATAGTGCTCAGCAGTCACAGTAAACCAGCCATTTGATTGCATACAAATTCTACAAGTACTCAGCTGTCACAGTAAACCAGCCATTTGATTGCATACAAATTCTACAAGTGCTCAGCTGTCACAGTAAACCAGCCATTTGATTGCATACAAATTCTACAAGTGCTCAGCTGTCACAGTAAACCAGCCATTTGATTGCATACAAATTCTATAGTGCTCAGCTCTCACAGTAAACCAGCCATTTAATTGCATACAAATTCCGTAGTGCTCAGCAGTCACAGTAAACCAGCCATTTGATTGCATACAAATTCTACAAGTGCTCAGCTGTCACAGTAAATCAGCCATTTGATTGCATACAAATTCTGTAGTGCTCAGCAGTCCCAGTAAACCAGCCATTTGATTGCATACAAATTCTACAAGTGCTCAGCAGTCATAGTAAACCAGCCATTTGATTGCATACAAATTCTATAGTGCTCAGCTGTCACAGTAAACCAGCCATTTGATTGCATACACATTCTTTAGCACTTGGCTATCACAATAAAGCAGCCATTTGATAGCATGTAAGTTCTATAGTACTCGGCTATCACAGTGAACCAGCTATTTGATTGCATTGTTAATGTAAGATTGCAAATGACAAGATGATGACAAATTATTTTTAAGGAATGGTTCCCAGTCATAGTAAACATGCCAGAAGCTAATAAAATAATACTTGATAAGGTAAAACAGACAAGTGATGATGGGGCTACACATGACACTCACTTAGTAAGAAAGCTGCCCATTGAGATGTCCCCAAATATACTCCAGTTATTTTTACCCCAAATGTACATGTCATTTGTTGACCTTGACAAAGAGACCCATTGCCATATAACCATCATCTCATCCTTATACCTCAAATACATTTTTTATAAACCAGTGGTGTGCTTGTGTAGAACAACTGGTATAGCACATTAATCCAAGAAAGCAGACTGAGAGAAGGGAAGAGATGTTGCTCCCTTTTGTAATGAATGAGACAGTCTTTTGATTTAATTCATTGGTACTGTTATATTCCATATTTACTCAAAGCCTGATCAAAACAGTGCTGTTCATATGCAGGAAAAGCAAGTGTCGTCATATATAACCACACAACTCTCATGCTAAATATGGAAGAGTAAAAAATGTATGGACATGTCAAGTTAACTTATGGACAGAATAAATACATATTACCTTAGTTAATTTTGTATCTAATATGCTAACTTACATGATCTTCATATATAAATGTAAATGTTTTATGATAGATATATTTCTTTATTGCTATACAAAATAATTGCAATATTTTAACAAGAACTATGAATAATGAATAAAATGAATGTACAGTAGTTGTGGATATTTTCCCTTCTTAAGCCTGTTGCATTTTATCATTGAAAACTGTTAATCTTGCACAAACCTGTTATGAGAGACCACCTGTCTTGATGGACAACCTTTTGTTGGCGGTATGGGTGGTCTCGCTAGATGGGTTTTACTGTGGGAGTGGGATCAGTGGATGGGGGTTTCCCACCTCACACTTTATGTACCTAGCTCAGGGCCAGCAAGTTTAAAGTAAGAGATGGAAGGATGCATACAAGCAGAGCCTTGTCCTCTAAATAAAATCAGTGCTGTTCTTTCCTTGTTAACATTTGCTTCAAATTGTAAGTCTGCAATTGTCTAAATATGGTAAAATAATAATAATAATAATAATAATAATAATAATAATAATGCTTTATTTATAGAGGGTGACTCATTAGTCAAGGACTATTCTCCCTTGAGGCCCTCTTAAGGAGAGTATAATAATGCACATTATATGAAGATGGCAATAATTACTGTTTATTTTAACATGTTTAGTATTAAAATACTAAATTCCATTATCTGTTAGAAACACATACATGCTCATGATATCTTTTCTTAAATACTCTAATATTTTCAGCAGATTTTAAATGTAGTGGAAGCTTATTCCACAGAACTGTACCAGAGTATTGAAAACTCTTTTTAAATTGCTCTGTTCTTGGTTTTGGTATTAGAAGGTTTCCATGTGATATTGATCTCAACTGGTATTGTGCTGAAAAAGGCCTGAATAAGTCTTGAAGATACTCTGGTGCAGTTCCATGTAGACATTTATATAAAAGAACTGCCTTGTGAAAATCTATCCTGTCATATATTGTGAACCATTTGAGTTCTGTAAATAATGCTTTTGAGGGATGATCAACAGATGCATCTAAAATTACATGTGCTGCTCGTTTCTGAAGTTTATAAATCCTGTCAAGCTCAGATTTGGCAGTTTCCCCATACATTAGAACAATAATCCATTGTTGGAAGAATATATGACTTGTAGTATAGATTGCAAGTTTCCATAGGTAAATATTTCTTGATTCTGCTGAGAAGGGCAATTTTGGATGACAGTGTTGTACAAAGCTTATCAATATGGTCATTCCATAATAAATTATTATCTACAGACACACCTACAAGCCTTTCATGTTTGACATTTTCTAATAGATGATTATTTATTGCAAGAGACAGTTTTGGGTTCCCTGACTGTGTAGCTTTTGTGATGTCCCCAAAATCATACATTTTGTTTTACCTTCATTAATTACCATCCTATTTTGTTTTGCCCAGTTTTGGACTCTGATAAGGTCTGAGTTTAATTTCATTTGGATAACTTCAGTATCAGAACTAGATGTATACAAGGTTGCATCATCTGCAAACAAAACTGTGTTTGTGGATTCATTATTTAATGGTAGATCATTGATATAGATAAGGAAGAGGAGAGGGCCCAAAACTGAGCCTTGAGGGACTCCTGAATGAATAGCGCGAGTTTGAGAGCTAATATTGCCAATGCTTACTTGTTGAGACCTTTGGTTTAGGTATGATCTAAACCAGTTTAAAGAAGGATTGTCAAACCTGTAACAGTTCAACATTTGCAGCAGGATTTCATGATCAACAAGATCAAAGGCTTTCTTGAAGTCAAGGAAAACAATCCCAGTCATATGTCCATTATCCATTTCCTTCAGCCAAAGATCAATTAATTTGGTAAGTTCTGTTTGGCACGAGTGGTACTTTCTAAATCCTGATTGAGCTTTATGAAATAGAGAGTATGTTTCGAAAAATTTAAAGACCTGAATGGCTACATGCTTTTCAAATAGTTTTGACAATACAGGTAGAATTGATATTGGTCTGTAATTTCCTGGATCCTCCTTTTTTCCTTTCTTAAAGATAGGTGTAACCTTTGCACATTTCAGTGTTTCTGGAAAATTACCACTCATTATACTTAAATTTATGATATGTGTTAGTGACTTTGTTATTACTGGTGCAGCAGTTTTAAGAATTCGTGGACCAATACCATCCAATCCAGAGGATTTATTAATATTAACCTTAATTAGCATATCAAAAACATCAGCTTCACTAACATTAGCTATTGAAAAATAATTATCATCAGGAATTTTAGCTCTTATAAATAATAGAAGAGAATCAAGTTCAATTGGGATATTAGTCTGGTTCTGAATACTCTTACTGGAGATGCTTATGAAGAAATTGTTGAACATATCCACAATGTCTTGTACAGATGTTGCTGTATCATCATTTTGCTTAAGTCTAGGGGGAAGACAACTGTTCTTGTGTGGGTTCAGCTCTTTTAGATGCTTCCACAATGTTTTGGTACTCTTACTTTCATTAATAGCCTGTTTATAGTAGTTCTCCTTTGCCTTATCTATCAGGTGCTTAGTTTTATTTCTCCACTTTCTATAGCTTTTCATGTCTTTTTCTTGTGGAAATTATCTCTTAGGTGCCTAGTCTCATTGATCTCAGGGGTAATCCACTTGGGTGTAATTTGGTGTTTAACCCTTTTTGTTTTAATTGGGGCATGCTTGTCTAAGGCTGCATTGAACATCTGATACCATTTGTCCAAGGCAGTGTTGACATCAGCTATAGTGCAGCCTGATTGGAAAGGTTTGCAAATTAAATCATTTAAGAACATTTCCTCATCAAACTGTTTGAAGTCCCTGTATTGAATTTCAATGTGTTGGCCATTTTTAGATGATTTCGGAACATGTCTAGTTATACAGACTGGGTAGTGGTCACTCGGTGCATACACTGGTACCTTAATTTCACTTACGTTTTCAGGTTTATTAGTATAGACATGATCAATGATAGTAGCACTTTTATCCGTTACTCTAGTTGGGGTGTTAATTAATTGAGTAAAGTTGTAAGTTTCAAAGCTACTTATCCATGTTAATGGTGGAGTTTTCATATAGACAATGTTAAAATCACCTAATATGATAATTTCTAAATCTTCCTTAAGTAATGCTTTTTGAATTTGAACCTCAAATCTATCAATCCAATCAGCTGTGGAACTAGGTGGCCTGTAAACCGAACATAAGAGTATTGGCTTTGATTGGGCAAGGGTTACTTCGATCCAGATACTCTCTACCCCAATAGTCTCTAGATCAACATGTCTGTTATAACTAATGGAACTGTCTACATAGAGAAGAATACCCCCACCCCCATGGATTCCCTATCTTTTCTTTCAAAGTTGAACCCCTCTATTTGGAGAGCCAAATCATCAGTATCATCGGAAAGAAAGGTTTCACATAGACCTAGAATATTGACTGATCTAGTTTGCTGTAATATTAACTTTATCTCATTCAGTTTAGGGATGATGTGTTGAATATTTAGGTTGATTACTTGCAGACCTCTTTTGAGGAGGCCAAATACATGACAATTTTGATCAGAGGATTGATCTTCAGACAAGGCAGTATGCAATGTATTGTTTAAAATGATTTATTGTAGCCTTTCTATTATAATAAGAATTGTTCTGGTTTAAAATTTTATTTTTGTTTCCATATTTCAGAATGCTACCCTGATGACTGAAAACAGCAATTGGAAAACACAGAACAATGCACAGAATGAGAGGATCCGACAGTTGGAAAATGAAAAGTCCCATTTACAATCTCAGTATTCAAACTTTCATGGTCAGAGCCATGCTCTGCAGTCCCAGAATGCCAAGCTGCAGGTGGAGAACTCCACTCTCCAATCCCAGTGTGCCTCACTGCTTGCCCAGAACACCAGTCTTCAAAACCAGTTTAGCAGTCTGGAGGCTGAACATGAGAATTTAAAAAGTACACATGACCAGTTGATTCAGGAACTAGAGGCGTTAAAGCAACTTCATGATGAGTTGTCTTCAGAATATGAAGCCTTGATTTCTGAACATGGTTCCTTAAAGTCTGTGCATAAAACTATTAAAAATGAAAACCGGGAACTGCAACAGCAGCTTGATAATTTTCTGCATGGAAAAGAGGATATAAATAAGTTAAAAGACATGTATGAAAGGCAACTCGATCAGTTGCGCAGGGATCAAAAGTCACTGAATAATTTACAACTGGACCATGATAAATTGAGAGGAGAACACAGTCGTCTCATTGGTGCTCATGACAAACTTGAAACAGACCATAAAAATGTCTTAGCAGACTTCAAAAAGATGAAAACTGAACATAACACTTTGCAACTGATGCATACAGAATTGCAAGGAAACTATGCCAGGTGTAAAGATGAGCTGAATGCAGCAAATATGAACATGATCAACTTAGCCAACAAATATGAGGTAATTTGTGCCTTACTACCATGTATATTGGCTATAAGTCCAGCTGCAGACAACATAGACCCTGATCTGCAGTTGCATAATGCATCAGAAGATCAGGGTCTATGTTGCATGTACTTCTGATTACTTCTGATAGGCTCTATAGAACCAGATCTAATGGCAGATTATGTGACGGCATATCTGGCTTTGTGCAGTTTGCAGTTGGACTTGAATTATAAGCAATCATGTAAGTATATCTACATTGTTACACAGAAAATGTGAACTCCTTAATACCATACTGGTTGATGGTCAAAGATGTATATAGTATTTCTCTAAAAGCAATAAAAATCACTGGTAGTGGTGCAATGCATCATTTTCAGAATGCACCTCAATTTTGAGTTCATTCTCAGCTTAGTTTTTCTAAATTCCATGAGTAGTTACTTAAGATGTGTTTCAGTTTTTATTTAATGATTATCTGGATCATTCACACAACTGTATAATCTTTTATTGTTTTCATTTGTCCAGTTTGCTGGTATATCATCTTTTATTATTTTCACTTGTCCAGTTTGCTGTTGTATCATCTTTTATTGTTTTCATTTGTCCTGTTTGCTGGTGTATCTTTTATTGTTTTCATTTGTCCAGTTTGCTGGTGTATCATCTTATATTGTTTTCATTTTTCCAGTTTGCTGGTGTATCATCTTTTATTGTTTTCATTTGTCCAGTTTGCTGGTTTATCATCTTTTATTGTTTTCATTTTTCCAGTTTGCTGGTGTATCATCTTGTATTGTTTCCATTTGTCCAGTTTGCTGGTGTATCATCTTTTATTGTTTTCATTTGTCCAGTTTGCTGGTGTATCATCTTTTATTGTTTCCATTTGTCCAGTTTGCTGGTGTATCATCTTTTATTGTTTTCATTTGTCCAGATTTTTGAACCTGTTATGCAGACAAATCAATTCTCCGATGGTTCACAAACACTGAAATGTATATATAGTTAATCTGTTTATTAATGCCACTTGGCTGACCATGTAAAATCCATTTATGCATAAATGTTGTCTATGGAGCTAGATCTTATACACAGGTGGTCCTTATCTGTAAGTGTTAACTATATAGCAGGTTTGACTGAGCTGATTATACCAACACCTTTACATTTATAGGCTGTCAAGACACTGCATTTGTCTAAGTCGGAAAGAAAGTTTATGATAGACCTGATTGGTACATAAATTACTCAAATGGACATCCTTATCATCATCTTTTGAAGTAATTACTCCACTAGACTTGTCATTTTTTAAAAGTAATTACTCCACTACACTACCTTCTCATTATCGTTTAAAGTAATTACTCCACAAGACTGCCTTTTCACTTTTATTTGAAGTAATTACTCTACTAAAGAGCCTTCAGATTTTCTTTTGAAGTAATTACTCCACTAGACAACCTTCTCGTTATCTTTTGAAGTAATTACTACACTAAACTACCTTCTCATAATCTTCTGAATTAGCTAGAAAAAATGTAAAATTTCAAGACTTATCAGTGCAACAATTTAAAAGAAATTGTTAATGTTGTAAAAGATGGTTAAAGTGTTTTAATTTGTAAATGTTTGAGATGTTCAGGTCCACAGCCAGTTGCTAATGAGAATACTGAGTTGATGAGGACCCAGTTTGCTGTGGCAACACCATGCTGACTTTGCAACTCATTGATTCCTTGTTCAATCTCATTAGGTGGCATTTACAGGTATATGTGGCTGCTAATCCAAGGTGGGGTGTTTTTCTGGATCACTTGTTTTCTCCACCTCAAAGACCATTTCTTGCCAGCATCTGAGCTGTGAAAAGTTGTTAGATCTTGTTGTACAATGGAAATAAAATAAAAAATGTAAACCATAGATTCTGAAATTACTGTCATTTGTTTCCCCAGATGATCCTTTTGACAAGTCAGAAGTTGGAGGAAGACAACAGTAAGTTGCTGCAGCAGGTCCAGACACTGCTGAACAACAATCAGGACCTTTTAACCAAGGTGCTGTCCAGTAAGGACCATTTTGTGGAGGAGGAAAAAATGTACATGTAAGTCATGACTGGCATATTCTTGTTCCATGTGACACTGTTGGTTACAAAATGCATCTTTACTGTATTTACTCATGTACAATATGCACCTAACTGTGAATTGCATACACCCAGATCAGTTGGTACTAATCTGTGAACTGTCTACACAGAGGTCTGCTAGCATTGTAAACAGTATAAACCCAAATCAACTGGCACCTAACTGAACTGTGTACACCCAAATCTGCTGGAACATGTGAACTTTGTAAACCAAATTTGCTGGCTCATAAGTGTAACTATATAGACTTGGATCTGCTGGTACTTATCTGTAAACAGTGTACATATAGATCTGTTGGCTCCTATCTGTGAAATACATACACCCATATCAGCTGACACCTAGCCATGTCATCTGTACACCCACATCTTGTGAACCCAGATCTGCTAACACGTAACTGTGAACTGTGTACACCTAGATCTGCTGTTGCATTATTCAACAGCAGATGGGGTCAGACTGTTCATTCATCCATGATTTAAAGTGAACAATTTAAAATTTTGATCTGCCACCACATTATTTGACATCAGATTTGGGTTAGTGCTGTTTACAGTTGGTTATGCATCAAGTACAGTGGTTGTTATCTATGTAGTCTTATGCCCAGTATTTTTATTTACAACTTGCAGAATGAAACTTCTACCTTTCTATAATGTACAGTAAAACCTGTTATGAGAGACCGCCCCTTCTGCCAACTAGAAGTGGTCTCTCAAGACAGGTGGTCTCTCATAAGAGGTGTGTGAAAATGGGCTGGTTTTCAGGGTCAATAGTTAGCATTGTTGAAAAATAAATAATACCCATACTCACTGTACATGTATCATATCCTTTATTCATAAATCTTGTTAAATATTGCATGCATTCCTCTCAAAATATCTTTATATAATAAAGATATACATCTATCAAACAACGAGAATAAAATTTATATTTCAACATCACATTAATATGTACAAAAAATGAACAGTTAGATATGATGTATATATCTTATTCTATACACTTATTCACTTGTTTTTTAAGAAATCCATTATACTTCTTTGTTGACATGTTTTACTCAGCTGTTTGGCCTGAACATGTATCTCAATTATTGCCTTTTCCTGAATCAACTTTCCACTTACTGGCATGTTTTTACTCCTTGCAACACAAAACCACTCCCATACTCGCTCGTTCAGATCTCCGTAAACTGTCCGTCATGCCGTGGCATATTTCCTCTGTGCTTGTGCACCTTTCTGCCATTCGTTTCTAATGGACTCCTTGTCTTAATTACATTTTGAACTTGCGTTTTACCGACACTTAAGCTGACTGCTATTTTGCGAGCAGTCTCCCCTTTTTCATTTCTTTCAATGACATTAATCCTTTCTTCCAGTGTTAAAATTTTTCTTTTTTTCAGCGGAGGTTCTGCCATTGTTATTAGTGTTGATGTTATAAAGACTATTGGTTTTGATCAGGTTTTGGGGAAATGTGGAATAAATATATATTATGTACCAATGAATGAAACCAAAAGACAGAATTAACTCATCAAGAAACAATACATTTATTCTGAGACGAAGTTTAAATCAACAGCATTATAGCTCGATAAACAAAGATTGCGACCATCAGCACCCAGGTAAACAGATGGTGGCTTGGTGAAACACTAACAAAAGAAATAAAAAATAATTTTTAAAAAAATCCGGAAATGATTCTCACTTACTAGTATTAAAGACATTGAGCTCATTCACCCTCCAGGCATTATGGATTAACTGGAAAGACAAACGATGTACTCAAACCTATACTGAAGCCCTTTCAAACGATTTCTCACTGAGACATAAGGACTACCGGCGTTTTGTGAGTTTTCATAAAGATAAAGAAAAAATACAGACCTCTAAATTGACTGTGTATATCCATCATTACTCCCTTTGATGTTACTCTTACTGGCTATTCACATGACTTCAGCACTACAATGGCGGTTAGTGACATGTACTTTAGTCTGGTTTACTGCAGTTTACAAATGACACCGTACGCTGGAGTTGTAAATTTCACAAAACTGGTACTGTAGCAAAACAAATTCTTTTTAAATACTTTATTAGAGCAATCTTTACTATTTATGCAGTCTTTGTTACAAAGGATTAAATGATGGTTAGAGGTGTTTATTTTGATATATGGTTGTTCAACTATAGTGTTATTTAATGTGCACTTTGTTTGCATACTACATTTATCCCGAGCTCTAGTGTTTACAAAGGATTAAGTTAAGGTCAGTGGTGTCAATCTGTTTTGTTTTTTTGGCGATGCGGTCATTCATAGCAGTGTCAAAATGCATATTTTGCCAAGAAATCGCGGTCGCTAGTCGTGTTCAGCAGGTGGTCGTTCATAACAGAGCGTTTATATAGTAAAATCGATCTGTGCATTACGATTGTGGTCGGAAATGACAGGTGGTCGCTCATAGCAGAGGTCGCTCATGACAGGTTTTATTGTACTTTCTAATTTTCAAGCAGTCCTACAGCTGTAAAATTGAGGGGGGCAGAGAATCTCCTCCTTCTTCATCGGGAAAATATTTTAAATGTACGAGGCATTTAATGAAGAAATAAAGATATAGCCAGCAAATATGATTAATGATTTTATACATTCAGGTGATTTTTTTTGGCAGGATTTTTAAAAATAAATTATCATGAATCTTCCATTTGTACATCATACAGTAAACTCTGATCTCATTAGTTTTTTTAATGTAACTTTTTCTTACCATTTCTCTGGAAAGTCCACCACATATCTCTCCTGCTTTCTTACCATGTAAAAAGCCTATACCTATGTTTTGTTCATACTGTCCTTGTAAGAACATTCTTAGGCTATTCCACTTTAATGTATGGGGGACACTTTTATTGTCTGTATGTACATAATGACAACAGTATTACCTTTACCTGTCCATCATACCTGAAGTTTTGCATTTAGGTAATATTAGACACTATGGTGGTATCCATGAAGACATTTCTGTGTCTTTTTAAGCTAACCAGGCCAAAGGCTAAAAGAGGCAATGGTATGGCCTTTTGTCTGTCAGCCATCCATATATCAAAACTCGCTTGTGAACACTAAAGAGACTTCATTTCTGATGAGAATTGATAGATTTGGTATGTAAGCTTATATCTTCCTGACCACAGATGAGTTTGATTGTGACCTGCATCCACTGATACAAATGAGATGACTCTGCATTTGATTGGCTGGGGTTGTGAATCCGCCTAAGACCATATATCTGATCAGATTTTGATGATTTTATATGTAAGCTGATATCATGAAGATCTGAGATGAGTTCAATTATGAGCAACATTGTCCTGTATTAATCAGGTGATTTTACATCTGATTGAGCTTGTGAACATGCTAAATTTCTTCTCATCCAATAAGGTATGTATTATGCTTATATCAAGATCTTGGATGAATTCAGTTATGACCAGCATCCCTGCATATAATTGAAGGTCCATGATGATCTGGTGGGGGAACTGAATTTGAAGCCTTCTGGCCAAGAGTCTAATGTCTTAACCATGAAGCCACTACAGGTCCCTTGGGTTGGGGATCCTACAGCTTTTCAAGCCATGACTCCAGGAAAGTAAGGACAGACCCAAGATTCCATGCTGATTGCACAGAGTAACTCCCCCTATGATGCCAAGTAGGTGTACACACTTTAAAGGTGGAGATAAGAACAGTTCCTAAATTTTAAATCTGGTCTTAGTTCCAAAGGGGCAGTGAGGGATACAGGGGATGAACCAAAGGGGCAGTGAGGAATCCAGAGGATGATCCAAAGGGGCAGTGAGAATCAGGGCATAATGAGAAAATGATCCTGTATATAGGGTCAAGGAATGAAGATAAATCACAACAACATTTGTTGTCAGTGTTGCAGCTATATCCTCCAAGCTTTCTTTTCCCTGTACAAATCCAATATGTATGTGAATTTGCATTCACTAGCTGACATAAGTCATCTACTCATGTTAGGCTATAAGGCCTACTTGGACTTCTCATTTCTTTCTTTTCATGTATGTGGTGGTACCCCTAAAAAGAGTGGCAATCCCTCCTCCCTGTGCTTGTCTAAATGGTGTAATCCATACCAAGAAGCTGCTGCAAAATCATGTTGTGGAGGAATCACCAGTTGTCTGCAATATTTGCTTGTCATGAAGAGCTTAAAATGGAATTTGCTGGATTTAGTATTCTTGTGTTCATAATAATCACAGCTTATTTTTCCTTCAAGGGAGAAGCTGGCAGATCTCAGAAGACAAAAGGAAAGACTAGAAGATAAGATCATGGAACACTACAAAAACAGAGAAAAGCAGAAAAAGTAGGTTTTGATATGGATGTTCGATCTTTGTTTCTATATCACATGCTCAGACTAGAACCATTTAGGTGTTTTTTACTGACTTTTATGCTGATATCCTGAGATGCACTGAATAAAATGTTTTGATATATCCCAATTAGTCTTCAATTCCATTGGCACTATATACCTAAATTTTGGAAAATGTGAACAAAGTGGTATTTAATAAATTCAAAATCACATTAATGTTTTGTTTCAAGTTTGATATGATATATGCATACATGCCAACCCTGAAAGAGATATAAGTGTAATTTTTGTTAATATAAGTGGCAAAAAAGTGTAATTGGAACATAACAAGTGTAAGCTGTATATACAAGCCATAATTACAGTACACCGTATGGAAAATATTACATTTTTGCTGATGACCTGGATCCACTGCAGGTCAAAATACTTGGCAAAATGGGCAAAATCTATGCGGATTAGAACCAGAATACAAACACAAAATATACTGACAAATTATTTATATTCAACACTCAGTTCAATTAGTCTTCAGTCCACTCTGGTGGGCTAAGTGGATAGAACATCTGCCTCAGATGCAGGAGGTCATGGGTTCGAACCCCGGCTGAGTCATACCAAAGACTTATAAAAATGGTACTTACAGCTGCTCGCTTGGCACTCAGTATTAAGAGGTTAGTGTTAGGACTGGTCGGACTGGTGTCAGGATAATCTGGCTGGGTGGGACATCATGCTACATGCCTGCGGCATGATATCCCACTGCTAGATATCACTATAAACTGTAAACTGCCACAATGCAGACATCATAGCGATATGACTGAACAATTTTTAAAGGTATATTAAAAATACAAATCACACACACACACACACCTAGACCTAGTCTACATGCTAACTTTAATCAAATGATTGTTCAGTCCACAAATTCGGCAATGAGTTCATTTGGTGGGCTTTGTTGATTTTATCTTTTTCTGATCATACATGTTTTGAAGATTGAAAAGATCCATCTGCTCAAAGAATTTTCAGCCACAAGTCAAACCATAAAAGCTATATTGCTAAACTTCTGGCACCATTTTCTTTTAAAGTACAGACTGGAACACTAACTAATTTGATGAATATAATGAATCTGCGAGACAAAGTTAAAGAAACACATTTTCATGGGAGTGGGTCATATTCAGCTGCTATAAATAAAAAACTAGAAAAGTACATGTAGGTTTATAATGGGCAAATTAACTCTTACACTATTCTTACTTGGCATTCATTCATTTTAGAATATTCTCAAAGAGATGATAATAAAAAATGACAAACAAAACATTTTATTGCTTTATTATTTTTTTTTAATGTACCAGAAAAGTGTAATCCATATACAGGCTAGTGTAAAATGTAATTAGGGAAAAAAGCATAACGATTATGCCAAAAACATATTTATTGGCATGTATGCATATGAATGTGTCTCATGGCTGTATCTCAGTGCCATATCAAACTCTTTTTATTTCTGCACAAAACATATATGTATGTAATGTGGGCCTGGCCATAGACAGTGTAGAGCCAGATATGTCATCACATAATACTACATCTGATTATCTTTAAATGCAGGATGTACAGTAATTGCTTGAAGTCATAAAATAAATAAAATAGAACCTTCCCATCTGATACTGCATTTTGCAACAACAAATCTTCTTTAATACTATTGTCATTTGGTTTTGCATCATAATCAGTTAAATACTGTACATTACTTATAAAGGTGTTATGCAGGTAATGTAAAGGTATTTAGATTAGCATGTTCGTGATTTAAGTTTATTGTGGCTTTTGCCTTTTATTTATTAAAACATCGATCATGAAGTTAAGACTATTTAAGGGCTGAAAAAATAGGAGAATGGAAGTGCCCTAAAATATTTAAATATTATTTGGATTTTTTTTTTTTTAAAATTCAGATGAAGCATTCTTGGTTAACTGACTGAGGTACAAGTGTTGAGAATACCTTTGACTATATAAAAAGTCAGGTGTTAAATATAACTGAACTGTTCTACCTTTTACATTTTGCAAAGTCTTATCATAATAACGATAATAATAATCATCATCATCTTTTAATTTCAGGAACAGAAGTCTAGGTGCAATATTGGTTCAGAAAGCCAGACTTCTAATGAGCCGGGTAAATTTTCCTAACACATGATCATTATACATTCTAAGAAATACTCTGGTTCCATGAATAATGTTTTTCTTTTTTTTCCTTTGTACCATGGACATGGAGATTCAGTTGTAGCACAGTTCATTGTATGCATTATTAACAGAACATTCTCAAGTTATCTTTAGTCATTTAGCATACAGATTTTCTCTTTAGTATCAAATTTTAAACAAAATTTATTTAAAAAATGGTTTCTTGGAGTCATCAGCAAAACTGTCAGTAGCATTACAATTTTACCCCAAAAAATGAAGAAGTGCAAAATTATTGACATAACTGTCAATTTTCTTAATAAAAACCAATTTTGAGAAATTGCAAATTGATGTTCTTAAGCCCTTATAGTTAAAAATCATATTCATTACCATATATACTCACTCATAAGTCAAGTAAAACGGCTAACAACAAAGATCCTGATCTGTCGTAGCATAGTGCACCTGCAGATCAGGGCTATATTGTTTGTTCTGCTGTTTAATCCTAACAGACTGTACAGACTTAGATCTGCTGGTGCATTATGCAATGGCAGATCTGTGCAATGACAGTTGGACCCACCTACAAGTGAGCATATACAGTAATTAAAGGACCAGATACTCTTTGTGATGTTGTTTGTTATCTCCTATATATCGGTGTTTAGTCACAGAGAAGCAAGAGTCGAACAAACCTGGCCGAAGGAAGTCCTGACAGTTCATCCATGGGATCTGGATCTCTAGGGGACAATGGGGACCATGAGCCCTTGTCAAGATCAAAATCAGGTAGGAAAAGGCAGCAAGAAAATGAGTTAACACATTGTAAAGTTTCAGTGCTTTAATGCATTACAGACATTTTACAGAGGTTTTGGGTAAGTTCAGGTCTCTAGATCTGATTATGCTCCAGTTGTATGAAATGTCTATCTTGTAACCTAGATGTTTTTATACCTAATCACATTACTCAGTGTTGACATGTTAGTATAAATATCACTTTTGTTCATAATTCTTGTAAGTAGGTAGTGATATTAAATACAGTGATCTCAGCTTTCAGAACCAAGGATCAATGCAGTCTCACATTTTATCGAACTAGGACATTGTCCATTGTCACATTCTCACATTATATCAAACTCGGACATTGTCCATTGACACATTCTCACATATCAAACTAGGACATTGTCCATTGACACATTCTCACATATCGAACTAGGACATTGTCCATTGACACATTCTCACATTATATCAAACTAGGACATTGTCCATTGACACATTCTCACATTATATCAAACTAGGACATTGTCCATTGACACATTCTCACATATCAAACTAGGACATTGTCAGTTGACACAATCTCACTTTATATCAAACTAGGACATTGTTGATTGACACGTTCTCACATTATATCAAACTAGGCCATTGCTGACTGACACATTCTCACATTATATCTATTTCACTGTCAATTGATACATTCTCACATTATATCAAAATATGACATTGTAGACAATCATACCATTAACCCTTTCCGTCATACAAGTGCACCTGGTCCCATGTGCAAGTGCACATGGATGTCCCTAACTCGATTCAGTGCAAGTGTTTTAATGCCTCTACTGCATTTTGAATGGAGGCACATATTTCTATGAAACATCTTCCATATATTTCTCTTGCATTCAAATGGAAGCACGTTTTGATGCCCCTGTCGTATTTCCACAAAGCCACTCCAGATGACTATTGCATTCAAATGGAAGCACATTTTGATGATCCTGCCATATTTCCATAAAAGCCATTCCAGATGATTCTATTGCATTCAAATGGAAGCACAATTTGATGCCCCTGCCATATTTCCATACAAGCTATTCCAGATGCATCTGGTAACAACTACCACATGCCTGGTCAATTCATTGCACCACCTGATAAGAATATAGTAAAACAGGCATTCTGGAAGTTTTTTTGATGTGATAGCATGTGCTAGTGTATTGGATGAATCCTAAATAGGCAGGGAAAAGTGGACTACAGAAATTCTTCACAAAATGCAAATGGTTGTTGCTGTCTTTGTAGGTACACTCACAGAATCCAGACTATCACATTGATTTCTGAGGATTTAGTTTATCTCAGGACTTGTCAGTCATCATGAAAACTGTTTTGTAACAAAAAAGAACAAAACAGGCTCAAATAGTATCAAGAGCAGTGACCTAGACGTGTGATTGTGAAACCCAACATTAGGTGGAATTAATCCATTTCTAGCACACTTACTTTGGGATACTGTCAGCTGGCAGCATGCTGTTCTTTTCATAGCGCATTGAACAGAGTAGCAAGAGACATTTATACTGAGCTGCTGTTCAGAGCTAGATGCTGTGAGGTAAAGGGTTACATTAATAAATTTTACTTTCTTGACTATCTTTCCTTGTCGAAAAAGACATTTCATTGAGGACTTGTCCAAAAAGACATTGAGGACTTAGGACTGGTACTGAAGGGGTTGTCATCAGTTCATACAATGTAGGATTATCAGTTTGTACACTCTGGGAATGGGCTACACTATAGGTGGTTAGTGCATTCACTGTAGGAAGTCTTTGTACTTCTTTTGCAAGGTGTTGGCACTTGAGTGCAATTGATTATATTATAAGGAAGACAGATATAGTTCATTGATTGTTTGAGACAGTTGCATTTCCAAGCTTAACTTGAAATTTCAGGCTTTGGGGTTGATATGCACTGGACAGGTTCACTTCAGATATTGCCTTGCTTAATAGGGTACAATAATATTTCAAAAATGGGACAATGCTGCTAAAACACTAGCATCACCAGCCAGAGAAAGAACTAAATTACCGTATATACTCGCGTAAAAGCCCATTCACGTATAAGCTGACCCCCCCCAAACTGAATAGGTATAAACACTAAAAAGTGCATGACCCACATGTAAGCTGACTTGCAACTCTGTGACATCACACGGTAAGTTCTAAATGCATTTTTTTAGACAAAACTTGTACTAGCAAAAATTATTAAAAAGAAATGGTATACACTTGTTTGCAAAGTAATTTATTTAACTTTCTGTTTCTTATTGTTTCTGCCTAATTTAGATTTGTGTATAACTTGATCAAACAATGACAATAATTGAGCATTCGCGAGTTGCTGTAACACTACCTATCCCTTTTGACTTAATTATTGTTTGTTTATGCATTATTGCATTGGACATTTTATATCAGTACACCAGTAATTATGTTTTTATTTTGCCTTGAAATTGTAAATACCTAACTCCTTAAAATGTGATCCCAGTATAACAACACAATGAGCAACAATATGGTTTAATTCAACGCTCGCAATTAAGCAACAGAACATATTTACATAATGGCACCACTGCATGTACATTGTAGGTTTAAACATGTGCTGAATTAAGTACATCCCTTGGAGTCGAATCATGGGCACCACTGCACTAAACTTAAATGATATCTCCAAAAACAATAAAGAAGTTTCAGAAATAATGTTTCAAAAATTATGCTCATGCCGTAAAAGCAGAGTTGTAGTTTGCTTTGATGTAAGCGACCTTACACCATACCTGTCAACTCTCACACCTGGAGGAAAAAACCTCTCGATTTTTGGGGTCGTTCCACACCTACCTTGTCAGATATACAACGAGGGGAAAATAGTTGTCACATGTATGGTACCGTGAGGCTGCCTATTTAGGTACCTTTTGGTTCACCAGAATTGGGAATCCTTTATTTGCCAATCAATTGCTGATGCTTGTGGCATAGGGCCAGTTGTTTTCACGAAATAGTTGCATCAATAAGCAGGATTAACTTCTAATTAGTCACACTGGCTTTGTTGCTTGTTTATTTAAGACTAACCTTTAGCTATGTTGCAGTTTGGCCACAGCTGATCTGAATATGAAAATAGGGCATGTCCTGGGGGAAAATAAGGGGCGTCACAGGGAAAAACTGCATGTCCTTTGTGAATTTCACGCATATTGGACCCGTAAGATCAGTCAGTATGTAGTGAAAACAAGGTTTTAAAAATGCCTTGATAAAACATCCCGATTTTAGGTCCCAATCTCCCCATTTTTTTTATTCAGTCTCCCTACTTGGATTTTGAAAAGTTTACAGGTATGCCTTACACCTTGTTTTACAAAACTACGGTAATTGTGCTAATATTATGGAACGAAAGGCAATTACACACCAATATACTAGTATAGTTGCCTGTCAAAATTTCCTCTTAACACAAGCCAGTTTCAGGGTTTTAATGATTAACTGGCCTGTATTGCTGTTGGAAAGCGAAAGATTAAATCAGGCTAGCTATCAACAAAGGAGACACCAAAACATCAGGCTTTCCATTGTGTGGAAAGTTATGATGATGTTCAGCCAAAACACAAAACTAAAGTAGATTGATGATGATTAGTGGATTATAACGAGAATTTTAGCTTTTATTGTTACCACTCTTCGTGAACATGTAAGTTATGCTGGTTATGTGCCTTGTACAATTAAACGTGCATACATTTTCATAAATATTACCTCAGTTTGTAGGATCGCTTATATCACTGAAAATGAGTAACTTGTCAGCGCGTGATTCAACGTAAATGAAACAGCTATTAAGGACTTGCTGAAATATTATCTGGAAGAATGCAATTTGGTCGAAACAATGAATAAAGCAAAATCTGCATCTAATATGTTTAGAAAGAAATAACGATATAAGTGACGCTTTGCACTGTGTAAGTACTGATCATTATAGTTCAGCCTAGTCTCCTGGGTAAACTCAACCGGCCTGTGAATTATGAAGTCTGTATTTATCTTTATTTAATTTCATGTTGGAGAAATAAGAAAATATGCACATGCAAAATAATAACAAAATCAATCATTGTACTTTATAACAGTTTAATAAGTGTCGGGGCACCAAAAATGATTTTTTTTTTTTACATGCTTATGTCTTAGGACACAGAAAAAATTATTTTTTCGTGTCCCAAGATTTACAGCCATTACAGTAGTCAACAAAAGACTTAAAAACTGTCAAGTTTAGACATTGGCCCGCGGATAAGCCGATTTCTATTCTTCCAGGGCTTTATTTTTTCCTAAATTATTTGGCTTATAAGCAAGTGTATCAGTATTTACATCTGTGAGTTTTGTATATATTTAATTGGAATCCGAGGTTCACAAAATATATAAAAAGAAAGTTAAAAGCAAAATTTGTAGGCCTTCTACCAATAAAATATAGTTTTTACTTCAGTCTTTATCATTACAATTCCAGAAGTTAACTTTTAATTGGTTCTGTATCACAAGCATCAAGCTAATGTGCCATTAATGTCCATACATACGATATGTACTCACTTATAAAACAAGTCCAACTGCAAACTACACAGACCCATAATGCATCAGCAGACCTGTGGCTGTGCAGTTTGTTAATAGAAATCAGTAGAACAAACAAAATAGACCCTGATCTGCAGGCACATTATGCATCAGCAGATCTAGACCTTTGTTGTTTGCAGTTGGACTTGAGCTATAAGTGAGTATATATGGTACATGTTAATTTTAAACTTTGCATTTTTACTGAAAAAAATGGACAGGAATATTACCCAACATTACAACTTCTCAACAGGTCTAAACATGAAAGCCTGAGTATATCTTGTGATACTTACCCAGCCAACTTCACCCATGGATTTTTGTAAGTGGGACATGGGACCATAATTTTGTAAAGAATTTATAGCAATTTTGAAAAAATGTCAGCAGGAAATTGCTAAAATTGGGAATTTTGAAATCGGACCCGTTTTTGCCCCTGAGGACCCCTCTAACAAAATACCAGTAGCCTCTTTCATTTAACATATTTGTAAAATACCACTGCAACTTCTCTGCAAATAATTCTTATCTTGAAATAAAGGAGTTTTTATATTTTCAATAAGCCATCACCAATTTCATTTTAGTTGGAAGAAATTTTTCTGTATAAAAAACTGTTGCACAGAATGATTGAGTGCATTTCAGGCACAAAGTGAATTTAGTTCTCCTTTACAGATAACACTAAAGTTTGCTGGTTTTAACAGTAATGTAGTTTGTGAATTTATGTCCAATCCTTGACTTAATCTTACTTTCCTGGTGTAGGTGTGCCGCACTTCCCACCCCCAAAATAAATAATACACCAAAATGTTTTAAAAAAAGGGAAATCTTAGTATTGATTCATCAAGAGAATTAAAACTTTGTTCAAACCAGTCCATGAGACTGGTTCAAAGCAATGAAAATTACTTTAGGTCAGGTCCCTGCAGCTGCAGAACTGCCTGAGCGTAAAAATTGAATGTAGAATTCCAAAATAGAAACTATTTTAATACCTTGGAAAGTTTGCAAGTTGATTAAACATGGTAAACAAAAACTAGCAGCAGTTTTATGCACTATCAAGTTTAATGGTAAATTTTTCCTGTGTGGAAACAGAGTAACCTAGAATGACAGTTATATTTTAGTCTGTCAGATTATTGGACATTGTTTTATGTACCATTTATAATGGTTCATTTTCAAATTAGAGCTAATTGCATGTTTAATCTATAATCTAGACAATTTGCTTGTTGTGTAAATTAGCCTGAAGCATGCCTAATTGTATCTAGCAACTTCAGCTTTTTAGTTTGAGATAGAGCTAGTTAAGTGCCTGTTGATACAAAATTCAGGCATATCTTCATTTTCTTGTAATATGTTAGCCAAACATTTCAGATTCTGATGGGCATTTCTGGGAAAACAATGTTATATTTTCCTGCAAGTTGATTGTGTTAGAGTAATAAGACTTGTATTTCATCTGATCAAGTACAAGGAATTTCTTAATTCCATCTACTAATATTGGCTTTCCTTGGGCCTGGACAAATATTAAGCACAATTAAATTATTGTTGAAGAAGAGAAAAGTTTGGCAAAGTTTTTTCCAGCTTTCTGAGGGGAATTTGTTTACCATGGCCACATAACAAAATACATTCCTGTCTGAAGAAGTCTTTTTTTTTTTTAAATCTGTTAAAATGAGTATTAGTCAGCAACTTTCCAGATTCTTACAGTAGGAACAGATAAAAGATCTCTTTAGATCCTAAAACTCTCCCTGCATTTGTGTCTTTGACCTCCATGGATAGTTTTTTTTTCATTTCACGTTATTGGAGTTTTATTGGTGTCAGCTAATGCATACTACTTTGTTTGAAGATTTGAAAATAACAGCTTTGAAAGGGTGCATCTGAATTCGCTGTAACTTCATACATTTTGTAACTTTAGCGAAATGGTCCCCCCCCCCCAAAAAAAATACGCTTGTCATTC
Organism: Sinohyriopsis cumingii; assembly: GCA_028554795.2. NCBI lineage: Eukaryota > Metazoa > Mollusca > Bivalvia > Unionida > Unionidae > Sinohyriopsis > Sinohyriopsis cumingii. The sequence continues at coordinate 160,879,659 of CM068824.1, forward strand.
ATTAATTTGAACTTGGCAATTCAGTAATGTTAAATAATGGTAAACTGCATTGTATAATGTATATAAAGATTGAAATAGGACAAAAACCATTGCAATGTTTCTTTTTTATATTTAACAAATCATGAGCACCTTGTGTGAATTTGGTTCCAATGGATGTTTAAAAAAATCTGCAACTCAGTGACAGAGAGGTGAATGCTGAGTTGTGGATTTTTTATGTCACAAAGGCAAAATGTATGAAGTGCTTTCTCTCATCATTGGTTTGGAAATTTTTCAAAAGTTTCAAAGTTTCATTTATTTTTGACCCATCTTGTTTTTAAATTTGAGTGTGTCTAATATTTTGCACCCTTGTTCCCTCATCCCTTCTCCAGACAAGCGACGACGGAGGTCAAGAAGGGGTAGTGCCGGAAATATAGCCGCAGATGGTAGTCCTAAATTAAGCAAGCAAAATAAAACCTTGGCCAAGTCCACAAATGCCATCAACTTTGATCAAGAATCATCCTCTGCAGACCTCAGAGGTAAAATGGCAAGGCTGTGCCCTCCAGGCTTGTAGCATTGTAACAACTTCTTACATTAGTCATATTCATATGTCAGTTCTTTATCTGATCTTATTCATTCAGTAGACTAAATGTAGTGGCATTGGCTTGAGTAAAATCTATACTGTTTACTCTGTAAGTAAAGCATCTTCCTTCTGTCCTTACTTTAGAATTTTCGCTGTCACTGCTTTTATCCCCAGCCTACCTTTTGACTGAATCCAATTGCATTTCATATGTTTCCTTTTTTTCTAGGGAAACTTATAGCGTTATTTCTTTTCCTTCCTTTTTTTCTAGGGAAACTTATAACGTTATTTCTTTTCCTTCCTATTTGCACTTGATCACTGTCTCATTCTCTTTCATTGTATACTTTAGATTAATTTACTCATTTTCCCCTTATAATTCTTAAATTCTACATGACAGAGTTTTCAATTATTATCAGGTACATATAATTTGATTTTAAGATTCTGAATTGCAAAATAACATACACTTCATATTTGAATTATTAAATTCTTAATTGTATACACTTGTTCCTTAAGCTGAAAATGTTCATTTCAGTCTTCACTTGGGTATATGTATACATGTGGTCTCAATAAGATGACTAATATAAAAAAAAAAAAACATTTCTTTTTTTTAAAATCTCATGGCAAGTTTTAACGCATCATAATTTACATGCCTAAAATATTCAGAAATGAATAAATATTGAAGCGAACATAACACAATTTCAGGATTCTTTTTTTTTCTTTTTTTTAATAAATATTACATACCCCATCCCAAATTAATAGTCTTGCCCCTTGTATCTAATATTTAACAAGCTATATTATTAACATATATTATCTCATGTAGCAAATGATTGACATGTATACACAAAACAAGGAACTTGTTCCACAGTTCAGAGACTTGCATGGTAGATACAAAATGAGGAACTTGTTCCTTAGTTAAATGACTTGCATGGTATACACAAAATGAGGAACTTGTTCCCCAGTAAAAAGTGTTAAAGGTGTTTTTTGATATTTTATGCTCATGTTTTTAAATTAAAGACAAGAAAAATAAGATCTCCTTTGCAATTCATTTAATATTATATTTTGCAAAACAGTGTGTGAACTTTACAATCATTTGCTGCAATCAGTTTGCGTAGTAGCAGTTTTCAACTCATAACGATGCTTGTCCTTTTAGCTTTGGGTTGAAAACAGCTTGTGTAAAAGAAAAATCATTCTTACATATATCATGCCTGTTGGAATCCACCAAAATCGCATAGCTGTTGAGATAGATGTACATGAAGTGAATTTCTTAACATTTTCCAACTTGTTTATATAATAAATCAAAATTTATTTTGGTAGTGTCACCAATTTATTGCAAATCAGTACTTTCAGACATTGTAGTAACATTATTTTCATTCTCTAAGTGTTTGGAAAAAGGAAATACCAGCTGCATATATTACTGTTTATTGTAATTACTGTTTATTGTAATTACTGCACTATTTAGGTTAATGAGACCATATAATAAAATATTAAACATTTAACATGCATAATAAAATTTCATGTCATAGGTTGCATCATAACATCATATGAGGCAGAGGCAGATAATGAGGAATTTGACAGTAACTGATTTTGATTGCTTACATTTTGTTTAGTAAAATCATTGTTATAGTCATGTGATGAATAAACTTTCTAATTTAAAAAATTAAGTTTGTCAAACTTGCCAAATAATTTTAGTTTTTTCCTTACCAAGGCTTGCAAAAATAAATTTGAGTTCTTTCATAAGTTTAATTTAAAATAAGCACTCCTGTAAGGTCAGCTCTATAATATTGATTGCTGTTTGAATGTTTATGGTATTCTAAGCAGTTTTAGTGTTCTGAACAAATTAGTGACAATTATGTTCTTGTTAAAATTGTTTGGATTAGACTGAAATCCTCAAATATTTAATTAATTTAATTGAATTACTTATGCAGTTTGTTGTCAGATCTAGTAATATTTTGACTGAATTTTTATATATGAATCATAAAAGGTAAATTTTTGATTTTACATGAGTGTTCATCAAGTATTACATTTATGTAAAAGTTGAATAATTTCTCTCTTTTGTGAGCCTAAGTCAGAGATTGAAATTATTCAAAGCATTTAACAAATTTCATAAGAAATGAGCACAAATGTAAATTCTGTTTATCGCATGATGAAAAATCTTGAATTTATTTTATTAAACTAAAAATAGTTGATTGAAATGATTTGAATAGTTTGAATACCTCAGTTGTTAAACCTTTCCATTGTATAATGTTATGACATGAGGTGTTATTCTATGTGTTACATGTATAAATTATATTATGGGTTTAATAACATAAATAGCACCGTAGTTGTTTGTTCAATAATGTATGATGTGGAATGCAAGTTTGAGATTAATTCCTCATATAGAGGCTTTATTCTACTTTGTAATCTTGCTATTTTGATATAACGATAGTTTAATGTGGTGTTACGACCCAAATAAAATAGTTACTTTTTATTAAAAACATTTTTGTCCCCAAATGGCTATGCTGTTTATTGGATTCCAATTTTCTGCTAAACATGTATGCTTAATATACTTTCCTCTGTGTGCTGTCAAGGATTGTTGCTCTGGCAACTGCTGCAGCAGCAACATTCCCACGTTTGTTCTATTCCATCACTAGGCGGCCAGTCCGGTGAGGATCTGCTTAACGACTCTCTGCATAGTCAGGCAGCAAACAGTGCCATTCTTAGCGACTCCACTTTCATGCTTCCAGGTAAAATGCATGCTTTTAAATAGGTTGCATAGCGACCTGTTGTAGATATATTCCTGCATGAACCAACAATAGCTTTTCTAGAAAATTGCATGTTTGGACATTTTTTTCTTTTAAAGTGGTAACAAAAGAATGAATACTTAGTTGAATGTTTTCAGAGTATCTTTCACCTTGTTGTAGTTAAATTAATGAGACAAGGAATCTACAAGACATGCATTGCAAGTTGTAGAGCTGAACAAACGAAGTGAAAACGGCTGTTCTAATTTTCCAATTACATTTGTTTTGATGGGAGTAAATTCATTGAGTCTTCATTTTTGGGAAGCAGGACATCGCAACATGAACATTTTAAGGTTTAAAATTTTTAGTCTGCAAATATTTCATAAACCCTTGATTGGTTCAGTTACATTCATCATCTGTCAAGTTTAATAGTTACAAATAATAATAAGAACACTTTGTACTAAGTAAACCTGACCATGTGTCATCTACAAACTTAACAATTTGTGTTTTGATTACATTAACTAAACATGCTTAACAAAGATCAGTGTTGTGAAATAATTTTAAAAAGTTTATGTGAAATCAATGTTGGTCACCATCGTACATCAACTCGTAAATTCATTCAGCATTAATTTCATAATTATATATATCGACACTGTCTAATGACTGAATGCCCTGGATCAAACCTTGTACTTGAACCTAACCAGTGGTGAATTTTAGATTCACTAGTTCCGTTGCATATATACTATAGAACCTCATTCCCTATTCATTCCTGTCTCCATCATTGTACAACAAATAAATCCTCTTAAGTTTAAATTCTAACAGATACCACATAATTCCACCCTATTCCTATTAGCATAGTGATGGATATATTGGTAATTTTATCGTTATTGTCCACTATGTAATAAAACATTCGGCTTTTTTTTTTTTATTTTATTGGAGAAGGTGTCATTTTTGGTCCCTCTATAAATGCACTGTCGGTTTATTAAAATTATAATTATATTATCCCCAAATTCTTTGTACGGATAACTATTTTCCAATTAATAATTTGCAGAAATATGTGTTCCCAACAACTAGTTTTGTTCTACCCATGATTATTTGTATGCCTCAGAAAGTAGTTGAGTACAAATTGTACAAGGAATTACATAAATTATTGTACTTGGTTGTTGTCCCCATAGCTGCTGAATTTCAGTCTTAACTTTAATCCTGAAATACTGTTGCATTTGGGGTCTTTTTGAAGAAATTCCATTACTACTTATTTTGCTCAGTTTTACAAACTCTTTTAATCAATAGTGACATAACTAACATCGAGATTTTCAAAGTGATGACTTTGTACAAGATCTGAACAAATGTGGCTTTGACCTGTATATCAAATGTTGGAATTTAGATTTTATCTTGGGTAAGGTTTGCCTAGCCTACAAACATGCATGTAAATGTTGGTTTATAAAGTATGAAAAACAATAAGTCCTCTAGCATTTAGGTGTATAAACCTTTTGTTTAAATCTGGTGATGAAAAATGTAAAATTTTAGCCATGGAGTCTGCATTTTATGTATAATAATTTATCAGATACCAGTTTCTATGCTGTTTTGAAACCATGAAACTTAAACATGTAAATTGTCTATATCAACATAGAGAGCTAGCTCTCTCTCTCTCATATATATAATAGGATGCTCAATAATTTTGAGCTTTAGTTCAAATACAAGTACTTTACAGTATATCCAGCCAAAAGGGCAGTTTTAAGAATAGAAGTTGTTCAGGCTAAAATAAAGTCAGTGCCAAATTAAATTGAAGTTTTTGGTAAATGGATCTTGCATAATATCAAAAATGTATATAAATGTAATCTTTTGTGTAATTCCCTTGTGTAATGACTGTATACCTGGTACCTTTTCATACCCCCTACTTCACCAACCCTTCCAAACTGCCCTCCATTTTGACCACTTATGGAAAAAATAAAGGAATAGTTTATTTGCCTTAAGTTGCATCATACAAAGATTAGCAATGCTTTAGCTTCTGAAGAAGTAAGAATATATTCTTTGCATGAAAATACTTTCCCTGTTGTTGATTAAGTCCATCTTCAATTGTTGATTAAGTCCATCTTCAGCTTGCAATTTTTGTTGGTTCTTTGGTTTATTTGACAATCCAAAATATAAAACAAGATGTATGGTATTGATAACTTCAGTTTGGTTAATGTTTCTTCAAACATTAGAGGACAGGTTATGTAAATATCCCAGTGCAAAGAATTTCAATCTTGTTAATCAAGTAATAACAGTTATCAAATTACCCAAACTATTTCACACCAATTTTACCATGATTGATCTCCAATTATTAACTTATACTTATTTAATTATCTGACACCTGTCTTCAGTAAAATTGAAGATGGATCAATCCTATTTTGCCATCCCAACCATCATATACCATATGGACTCAATTATAAGTCAAGTCCAGTTGCAGTCAACATAGATCTTGATTTGTTATTGCATAATGCAGGATCTATGTTGTTTGTTCTACTGATTACTCCAAATGGACTGGGTAGACCCTGATCTGCCAGTGCATAATGTGGGTCTGTGCAGTTTGCAGTTGGACTTATATGCAAGAGTCATTGGTGAGCCATTTAGAATGAAGTTCTCCCTCACTGTAAGGTGATTCAGTATAAAGGTGTCATTTTTATAGGTCATGGATTTAATTATTTGGTAGTAATGTTAGATATAAAATGCCTCAATATAAAGTGTTATTTTTAGAGGTCTTGAATTTAATTATTTATTAGTAATGTTAGATTTAAAATGCCTCAATACAAGGTGTCATTTTTATAGGTCTTGGATTTAATTATTTTATTAGTAATGTTAGATATACCTCAATATAAGTTGTCATTTTTATAGGTCTTGAATTTAATTATTTATTAGCAATGTTAGATATAAAATGCCTCAATATAAGGTGTCATTTTTACAGATCTTGGATTTAATTATTTAGTAGTAATGTTAGGTATAAAATACCTCAATATAAGGTGGTCACTTTTACAAGTTAGGTATGGTCATGGATTCCTTTTTATTAATTGGTTGTAATGTCATGTATAAAATACCTTAGTATTAAGTGGTTACTTTTATAGGGCCATCATGGATTCCATTCATTATTTAATAGTAATATGTATAAAATACCTTGATATAATGTAGTCACTTTCATAAGGCAGGAATGGTCATGGATTGAATTTTATTGTTTAGTACTAATATTGTGTATAAAATACCTCAACATAAGGTGATCTTATATTGATGGCAATCCACTTTATTTTTTTGATGAATGGTGTTGTAGTAAGAGAGTACTGTGATGTGAATTTACTGTTATTCTTGGGATACCAGTCTTTATTGATTTTATGATTGTTTCAGACATTGAATTTCATAGGCATGTCACTAGAAGAATCTGTGTATACTGATTGGGTAAGTGAGTGATGTCATCTGTACAGAAGTGATGCCATTCACATAATGGCTAGTTTTGGAAACTTTACCCTGAACTGCACTGATTGGTTGGTAGTTTCTCATTGGCACAGTATAGTTTGGAAACTCCACCATGAACTACACTGATTGGATGGTATGTTCACACTGGCACAGTGTATCATGGGATAAAGTAGGCAGAGTCTTTACTCTCACTAAAATGGAGGATAGATAGCTATCTGTACTCTCACGAGACCAAAAATGTGATGTTGTAATTGGTGAAATTGATGTCTGTAGTAATAGACGAATTCACAGTACCTTAAAAAAATACCAATCCCTAAGTAGGTAACTATTAAAAATGTTTCGATGCCACCCTCATACTGTAATCATTTTTCATTGATTGCATTGTATTGTCTTTAGTATGAACACTTTTTTCTACACAATCTCTAAGATAAAGCTTTATACTCCTAATTGTATTAGGAATTAAAAGTAGCTTTAATAAAAAATATATTTCTGTGCAACTTTAAACGAAGTGAGAGAAGAATATACAGTATAATGTAAGAACTTTGATTCATTACTTGTAGAAATGGGATATATACTTGTGTTGCCTTGTAGGCCTTGGACGTGTGGGTGTGGCAGATGATGATGAGGGAGGATTTAGAACTGTTAGTGGGGAGCCAGAAACAGGGGAAGAAATGCTGACACTGGAGGAGTTCCTTGCTGAAGGAAAAGAAAGTCCAGAAAAGAGAAAAAAGGTATGCTAAATTGAAAAGGTGTGGAAATGATTTTAGTTTACCATGGCATTGATATTTGTGACGAGATAATAATGGATATATTTCATTGAGTAGGTGGAAAATTAAGTATTTTCATGTGTGAAAATACTCAATATATCTATTATTGACTTGGTAGCAAGCATATTTGCTTTTTTCATGCTTAAATATATTTGCTAGCAAGCTGTACCGTGTGTGTAGTCGGTATAACATATTGAAATAGACTTTTCCTTACTGAATCTTCCATGATGTCTGTGGTTTAATGTTTATATTCTACTCTGTTTTGTGATTATGCGCACCTGACAATGTAAAAAGTTACCTAATTCTTCTTCCCTATTTATAATAACATACTACATAAAGAAAAAAACTTACTCGCACCTTGTTTAATTTGATCACGAGTCAGCTTTAATGTGAGGCAGCCATTTTGCCACATGGCAATGTAAGCATCTAAGAATAACTTTTAATTTTACACTTATCATGTTGTCAACATAGCAGTGAAATTATTTCTCATTAATTCACATCCTAGCAAAAAATAAAATTGTACTATTCATATTACCTTTCTTGCACCTTGTACACATAGTGTTACCTGAAATCGAGAAGCTTGGTTAGGAGTGCATGTAGATGGGTACTACATCATCATCACAGAAATTATGTCACATTCTTTACTAGCTTCACTTTTGTTGTTTCAGACTGTTGATACAAGAATCCTTGAACTGGATGATTATATATATATATATATATATATATATATATATATATATATATATATATATATATATATATATAGTACCACACCTGTACACAAAATGAATGTCACCATGACCTATATTGTCCATTTTACTGGCTTAGGTTACATTTTTCAATTTAGCTCATGATTATATGGGTTCTTTGGCATGGCATGTACATATTCTGGTGAAGGGATGCATCTTCTTGAACACTACTGCCTCATTACAGAAGTAGTTCATTATGGCCTTTATGTTACACTTCACTGAATAGGCTCAGATTTTGTATTTGATGATTATTTTTCATTTCCTGTTCATCATGGAATTAATGATGATATGCATCTGTTAGGTCAAGGTCATGACATAGGAAAATATAAATCCATAAGGTCAGGGATAATGTAAGTCAATTACCTGTTTCTTTATCCACCCCTTTCGGTAAAGCTTTACACTGGTCTGCGTCATAGCATATAATAGTCAAATGCCTAGCTCAGAGGTCAAGGTCAGTAGTAGGAAAATGTTTTGAGATAGGTGTATCATGTACCAATTGCTGCACTTCTGTTGCTTGTATCATGTACAGTTTGCAGCACTTATGTTGCATGTATCATGTAGTTTGCAGCACTTATGTTGCATGTATCATGCAGTTTGCAGCAGTCATGTGTGTATTATGTACAGTTTGCGGCACTCATGTTACATGTATGACATAGTTTGCAGCACTCATGTTGCATGTATCATGTACAGTTTGCAGCTCTCATGTTGCATGTATCTTGTGGCTTGCAGCACTCATGTTGCATATATCATGTACAGTTTGCAGCACATGTTTCATGTACCATGTACAGTTTGCAGCTCTTATATTCCATGTATCAATTAGTTTGCAGTACATGTTGCATATATCATGTACAATTTGCAGCAGTCATGTTGCGTGTATCATGTACAGATTGCAGCACTCATGTTGCATGTATGATGTAGTTTGCAGGACACGTGTTGCATGTATCATGTACAGTTTGCAGCACTCATGTTGCATGTATCATGTACAGTTTGTAAGTCATTTTTGCATGTATCATGCACATTTTGCAGCACATATGTTCCATGTACAGATTGCAGCACTTACTTATGTTCCATGTATCAGTTAGTTTGCAGTACATGTTGCATGTATCATGTACAGTTTGCAGCATTCATGTTGCATGTATCAAGTACAGTTTGCAGCACTTGTATTGCAAAATATATACCTCCATTCCATCACATTCTTGTCCACAATCATTATTTTCATGAAACATGGTGTACACTTGCATCAAAATGTCATATATAAGAGTTGGCCTTGTCAGATTAGTACTTTTAGAGTAGTCTCCCATTTTAAAAAAAATATATTTACAATTATTATATTCAGTTGATGGTTTTTCTGTAAGCACTCGCTCACTGACAGTTTTTTTTAACATTTGCCCTTTTGGGAATTAGTGTTTTTCCATGTTTGGTGGAGTGGGTGAGTTGGTAATTCAAAATCATGTTTTAAAGGTGACAATCTCATAACTGGCTGTGTCCATGGGTGGTGGGGCATAAACACAAATCCAGAAAATATAGTTGGATGCCAAAACTCCAGATCTGTTTGTAACTTGTAAAGGCTACAGAAATCATGTAATACTACATACATACCATCTACTTTAATTGGATCTTTAAATACTGATGCTAGTAGTGAACAATAGGAGGGATTCTGATTATGCATACCAAACTTGATCCTACAACAAGGCTGCCAAAGGGGTAATAATAGCTTCATGCTTGAGTTACCATCTACCTCCCAATTTCAACCTACATGTACAAGACCTTTGTACAAGTGTTTGCTTATGACGAGTTGATTCTATCTTGATGTCACCATATCAGCCTCCAATACTGTTACCATTTCTCATATGGTTATTATTAGTAAGATATAGCCTAATCTAACCTGGCTTACAATTAAGCAAGATCATCAAGTTTGTTTGTAAATTAAAGTACTTACCATTTGTGGACTGTGCCGGTGGCCTGGCAGCTAAAGCATCTGCCTCGGATGCAGGAGGTCATGGGTTCGAACCCCGGCCAAGTCATACCAGAGACTTATAAAAATGGTAGTAACAGTAGCTTTGCTAGGTGCTCAGCATTAAGAGGTTAGTGTTAGGACTTGTCAGCCTGGTATCAGGATAATGTGACTGGGTGGGACATCATGCTACAAGTCTGCGGCATGATGCCCCAGTGCTATACATCACTATAAACTGTCACACTGCAGACATTGTAGCAGTATGACTGATATTTTTGTAAAGGCTACATTAAAAATCAAAAATCACACACACACACTTACTGTTGAAGACAGGTTCTATAGCAAATAAGATCTGCGCATATTGATGAGATCTTGGATTTGATTGGCTGAGCTTGTTACTGCTGTAGATCTGGAGCTGTATTTCAATAAAACTTAATACATGTTTTATCAGCCAGACCTTGCATGTGTTCAGTAATGAGCAAGAGCTGTTGCATGTTAATTATGCCTTTATCTTTGGAAATAATTTGTACAAGCTATATGGTAAGATAGATCAAATCAGCATGATATAAAGTTTGGGAGATAGTTTAAATAGTTAAGTTTGGGAAATAGTTTACATTGTAAAGTTTGGGACATAGTTTAAATAGTACAGTTTGGAGATAATTTAAATAGTAAAGTTTGGGAGATAGTTTAAATAGTTAAGTTTGGGACATAGTTTAAATAGTACAGTTTGGAGATAATTTAAATAGTGAAGTTTAGGAGATAGTTTAAATAGTGAAGTTTGGGAGATAGTTTAAATAATTAAGTTTGGGAAATAGTTTAAATAGTAGAGTTTGGGAAATAGTTTACATAGTAAAGTTTGGGACATAGTTTAAATAGTACAGTTTGGAGATAATTTAAATAGTAGAGTTTAGGAGATAGTTTAAATAGTAAAGTTTGGGAGATAGTTTAAATAGTATAGTGTGGGATAAGTTTGGGAGCTAGTTTAAATAGTATAGTGTGGGATAAGTTTGGGAGCTAGTTTAAATAGTATAGTGTGGGATAAGTTTGGGAGATAGTTTAAATAGTATAGTGTGGGATAAGTTTGGAAGATAGTTTAAATAGTATAGTGTGGAATAAGTTTGGGAGATATTTTAAATAGGTTTGTGTTTTTAAACTTCATAATCCTGCTTAAACCAATTAAGTGATATTTGGGGCCACTTAGGCCTTGTATCAAATCCCTTTGAAGTGAGAATGGTTTTGAATTTTTCAACATTTTTTAATTTGAAATGAAACCACTGGACACACAATCAGCAGCATCTTTTGTGAAATTTACATAATTATACTATTAAACAAAATGATATCATTGTGGATCTGTTGAAAAGACTAAAACCATCCAAATCATATAGAAATCATGCATAGTACTAGACAGTAAATGCATCTGTTGTATGGTGTTGTAAGATTGTAAGAATCATGCATAGTACTAGACAGTAAATGCATCTGTTGTATGGTGTTGTAAGATCATAGGAATCATGCATAGTATTAGACAGTAAATGCATCTGTTGTATGGTGTTGTAAGATCGTAAGAATCATACATAGTATTAGACAGTAAATGCATCTGTTGTATGGTGTTGTAAGATCGTAAGAATGATACATAGCACTAGACAGTAAATGCATCTGTTGTATGGTGTTGTAAGATCATAGGAACCATACATTGCACTAGACAGTGAATGCATCTGTTGTATGATGGTTGTAAGATCATAGGAATCATACATTGCACTAGACAGTAAATGCATCTGTTGTATGGTGTTGTAAGATCATAAGAATCATACATAGCACTAGACAGTAAATGCATCTGTTGTATGGTGTTGTAAGATCGTAAGAATCATACATAGCACTAGACAGTAAATGCATCTGTTGTATGGTGTTGTAAGATCATAGGAATCATACATTGCACTAGACAGTGAATGCATCTGTTGTATGGTGGTTGTAAGATCATAGGAATCATACATTGCACTAGACACTGAATGCATCTGTTGTATGGTGTTTGTAAGATCATAACAATCATACACAGCACTAGACAGATTCATCTGTTGTATGGTGGATATAAAATACTTGTTAAAAAATCAGGCAAACATTTTAAATAAGCAGTCCCATTATTATTGTTATTCTTACCTGGATGAGAAACATATTACCTAGAAAACTAGTCAATCATTACATGCAGTTTATAGCTGACATTACAAAAGCACTTATGAAACAAGCTTACTCTGGTCCAATCATGTTAGAATTAGAATTAATCTTTTTGACATTAATAAGAAAGCATTAAAGTCGCATATTGTGCAGAGTAATCCTAATTAATGTGTAACAATAAAGAGGTTATAGTGGCATGAGTTGTTTGTATTTCAAAGGTTTTTTTTCATTTTACCTGCATGATGTTTTTATCTTCACAGAGAAAACCACAGGATGGCTTTACTCACGAAGATTCAGAATCCAGAAGCAGTGAGAACTCAGATAACAGTGCTCGCCGTCCTCTCTCTAGAAAACCAGCACCCCCACTCCCAACCCAGTTGAATAATGTGTGTCGAACTGGTTCTATTCCCGATGTGGCTATTACAGGGTCAGATTTGAATATTACACGCATGTCACGAGTGTCAACTGGTAGCAGTGGTAGCAGTCAGGATATACGGCAGGAAAGCAGTTTCTCACATTTGAATTCTCCGCAAGCAAATATTCGTCCAGACACGTCCACTCCAGCTAGGAATCAGGCTGATTTTAGAGTCAGATCTTTAGAGGAAATGAACATGTATTCACCATTTCAGAGACCCATCAATGACGATCATCGAAGTACATCAAGTTCAGACAGTGCCCCTTCACCACAGGTTGTTCGGTCTAGGCAAAGAAGTGATAAGCCATATTCATCAGAAAATAATCCTAACTATTATTCACATTCTCATAGGCCCACCATGGACAGAGAGCTCTCTTCCAATTCAGCTGATCGGGATAAATTGTCACCAGATGCACGTTTGGATCTTTTAACACATGGAGGACAGCCTTTCTCACCAATGACTTCCTCTCCTGCTGCAGGATGGTCGCCAGCCCCAAACTTTTCTAGTCCTAGAGAATCAGAGCGAGAGTTGAGAAATGATAATGATTTGTCTATTCAGTCTGCTCAGGGTCGGTACAACCGGTCACCTCAAGATCATTCAGGAACAGCTGGATCACGACCCATGAAAGCAGCAGCTTCCATGCAAAGTAGACCTCACTCTCCTGGAAGACTCGACCACCGTCCACCCATAGGCAGTCAGGTGGATGGTAGGCAATCCACACCTCAGCGGAGATCAGGAGAATCTCCACAAGGTCCTCGGATTCTGGTATCCAGGTCTCAGTTAGGGCCAACTCCTTATGGACAGAAAAATAATGCAAGAGTAGCTAGACCTGCTAGTGCTTTTGGAGTACCTGTTAATGCCTTATTCCAGAACAACAATATGGATTCCAATGTGAACAGAGATCTACAAGGTCAAGCACATGAATCTAGGCAGCCCCAGCATACTGCTAATAACTCACTTGTGAATACCTCAAACTATCCTGAAAACAATGGACCCATTCAAAGTCCTGGTAATTACTCACGAGCTCAGAGAATAGAGAGGCCGCAATCTGTCCCACCAAATATGTTTAATTTTCCAGATGGCAGTTATCAAGATTTGGATTCTAGTTTTAACAGTAGTGAAAAAGTGACTCCAAGCAAGGGAACTCCACCAGTGCCACCCCCAAGGAGGAATAAAGATGTGGTTCAAAATATAAAAAATCAGTACAGTGTGCTTCGTGAACCAGGTGTGAATTCTCAAACCTCATTGAACAAAACTGGCCCATCTGAGAGTATTCTAAATAATGCTAGACCCATGTCACTAGCAGGCACAGCTAGATCACAAACTCCAACAAGCAGGACACTTCCACAACCAAAAGTAACACAAAATAAATCACCAGCACCAAGACCATTGAATAACGAGGAGGAGGGAACTACTCCAAAAGAAAATTCTGTCTGGTATGAATATGGTTGTGTTTAGACTTTCAGATCTGCGAGGCTTGTCATGTTGTTGTGTAATTTAACTACAAATGATGCATTTTTTCTACAATATTGAAACTCACATTCTATTTTCTGTATATTTGTGATCAATTACAACATTCCATTTTCCTTCCAATGTAGGTTCTTATTTCTGAGACTAGTATCTGCATTTTCATATTTTGGCAGCATAATTTAAAAATAATTGAGGAAAGACAGTCTAAGAATAGAATAATTCATTTTGGTCTTATGTGACAGCAGATCTGATCATAGTTGTTTGGATTGAGAATGTAGACATTTGTGTGAAAGAACTCTAGTTCTGTGTAATCTTGTATGTATGTGCATTATTTCTGATTCTTGTGAGCTCTGTGCTTCTTTTCATGCATTTGTTTATTATTTCATCATTTCATCCTCTACACTTCTTGTCCATTTTTCCTTGTGCCATTCAAATTCAGTAACAACAGTATACAAATTTTCAGTCTTTCTTCAAGTTTTATTCCATCATCTAACTTGTTGGAATTATAATTGAATTCAGTAAGTTTTCTTAATGTTTTAGATTTAGCTTTATCATTTCTTAAATTTGTTGTCATAGCCAAAGGTCGATGGTCTCAAATCAGAAAGGGTGGTCATCATTTTTAAAACCTTAATCACCCAGTATGAATATGTCATGTAAAAGAAATAACATATCAATTGTCAGTGCATTTTGTTAGTGAATAAAGTAAGTAGGAGTAGAATTTGAACATTTGGTAGAATGGAAAACAAAGTGTAGCAAAGCCAGAGGTCCAAACTGTATGATTTTGCACATATCCCACAATGCATTGCTTTGTTAGACAAGTGGAACTGCTTTGTATTTCTTAAAATCTTCACAAATATCTTGACAAAGGAGATCTCTACTCTCAAAAGTTTGAATGTCAACTTTGAATGTTGCTGTTCTAAAGATCATATCTCATTTGCAAAATAATTTATTTCTAAGAAATGATAACATGAAATTTGATCATAAATGATGAATTATATATAAAAAAAATCTCATGCACAGCCATAACTGTGACTTTATTGATATTAACATAAATTTAAAGAAAAATCTCGTGTAGATTTGATTTTTAAAAAGGATTTAATATCATCTCATGAAGATATTGACACTCCGAAACACAAATTTCATTATTTCTTTCTTGCTTTGATTTTTTTAAAGTTAAAATAACTTGGCCATTATCTGCAGTTAGCTGAAAATACATTTCCATTGTGTTCAGAATTGACATTCAACTACTTACTTTAAGATGATGCTCATTGTATCTTTTGCATTCACTGCCATCCTTGCTATTTTGTAACTAAACTATCTACTGTATGATGCACAGCTTCAGGCTGTAATTTTTTTATGCTACACTGCTTCATACCTTCAGGTTTTAATTTTGTTTTGTTACACTGCTTCACTTCTTCAAGCTGTAATTTTTGTATATTACACTGCTTCCTTCCCATGTGCACTACTCCTTAACCACTTATTATTGTGACCATGCTGCTTTAATTAGAAGCATCTTGATGTGTACCTGATTGTCATTATGTCTCACCATCCATCTGTCCTTAGCACAATTTTGGCCAAAACATACAGAATATACTAGATGAAATTTTAAATATGTTTGTATGAATGTATAGATGACCTGATAAGATTCTATAACCATTAAAGCAATTGTAAGCAGTGCAGGTCAAAGACCAAGAAGAGTTTCTGTGGTGGCCTTACCTCCATCCATTGTCCACATGTCCATTAACACATAATTCCTCAGCACAATTTTTGCCAAATTTTACTGGATATTATGGACAAATTAAACTTTAAAGGGCATGTTTGTATAAATATGTAGATGACCTGAATAGGTTTTCATGTCATTATAGCAATTTTTAGCTCTACTGGTCAGTGACCAAATCGAGCTTCTGTGATGGCATGGCCTCCTCCATCCAGTGTAGACCTGTCTGTTAGCTCATATATTATGTTTACTCCTCCTAAATTACTTATAAGATTGTCATGAAAATTAACACACATTTTATCTCAAGGTCTTGTTGTTCCTAAACGCTACTTCTCCACAATGGTTGGCTGCATTGACATGGTGTTTTTACTAGGTCTTTTTTATTTGGTTGGTCAGAATGAAAATGGTACCAGTTAGACATCCAGTATGCCACAATGTTGGCTATCTTGAAAATCTTTTCATAGCTACTTCTGGAAACAGATAGTTGGAACAACTCACTGAAAAAACTTGATATGTAGTTTGGTCCTAAATGAAAATTTAAAATGGTGCTAATCAGGCCAAAAAATATGCATACCATGGAAGCCATCTTAAATACACCACTCCTTTAATAACTCACGAACCCGCTTATAATGGAGGGTCAGGCATGGATCCCATTTTTTTAACCAGAAAATACAGAAAAATTTATCCCACTTTGTTGAACTTCAAGAAAATCACAATCAAAATTGGTAACTGAAACTTTTATATATTGCTCGTTTTATCATCAGAAACAGTAGATAAGACCTGGAAATTTTAATCAATGTTATGAAATTATCAACTTTTAATAAGAAGTCATATAATTTGTTACATTTTCTTTCCAGACGACATTTATAGTACACTGTAATCAGTGATATTCAAGGAAATTTTGATGAATGAAAATGTCTCTTACACCTAGTGGAGACGGTACTTTAATAAAAAAATACCAATTAAATACTTTTTATCAAGTGTAATTTGTATTTTAGTTCTGTCTTATAGTTTCTTTTAAGTGTAATGATCATAAATGCAATGCACGCTCTTGTAATTAAACGTAAAATGCATCAATCTACTATAACAGCTATGTCCCATGAGCGTTTCTCTGAGAACCTAGTTAAGTGCCAAACATGTTTTGATATCTGATTAGCAGAAGTATTTGTTGTGATTTTCCACTGAATTAAAAGCTGGCCTCCTTTGGATTATCATTTTCATTAAGTCTTTTGAATCAAATAAAGGATGTGGAATAAAAGAAAAGTTAAAAGTCATGCAAATTGTGCATACTTCAGATCTAGCGGTCTCAGTCATATGTCCAGTGAACTCGTTTCATTTGATCAATAGAACAGTTCTAAATTTTATTCTCTACATAATACAGTTAAACTACCTTAAATTGACCTACTCAATTATAACTATGATCAAAGATAGCAAGGCAACTAAGTGAAATGAATACTTCATAAAATAAAGAGCTTTGTTTCACAGATATGGACCATTGTGGGGGATACAAGTTTCAGAGAATTACTGAATTGGCACTTAGAGATATTCTCAATGATGATAAGAAGTTTCACTATAACTTGCAATGAAATCATGGCATCAGTATTTTACTAACCAAACAATACAAAAATTGTTTTGATGCAGATGTTTGTCTCATGAAATTATTGTCACTAGGTTTTGAAAAAAGGAATCTTGTTTGGTGGTGTATCAACAGTTAGTCTGGTTCCCTGCTACACACTGTATTATTATATACCACTCAGAGAACCAGGCTAATCAAGAAAACAAGCAGTGATGTAATACACAAATATTTTCATGTACACATGATGGTTGTTGAAACCATTTGGAATATTATTAATATTTGGAGGTCCCTTGGTAACTTGCTGCCTTGCTTATAGTGCATCTATGTTATTGAGGGAAAGGTGTATCTTGTTTCAGCTTGTCTAAATAAATGGTGATATCGACATGGATTTTCACTAAAAGACTAAATAGGACATCTGCATACATATGATGGGTCATAAAGGTCAGCTTAGGGCAGGTCAGAAGATTTGCAGAATTTGGTCAGGAGTTTTAACTTCAAAAAAGGGATTTTCATCAGCCCATTTTTAGTATGCAGATGGACAAAACTTAAACTACTGAACAAATTTCATTTTAAAAAGTTTAAAATAAGCATGTCATCTCAACAAAATCAGTCCTTTCATAGTAACTTGCGGTCAGTCATACTCTTCTTGCACGTACTACAAGCATTTTTAGCAACTTGTAGGAGATCATTGTCTGGATTATATTTGTGGCAGTCCTAGTGAATGTTGATCTGAACACTTAGGAGATGACACATTGTTATTGGAAACCTCGGAGTGGAAAATGTCCTTTCAGTGTCTGCACTATAATGTGGCAATGTTAATACAAATGTACTGAATCCATCAAGAAGTTTAATTGTTGGTTGATTCAGGTAGCTTACTGACTGCCAGAACTTTTCAATATTTGTGCTATCAGAATCGAATTTGGAAAGTTCCTCTTAAAATCAAAGTCCTTTTAACTTTATTCCAGCCATTGAAATTCCTATTTCTATCCATTACTGAATTTTGTATGATGTTTTGGTTGTTTAGATTTTGGAATTTTAGCATTGTGAGATCATGCATATGTAGACAAAACATTAGAAGCCAGTACCAGGCTAACCATTTTTATGCCACCTGAGCTCGTTAGTAATGTCTAATCCAGTCATAATCCATTTAAGTCATCAGATTATTACTCATGACATAGTCCAGTGATTAATTTTTGGTTATTGTAGCAATTAAAGTGACACGATGAGAGTCCCATGATCACAGGAAGTCTTTGCCTAAAATATTATACACTGGAAGTAAGGTGTTAAAACAACCCAAGAAAAATATCCATTCCAGAATTTTATTTTAAATAACAATTTTGAGTATGTAGGAGATTTTAGTGAGGGAAAGGAGGGATGGGATTGGCTTGGTGTATTCACAACATCACTTACATTATGTATTGGAGTTGAATGAAAACTTAAGTTGCAGATCTGATCACCAAATATCTGTACTTTTGTGAAAGAGTTTAAAAACCAAACCTAAATGAGTTTGGTCTCAGGTTAGAGTTCATGGTTTGCATTTTTATTCATGAATGAGCTTATGAAAATGGTGATTTTGCATGTACAAAGGAATTTTGACCAGAATTTGTATTGAGTTGCATTCAAATTAAAACATTAATAATAATTACTCTGACATTGATTTTAATGTCAAAGGTCCTCAAGTTCAAAGTTCCTGATGCAGGTTTTCAACTGGCTAATGAGGATGTTAACACAAACTGATTTTGTGGATATATCTGAAGAATACCATCAATGAAGAACAGTAACTCCCAGAATATTTGTTGCAAATTGAACCCAAGTGGGTATACTTGACATTGTCAAAGACAAATTCAGTGACCTCATATTCTGGATATCAGGCTGTCCTGTCCAGGATATCGGGTTCATGGTGAGAGATTTTGACAAAGAATCTGTATTACACTTATCTGTTATTCAGGAAATATTTTGTTTACCATATTTCTCATGGATATCAGATTGTTTCAGTGTTCAGCAGTTATAAAGATAAAATAGCATAAGAAATAGGTTTATTGTGGATTCCTGGAAATTCTTGTTGCCAGTATATTATCCACCCCTTCAAGGGACAAGTGTTCCAGTGTTAATAAATTTGTGAACTTGATAACATTGGACATCATTTTCAAAATTTTGTTAGCTCAGTTTCTCAAAAACCAGATGTTGTGGACTAATTAAATATGGCAGCAAAACTTAGAAACATTTGTAGTATTGGAGAAGTTTTTCTTGACTCTACATTCACCAGTACTAGTTCATTATAAATGATGACTTAAATAGATATGGTCTTCAGAAGTGTGCTTCTTTTCTTGAGAGTCTGTAGAAAACACTGCCTTACAGCATTGATAATTATTTTTTTCCTTGACATAGAGCTGGTTGCAACAATTTTCTAACTTTCTCTTAGTATGTTTAAAACAAAGGATTTATTCTTCATCTGTAGTTTTTCACCGTAGAAATTATCCATTCTATTGTTCATCTGCATTTTGTAATCAATATTTATCTTTAAGTTGACTGTAAAAGTTTACTCCACTTGGCATTTACATCTTTCTTGGAAATGATTAATATTGTTTCTTATGTTGGCATCTCCATTTGTATCACAGACAGATCTTATTCAGGAACATTATACTATATTTACTTAACTGACTAACTATGGCATACAACCAGATCTGCTGTCCCACAATGCACCAGCAGATCAGGATACATGCTGTTTGATTTCTTTACCAGGAAACAATGTAGACCCAGATATGCTGTCCATATGCAGATCTTAATTCTGTTTACCAGCAAAAAGGTTTAGAACCAGATCTGCTGTATCATTCAATGCACCAGTATTTTATGGTATATGCTGTTTTATTTGCCAGCAGTGTAGACCTAAATATGCGGTCTCACAACACAGCAGATCATGCAGTTTTCATGTCCTTGTTTACCAACAAACAGTACACATTCAGATATAATGTCACACATCACATATCAGCATATATACTGTTTGTTTTATTTACCAGCAGTGTAGACCCAGATCTCCTGTCCCACAGTGCATCAGCAGATCAGGGTATACACAATTCTGATGACAAGCAAACAATGTTGACCCAGATATTCTGGCATAGTATGCAGTGACAGATCTGAATGTATGCAGTCTGAATTCAACTGCAAAGTGTATAATGGGTAAAAACGGCAGATTAACTACACAAAGTAAATTAATCATGGAATTGACCTTAATCAAGATTATTATCAGGCTCAGAGTTGGTTACCGTTACAAGTAAATACTGTTTAGATGGAAGAAAGGTGAAATATGGGATTATTTTTGGCATTGTTCATAAATTGTTCATAAGTCTTATAAGTATGCAAATAATTTATGTGTGAAGAGTCTTCATTTTCATGCAGGTTGATCATGTTTTTGATGCCAGAATCTTGTTATATGAGTGTTTATTCTGTATGCAATAACAGAAGAACCAGATAACCAAGCAAAGGCAGGAAACTCTGCAAATGATACAAAATATTTCAAAATTATATCTGTGTGTTGTGTAAGGAGCAACGTTATAGAGATGGACATTTTTTGAATATGACCATATTAATAACATTAGGTGAATAGTCCAATCTCATGTTTAATAGATACCCATGTTTAATTTATTCTTCCCACAAAGTTTAGTTTCAGTATGTTATCAGATTTTAATGATTACTACAGTCTTTAAAGTTCCTCCTATTTATTCAGACAAGTTGAGACAAAGAGATTCTTGGGTATATGCATTAGTTCACTGTACCCAATTAGTGAATCAAATTTGAACATTAATTGTTGCAGTCTTATATATATATATATATATATATACACACACACACACAAGTCCAAATGCAAACTGCACAGACCCAGATCTGCCATCATGTGATGGGTCATCACAGTTTTTTTAGGTGTAATTAGTAGAACAAACAATGTAGACACTGATCTGCAGGTGCATTATGCTACAGCAGATCAGGATCTTTGTTGTTTGTTCAACTTGTAAGCAAGTACATTTTGTGTGTGTGTGTGTGTGTGTGTATATATATATATATATATATATATATATATATATATATATATATATATATATATATATACATGTCTGATGTAGAAATGTTATGAATATTGTTTGGTTGATTTAATTGTTATTTTGCAATACGTTTCCGTCTCATGCAATGCTTACTTTGTGTATAGTCTTAAAAATTCTGTTATTTGAAGAACTAAAGAAATGACTTTTAAAATGTTTGAACCAAAGTTAGGGTTTTCATGTTATTTTGATGTTATGTAATATACGCATGACACTGTCTTTATAAATTTCACTCAAGGCAATCTGCATTACAGTAGACCCAATTTTGACTTGCACAACTATTTGATAATTGCTGAGCATATATTCATGTATTGGGTGGGTTGATACATTACTCCTCTCACTAAAAGGCATATCATAACTTCCTGTTATTAGGTGAGTAGGATCACAGATGGAATTTCATAAAGTTGTGGTCAATTATAGGTGCATGTAAGGCATTATAAGGCAGTCGTATTATAAGATCTATACTGTTTGACCCCATGGATAGCATATTAATGAGGGAGTACTGCATGCATCCTGTGCTGCATTATAAGGCAGTCATATTGTAAGGTGGTATACTGTTTGACCCCATGGATAGCATGATAATGAGGGAGTACTGTATGCATCATGTGCTGCATTATAAGTCAGTCATATTGTAAGGTGGTATACTGTTTGACTCCATGGATAGCATGATAATGAGGGAGTACTGTATGCATCATGTACTGCATTATAAGGCAGTCATATTGTACTGTTGGACCCCATGGATAATAATGAGGGAGTACTGCATCATGTACTTCATTATAAGGCAGTCATATTGTAAGGTGGTATACTGTTTGACCCCATGGATAGCATTGATAATGAGGGAGTACTGTATCATGTACTTCATTATAACGCAGTCGTATTGTAAGATCTATACTGTTTGACCCCATGGATAGCATGATAATGAGGGAGTACTGCATGCATCCTGTACTGCATTATAAGGCAGTCATATTGTAAGGTGGCATACTGTTTGACCCCATGGATATCATGATAATGAGGGAGTACTGCATGCATCCTGTACTGCATTATAAGGCAGTCTTAGTATAAGGTGGTATACTTTATGGCTACTATGTACATCATTATAATGAGGGAATACTGTATCATGTACCTCATTTATAAGGCAATCTTGTTTAGGTGGTTTACCCTATGGATTCCACAGACATTATCATGAGGGAGTAATGTATTATGTATCTCTTAATGTATTCCTGCTATAAGGTGGTATACCCATTATATCCCATGGACAGCATTAAAATGAGGAAGTACAGTATTTACCTCATTATAAATTTTTTACAAACTATAAAGTGGTATACTATGGAGAGCTTTATAATAAAAGGAGTATTATACTGGGAATTTAGTTGCCTGCATGTATTTTAACTACTGTTGCTAGTTTAAATAAATCCATTCTACCCCTGTTAAGACAAACCTTGTTTCCTGGACACAAAACGCAAAACTGTGGTACACTTACATGTACAATGTATATAGTGGTCAGAAATTCTTCAAAACAGTGCAAGATCATTCCAGTTAAAAAATCTTTATGAATAAGGCCTCTCTTTATGTCATGGAATAGCTACAAACCAAACTGGTTCTCTTGTGAATGAAGTTACAAATATCTCACAGTGTTACTAACTATACTTAGTTTTAATAGTTTTGTATTGATTGCCATTTACTTCGGTTTGGCATTGATTTCTTTTAAGTGAATTTAATAATTCAAGATTTTGCATGCCAGTATTTGAAATTATTAGGCTAGTTTCTTAAATTTCATTTGAAATGAGGACAGTGGTGAGATTCTATTGTTGTGTGATGAAAAATGCCAATTTAAATTGACCATAATGCAGAATAGTGATAAAATGACTTTGAAATAAATTTGGATGCCACAATCATTATGCCCTTCCTTTTCATAAAGTTATGATGTTATTTATGACATCATGAACTGTTATTAGATGGTAAATATCTGAAAATAATATTATGGGTAAAACAGTAGTTATGTGCTAAAACCTCATAAAGTAACAGTATCAGTGATTGGCACATGGGATATCACATGTCAGGGAACAAAATATCGTGTCCCCCTTGTGCACTTGTGTCTTCCATGATCATGTCTCCTTCATGTGATCTTGCTTCCCTGTTTTGTTTCTTTTTTGGCATAATAAACAATATTTTTGCCCTTGTTTCCAAGAGATACGAAGATTTGTTTGCCCACATTGTTGCACTTGGGATTCACCCTCATGGATCATGACTTGCCTTGGGTGAACAAATCTTCACATCTCACCCTAACAAGAACAATAAAATGTACAACATCAGCTAATAACCTTGTGCAATGTTTACATATTTGAAATTTTTAGTTGATGATGAAGGCATCTTTTTGTAAAAATTAATTATAAACCATTCCAATATTTTCATAATTGTAACTGATGACAAAGGCTTCCTTTTGTAAACATTAATTGTAAACCATTCCATTGTTTTCATAATTGTAACTGATGACAAAGGCATCTTTTTCTAAATATTTTAAACCATTCCAGTGAGATTATGCTGTGAAGGGTTGTACAAGTGTGTTCATTTTAGAACATACACTAAAACACATCCAAGTTGTTACAACAAAACAAGGTTGAAAATGGCTTTTAAAAATTGTTTGAATATTTGATCCAGTGAAGTTTTGTCTTAAAACGGGTACAATAAAAGTTGTTATTTTTCATGCCAGCATGTACTTCAAACTAACTTGATGATTGACATGTGTTTATTTCTAATTTCAAAGTGTCTTCACACCTAGCATTGAGGTTTAAAATTGACAGCATCACAGGATGAACAGGTACTGACATCATGCACATTTAGAAATGGGGTCTTTGTTTTGGTTCTTCTTTTTTGTTTGCTTTTTGTTTTATTTTCTTTCTTCTATCTTCTGATTCACAGTAGAGTTGACCTTCAGTCATAATTTTTCTTCTACACAATCTTTTTCTTTGCAGTATCAACCAAATGCTACTATATGCTACTTAAAGTGTTTATAAATTTTGCAAAAGTTTTATTTGTTTTATTTTTGAGAATCTTTGCATTTTTTAATCAAACTGTTATAGTTTTTTTGTTTTAACTATCAATATCTATACTTCAAAGTTTCTGGTATAAATTTGTATGTGCCATTGCAAGTTACCTGTAAAAACTGGACCAATTATCCTACCTTTTATAGATAAATGATCAGGTAAACATAAAGTAAATTGAAATTACCAAGATTTCATCTAAAATGAAGTTGCAAGTATATATTTTCAGATCAATTGTTGTTTTATTCAGTTAAGATAAAAGTCACCCAAAAAGTCAGTAAAAAGTGAGGTAAAATACATTTCGTTATACATGTACAAGTATACAGTCTAAAGGTTTCAGCAAATTCATCTGACAGTCCTCCACCTTTCCCTTTTTTGTTTCTTTGGCATTGTGTGGCCTTTCTTTGCAGTTGGCACATTTTGATTGAGCTGAGTCAGTTTGATGGATGGGGACCTTTACACTAAATATCACGTGAAAGAAAGGAATTGATGGGGACCTTTACACTAAATATCACTTGAAAGAAAAGAATTGATGTCGGTTTTGTTCTAATACTCACTTTGATGTCCCATTTTTAACAAAGTTGGAAATTATAATTGTTATTTTCTTTCCACTGATTGCACAATGCATGAAACTGTGACGGTGATGGCTGACCTTTGTTTTTTTTTCTGGCAGATATTGATTTCATATTTGATGCATTTGGTTAGTGTACTTATCTTTCATTTGTGTCTCTTGGTATATCTATTCAGTAGAAATGGAAGATATGGAATTTATCTCCAAGTAAAAGTGCACCTTCTGCTTGGAGAACAGGCATACATAATCCAACCCTGTGATTTCAGATTTGGTTAAAATCTGAATGGTTTTATAGTTTTGCTTTTTGACCAGGAGAGCTTAAGCAAAATCAAAATTGTACCCAGTATCCATTCAGTTTTTGGTACAGTAATTTATATATACATATGTAGAATCAGACCTTTCACTAGCAACCACTCATGAAAAAAGGCTAAACTAGCCATCACACTCAGGTGACTGCTACAGGTAGGTTCACCTTTTAAAACTGGTTTTTGAATAAATACAATACACCAAATATTATTATTATTATTATTATTATTAAGATTGTTTTATCTTCACTATACAGCACAACCATAATTACAGATATATGTTATTCTCTTCCAAATATATGTTCAACACAAGATTACTGTATCCTACTCACTTTATTCGATCCTATAAATTAAATCAACACAGACTTAAAATATACACCGATCTTTGTTTCTTCATGCTTTAAAAACAATATCTGGATTAGGCAGGTGCTCAACTTGCCAAGATCAAAAGACCTCTTTTATGAGAAGCCTGTGATGAACAGCAGGTTAAAGAAGCTGATAAGATTAGTCATTGTGACCCATGAACCATAACCCCTGGCCCTAATGAATGGGACATAACTCATATCTTACCTTAAAGACAAACTTTTTTCTTCAGAGATACTTTTAATTCACAGGCAAAAATAGATATCTATGTCTGACACAAAGATGAATTCCATTTCTGCTGCAATAACCGCTTTCTTACCATCCTGTAAACAAATTACTTCGACCCTCTACACCAGGCATCAGCAAGCTTTTAGAACTGCTGTGCCAGATCCATTCTGTCATAGAATGCTGTGTCATATTCATCCCTTTAATTAAATTATCATTTTTATCACATACAATACAAAACTACAATTTGTACAGCCTGCCTTTCCAAAGAGTCATGATTGCCACTTTGGCATTTGTGTCATAGGTTGCTGACACCTGCTATACCCTAATGATAAAAAATTTACTGCCTTGCTTTCAAATTTGATATAGTGACACCCTTGAGTTACACACGTCAATGTCACTGGAGTATGGTGAGTACAAGCAAGATACAAAATGTTTGCATATCAATTCATATGAAATTCCTTTAGCTAAACAATGTCTTTCTGATGAAGCAATAGACAGCATTCACTGCTGACATCAGCAAGGCAGGTGATCATTAAATACAAGATACTTATATAGGAAATTTGCCTAGGGAATATTGGTTTGGCCATTGTGAGCAAGTAACCACCAAGTAAAGTTTTCCATTAGGACTGTTATGAATCACATTTGTGCATGCGTGTGTGTGTCATAGCGGCACTTAATGCATTTTTACCATGTTCATGCCACCTTGTCAATCATGCCAAACTGTAAGTATACTGTGACCTTGTATGTACACAGAATCTGATGGTCAAAGGCAAATCTTCAAGCAATCAAGTAGCTTTATAAAATCTAGTTTGTGTCTGATCCAGAGGATCATTAGTTCTGAGCATTTTATTTTTCCCTGAACTTACACAGTCTTATAAGTGTTACTCAAGTTTGAACAAAGTTTCATTAAAATAATTTTGGTTTGCAGTATTTTTCTTGTTCTGCTAATCAGTGCCAACCCATCAGTTAGGTGCTGCAAAAGATGCTCTCCTGATAATAGAGTACCTCCTCTTTATCATTTAATTCCCTTATGAAAGGACACCCATTTGCAACTGATGGTTTTCAGTGCAAGTGAACCAGTGAATTTTTCCAGTAGATATTTTTTATGTAATTTTAAGGGCTTGAAGCATTCAGGATGTTAGGGGATTTTTAACAGAAATTTTCATGTTTTTTTTCTTCTTCTCACAAGATATAATGCATTAGACATATTTCTAAATATCTTTTACATGGCCATCAGAACCCAAAGATTTTGTAAATATATTTTACTTTAAATCATATTTTACAATTTAATCAAAGACATTTGTAATGCTATATGAAAAATATAAAAATGGGTGGGGGTAAAATCACATATTTAATGTTACACTGATGTAGTTTTTTAAAAACTTATTGGTCCAGGGACAGCATTTGCTAATATGGTGTTTCAATAATGCATTGTAGACCTCACCTTAAGAAATAATTTTCTTTTTGGCACAACCAAGATCTCACTCTAGAAAATTGTTTTTCTTTTTGGCAGGGCCACCAGACTCTAAAGGACAAACTGAATAGTGAATGAAAGAGTGATCTATAACCATTGCATGTTCCAGAGGGAATGGGATCATAATAGTTATCTCCCTTTACAGAAACTATGGGTGAAGCTGTGGTGTTGATTTTTGGATATATAGATATGGGCAGCTTTACTTTTGAAGCAGGATGAAGTTACAGCAAGAGACAAGATTTGTGACTTATTTATTAGAGACTTTTGTCAGTTTATAATTTGAAAAGTTTCATCAACAGTAATATGTTAAGCACATTCAAATGTGCTAGAAGAGAGAGGCAGAGTTTTCTAGACTGGTTTATTCTTTTGAAGTCAATGACCTTATTGGTTTGATTGAACCAGTCTTGTCATAATTAGGCGTTTTGGGTTTTGACATTATTAAATACTTGTTAAATACAGCCTTGTTTACTGTCCTTCCTAGCTTTAAATAACAATGACAATTTTCCTCAGCTGTCTTTTGTGAAGAAAGGACCAAATAACTTGAGCATGACAGAGTTCATCAGGTTTGGTTAGGATTCAAGAACCTTGATGGCAAAGCCTTGATAAGAATAATTGTCAAGACTGGACATGAACAGATTAGTAATTAGGCATGGATATATTTAAATATGTTATTTATCAGTTTTGGTGTGCATGCTGACATCAACCATTATCCAGCTTAAGTCTATGGTGCTTTGCTGTTAATTATGGTATTTTATTTACATTGCCAGCTTAACACTGTATATATAATTTTTGTCTGCTAACTTGTGTAATGCTAACAGTAACTATTTGCTTTCATACTTCACTTGATATGATATACTACTGTACGCAAATTTCTAATAAAACAATTCAGATTGTTCTGTTTTATTTTGTCTCACTTGTGTTAGCATGGTTAAACACAGATGTAACTTGTCTAGTATTGACATCATCATTGTTGTCACCAGTGTTCAGATTTTGTGTTAAAGTTTTCACATGTCAGATATATATATAGGATACTTCAGTAGACCTATGCAGATTAAACACCCATGGAACATTTGTCACATAAACTGGTCTTGTGCCTACAAGTTCATTGCAGGCATTTGCGTAAGACAGCATAAGCAAGTCAAAATGCTTCAGTGCATGAATTTGTTCAAAACTCGTTGAATCATTTATATTACATATAGAACATAACATACTACAACTGGGCTTTTAAAATGCCATTTGCCTTTTGCACAAGAAGATTGCTTACAGAGAGCATGCAATTTTTCTTTTGCTTTTTCTTTTGTCTTGCCTGCATTATTATGTAGACACTTAGGTTTTGTTTCTGGCAGCATTGCTGGTCAACAGTATTATAGTTTTGTGTTCAGGTTTTTAAAAGTTTGAGGTGGTGGTAAACCAGATACACCAGCACATGAAACATGATTTTGAGACTGGTTCAGTGGAACTTGTCTTTAGTTTCATTTTGACATATTTAATTACAAGGAAAGACAAAAAAAATTGGAGCAATTTAGCTTGAAGTTTTCTCTAGCAAAATCTTTTAAACTTGATATTATATAATCAGTATTCCCTCATTATAATAGTCTGTGGGTGCTATAGGATATACTGATTATCGTGAGGTTGCCTTATATTGAGGTGTTATATATATATATATATATATATATATATATATATATATATATATATATATATATATATATATATGAATGAGAAGTGGGATCCATGATCATATCAGCCTTAAAACAGGAACTATGTTATTAAGAAGGATCTTATATTGAGGGAGTACTGTGCTTGTGCCTAGTTTCTATCTTCCTCCTGTCCCCACTAGATAACCATATAGTATGTCTTGTAGCAAATAAGTTACAGGTATGAATATCATTTTTAATTATCTATATTTTGATATGTTGTGATTTTTGTTTCTTCAATGTTTCCCACCTGCCCCATCCTACTAAAGAAACTGGACAAAGTGAGGATGATTCAGAACTACAAAAAGTATTACATCAAGGATAATTTCCATTTCAAGTTTTAGAATTGAGATTGCTTAAGTTTTTTATTGACTTGTGTAATCTATTGGGATTATAAGAAGCAGCATGCATAGACATACAAAACTGGAAGATTTGGTATTTATTTGGATAGTACAGTATTTAGTCAATTATTTTCATACAAGAGTAGTTATTGATTCTATATTTTGGTTCAGTTTTATTTGCATTTACATATAATGTTGCTAACACTATAAATGTTGGAATAGTTTTTCCTCATTATTTAATTAACCTGAATCTTTTCAATCTTACATGTATGCTATTTTATAAATATTTACTTTTCTGACTGTTTTTAAGGTCTATGATAAACAATCAAATCATGTGCCTGTAGATGTTTTTGAATGAATTTCCATTTAGGAACAAAATTATGTTTTGCCATTCCAATTAAATGTGATAATTTTGTTAGTGACTAAGGTTGTGACATTGTATTGTTTACAGTATATGAATTAACTTACTTTTTGATTACTGATATTTACGCTGTCGGCTCATTCAAAATGTAAATATAAAAAGTAATTTGTGTACATATTCACAGGTACATCACTCATCCATTAAAATGCTTTCCAGGGAAATGTAAAATATACTGCCTTATAAATGAGGTCATCAAATAATTAAGTACATTATACATACCATTTAGACTCACTTATAAGTCGAGTCCAAATGCAAATTGCATAGACTCAGATCACCATCATAATGCACTGGCAGATTCGATTCTGTCAGTTTTCTTAGGAGAAATCAGTAGAGCAAACATCATATACCCTGGTATTATGCTATGGCAGATCAGGATCTTTGTTGTTTGCAGTTTGACCCAGCTTATTAGGGAGTAAATATGGTAAAATGTAACCACTAGATAATAAATCAATATCCATGATCATAATCACCATATAAAATTAACAGTGTTATAATGGAGTGCTTTATAGTGAGTTAGTGATGTAAATTTATCACAGTATAGTCACTTATGCCTTGCAGTAAGTGAAATTACAATTTGTAGATCTTATTTCTCGGTACAAACCATTGTACAGAACTTTTCTTTGTTGTTTCTTGTGAATTAAGCCCTGATTTTCTTCTTCAAAGCAGTGCTTTTAAATGAATCTTTTGGTTGGACCAATAATTATTTAATCGTCTAACGGTATTTTTTTTTTCTCTATGTAATTAAATAGTTTTTTTGAATAACATTGCTATCCCTGTGTTATTTTTAATGCTGCACTTACATGAAATCTAGAAAATCCATTTTGTTTTAAAAACAAAATGGAGAACAGTGATGAAATGCACAAAAGAATACTTTTTTTCTGATTAACAGTGGAATTGTAACAGTCAGGCCTTCATTATGAGGTCATCTGGAGGTCATTAATACCAGTAAATGCATATTGAGTTCAAATTTTTAACAAGACAACTAAGTAAAAATTTATTCTTAGACAAGAACATATGGAATTTTCTAAGGAATATTTCCTGTTTATGCCATAGAGATCCAGACAATTTTATTCTGGTTACATCAGCTATATAAGTTTGTGTCAGTAATACAGATTTACCCATAATGCCCACCAAAAATTTATCCAAATCATCATATAAACATGAAACTATTACTTGAATAAGTTGTTCCTTGGATTTTGTGAGATATATAGACAATTTTATGCTTGTTACATGGGTCATATGTTTGTGTCAGTAATAAAATTTACCCATAATGCCCACTTAAAGGCAGTCTAAATCATTGTATACATTGAATCTTGAAAAAGTCACTTGCCTTAGATTTTGTGAGAGATATGGACAGTTTTATTCTTACTACATGTGCCTTGGATTTTGTGAGAAGTATGGACAGTTTTATTCTTACTACATGTGCCTTGGATTTTGTGATTTTTTTTATATACTTTACATATGTGCCATGTATATGAACATTTGTATGGTGCAATTTCTAAAGTAAGCATTTAGTTCAAAGTATCGGGTACCTTCTTATTGTTGATGGAAGGAAGACTGTTTATCAGTTATAATGTTGTACATAGTGTACTTATAGTTCTTAATATAAAAGGGGCCAGCTCTAATAGCCAGAGATCCTCTATCAAATTAACTCAGTTTTTATTGTTAATATATTGTCTCGATTCTGTTTTTTCTCCTGCAGTTTGGATATTCTTTACTGGTAAGTTCATGAATAAACGTGGAGTACGAACCATACATGGCATTTTCAACATCATCAGTTTTTAAAGCTGTAGGTATTTCTGTTTCAGAAATTCGTCAGTTTTGTTTACATCTAAAACACAATATTCCCCCAAAATATAGCTAGGTAATAGTCTTTTGTAATTTCCGAAAGTATACACGAATTGTAAGTGAACTCTCCACATACTTTTTCTGTATTCCTGCCTGTTGAACAGGTTAGGTTTACAGATGTAAATTGTATAACTGACATCATTATTGGTCATTATCAAGAAAAGCAAATTGCCACAGTTTACAAAATATAATTTCATTCATCAAAATGAAATGCATTTCAAATGTAAATGTTCCATGTATAATCACTGATATGTATGATGCAGATTATTTCTGGAGATTTTGTCCAAAATAACAACTTTCTGTTGAACAGCGATTTTCACAAGGTTTCCTTGAGTGCAAAGTAAAAACTCTGGTATTCCCAATTATGAAATGGTCTCTGAGCATGAAGAACAAATATAAAATTAAGTTTATAGACACATTCATAATCCTTAATGGTCCACTTCATTTATAGAATATCCGTCCAGTCCAGCTTTGCATACAAATGTTTCATACCAAATGATCTATTTTTGTATTCTGATACTTTTCTTAATGAAATTTAGATTCTGATCCAGTTGTTACAGGGCTTTTCATCTTTGTTTAAATAAACGGGGGATGGAGGGGGGGATCATGTACAGTATTGTATCTCTGCATATACAGTGTGGTATCTCTTTGTATATACAGTGTATATTTGTTGAGCTTTTCAAAGAAGGTAGAGATATGCCTTGTTATTTTAGGTTCTAGTATTTAAGACTTTTCAATAAAAAGTTTTTTTTGTAAAAGATATATTAGACATATTTTGATTGCCATGCATGTCATTGAGACATGCAGCTTATTTAGGGAGTGAAGTTAGTCAGGGATGTTATATATTACAGCTGTATTTATCTTCTACTTATTGTAATGTTATGAAGGCATTTTTTTGGGGGTGGTTTCCTCATTGCTGAATTGTTGCTTATGGACATATCCACTTGAAAGTTGTTATTATTTGTACTTTCATTTTCTATTGCTTTTACACTTTCAAGTTACATGTACCCCAAATTAATAAAATCATACTGTCCCTGTACATCATTTTATTTTGCTTTTTTATTCATTGTTTGAAGAAAGTTGAAACACTAACTTTTCTATTAATACAATTTCTTTGTAAATTTAGACGAGAAAAAAAGCTTGTTTTGATAAACACTTTTTAAGACCAGAACAGCGCTGGTTAGTTGAAAACTGGAGGACTGAGTGTTATTTTACCTCAATTTCACCTGTAACAGATGACCACGATATTGATTTATAGCATATTCACTTGGTAAAACCTCTTAAATTTTCAAGTTTAGTGATGATTTTATTGCATTGTTTTTTGAGAAAGACTAAGAGTTTGTGATTCAGTATGTAAAAGAATGCAATTCCTTTCTTCACTACAAAATATTTATAGCAATGTTAAAACTTGTATTCGCTCATTATATTCATTATTAAAACATTTTATTCATGCACCATCATGTTGTATTCTGTTTCAGGTGATATGATTGGCCAACATGTAAAGTTGACCATCTAGGTCATGTACATAAACAGACAATACAAAAGATGAAATAAAATTATTGATTTAATTTTTGTCAGTTTGTATTTTTAGTTAACGTTTGTATAATACCAAACAGACAGATTAAGCTCGTATTTAAGTTTGTAAAAAATGGCTAATTTTGACTGTTTAAAAACCATGTTATAAATTTATAATCAGATTTGTCGAAGGTCACTATCATAGCAAGGTCTTTCGAGTTTGTATAAATAAATGATATAACACCACCATTAAATGTGGCATAATCATTAAACATTTTTTTATTGAAACTTTTGGACAGTATTGACAAAATGCAACAAAGTGTCATATCATCCATTCTTCTCGCCTTTGTACAAAATGGTGCCAAGAATTTTTTATAAACAGTTGAATAGAATTCAACCAGCCTTTACAGGGAGTATTAAATATCAAAGGCCTTTAAATGTATTTCTTTGCTAAGGGTGATCATCCTTCGGATATGGTTGTCATATCTTGTAAACATGTCTGCTCAAGAATCATTCAACAGACTTGATCTAATAAAAACATAATCTTTTCATTTAAAAACATTTTACACAATTTTTTTCTCCAAAGAGGCTAATCACAATTTAATCAATGGTGTGTCGAGTTTTTAGATTGTATCTTCTGAATTACACGTCGGTGTTGAAATTTTAATGTCATATGTCGAGAGTTCCAATTCAACATGTTTTGTTGTTGATGGTGATCTAGGATTTAATGCCGTTTTTCAGCACAAGATAGTCTATACATGGCGGCCAGTATAACTGGTGGAGGAAGAACCCTGGAAAACCCAGGGAAGAACCACCGACCCACGAGAAGCTACTGGCAGGCTTTCCCACATACCCACGCTAGCCGAGCCTTGGACTCGAACCCACGCAGACACAATTCAACATGTTGAATCACATTGATTGTGCTCATTTCGTATGTTGAGTTTTTAAATTGTATCTGTTGAATTGCACAGCGGTGGTTGGACAATTTATTGTGCTTGTCAGAATTGCTATTTTTATACGGTGAAATGATGTGTTGGTGTTAAAGGTAACATTGCACAATGTCCACTTAACAATTCAAGATAATATCGAGTATTGAGATACCTCATTCGTGTATTCAATTATAATGCGCCATTACATTTCGTGCAGTTACAGTTTGAAAGTTACCATTCACAGGTTGAGAATTACTATGAATTTCTTCGCTAGAGGTCGCTCTCGTGAACGGACCGCGTTATTTTTAAACAAGAATGCTGCTTCTCGTTGTTGTGAAATTCAACAGATGAAATCTAAATACTCGCCACATGAAATGGAACTTTCATCACAAACAGTTACATTCAACGTGTGAATTAGGAATTCTCGACATATGATATTCAAATTTCAACCACCAGATGTTATAGTGCGTAACAAAAGAACATCGTATCTATTGCAAGTAATAGATATGAAAGTAATCATTGTTGCATTTTTCGAATTGGGTGAAATACAAGCATTGACTAAACGGTAATCACACAAATGAATTTAAGGGTAACCCTAAAACCTACATGGAGCAAGATTTGTGATATTGATCTAAAGTCTTGCGTAGCAGGAGTCGCATCTTCGCTAGCCAAGGTTTCGATATGATGAATCTATTTACACCTTGGCGTATCGAGCAGATATTTCAGTGCTTCGGGTCTGAATTGAACCGCTCCGGTGGCCTAGTGGTTAGAGCGTTTGCCTCGGATGCGGGAGGTCGTGGGTTCGATCCCCGACCGAGTCATACCAAAGACTTACAAAAACGGTACTAACAGCTGCCTCGCTTGGCGCTCAGCATTAAGAGGTTAGTGTTAGGACTGGTCGGCCCGGTGTCAGGATAATGTGACTGGGTGGGACATCATGCTACATGTCTGCGGCATGATGCCCCAGTGGTGCTAGATATCACTATAAACTGCCACATTGCAGACATCGTAGCGATATGACTGAAAAATTGTTAAAGCTACGTTAAAAATCCAAATCACATCACATAACACACATCACGGTCTGAATTTCATATGATGTGGCAGGAAGCCACCACATCCAATCAAAATTAATTTGTTCAAATTTGAACACTGTTCTAACATGATCGAGACAAGGGGAGCACCCAACTTTAATGGACTGATAAATAAGACATTTTCCACTGCCGGTCTGTGTTTGTGCAAATAACTTTCACTCAAATAAACATGTAATGGTTTCCCTCTGGTACGTAGTCTTACTTTCGTTGTTAAACTTACAAAGTATCATTTTGAGGTTAATTGCCTCCACCATTTTCGACCGATGTACAATGCACCACTGTTACACGCTGTTGGTGAGTTGGCATTACACACGAAGGGAATTAACTCATGAAATCCAATACCCATCGCTAGGACAAAACACTAACATATCTGTTCGATCCGCCAAGGCGTAGTTAGGGTTATCATATCATGAGTCGTTGATATAAAAAGAAAATCTCTACTCTTTAAGGCTTTTATAGTAAACATTACTAAATTAGTAATCAGAATTTTACTAGAAACACTGTGTATAAAAGAATTAAATTTTTCTAAAGTTAGATTTTTATAAACAAAGGTGGGTAACTGTTTTCTTCGTATTTCTTCATAAAGCGGACAAGCAATAATAAAATGGAATTCATTTTCGATGTTAACATTATAAATTTGACAATCTTTCCTCATAGCAAATACTTTCATATCTTCCCGTATTACCTCTGATTAGCAAGTTCCCCACTCTAAGCATAGTGATTATATAGCAAAGATCGCTACCTCCCAACAATTCTAGATATCTTTAATAAGTAGATTCTATTCCCAAGGACCTATAGAGATGCAGTCTTTCTTCGACTTAATCTTATCTTGCATGGCTATGTGTATTGATTCCAATCTTTCATCTATCTCAAAGGATGATATATTTTTTAAAACACGTACATCGGCTAAGACAGAATCTATTGTTGAAGCCGAAATGCCATGCATACATGTAAATTTCCCAGTCCCTTTATCTGATCCACATCTACCATTGGCGATTCTCAATCCAGTCATTTGGCATATTTGTAGAATTTTTCATCATAGTGATTTATCTCCCTTATTTCTTGATTATCCCGATCATACATTAATTCGTCTTCTATGTAATCACCGTTGTTGTTTTTGTAGGGTTTAACGCCATTTTTCAGCACAAGATAGGCTATAGATGGCGCCCGGTATAAATGGTGGAGGAAGAACCCGGGAGAAACCCAGAAAGAACCACCAACCAAAGAGATCTGTGTAATTAAAGTCTTGAAATAGGTCAATAATACTGTCATACTTGATAAAATCTGGCTCCGTTCCGGTATAGGCACTAAAATCACCTGCAATTATTATTTTATAGTCAGCATATTGCAGTTTTAGGTGAGCTTACTCATTTTCTACCACTGCATATAGAGTTTCTTCTGAATGAACAGAGAAGTATTCTGATGACCAAAAGACAAAACCAAAAATTAAGTTCCACTTCCGTAAGATTGCCTTAGACGAAACAACTAAATAATATGTTTGAGACACTTTTTCCACTAGATATATTAAAATGCTTGAAGAGGGGTTCCCTCACAAAAAAAAACGAGCCCCACCCCCAATTTATTTTAGCTGATTGTAATTTAATTCTTAAAGTTTTTGTAACCGTTAATGTGAAACTGATCGATAATTTCTGACCACGTTTCATCAAAGCCTAGTATATCCAATTTTTCAATATCATACCTCTTTTCTCTACAAAGTTTCTCACGTAAACCAGATATATTCCATACCAAACAACCTAACACAGAAGTAGAACCGCTCTCATTCACATTTTGTAGGCATCGACCGGAGTCCTGTCTTTTGTTTACAAAAACAGCATCATTTCTAACCTCATCAAATACATACGTGTAACAGTCTATTATTAGCATCATTTCTAACCTAATCAAATACATACGTGTAACAGTCTATTATTAGCATTATTTATAAGCTCGTCAAATACATACGTGTAACCGTCTATTATTAGCATCATTTCTAACCTCATCAAACACACTTGTAACGTCTATTAGCTTGTCATATTTGTAGAAAGGTCCCCCCTCCCCGTTCTATGGCTTTTTTCAATGTCGGGTAGAGATTGGCACGAACTTTTCTCACTGTGAATGGAAAATCTTCAGCTTCACGTACGTTATGTGGTCTGCTAGCTGCCGCTGTTGTCTTCATTCTCAGACGTGGTCCTCGTGGTTGCTTCACGGGCGCTCTGGTCGGCCTGGTGTCAGGATAATGTGACTGGGTGGGACATCATGCTACATCTCTGCGGCATGATGCCCCAGTGATAGACATCACTATAAACTGTCACACTGCAGACATCGTAGCGATGAAAAATTGTTAAAGCTACGTTAAAAATCCAAATCACACACACACACACACACACACACACACACACACACGCACGCACGCACACATACATACATACATACATACATACATACAGAGAGCGAGGGACAGCTTGTGCGAAGACCGGCCACATGACATTGAGCGAGAAATGTTGGAAACCCTCGTTCAAAGTATGACGTGAAATTTTCGTACGTCATGATTATGCAGAAGTGATTAACAATTTTCAAGGATGATTGATTACGGACTTAAGAGAAACTCTAGTTTTTTATGGATTTTTGGAGATGAAAATGTATTTGGAGTAACTTAATCCTTACTATTAAATGAACATTTCAAAACAATGACAAAATCAAGATATATATAAATGTGTGTGTGTGTGTGTGTGTGTTATGCACGCAGTGTCAATGAGATGCCACGAGAGGTCTACATTTTTCATTAAAAGGAAACGAGGCTTGCCGAGTTTTCTTTTAATGAAAAATTGTAAACAACGAGTCGTATATCATTTATACAGCGTACATACAATACATATATTTTATTTATATCACATACAAATACATATATTTGCCATTTTAACGGAGTTAGATTGACGAGAGGCGACCGTATATTCACTTGGTGAATGAACTCACATCCCAGCCGAGTGTGTCCGCTACCAAATGTCGTTCTGTCTTTTTGTGACTATTCACAATCACCTTCTCATATTGATAAGTTGGTTGTTTTCAATTCTGAGTTTCTATTTTTATTTACATTGATTAAATCAATATAAGTTACACTTATGATTTATATATGAAAGATGGTTTTAATGAAGAAAGTATAGCACTAGGCCTATATAACATTGATTCTTCAATACTGAACGCTCATCAACGAATTGCCGTACAGGCAAAGAAATTAGCGTGGAATAGAATCTAAGCGAAACGACGAACCAGCAAGAGGTAATTAAAATATTTTTATATATTTAAAGTTGATCTAAATCATTATTCTGCTTTAATTAGCATTACTAACGACAATAAATCTCCCTCTATCTCTCTTCCGAAGCCAAGTTATTTTAAATGTATATATATATATATATATATATATATAGATCATGTTTACACGTTTTTTCTTCTTCAGTAATTTGCATAAAATTAAATGATTCAATATCAATTCAGAGAAAACAAATACAATGATGTGCTTTAAACAACGATTTTTAAAATATGTGTCATCTTTCAACAGAGATAACACCGCCATTTTCGTTACAAGACAAGAATTTACTACATGAACCATGTTTCATATTTGTTCTTTTTTCAGTTTCCTTAATTTTATAATTTCTCAATAAAATAAACTATTTAAAGTTTGCACACAGTTAAATGAGAGGCTTGAAAAATATTCGACTACTAAATTGCAGATGGAATTATTTAATTTCATTATATACATGTATAACAGCCGAATTATCACGCGTACTATCGGGGTGTTGTTTCCTTAGATGCATATTTGAACATCTCATCGTACTTCGGAATTGATGATAAATATCCTCTTAAATTGTCACATTTAAATCCCGGACGAAACGTAACAATACTTCGCATCTTGAGCATATTTCCATAACGCTACACTCTTAATCGATTCTGAAATTTGTCCTGAAAAGGCGGTTTCAGTGATGTGTAATTAAAGCAACGGCTCGAGTGAGTAACTAGAATGACCCAAATGATTATAAATGTCTTCAGTGGTGTGTATTATGTTATCGGCATTTTATCCTACAACCGTTATGCCGAGTGTGCAATTAAATATAAAGATCCTATTAGTAAGTTAAACTTCAGATTTATCTGGAAAATGAGTATTCATGTGACCCAGTCCAACGAACGGGAAGTTACCCTAGTCAGCAAGGCAAAATTTAACAAAATATATTCTGTACAATTTACAGCGATGTATAAAAATAAAAAAAAATTATATTTAACAATCATGTACCTGGAGTTGAAAAAAAATAGATATACATAACAATACACAAGTTAATATCACAACAATGTTTCTATTTTGCGAGAGAAATATTTACTTTCGTCCATTCTAAAAAAGAATAGATTTTCTGTTTATTATATATTTTTAAAGGCAAAAACCTGCAGCTCAGTTAAGTTAATATTCTGGACATTATTTTATATTACTATCAGTTCTACTTCCAAT
This sequence comes from Sinohyriopsis cumingii, assembly GCA_028554795.2. NCBI lineage: Eukaryota > Metazoa > Mollusca > Bivalvia > Unionida > Unionidae > Sinohyriopsis > Sinohyriopsis cumingii. Next base: position 160,919,601 of record CM068824.1, read on the forward strand.
CCCGACCGCCTTTGTTGTGTTTTTTTTCTTTTTTTTTTCTTCTTCAATATTTATAATAAGGACAGAAAATTTGGAGTACTGATTCATTGGTGTAAAGCAGACATGAGAGATTTCTCTGACCCTAAAAAGGTAAGTGACATATCGTAAGGGTAGAGAGAGAACCAATATTTATTCCAGTAATATCGTTATTTTTCCTCATATTATGGGATAATATATCAGCACACAGGATACAAATGTCGAGGATCCATCCCACTGTTTGCGCCCTCTTTCAATACCAAACCAACTGGAGACTTGACCATTGATAATTACACAGGAGTCTGGTATTTCGATCGAGGAGTTATATCTTATTTATTACTGGCTCTTCAAAACTGAAGAAAGAAAATAAACTTTTTCAATAAATGATATTCCAAATTTTTCAGTGCCTTTTCAAAATCGACATCAAAGGAGTCGTCCGGGTATATTTTGCTTTCTACTGTTAAACATTAAATTATATTCGTTTCTTATATTCTCGGCTATGTATGGTCCTTATAAAAACTCGGTTTGATCCTCGTGTATTATTGTGGGCAGCGCAGTTTTAACCCTGACTGCAATTCATGCAGAGGCAACCGCTACATTTAGAAGTGAAACGCATCTCCAGTTTGAAATATACTGCGTAGGTTTATCACCTGCTTGTTCATAACTACAGTTAATGTTCTTCACTAGGAACTGTCTAATATCCCACCAAACAAAGTTATAAAAGTCTATGGAGAATCCATCGAATCCTGGATTTTTTCATGCACTTCTTGCAAAACATTTGCAGCTTCGATATACGATATAGGGTCTTAGAATGTCAGAATAACTGAGTAGCATTCTAAAATCGAAAGGATCAACTTCTCGCTTTTTAATGTGAGTATAATGGTATTAAGATTAAATTTTTCAAGAAATAGGAGCTATCTCTAGATATGAAACTAAATTGTTACTTTTCTTGTGAAATATTTCTTTCAGTAAAATATGTTAAATTCAGGACAATAAAGCTTTGTGCCATTATTTGTGATGTACTATAATGGATTTTTTTGCTTTTGTTTGTTTCACTGATCAATGGCATAGTCGTACCGGTCTAGTAATTTGTAGACGGCTCCACGGCGTATTATGCTATGACATTGTCCGTTAATCCCTGTTTCCAGTTTCGTTACCACAAAATAACTCGAGTTACCACAGTTTGTAGATGGCTTGGGTAAGGAAGAAGCATTTTGGGGTTAAGAGGTCATATGTCAGCTTCATTGTAACTGTGAAAGATGAAAATGGTTGCGCATTAAACCTGGAGTTCTAAATTATTTTGATTTGTTTTTTTTTTATATTTTATTTCAGATGACAAAAGGTTAAAGATAAGGTCACTATGACTGAAAGAAGAAATATGGTCTAAGTCACGCGCCAGTATTTTATTTAAATCATATTTTGCATTCTGTTCTGTAATTTTCAAATTGTTTGAGACTACGGGATGAACTTAACACACTTGTGCGCCATCATTTGAAGTTGTGTTGTGTGCAAAAACGTTTCCCGTCCTCCATGTTACTCCGCTCAAGAACTTTAACATGGCCTGAGATTAAATGTGAACCAAGTGTTACTTGTACCTAATTGATAAGGGTGTAACCATACACCCCAAACCGTACTGCAACATATTACGATATAACAAACCCATACTGCAATACGTATTACAATAGAGCAACACTTAATGAAAACAATAAAATAATCACTATAACATTTGCTTCTTGAAAAATACTACTTCTCTGAGCAAAGATTCTTTGTAAGACTTCAGATGGTAATCTAGACCAGTGAACATATAAAATGAATATAAAAATGAAACAAGTCTAAAACACCTGAAAGCAGTAAAAAATATCATCAAATACAATTATCGCTACCATTTCTAATCTGTGTTTTAATTTTAACTTCACATGAGCATTGTTTTAAATGTCTCAACGCATCTGCACTATCTTTTTTTTTAAAAAAGTTTGTTTTAGCAAGACGTTAAATATGTCACTGCATATTTTTCTTAAGGAAAATTAACATATGGACAACGTGTGAACTCAAAGCAACCCTCTGCATTAACAATGTTTCTTGCTTTACTAAAGACTGTCTCTGAATGCACGGAAGTTGCAGGATTGCATAGCCTTTTCCTGGCTACTTGTGCAATGAGTACTGCTGAGCTTTCACAATTTCGAAGGATCTTCATCCAGCATTATTAGGGATTCAGTCCTGAACAAGTCAGTCTCATGCTTAACTCTGTGAAGTCTGGATTGAGTACTGTTCAATAGCGTGTGTCATTACGAACAGTTCATAATCGTGTTTGATTAGTTTGTACCACTATATTAGTTAGTTAAACTGAACTAACGAGGTGTGCGCACTTTAAGTGCATGTACCTCGAGTTAATGACCGCATAGTGGGATTAGATCCAACAAAACGCACTCATGTTCCTAAAGGTTTGCTGTAACACTACAGGCCGGGTGTCAACCAATGCAGTATATAACGCCAGTCGCGATTGGTCGGCGACTAAGACGTCACATCGGGACACCTGATTTTTGGCGGCTGGAAATCGTTCCACATCTCCGCCAATGTACGAATGTCCGGAAGAGGCAAGGGAGGAAAACGATCCGACAAGAAGGCGATCCGCACGAGAGTCACTAAACGGCAGCCCGTAATTAATCAAATTGCATCATCATTGGCGACTCAGTCTCGAGAGACCATGCGAATAGCGCCCATGGGGTGTTGTCTGTCTCTGCGATGTTGGCATCGTCTGCTGTGTCTGTGCAGGCCTATACGTGAGTGACAGTCCATATTGCAGTTGGTGCAGACATACTGGGAAGTCTGAGTTACTGTGGTTGCTGTCGCATTCTCTTTTCTCTCACGTTTCTCTGCCGCCAACTGGCTTCTCATGGCATCAGCGACTGATATGCCCTTGTTTACCGTCAGTCTCCAGGTGCCTCGGTCCTCGGCCAGCACTTCCCAGCCATCGGGTGAAATGTCGCATGCCTTCATGTCCCTCTCGCATACATCCTTGAAACGGAGCGAGGGGCGGTCGACTCTTCTCATGCCAGTGGCCAGCTGTCCATATAGGATGTCCTTTGGCAGCCTTCCATCCTCCATGCGTCGGACGTATCGCAGCCATCGAAGGCGGCGTTTGCTCAGCAGGGAGTTCATGGTGGGGGTACTTGCACGCTGCAGGATCTCGCTGTGTGGAACACGGTCTTGCCAGCTGATTTTCAGGATGCGTTTTAGGCACCGTATATGGAAGTAGTTGAGCCGGCGCTCTTGCCTAATGTAGGTACTCCAGGTCTCACTTCCATATAAGAAGGGTGCTGAGAACGCAGGCCTGGTAGACTGGGACCTTGGTGTGCTCTGTCAGCGCGTCGTTTTCCCACACACTCTTCTTTAGTCGTGCCATGATGGTGTTTGCCTTTCCAAGCCTTCTGTCCAGCTCCATATAAACTAGAGAGTGTTGCTGATGGTTGGCCCCATGTAGGTAAAGCTGTTGACTGCTTCCAGGGTGACACCGTCGATTTTGATGGAAGGGGCAATGGTGGTATCTTGCACGCTGACATTTATTTTTTCCAGGCTGATGGTGAGTCCAAACTGCATGCAGGCATCAGCAAAACGGTCTCCCAGTCTCTGGAGTGCTTCCTCGGTGTGGGTCACAAGAGCTACGTCATCTCACTTTGGTCTTTGAGCGCATTCGTGCCAGGTTGAACATCCTCCCGTCGGACCTGATGTGTAGATATATGACATCAGTCGACGAGTCGAAGGCGTAGGACATGAGCAGGAAGAAGAAGATCCCGAAAATGGTTGGCGCCAGCACGCAGCCCTGCTTCACACCGCTGTTAATTTAAGTCCAGTTATTTAATGGACACTAACAAAGCCAATATTGTGTGAGCCACCTGTGCAATTGTCAAATCCAAATAGGTGTTATCTCCTAACAATTCCAATAATACTAGTACATAGTGTACATAATAAAGGCCCTAACAGTTCCAATTTACTAAGTGTCTAAGCAACTTAAAAAAAAGGTTTAGTCATTATTAGGTGTAGTAGTTTTAATTTTGGAGCAGGCGATTGAAAGGATCAAGTCAGTATTGTGGTTTTATCGAATTGGGAAACCAAGCCAAAATGGTTCCCTACCACTATATTTGTATAATGAAGGGCTTATATAGTGTCGTGAAAACTTGTTGCCCAACCCCTTTTGCATAATTTAGCAATTACGATATGTTTAAACTTTTAAACTCACGGTTAACTGGTTGTTTGTTTTTTTGTGGGGATGCTTGGGGGTGTGGTGGGGAGTAAAACATCTTCGACGATGGTGAACTATAAAAATATTATAAATATAGCCATCAATAGAAATGCTGGCTTTTGATTCGTCTTTTCATATACAGTCATCTGCAAAAGGCGAATTTCCAAATCAATTTCAGCCATGATGTCCTTGATGTGCAAGGAGAAAAGCTCTTGTCCAAGTACTGTGCCATAATACTCCGGAAGCTATCATGAACCAAAAAAATCTGGAACCGTTTACCAGCACACTTTGTGCTTGAAAACATGAAAAATAGTCGATCCAGAGTAGAGATTTTCCTGCAATTCCACAATAAAATATTTTACTCTTTAACAACTAGCGAGGAGTCAGTGTCAAAAGCTTTTTCGTGGTCTGGTTAGTAACCATTATCTAAATGTGTTAGCCAGTAATCAGTAAAGCAACACAGCTGCGTTTCGTTGTTATGTAATTTCCGGAAGTTGTTTATCAGAGATGATAGAAAAGTTATTTACATGCTTCATGATGCTAGAATAGACAATACGCTCAATCGTGCACAATATGCTATTACATAGTGATTGATATACTGTTACACAGTGATTGATGTACTGTTACATAGTGATTAATATGCTGTTACATAGTGATTGATATACTGTTACATAGTGATTGATATACTGTTGCATAGTGATTGATATACTGTTACATAGTGATTAATATGCTGTTACATAGTGATTGATATACTGTTACATAGTGATTGATATACTGTTGCATAGTGATTGATATACTGTTACATAGTGATTAATATGCTGTTACACAGTGACCAATATTCTACTAAGTAGTGCTTGATATGCTATTAATGCTCGAAATAGCTACGGCATAAATCATTCTGCAGTAACGCATAAAACGTTATATATTATTAATTAAAGACAACGTTATGATATATAACATCATCCAGGACAGATGTGAATTAATGTATGTTTGCCCTTAATATGTCTACGGGAATTAGTGATTTTCATAACATAGTTTTTACATTGCAAAGAGATACTACATTTTTCAACCTGAATCTCATTTTTTAAAAGTTTTGTATGTGAATGATATTGTAAATTATTTACAAACCGCTCTAGTTACTCTCGTGTCTTCTAGCATTGACCCAAAATCTGTCAACTCTGACTACGCTAAATTGGAAAAAGTTCTGTAAAATGTGCTAAGTATATGCTATTCAAGTCTCTCAGGACATACTTTTCAGAAAGATTTGCTGGAGGGGGCATTAAATCTAGAAACCTCTTGTCAACTATTAAGCTAAATTTATCTAATAAATGTTGAGATAGTCAAGATAAGATCATTCTTACTGAGCGTAAAAATATTTGAACAATAGCAGGGAAATATGTGAAATACTCAATAATTTTGATGCAAATGTAGCATAGGACACTGGACCCCTATTGACCCCTTAACTCATCATAGCAAGAACACTATTAAGGACAATAGTAACATGGAGATAACTTTGTAATATAAGCAAGTTAACCATGAAGAAGTGTATAAAATGATATGAAGTTTATATTCTAAGATAGCATATCGGGGAGAGTTAGATTCCTGTCAAATTGATAACTACTATGGGTCATCAATCCTTGTTGGATATTTTACAGATCTAATTAACAAACATAACAGTGAACTGCCCCCCCTCCCCCCCCCGACTGCCTAAAGGAATCTCAAGTAGTTCCGATTTTCAAAAAGTAACAATCTTCTTAATAAAAGTAACAATAGATGTGTCAGCATTCTACCCGTCATATCCAAACTGTTATCAGCTGAGACCCAATTAGCGAACATTAGGAAAAAATAAAAAACAACAGTTTTAAAAAATATTTGAGTACTTTTCATAATGGTTATCGATTAAAGACCACTCTGTTACGTTTGCTTGAAGACTGGAAGAAGGCTCTTGATGGAAACAAACGTGTAGCTACAATTCCGATGTATTTGACTGTCGCCATCATGATCTTATCATTTGCAAGCTAAGGGCGAATAGTGCGTCAGATGGTCCAGTAGAACTCTCGTTGAGGTATCTATCAAACGGAAGCAGCAAATTAAGATGCAGCGTTAGCTTGAATAGCTGGACCAAATTCAAGAAGGGGTTCATTAGGGGGCAATCCTCGGATCTTTACTCTGTTACTTTTATGTTATTAAATAAAGCTCTTTATAATAACTATGCTAATGATAACACTTTATCCTTTTCCCCACCGGACTTTGACACTCTGATTGACACCCTTGAAACAATCAAACATTCCGACTGACTGGATCACTGCTAACAACATGCACATCAACCCTGAAAAGTTTTAAGCACTAGCTGTGGGTAAAACGACATTCAGTATGAAGCCTGTACTTAACATGATGAGTGCTGTCATAAACTGAAGAAACTTTTAAGCTACTAGGAAATGACTTGACTATTAACTGCAATTCGATTCACAAGTAAAACAATGATCTTTGAAGGAAAGCTCCAAGGCAACCATCTGTTTGGAAACGTATTGGGCAGAAGATAGTAAGATTCAACAAACCAACATTCTTGCATACATTTATTCTTTTCAGTATTAACTTCAGTTCCTTCGCCTGCAATTCACACAGTGCCATCAACACTACCAATTTGACAAAATACAAGAGCGTGATCTGATATTTGTATATATGATGATTACACAAGTAGTGATCATAAACTTCCACGTAAGGCAAAAATGCTAACCATATCGCTATTCAGACCTAAGGCTTAAACTTCGGAATAAGTGTTCTCCCGAATGTTTGAATGTTTTTTTTTAATATTTTAAGGATAATAAATACAATTTTAGATATTCACATATTTTAGACGCCACAAGAATTAAAACCTTAGCATATGAAAAAAAAATATTTTATATCTGTAGCTGTAATTCTTTGGAGTGAGCTACGTAATAAAAGTTAAAATCGTTTAGATCTGGCATGGGCAAACTACAACCTGGCCTGGTTTTATCTGCTTATTTACGTCACATGGCGTGTCTTCAAAAATCGATTATCTGGCCCGCGCTCTGTATGAAGTTGCACGTGCCTGATTTAGATCATTAGTTTTATCCTGGAATTGTAGAGATTGTTCATGCAAATATATAATACCACCCTCGCCCACAGATGTAAAATTAACAAATAATACCCGCGCCTGTCCCAAACTCTCCTGCCACGACGACACGTAATGATTGTGTTGTCGTTTTGTTTTACTGTCCACGTCTTATTTATCATCGAGCGCCCTACTGTTAGCTCCTTTCTTTTATGTAAGGCATACTCTCCGTACCAGCATGCTTCTAGTCCTAAATACGTGATCATACTTTGTATTTAATTTAAATTTTGATTTGAGTCTCTAACGTTAGATAACACAACCCTTTTGATCCGTCGGATCGTCCTAAACTGTTTTTATTGCTTCCAAAAATACTAAATTCACTTTTAATTACTGCATTTTGTAAATGCTTGCTTTTATTGCAAGTTAAGTGCTACGTATTGTGGCCAATTGTATCTAATTGTTGTGCTGTATGTGTATGTCTTGCAAACCATGTTTGCTTTAACTGTCTGAATTGTTTTTATGTAATGAAAGTAAGAGTTGATTAAAGTTTGTGCTGAACTGTTGCTTTAAATATTGCTGACTAAATTAATCTTATCTTATCAAATATTGTGCAACATGTTCAGCCAAAATGTAAACAAATGCACGTGTTCTGTTACTAACATTAGCTCAGCTCTGTACAAGTTCCGCAGAGCGTAGTGCATTTCGGGAAGGTTCACTTGCAAGCTTGACAGCAACTATTTGTTACGACTTTAATAAACAAATTTGCAGAAAACGGGGTCATGGCATCAACCGCACCCCCAGATGCCTCCTTGGCTGACCCTGAGACGGTCACCCACGAGCTGCATGACGGTAAGTAACTGATAGCGGCTCCGATTTAGGGTATGCATCTGTGTGTATGTTCAGAACTGTCCGAGAAAGACGACAGCTGAGCAAGTCAACAGTTCGTAGTTGTGTGTCATTTACTGGTCACACTTTCGTTGTACGCGCACTTATTAGTGGGCCACAGGTGCGCACTGTTGGTGTACTCGATCCATTTTTAAAGAAAAAGAACATATTTCAGCATTACATTTATATTTGTACAATTTTTAAGTGAAATATAACTTTCGAATTCTTTTCAATTTTTAAAAGCCTAAAAATACATCTCATGTCATGACATACGGCGAATTTCAGGTTCTTGTGTAAGTATCCATCAGATGGAATTAATTTTCGGTTTTAGTCACTATTTTACCGAGACATAAATAGGATTTGACACTTCATTAAATTTCCCCCGCTCACTGGTCATATAAACAGCTTCATTGTGAGACATCTATCGTGGTATATATGACGGAGTGTTTACGCCTTACCATCACAGGAGTCTGACGTTTTATCAAGAAAGTGCGACGAAATCTTTGACAGCATGAAATCACCATATCAGTGCTATAAATGAACACAAAGAGTGCAAGTGTGATCCTAATCCACTTGATTAGACTTTTCTCATGAGTCTTTTATCACTTCAGAATCGCACGAAAACTAAAAAACTACACATATCGATTCAAAAGATGGTAACATACCAATGCACAACTCTTGGACGACCATTGCATGAATCCAATCTGGCGAATTAACCATTATTTTGACCATTACGGCCACAAACCCATTCTAGCAGAATCCATCAGACAGAATTGAGCTCATTGGTATGTTATTGTCTTTATAAGAATCAAGCAGAGGGCTGTGGTCATGCTTGCACTCCTTGTTTTCATTAAAAGTACAGATAAGGTGATTTCATGTTGTCAGAGATTTCATCATACCTTATTGATAAAATATCAGACTCGTGCTTACTATGTAGCCAGAACAAGCGGTGACATCTTCGTTACGAGGTTAGTTTTTTTTTTCTTCAAATTTTCAAGAATATCTGTAATAGCTGATAGCACTTGTGCACATATTAGAATCTAATTAGTCGGGAATGAGACATTTACGACCCCAAGACATTTCAACCCTAAGAAAGTTCTTAAGACATTTTGACCCAAAGTCATTTGAACCCCAGTCATGTGACAAATTCTACACCAATTGATGCATTTTTAAAGCATCAATTAGCACATTGCTAATGGTCATTTTTATTGATCATATGGTTATTCATTAATGTCTGCAATTTAAGAAAGATACACTACTGTTTAAGTTGCCGAAAAAAGGTGTCAAACAGTTATAATGAAAGTTTCTTTTATATAGTTAATGAATGCATACTAATTTCAATAAAAAGAAATCAAAAGTACCACATACTGTAAATTTGTATGAAAAGAGCCAAAAATTGTCATGTCATACCAAAGTGTTTGCAATAGTTGTGTAAATTTTGGATGAATTTATATTAAATAGAATTTTCAGATGGGAGATGTACTGCAGCATGGACTTGAAAATCATTGATCTTTGGGACTTGCTCAATGCCTCCATGTATCTGGGTGTTTTAAGATCTTGTTGTGCTTCATAATTACAAAAAGATCTTCTAACTGTTTTCAATCTGTCTTTCTTTCTCGTTGACCATTATATTGCCATGCACTGCCTCAAAATCACATGTGCAATGATTGGACAGTGATTTTTCCTTGTAGTTTGCATGGAGATTTCCTCTCTGGCATTTTCACGAAGGGAGGACTTTGTTGTTTTACAAGGGGGGGGGGGGAGGAGGGGAGGAGAACCTATCATGAGAATGGTGTTCACCTGTCCATGAATAGACTCCCTTATAATACATTTCAGGTCAGTCATTTCTATAAGCAGGGCTCTGTTCATCTGAATGAATGTTACATATTTCAGTATTCTTACAGCAAATTGATTGCAACAATTTTTTTGCTCTCTCATATTTTGTTTTCAGAATCATTATTTTTAGCAGTTTTTAAAAAAAAAATTACGTCATGGAGTAAACACTGCAGATGTTCTGATTATGGCGGGAAGAACAAAATTAAACTATTTAGGAAAAATAGGAAAAAAAGGTCATGTACCCAATTTGTTATTTTACAGAATACCTGTCCGTTAATATGGCCAGTTTACACTTGACAGAGCACAGGCAAAATAATTTAGTAGTACACTGTTCCCATATTTTAGCATGCCCATACATCTGGCAGACTTGTTTGTAATGCAGAGGTAGGAGTGAATCCTGTTATTAGCTCTACAGGTCAAGGACCATTACAGCTCATAGGATGGTATGTTTCATCATCAGTCCAGCCATTAGCACAAGTTTATTATTTCTGCCCCTGCTAAACTACTTTGAGGGTTGCCTTAAAACTTGACACACACATTCATCCCAAGGTTATAGATAGTCCTAAATGAAAATTGTGCTGCATGGACATCCAGTATGTCTGTCATAGTGGCCATCTTAAAAATCTTGTCATTGCTACTCCTGAATGGATAGTCATATATCATTAAATGACTTCTTATGATGTTTAGTTGGTCCTTGATGAAAATGTGGCAGATCTGATGTCAGTTATGGCAGAAAGTGTTTGGAAATCTTTTAATTGTTACTTGTCCGGAACAGAAACTCATAGTGACATGTGGTTTCCATCAGAAGACTTGTTATGATGTCTAGTTGAAATGAAAATGGTATCACTGTGGTATCCAATATAGCTATCACAGTAGCCATTTTGTAAATCTTGTTGTAGTAAGTTCTGACTTCATGGTCATAACAATATGAGGTTTTCATTGAAAGATAGCTTATGGTGTATAAAGCTGTCAGTGGGTATCTGGGTACTCAGGTAGCCACCTGTTGATAATAACTTGGGTAATAAAATGAGCAACTGGATACCTGTTAAAATGTTCCCAAACAAACCACTTCCAAATTCAGGTAAAAGACACCATGAGCGAGCGAAACACAGAATAATAATTACAGTTCGAGGCTCGTGCCATGTGACTATTGGTTGATGTGCATTTGTCCATCATTAGACCTCATCTAATTGCCTTATTTTCTATTTATAGTAACTTTACATGAAACAGTTCCAAGAAAACAGACAGGTTTCTTGACTGTGAACCACATTTCACAAATTCATTGTATTTTGAAACAAACATTTGTACAGTGTAGCAAACCAGTAAAAATTGGAAGAAAAAAAATATTGGCACCAGAAAATATTAAGAGAAGTGTGCTTTATCAATGTGATTTGTCAATGTTATATGACTGAAAAATGTTAGAGGAGAGGGATTTTGTTAAACTTAAAATCATGTTGCATTAGGAAAATGACAAATCAATAGCACTTTACAAATTTTGAAATGAGAATTCAGAATTGATGTAATAGAGAATTCATCATTTGTGGACTATTCAGTGAAAGGTAGACATGTAAAAGTGTTATGCATAAAAAAATTATGTTTGTGTTGTGTCTTTACTCTCGTACTAGCTATTAATCCTCATAGATTTAACTGACAAGAATTTTAACTGCAGGTCCAGGTAAGTAGGAAAAATTAATGTACGTTTTCACACAGTTTTCTGTAATTATGGCATATAATATATGGATTGCTCTTCTTATGCTCAGATTATTCTTTTTACCAGTGTAACTGATCGTTAGGATGGACGGGTAACCAGTAGAAGTTTTCTAAAATTTTGACACCTTTAATGATGTCTTGTTAGTCCCAAATGAAAGTTGTGCTTATCTGATGTACAATATGGCTACCACAGTGGCAATCTTGGAAACCTTGTCGCTACTCCAGAAGAAAAGAAAGTCATATTGTCATGGGGTTTTCCATTTTTGCTAACCAAGGTTCTGATAACCCTATCTACACCTTGGAGTTATTGAGCTGATATTTCTTTGCTTTAGGTCTGTTAATTTCATTGGATGTGATGGCAAGCCACTGCATCCATCAAAGTTAAGTTGTTCAGATTTGAACACTGTTCCCACATGATCGAATAAGGGGAGCACACAACTTGAATGGACTGATAAATAAGTAATTTTCCACTGCCGGTCCTTGTTTGCACAAGTACCTTTCACTCAAATACACCTGTAATGGCTTCCCTCTGGTACATATTCATACTTTCAATGTTAAACTTACAAAGTATCCTTTTCAGGTCAGTTGCCCCCACCGTTTTTGGCTGATGTACAATGCATCACACTATTGGTAACTCATTAAATCCGATAGATGTCGCTAGGACAGAGCACCAGTATATCTGTTTGATCTGCCAAGGTGTAGATAGGGCTATCGGAACCTTGGCTAGCAAAGATGGGGGGGTTTTCACTCAAAATACTTCTTATGATATCAAGTTGGTATTAAATGAAAACGGTACTGATCTGATGGTGAATATGGCCAGCACATCAGCTAGCTTGAAAATCTTGTTATACCTACTCCAGAATGGATGGTCATTTAAGCATTGAAAGACTTATGATGTCTTGTTGGTCCTAATGTAAATGTTGCCAGCCTGATCGCCATTATTGCTACAACAGTGTCATATTGAAAACCATGTTTTCAGTTAGACTATACTTTAGAGTGAAAAGTGATATTACCATGAGGCTTTTACCAGAAGATTCTTATGATGCAAATAGTTGACTAAAAAGGAAAATGGTGTCAATCCGATGTCCATTATTGTCACCACAGTGGTCATCTTGAAAATTATGTTATTACTAATGGTCATATTAACATGGGGATTATACTTAACACATTCTTATTATGTCCAGTTGATCTTAATGGTGCCTTTGAGACATTTGATATACCTGATGCATTGGCCAACTTGAAAATTTGTTTATCACTATTTCTCCTGAAATAATGGTTGTATCAGCTTAGTGGTTTCACTGAAAGACTTCTTATGATGTCTAGTTGTTCATAAATGAAAATGGTGCAGATCCAACTTCTAATATGACAGCCACAATGACCATCTTGTAAATCTTGCTATGACTACTTCTAGATGACTGACATTGTGCTTTCACCAAAAGACTTTGTATGATGTCTTTTTCGTACTATATCAAAATGGTGCCAGTCTGATATAAAATATGGCCATGCTTTGTGTAACTGAATTTTGTATGGTAAGTATAAGTGATCCTATTCCATCCTAACCCTTTCCTCCCATAGGTCTGTGTGTATGTTGGTTGGTAAGAATCAGTGTTGGTCCATCTACGTGTGTGTTTGTAAATTGTGTGTAGGTTTGTATAAGATTAGGTCTAGGTTTTCATCATCCTATCCTAAAACTGTATATCCTTCTTACACACCTGTTTTGTTATCAGTGAGTGTTTGTCAGTAGGAACTGGTGACCAAATACTAAAGATCATAGTGTGACAATGCTTCTATATATATATAACTGGAATTTCTGTTGTACTTTTCAAGTTCTAAACATAAACATAGTAACATAATGTCACTTCTGACTATATAAATGTGAATTTCCTTCTTTAGATTATGTAAGAGGGTGACATTGTTTGCATAAATAGTTAACTGGATATTCTCAAAATGTTTGTTAGTGAGTAAGAGTAGGTGGTGGTCAGTTAGAATAGGAGCTGATCAGTCAGAATATGTTCATCGCTCATAATAAGTATTGGTATTGGTCAGTCAGAATAGGGTTTGTAAAGTTAGCACAGGTACTGGTTGGTCAGAATATATGTTGGTCAGTCAAAATAGGTGTTGTTTGGTTACTCACAATAGATACAATTTATTCATAATAGGTGCTGGTCAGTTGTAAACAGTTCTCATCATTCAAAAAAAGTGTTGATCAGTTAGAATAGGTTCTGGTTGGTTAGAATAGGTGTTGGTCAGTAAGAACAGGTGGTGATCACTTACAAGTTGGAATAGGTGTTGCTAAGTCAAAATAGAGATCAGTTAGTCAGGTCAGTCCCTGTCTGTTATTAATTGTTTTCATCCTCTGTTTTTCTTTCATGTTAATTTCCTTGCATGTTGATCATGCTCCCTATAACTACTGACATCCCACTGTGGGATACAAACAAACCTTTGAAGGATTGTAAAAAAAATTTTGGAGGAAACTTTTATTGGAAATTACCAATTTGCATAAAGAATTTGTGTCCCAGAATGTGTCCAGAAAAACTATCGAACCACATACAGATTGTCTGAGATTCTGATGTCAAATTGTTTGCAAAAAAAAAATGGCATTGATGATGAATATATGAAGAAAAACAAAATCGTGGTGCAAGGTACTGGAGGAAAATCTCATAGTTATTGACTTTGGAGATGACTATCAAGCCTGCAGTAAGGATTCGTAAGGTTTAAGTACTGAGAATGAACAGGAAAATGCATGTACAGTTTAAATACACATACATGTATCTTCACATACATACATACATACATACATACATACATACATACATACTAAATATGGACTAGACTTGACAAGAGTGTTCTGTGCAATTCATATGATGCTTTTTTAATATGTATTTACTCTGAAAGTATGGGACCTCATGTGGTCAAGTGGTCTAAAGCATTCACCTTTACTGATCACTGCCGACTCATCTGTTTGTGCAGGTTTGAGTCTTGAACTCTGTCAGTGTGGGTATCTTAGAAAGTTTACCAGTAGCTTTCACATGTTCTTTTTCAACCAGTTATACTGGTTACTGTGTATAGCCACTGAGAATTTGCTTTAAACCCAAAACAACATCAGCAGTTCTCCAAATTTAAACTCATATAAGCATAGGGTTTCCACCAGAACACTTCTTATGATACCTTGTTAGTTGTAAATTAAAAGGTGCCAAGTTGACATCCAATATGTCCACCACACCATCTAATTTGAAAATCTTGTTATTGTTGAAGAATAAAAATATGGTTTCAGCACTTAAAAGGAACAAATGGTCTTATTTTTGAATTTCTGAAAATTCTTTTGAGCCAATGGCACACAAGTCTGTTCAAGAGAATTTTTTCTCCCTGAAGTATAATAATAGTTTCATGTTGGACTGTTTTCATCAATTTCTTACAGAATGTTTTTTTACGTTACAGAAATGTGTACCAGTCACATAAGAATGGCATGTCTGACTATATTGGACTGTCTATTGCAAAACAAAATTATGTTTTAGCATGAATATCGTGTACAAAGTAAGACATCAGTGTACATGACAAGAATTTATTTTGTTCTTAGATATGTTGTCATGTTACCTTTCCTGTGTCTGTATGCACGGTGGAAAAGGGGAGGTGGTGAGGTGAATCAGCAGAAATATAGAAGCAGTAGTTTATTTTAAAAGGAAATGAACAATATGTTGCTTCAAACAGATCATATTGTGTCCATGGACATGCTTATTCAGTTAGATGTGGATATTCTTGTCTCTGTGCAAATACATCATTTGTTTCAAAGAATGGTTTGGTGTAATATTTCATTATTAATGTTAGAAGTTAAAACTAGGGCCACATTTGAGGAGCACTGTTAGATACATTTCGATGAATTAGAATTTAATAAAAAAAATTTTTTGGGTCTGATTCATAATGTTGAAAACTCAAAATTAAGATTGTATTAAATTGGTAAAGGCCCAGAGCTGCACATCTTAGATGCAGTTGTTTCCCTGGCTGAAAATAGAGCATTACTAGAGTAATATGTTGACATGATGCCTAAGTATGTAGTCTGACATGCAGTCATCATGTAGACTTTAAGGTGATTTCATGTAAATTTCTGTTATAATGAAATATTACTTACTGTTGTTGCCATTGGGATGTAATTGTATTAATGCACAGTTGTGTACATGTATTCTAAATGAGTAAAGCCGTTGTAATCTGCTAATTTTAGACTCAATAAGTAATGCAAGTCATTGGTATGTAATGGAATCGTATGGTTCATTAAGTGTGTTGTCTAGTGAAAGTTTGCCCAATAACATCCTTGTCTCATATGAAGTTTGATAATTAGGGGTGAATGATACACTTCCGCCACACATCGATATGATACACATCTTTTGATATGATACATTATTGATACACATAAGAACTTGATGGTCTTTCCATCTTTTTTTAGATTAGGTTTGCCAGTGGTAGGTGGTGCCCTTTTATGTATGTTGATGTACTGTTTGTGTTTCCAATATGCAGATTAGAGGGAGATATTATTATATGGAACTAGCATGTATGTGTTTCCAGTATGCAGATTAAGACAGACATTATTACATTGACCTAGCATGTATGTTTCCATTATGCAGATTAAGACAGACATTATTACATTGACTTAGCATGTGTGTTTCCATTATGCAGATTATTGACAAACGTTATTACAATTACCTAGCATGTATGTGTTTCCATTATGCAGATTATTGACAGACATTATTACAATGACCTAGCATGTATGTGTTTCCAGTATGCAGATTACAGACATTATTACATTGAATTAGCATGTATTTATTTGCCATTCTCATAACAAAAGTAGTTTTAAACAGACCACCAGTTAGTTGTCAGTGATATTTCATTTAACTTTTTAGGCCATGTAAGGCTCTTCCATTTGATCAGATACAGTACTCCCTTTTGCCTTTTGTTTTGCACTGCACAAATGCTTTAAAAAATATCTTATTGCCAATTTCATGTTTACTATAAACTTAGAAGACATTAGAATCTTATCCTCCAAACAGATGAAAAAAAAATACAATATCTTCATTCAAGGAAAATCTCACCTTGGACAAGACTTTGGGCATGGGAGTTGGTATTCATAGCATAATCAAAAACATTGTACTTCCTGCATATGCAAAACAGTTTCTGTGGCCACAGTCATTTTTTGTCAGTGAAGAAGGGACACTATTGACAACACCCACTCACATTGTGTAAAAAAAAAAAAGGTAACAAACTTGTGCGATTTGAAATCAGCTCCCTTGCTGTTACTCTGCTATATGTGTCCTATGTATTCTATAAAAAAAATTAGGCAAGGTAACACATTCTTGTGATTTCATATCACCCCTTTGCTGATTCTGTGCTAATTGTATTGATACTGTCAGCACATTATATCACTGATTTAATATCACAGCATAAAAAGAAACATTCTCCATTTGTTCTCTGTGTAGTACTTTACTTTATGCTATATTAAGTTCTGATTGGATGTTATTGTTTACCTTGATTCCAATACATCTTTCTGATATGAATAGCTATAAACCTATAACAGTTTTGTCATCACTTGCAAAGATATTAGACATGATTGTGATGAATTTAGAAACTACCTGGAATCATTTAATTTCCTACATGCATGACAATCAAGGTTCCGTGAAGGACATTCATGCCAGACTACACTAATTAGAATGGTGGATGATTGGTTAACAGCAATAGATCAAGGCAACCTTGTTGGCACAATGCTTCTTGACCGTACAAAGGCTTTTGACCATGTAAATCACTAAATCCTGCTGTAAAAGCTGAAAGCTTAATTTGGTTTTGATCCTATCTTGAAGGCAGACAGCAACAAGTTTCTATTTTAAATAAACTTTCAGATATGAAACAGATAAAGTCAGGTGTTCTGCAAGGATCAGTTCATGGACCATTACACTGATGCTGTACATCAATGATTTACCATATCAAATTAAGCTACCCACCACCAACATGTTCACAGATGATACAGCATATGTACCATTGGATCAACAGGTCATGAGATTAGCACTAAATTAAATAAAGATTTGGTAAAATTAAATAACTGGTGTGAACACAGTGGTAAGAAGATAAATGCAGGCAAATCAAAAGCCATAATCATAGGTAGTTGAGCAAGAGTTAGAGCTGAGAAAAATTATTTCAAAGTAATGATAAAAGGAATGGATATACAACAGTCTAAAAAATGAAAGACTGCTTGGCATCATGATAGACAATATCTTGTACTGGAAAATACAAGTTGATGAGGTCATTAAAAAAGTTAATTCACTACTTTATCTCCTGAACAGAATAAAATCTTATCTCCCTCATGAACAGAGAAAAGATATTCTATAATGCATATATCATGCCACACCTAGAATATTGTAGTTTTATCTGGGGTAATAGTAGTACAGAAAATCAGAAAACATTACTGAAATTTCAAGAAAGACCAGTTAGAGTTAGTCTTGATGCTGATTTAGATTTGACATCAATAAATCTTTTTAAAACCCTAAAGTGACTTCCATTTCAGCAGGGAATTCAATTTCAGAAGGGTTTACTAGTCAATAAATCCTTACAAGGTTTGAATCCTGATTATCTTAACTGTAATTTTAAATTTGTTAAAAATGTACATGTGTAATAACTAAGATTCAACTGAAGAAAAAAAAACAAGTTATATTTACCTAAACCATATTCATAGTTTTATTAGAAGAGTTTTACTTTTTCTGGAGCCAGACTATGGAATTCCTTTCCTTAATATAAGTCGGCTGACTCTTGCCAGGCTTTTAAAAAGATCTTAGTCTACATCTTCAGAATTGTATGATTTTGTTTAATTCGGTACTGTTACTTTTTACAACATTGTTATCATTTAATCAACTATGTTTTACATATGTTTGTTACTACCATTTGTATGAATCCTGTATGCACTCATCCTTGAAGCCTTGTACAGATTGTATTGTAGCAGTAGATCAGTTGTTGTGTTTTTAACAACATTTGTTGTCGGAAGACACCTCATCTTGTAAAAATTGTGCAACATATATATATATATATATATATATATATATATATATATATATATATATATATATATATATATATATATATTTGTACATATGTCATTGTCGAAGGCCTCGTGGAAGATTGTCCAGTTGACCAAATGAGCTTCTTGAAATAAAACCATTATTTTTATTATTGTTGTTGTTATTATTATTATTATTATTATTATTATTATTATTATTATTATTATACTGCAGCAAACAGTAATGACCATATGAATTCAATGTAACTTAAAGTATTTCACAGTGTGTGAAACACTGGAAGTGTAGCTTTCAAATTCAACTAAAGTATCTGTATGAATCAGCATTGAAACTTCTCATAAAAGCGGTTATTAAATTATAAATACAGTACTTCATTATATATGGGAAACACTGTTGGAATGCCTCTTTTATGCTGAACATGCAATTCAGATAAGATAATTAGTATCAGATTGGTGAGGGGAGTTGAAAAGACTGTGAACCACATCACCTTGTAGTCAGGGAGTGGGTGCTGTCAGTAGCTTTTTTCTACTAACAAAAATGAGTGCCAGTGTCTGTGACAGCAGTCTTAGATGCTTAGGGGAATTCTACATTAATTAAAGAATAATGAGGCAAATGGCTGAATATTAAAGTAATTTGCATATAGTAAATATCAATTCTCCACCTGTTGTATTGTTATGTGTATTGGTTTGTCAGAAGAAGTGATATTTCAATACATGGATGAATCGTTTCACCATATTTGATATATGCAGCAATTGTAATTACTTTGTCCAAATACTCCAAATGTTCCTTATTGCTTGTAGTACAGTTTCCTAGACACGATCGTGCAGTTCATGTGTGCATTCAGATTTATCACATGTGTTAAAGGAGCACAACCAGTGTATCCCCCAGGGGTATAAAATTGAGGATAAAAAAATACCCTTGGTGTCAGAACTGGGGGTGAAATAAAAAATTTGGGGATCAAAAATGTACTGACAAATTTTCATCTGACTTATACTTTTTCAGCTTGAAAATGGATATTGCAAGTTGCACAACAGTCTCTCTCTCTCTCTCTCTCTCTCACAAATAAACCAACATGCACAATTAACAAACAAATGCATTGTCCATTCAAAGAATAATTTTATTAGTTCATTTTTCTTTTAAAGCTGTATTTTTTACAGTCTCATTATAATCTTTTGAAGCAATATTATAGACCAATACATTACATACAAGCCAAAAAAAGCATTTTAACCAAATGGCAGTTAATTTACTGCCTGTCATAAAATGTGTACTATCATCGGTTTCATTGTACTTCATCCTAGAACACATTTATCCTAAAATCAAGGAGTCTAATGATTCATCTTCTTTCTAATAAGTTACACTTGAACTTTAAGATCTTTCTTTTATTGCAGCAAAGTTAAAAACCAACAAAATCTGCAATGACCCGATGACTTTGTAATCCAAGTAATGCATTTGTCTTGGCAAGCTTACTGATTTCTTTGTTATGAAAGAATGTCTTGGGTTATAATGTGTTCTCCATATATCTTGTGGTGAACAATGGCAGATTTAAAAAAAATTTATTAAACCCTGTCACAAAAGTATTATTCACTTTTGTAGTCTTCACAATCACGCGATCAGAAGTCACACCGGTAATCCTAATGGATGTTCCGTATTCCAGTCAAGGGAATTATTTTCTCCATTTTTCATCAAAGTAGGATCCACACTCTTTTGTGTTCTGCTTCTTTCACTTTCTTTGCTAATGATTCTTAGTGCATGACATTTTAATCTGGAGATCACTTTCTAGTGCAATAAGCATTGAGGTTAAACATCTAGATGACATCTTGCTGAGCTCGATGGAAATCGCGTGAGAGCTCACAAGATTAGGGAAGCTACTCTGTCATAACATTGCCTATGCTAGTCAGGTTCCTTGTTGTGTATGTTCCCTGCGTTGCACTCTGCAATACGAATAGATGAGCACAACACGGGGAGCAAACTAAGCAGGGAACCAATCAATGCCTATGCTCGAAGTATACACAATGCAATCCCTTGTGACATGCGTTGGATATTAAATAAATCCTGATCGCATTATGCGAATCCTTTATGTAAAAAAATGCACAGCAACAAAATGTGTGCGTCAGTTTTCTCCTGCGTGCATCCCTGAGGCACAAATGTGCGTAAAAGGAAACACTGACAACTGAATATTGTGAAAAAATATAAAATTCGAGGAAAATTCACTTATAAAAACACAACTTTTTGCCCCATAAAGTACATGTGAAACATTTAGACTTGCATGGATAATCCAGTCAAACTTATAGATTTGAAAAGTGATGACATTGTTTTTGTTGTTGTTGGGTTTAATGCCATTTTCAGCAAAAGATAGGCTATACATGGCAGCCAGTATAAATGGTGGAGGAAGAACCCAGGAAAACCCCAGAAAGAACCACCAACACATGAGAAGCTACTGGCAAGCTTTCTCACATACCCACATTGGCCGAACCTGAGACTCGAACCCATGCAGACATAGGTGAGATGGCAATGATCCATAACACTGAGCACTTTAGACAACTTGGCCACACGGGGCCCCCACATTGTTTTTGAGTTCTATAAATCGTTTACAGGAATAATGTATGCATATTCAAGCATCTGCTGCTGTTACTGTAAAAGTTGTCAATTTCAGTCAACTTACGATTGGTGAAGTCTCTCATCCCAGAAGGTTAAATGTGTTGTGTTTAAACATAAATCTCAGTGATATATGTATTTTACATTAATGATGAAGGAATACATTCAGTATAATGACTAAAGTTATCATTACCATAAATTAACGTGGAGACTAATGGTATAAATATAAACAGCCTGGTTTCAGGAAGATGTGACTGGTGGGACATGATGCCACATGTCTATGGCATGATGCCCCAGTGTTTGACACCACTATATAAACTGCCACAATGCCGAAATCATAGTGATATGACTGGAAAATTGTTATGCTACATTAAAGACATCATAGTGATATGACTGGAAAATTGCTATGCTACATTAAAAGTCCAAATCACACACACACACACTCCTTAGACTCACTGTGAACTTAGATTTCACTGACAGAAGTGTAACTGATACGGTGAAGGATTCTGTTTGTTTTTATTTTAATTAATCTGAGGATCTCATCTATCACAAATACCATGAAATCACAATTTCACACAAAACCCACAAACTTCAAGAGCTGATTTTTTCCCCGTAATAATAATACTAATAATACTACTACTACTAATAATAATCAACTGCAATATGCATAGGTTGTTGTAGTTTTCCCGTTCACTACATGTATGTTCTCACTGCCATGCTTCTGCAGTCACAGTACTTGAATGGAAAATTTACATATTATGTAGACAATTGGAATACCATTAATTATTAATAGGGTAGATGGAGAATAAGGTTAGAGCTAGAATTTCTGTTGTTATTTTGTTAAAAAGTATACTTATTATTGAAAATTAAAATAAAAGTTGCTGATTAGTAATGTATTTATCATTATGTTAAAATATACATCCATTTAACAAAAAAAATTCCTTCCATTTCAAGAAAAGCTGTTTCACTAAGATGTACTTTATCAACCAAAGAAAGATTTTTCTTGACACTCTTAATGTTCACAAAAAATAAGAATGACTTTCATCCCCATGCATCTTTTAAAAAGGTTGGGATTATGTCTTCTTTCCTGTCTGTCTGCCAGTCCTTCCATTAGCTATTAGTGTACCCCTACACCATTAAGACCATTAAGTTAAAACTTTGCAGTATTATTGGGGGTCTTTATTTCAGAATTTTTATTCAGACTCTTGGGATGGGACCCATGGCTCATATAGTTATATTTTTATTTAAAATAATCAAAATATTTGAAGATTTATTGGTGGAAATCTTAAAGTTTGTTTATGTCATCTTCAGGGTCAGTGCTAAATATGCACTGTGCTTTTAGGTTACATGCTCTGGTCCAGCCCAGAGATGGTCATTGTGGGTATGCTTCCTCTTAGTCGAAACTTGAAAACTGTTGAGATGCCCAGTCAACAGCCACGTTTTGTTATACAAGACAGAACTAGACAGTGGAATATCCAGTATAGACAGGGTCATGGCCCTCATGTTGTGAAATTATGAGTCATAGCTTCAAAACGATGGAGATCTGCACTTTCTAACTATTGTTGGTTGAAGGATGAGAGAAGAAATCAAATATATTTTCAGCACAGACTCTGAGGAAGGAGACTTGCTCTTGGGTCATAAATTGGAAACTGTTTAGGTCCCCAGCCTATATTGGTAACTATATGTAGATATGGAAGGCACAAGGAAACAAAATGAGCCATACATACTTTTTGGCCTGCGATCTAGAGCAGACCAGTCTGAACCGCACACAGACAGGTGAACCTTTGCAAAAAATAGGATAAGTTGGGGATTGGAAGTATGAAGTAGCCAGGAAATGAAAATGATTGCCCAATAAGCAACAAAAAAAAAGAACTCCAACTTTTGCCCTTCTGCACATGTGCATGCCAAATAGCCAATGAAAAACGATGTTTCTAGCACAACCAGGCTCCAGGCTTTGCAAAAAACTCTTGGAAGCAGATGTGTTTGAATGTGTTCAGAATTAGAATCCACAATGTGTTTCCTGCCTCCATTTCAGGTGAAGAATACAAAAATCTCCTGGGCCAAATGAGTTAAGACATATTTTAGTTCTTTAAGTTAAGTGGCTGGCTTGTATTTTAGTAAAATTACATGAATAATACATAGTGAAATTTCCATTCATAAATTAAGGCCAATTATTGATGTCAGCAACTATTTCGGTCAAAGTATGCTGCACATTAGTTTGAATGGAAGTCATGAAAACATCTTACAATCATGGGAGTACATTTGTGCTGTAGCAATATCATGCTAGTTGTTAATTGGCTCAGCTGTTAGAGAAAGTTAGAACATGAATGTTAAATACTTCGCAATATAATGATTTCAGTGTTGAGAATCTTTTTAGTGGTTCAGATTTTGTTGATTTGATGTGTATATGCTGGCTTTACAAGGGAATTATATATACACCATCTCATTCTTCACTTTATAGCCAGCTTTATAAGAAAGAGAGGAAATAATGATTTATTTTTAAAGCTGTCCATGGGCACCTGGATACTTGGGTACCCACCCGTTCATATTACATGGGTAATGAAATGACTCATAGGGTACCCATTTAGTTCATGTGAATTTTTTTCCAAGTTTCCAAGTTCAGATTAGAATTATATCTGGTGATGTCGGGAGTGAGCGAGACACAGATTAATGAGTACAGTTTAAGGCTTGTGCCATGTGACTATTGGCTTCTGTGCATTTATACCTCCATCTACTGATCTTATATTTTCTACACGTATGACCATTTGGCCATGTATGTCAATTGTTTCCTTATCTTCTGTTTATAATAACTGTACATGACATGTTTCAAAAATGCTGATGGGTTTGTTGAATTTGAAACCATGTGTCACAGATTCATTGTATTTTGATACACACTTAGGTAGCAAACCAGTCTATATTGAAAAAAACATAGCACCAAATTTTAAGAGAAACAGGTTTTATCAATGTGACTCATGAATGTTATATCACTAAAAAATGTTAGAGGAGAGGGATTTTGTTACACTGTAGAACATGTGGCATCAGGAAAAGGACAAACCAATAGTACTTTACGGATTTTGAAAGAGGACTTTGATACAGCATTCAGAATTTGTGCACTTGAGTTTACGACTGTTCAATGATTATTAGATATGTAGACTAGTTGAAGTGAATGTTGTGTATCAGTAATGTATCATTTTGTTTTGTGTCTTTATTCTTGTACTAATCCACATGGATTTAGCCAATTTGTGACAAGAATTTTAACTTGAGATCCAGGTAAGTAGCAGTAACAAATAGACATTTTTCATTCAGTTTTCTGTAATTATGGCATGCAATATATACTCTTTTTTTGGCTCAGATCATGCTTTTTTGCTCTTTATATTAGTAATAATTACATTAATACCTCTGGGGATTGGCATGTATGAACTTACAAGAAAGTAATTCATGTTGACATTTAATATAATTTCCCTTTTATTGAGTACTTGGGTAATCGATCATTAAGATTGAAGTTTTCAAAAATTTTGACAGCTTTATTTATTTTAAATTTGTTCATTGGACTAGCAGAGCAGAAAACATTTATTTTAAAACAGATAGTACCTGTCGGATTATGTAAATTATTCAAGGACTTGAGCGTTTAAATAATTCTGTCAGATTATGTGAAACATTCAAATATGTTTGTGATATTCATCTTTAGTGGAGTTTACCTTGAAGTAAATACTTTTGGATTGAGAACTGATTCTTCAGTAGTCCAAGCACATTAGCACATAAGCACATTAAAGCCTTAATTCGGAATACCTTTTGATAGCTTCCACATTAATGTAAAATTGGTAGTACAGTTTAGGATAATCTTGCAATTCATACACAGTTATTTTTAATTCTTTCACATTGTTTGATATTATATTTTAGGGAAATCAATTTATAGTTTGGAAAATTGAATGCTGGTTGAATTTGACCTTGTCTTGTTACTTAATTTAAGACCTAATACGTATAAATATACATATATATTTATATATATATATATATATATATATATACGATTTATTAACAAATAGAGATAAACAGTTTTAGTAATATTAGTATTATGTATAATACACGCTTATTAGAAGAAAAGAAAATAAATTACAAAAAAAAAAAATTACAAAGATAAATGTAATCAACATATATACTAGTATAATCTTTATAGCTGTTAAAGTGGTTATCAGAACTCAATTTATTTAATAAAAATATGATAAAAATATGGTGTGCATTACGGTTACTATCAAGTATTTTATAAATAATTAATCAAGTATTTTATAAATAATTAATCATATTATATTGATAATTAATTAAAAATTCAATTTCATTTTTTAAAGAATTAGTAAACTTATTTTTATGTTATTAGATTATACTTTTACCAATTAAGATTTTCTGCAAAGTAAAATAATATGAAATATTCATATCTAATTGTAAACAGGGGACATAATTCAGAAAAAATAAAAAAAAAATAAAAAAATAAAAAAATAAAAATTAATAAAAAATTACTAAATGTCATATAGTGTTTTTGAATTTAGACCTTTTGGATATACCGTGTTAAGACGGTGAATCCAATAGGTTTCCTTTAGTAGACGTTCCATTTCAGAATCGGCTTTAACAATAGGTTGGAAGGAGAAATCTTGCAATGTATGGGAATTTTTGTTAAAATGTGCGGCAACATGAGATGAAAATGGTTGATCGATATAATTTTTTATATCTGATCTATGTTGGTTCATACGTTTAGATATTTGTTGACTGGTTTGTCCAACATATTGGATGCCACATTTTTTGCACGTTATCAAATAAATAACATTTGATGTTGCACAATTAATGTCACAACGCATATTAAAAGTTTCTTTCGTATTATTACTATTGAAAGAAGTATTTTCATTAATAAATGAACAGTGTGAACATCTAGGTCTATTACATTTAGTTGATGATCCTATTTTATATGATGGTTTTTCTAATTTGGAATTAGTTAGGAAATCTTTCAGATTTTTAGTCCTTTTATAAGCAAGTGTGGGTTTGCTTTCGTGTAGCGATTTAACACTTGCTTTACATGATAAGTTTAATAAATCCCAATATTTATTGATAATCTTACCTATATTAGGCAAACTTGGATTATATTCAATAACAAAAGGAATGATATCTTCATTTCTATTTTTGATTTTATATTGTAAAGATTCAAGCTGTGTAAGAGAAGATACCTTTTGGAAAGCAGTATTAATGATGTCAATAGGGTAATTTCTATTTAAAAAATGCTGACCTAGCTCTGTCAAGGATGATTTAAAAACAGCATCATCCGAAATAATTCTTCTGTATCTTTTTGCTTGACTATATGGTATCCCATTTTTACATGATTTAGGATGGCATGAAGAATATTCAACATACTGATGAATATTCGTGTTTTTAACATGAACCATGGTAGTAATTTCATTATTTTCATTTTTCATGACATCAACGTCCAAGAATGAAACTTTAGTTTTAGAGACATTGAATGTAAATTTTATTGTTGGATGTAATTTGTTTAAACTGTCTATAAAGTAATAAAGGTCTTCTAATGAATAACTCCAAATCATAAAAATATCGTCTAAAAACCTTAACCATACATCCGGTTTTAAGAGGCATTTATTTAGAAAATCATTTTCTAATTTTCCCATAAATAAAGATGCATAAGCAGGTGCCATAGGACTACCCATTGCTGTTCCCATTTTTTGGAGATAGTTTGTATTACCAAATTGAAAAAAGTTATTTTCGAGCACAAGTTTTATCAAATCACAAATATGTAGTTTGGATAGTTTATACGTAAATTCGTTATCTTCAAGATAATATTTACACGCTTCGACACCATCATTGTGTGGTATATTCGTGTAGAGTGAAACCACATCAAGTGTTATATATATATATACACACACACAGACACACACATATATATATATATATATATATATATATATATATATATATATATATATATATATATATATATATATATATATATATATATATATATACACACATATATACACATACATACACATACACATAAACTAGATATGGAAAAAAAACCAACACATTTATGGTTTTTATAAATTTTCCCTTGTGTCAGGCCATACCCAAAGCTGCATAGAATATAAGGGTGGTGATGTGCAGTGTCATGTCATTTACCAAGTTCATGTTTGTTTTTCTGTATATCACATTGGATTACACTAAATTAAATGTTTATACAAGCAATAATCCAGTGTGAAAGCTGTACAAGTGGCACCATCCACATGCTTCTTGAAGAAAATGTGTAATCAGAATGCATTGGTTACTTGTGAAATTTATCTACAAAATCTTCCAAATTTATTTTACTTTAATGGTTTACTGAAATGAACCTATTGCCAGGATGATAGCAGCATTGTTATGAAAAGTGGTCAAGTTGCCACATGTGCAAGACATTGGTTTAAAATTTGCCACTTTCATGGTTTTCATTTGTAAAGTTGTAGCTTGAGGATTATCATGTTCCTGTCTTGTAAATCAATAGCTTGGTCATATCATCAAGATGAAACCTGTGTGTGAAGTTTACTCCCTTTTTACATTATGACTGTAACTCTAAAGCCAACAAGGGTGCATTCATCAAGATTTAAATCATGGCTCAACATGATCTATTTTTGTGTGAAGCCTCATGCTCACAAATTCGCAGGGATAGCGAGATAAAAATATTTATATTCATGCATTTTGACCCACGGTCATGTCACTTGTTTATTATCCAATTTGTATGATCAGTGTCATTTTTCACCATTTGGCTGTAGTTCAGCAGCGGTATGAGTAATGAAAATAAAATATTTTGGATGGTGTTTCTTGTACCACTATCGAGATCCTGTCTGCAAAGTTAAGGTCGGTCACCTCACAGTTATATTTCTCAGATGTTTTTGTTGCTACTTTAATCCATTTAAATAATTGTACATGTTGATTTTTTGTAACTGTCATAATCTTAGTCACAAATTTATGGTCACATGACAGGATGCATATTTTTCTTGCCA
Organism: Sinohyriopsis cumingii; assembly: GCA_028554795.2. Lineage (NCBI taxonomy): Eukaryota > Metazoa > Mollusca > Bivalvia > Unionida > Unionidae > Sinohyriopsis > Sinohyriopsis cumingii. The sequence continues at coordinate 160,948,038 of CM068824.1, forward strand.
AGTCTAAAATTCCATATTTAGAGAGACGAAACTTACGCTAATATCCATGCTAGTCTGACATTGTTTCATATAAAACTTTCTTGGTTGTATCTTGAATGTTATGGTATTCAGTTCTTGTATCCAGCCTGTAGCTCTGAAACTTTGTTAAGATATTAGAAAGAATTATTCTGATATAGGTGTTGCATACCATGTTCACTTGCCATTTTTCCAGGTCAAGGTCAAGTCAAAGACACTGCTGGTGTCATGCTATTTTATGATATGAATATGAATGCATTTTTTTAACAACCATCTTAAATTAGGGATATTATATTAACACACTATCTCTCAATCCTTCTGTTAACATTTTCTTGTCAAGCCCATAACTTTGTGACAGCTGGATTTATTGAAACTGCCTTTGTATATATTATAACTAGATGGTTTGTTCCCATATACAGGCCTGAGTGGGTCTAGATTCAGTTCATAGCAAGGCAAGGAAAAATGTAATAATGTGAGTCTATACATGTTTTGGAGGATAACATTTACACCACTGAAGATAATTTATTATATTTTTATTTATATTATTATATATTATAATTAGAGATACACTGGCATCTCATCAATCTCATGCTCAAGGTCACTGCCATGGAAAATACAAATCAGCAACCTCTGTCCACGTACAGGTATAACATTTAAACTAATGAAGGTATTATCATGCAACTTGAACCTGCTGTATATCAGGATTTTATAGTGTCTCATGTAGTCATAGTCGTAACCTTCTGCCCCGAAGGTTAAGGTAAAAAGCAATGAAAGTTGGTGTCTGCTTCCTTATCTAGGCTGCCAGTTTTTAAATATTTCAAATATTTTGACGAAAATTATTTGAGCTCCTAACGTTATCATGCAGATGGCAGGTTTATAGCAAAAGTTCAAGGTCATAGAAAAATGCACAAGATGGGCATATAATTTACCTTGTGGTACTTTTGTTGCTTATGGTCTTGAGGTTCTGTCACATTTTATTGGTTTGGTGCCATCTTCATGTTAAAAGCTATAGACTTCGAGAGGGTTTTCTGCATTCTTTTTTTTTACCATCAACCCATTTGACAGTAATATGAAAAAGTGGTTGCCTGGAGTATGGCAACTTAACCACCTTTGTCTTGGAATTTCCATATTGTACGTTATTCATTTATAATCTTTCTTGCATGAATTTATGAAGATACAGAATTTTAGTTTCTGTAAGAATTAGATCAAAAGAAATGATTATCTTTGGTTAAACGTTCAAGTGTACTTTTGGGCATGTTCTGTTTTTGACTGTGTGCATAGCAAACATTAGAACTCTAAAGTAACCAGGTGGAAACATTTCTTCACATCTCCCCAAAAATTCTCTGGTAAAATTTTCATCAAAGAATTAGAGGAGAAATATAATGATATCATAATCTACAGATGTGTGTATCTTGGTTCCCATAACAGCAAAGTATGAAATATAATTTTCACACCTTCAGTACCACTTTATTTCATGTTATCAGACTGTCAAGAAATTTTCTGTGTATTATATTTTAGTTAATGTTTCAGATAGCCTCCGAATCAGCCAAACACCTTTGACATCAACCATGTGGAAACCAATTTTAATATTTTGGTAGTTTAAGTCAAACTTTACAAATAAAAGAAAAATCTTTTTAATTTTCTACAGTTGTTGTATGTATGAAGAACAAGAAACTGTCAAGGGACCAACCATTTAATTTGTTGGTGGGGGGGACACCTTGGATTTTCTTTTAAAACAAAATTATTCTCTCTTACCTCAAGATAGTTAATCCGTTTCAACTAATATAATTCAATATATTAAGTCCTTTTTTTCACAAATTAGAGCAAGATATTTTATGTGTAGTTTTTGGAGTAAAATAGTTAACCACCACCCTTATAATTAAAGGGGTAGTCCTTGGGGTCAGTGTTGTTAGGAAAACCAAGTTTGACCTGCAGATTACTATTTTCTTCTTTTTACTGTCATTTCAATTTAAGCCTAGTTAGCCTTACTTAGTTCTTTTAAAGTATGTTTTATTTACCCCTTGATAATGCAATTCATCGTTTGGAAACGAGTTGAGAGTTGTGGCTTGTTCAGATATTTCCGTTTATACTTTTGTCATAAGTTTACAGTATATGGGATTTACTTTGTCCAATTCAGTGGATCCATCTGCCTTACTTGTTTAAGATAAAACTCCTATACAGCTTCACAGATTAATATTAAACTTGAATTTGTGATGAATTTGTAACACTTTTAGATGACCCCCATGGTCCCATTACATAACACATTATCCACTGCTCTAAAACTGCATTACTTCATTTCTATGCACAAAATTTATTTCATCCAATCTGCAACATCTTTTATTATCAGATAAATTAATGTGAAAGCATCAGCATCCAATCTCATGCCGTTTATGTTAAGACTACCACATTTATTTGTCTCGTGAACAATTTATCGCAGTGATATTATATTTGTAGACGAGGAATGCCCATCATATGTTGAAGTTTGACCGTCTTTAAGCATGATATCAGCCTTATTAGATTGAACATGAGTTAAAATTGTTTCAACATTTTAAGTCAAACAAAAGGAATGTAAAAAATAGAATTTTTGAAAATGTACAAAGTAGTGCTCTTTTAACATCAGTAAAAGTATATTTTGGTTGCTAAACTAACTATGCCAAGTTTTTAGATTAAGTACCTATACAGAAGGGACATAATTCAATAGATTTTCCTGTTGGCACATTTTTAGCACAGACCTTCAGAGCTGTATTCAGTTATAAGCCTGAAAGATGAATAATTTATTTCATTTGGATTTATTTCATATTTCATGCAGTACTTACATTCTCTTTGCTATTTTTCTTAAACTACCAATTTTATTCTTGTATACTGTGCTAAAGTACCCTGCATCTGGTGTTAGACTGTTTCTGATATGGTCATTCACCTCCACTAGCATAATGACACAACATCACTGATTAGTCCTTGGGCTTTTCTTTTTGCTTAGAGTACACATATTCAGGGCAGTGGCCCTTATAAAGCTGTATATGCCCATATCATTGTCCATTATTAAATGGATACATGGATTATTATTAAATGGATCTGGTAAACCTGGTTCTGTTTTTGAATAGTATGCAGGTAGTTCAGGGTATGTGTAAAAACATTAATGGAAAATAAAGGCAGCTTCATGACAACAGCTGGCACTAAAATCCCATTCTTTTGCATTTTGAAGTTTTCATTATGAAGGCACACATCAATCTGAACATGGGCCTCTTGGATAAATATAAACACAGTATGATTTTAATATTTATGTGATACATTGATCATAGACCAGCAGAACTTGTTGGATGGTCTTTCATCCTTCCATCTGTCCATCTGTTAGCACAAGTTTGTGATATCTAAACTGCTTTGAGGATTGACATACAACTTTACATACACATTCAACTTATGGTTTAGTTGGTCCTAAATGAAGATGGTTCTGCAAGGACATCCAATATGGATGCCACAGCAGCCATCTTGAATATATTACTGCTACTCCTCCTGAATGGATGGTCAGCTCAACTTGATGTTTTCCCTAAAAAGACTTCTGTGAAGGTTGTTATTGTTGGGGTTGGCTGCTCCCAATATTCTATTTAAATTATTATTGAAGTCCCACCCAGGCTCGATTTTGGTTGGAAGTTAAATTAGTGAAAGATAGATGTAAATCTCCGAGCCCCCAGTCTAGTCCCCAGTCAGCAGTGCCGACAGTTAAATGATTGAATATACAGTAAAAATGAAATTCAGCAAATAACAAAAAGGTAATAACAATTCAATAGTCAAATGATTCAAATTTCCCAAGTACTCTCCTTCTGCCTGACCCTGTAATAGCCTATTGCATCCCTTGATTAGGAGTGTGAGATAGATTTCCACTTGTCCTTGTATTCTACTCATCTGTGTATTCTTCTCTCCTATTCCTCCCAATTCCTTCTCCTCTTCCTCCCAACTTTCTCCAAATTCCTTCTTGATTTCTCTATACTCTTCCTCCTCCACTTTCTCCTCCTAGATTCCTTTTCCTCCTTCTCTCCACCAGCTAGACTTTGGTCGACTCCGACTGCTCTGCTAGTCTCACTTCCATCTCCACCTCTTGGAGACTAAAGACTCAACTGAACCGGAAGTTCTGTGTCCCCTAAAAAGCTTCCTGTGAAAACACAAGAACGGTACAATATTTTTCCTTAGCCCTCTCATCTCTCACTACTCCAGCCCATCATCAGATAATGGCTATTAAATTTCTTCTGTCACACATGCACATCGAAATACTCATACGTTTTTGTATGGTAAAACATCGTAATAAAAAAAAAACAGTATCAATTACTTCACATACGTACATTAATAAATTGCATCACATCAGTACATATTTCAAATCCCATTATACTAAACAATATCACAACAATCGGATGCGTTTCTTTACATTACAACTCATACAAAATACACAAATATTAAAATAATTGTACTGGTTTACTACAAAGTAACCTAATAGCAAATTATAAATTAATTCTGACCACAAGCTAACAGTCCACGTAATTCTCTATGTAATATTCAAGCCCCTTTCTCAAATATGCATGTAAATGAAACACTACAAAGGTAATTCTACATCCTAAACGATGCTAGTAATTAAGTATACATACTATAAATAATTACAATTATGATGCCATAATATTCTGCAAAAATCAAGCAAATAACTTACTGACCTTTTCGAAGCTTTGTCTTTCCTTAGAATCTCCTCTCTAAGTTTTACTGCCGAATTACGAATGGTTTTGTTCTCGGAGTAACCCTATTGATTAGCAATCTGTCAAGATGAATGCTAAATTTTTTCTCACAGTTCTGAAAGTTATAATTTGGATCTAAATTGTTCACACCCTCTATCTCATTTCAAATTGGATATCACTGTGAACTGATCCAATTGAACTTAGCGGACAATTCCCTCGCTGCCTGTCCATGTGGGGATGGATGAGAACACACGCCCTTCACCCCATGGGTTACCTATGATCTCTGAACAAACCTTGACATGCAGGTGTCATAATACAAGCCTTTGTCCAGTTGGCACAATCTATCGCCTGTGTCTGATTCAAGATTCCGCTCTCTGGTGGGTTACTGTGACCTTGCGTAAGAGATTAACTATAGGCTGCAGCAATGTTTAGGCATCAGACGTATGGCCGCAGCAGTTATACATGTTTTAATACCTGGGCTTAGCTAATGTGACACCTTCATATAAATGTCATGTTGGTCCTCATTCTGCCAATTTGACATCCAGTATGTCCACCACATCAGATATCTTCAAAACCTTGTTATTACTGCTACACCTGAATGCCAGAAGATTTCTTATGAATGTCAACTCCCTTTAAATGGAGTGATTTTGACATGGGGTTTTCATCAGAGTTCTTACTGTGTGTAGTTGGTCCTAAATGAAAATAATTATTTCTCAAATATGCCTGCCATAGTGGCTATCTTAAATAATTGTTGGCTTTATTCTTCCCTAATGGATCTATATATCTGTAATTATATGATCCTTATATGGTCTTTTGAAAAATGTGTATTGTGTCTAAGTAAAGGAACATTAGTAAAGCTCAGGATGGAAAATAATCTTTTGGTAATGCCCCATACACCTGGTCAGGTGATGATGTAGGGGAACATGTAAAATCCTGACAACTTATGTTCATTAAAAAAAATTATGAGATAGGTTTTTCACCAAAAGACTTCTAATGATGTCTTAGTTCTAAATGAAAATGGTGCCAATGTGGCATCCAATATGTCCACCATAATTTGAAAATATTGCTATTACTGAATATCAAAGTTGTGTTCAGCACTCAGCAGTTTAAAGGAAGAAATGGTCTAATCTTGAATTCCTGGACATTCTTTTCACCCGACTCACTTTGGCAATTTTTGTAAGGCAGTGAAACATTAAAGTTTATCTGTCAATACATATTTCAGTATGATGATGAAAATCCAGTGAAAGCAGTGTGAATTGCCTGGTGAATGTGCTAATATACCTTTCATTTTTCTTGCAAATTTGACTGAAATATTCTATTTCTATTATGCTAGTAAGATTCCAAAAATGTACTTCTTTCATTGCACAAAAAGAATGTATTTATGTTCTACTAATTGCAACAGTCATTAAGTAAACATGTTATGCAAGTTCTTGTGACCTTTTGATAAACATGAACTTGAACTTGTGATAAGATATCTGACTATTTCCACAGAGGTCACAAAGGTAAAAGCTCCATTGAAGCTTGGGTCATTTAGATAATTTTACTTCATGTGGACATATCTCCCATTTGAATATTACAGTCAAACATATACCACTCCAGTGGCCTAGTGGTTAGAGCATTTGAGTTGGACGTGGAGGTCTTACAAAAAGACTTAGAATGGTACTAACAGCTGCCTCGCTTGGCTTCACTTGGTACTCAGCATTAAGAGGTTAGTTTTAGGACTGGTCAGACTGGTGTCAGGATAATGTGACTGGGTGGGACATCATGCTACGTGTCTGTGGTGTGATGCCCCAGTGCTAGTCATTACTATAACTGGCACACTGCAGACATCATAGCAATATGACTGAAAAATTGTTAAAGCTATCAACTTAGATTCCAAATCACACACACTCAACTCAAGCATACTGTATGTACTCACTTGTAAGGTGAGACCAACTGCAAATTGCACAGACCCAGATCTGTTGTCACATAATGTGCTGGCAGATCAGGGTTTTGAAGTTTGTAAAGAGTAATAGGTAGAATAAACAAATAGACCCAAATCTACACGTGTTTTATGCTATGGCAGATCAGGATCTATGTTGTTTGCAGTTTGGAATTGACTTGTGAGTATATATGGTAACTAACAAACTTGATAGACATCTGTTTGGACTGCTCCGATAGCTTAGTAGTTAGAGCATCCACCTCAGATGTGGGAAGTCACAGGTTTGAACTCCAGCCAAGTCATACCAAAGGCGTATAAAAATGGTACTTACAACTTCTTTGATTGTCATTCAGCATTAAGAGGCTAGTGTTAGGACTGGTTGGTCTGGTGTCGGGATAATGTGACTGGATGGGACATGACACTCTATGTCTGTGGCTTAATACCCCAGTGCTGGACATCACTATAAACTGCCACACTGCAGACATCATAGTGATATGACTGAAAAATTGGCCGAATGGTCTAAAACTCTCACCATTACGGATCACTGCTATTTCACCTCTGTCTGCATCAGTTTGAGTCTCGAATTCAGCCAATGTGGGTATGTGAGAAAGCTTGCCAGTAGCTTCTCGTGGGTCGGTGGTTCTTTCCGGAGTTTTCCCGGGTTCTTCCTCCACCATTAATACTGGCCGCCATGGAAGTCGTCTTAGAAAATCTTGTTTTGGCTAGGTTTACTGTTTTCAGTAGAGTGTAGTAGCACCAATTCTGATGTAACTGAGCTAAGGCAAATCAGTCATTAAGGAGAGGGTTTTTCTATTCTACATTTAATGTAATGCTGCTGCCTTCAGATCTTATACTAATTCCCTGCACCATGTTTGACCTCTGACTTATAAACAATCCGGGCTAACTTCAGAGTAGACCTTTTCTAGAGCTATTAGGGTCTGATTGTGTTAGTTGCAGACCCTTTATCTAACTCTAGTCTCCATACAAAAATGCACAAAATCTGAATTATATAATCCAAATAATCCAAATAAAGCCATTTATCTGCACTCCACACAAACTTTTGCAATGCCATACCACCTGAAGTAACTGTATTTAGCCCTATAATAAGAGCAACACTACTATGTTATTTAGGGCTGAGGCAAGTTAACACATTAACCCCTGGAGGTTTTTGTCATTTTCGCCTGAAATTCGAGTAGGAAACACATTTTGAAAGCTATTTCTGAATACATCCTAAAACACCAACTTCCAGGTGATCTTCCAATAACATACTGTCTAGTTGTGTTAGAAACATAGTTTTTCATTGGCTGTTTGTCTTGCGCATGAGCAGAAGGGTTAAAAGTTGGAGTTCTTTTTTTTTTGCTTAATGGATCCATTATTTTCATATTGAGACCATTCTTTATTCCATTTGCCCATCTTTTCCTACTTTTTGCAAAGGTTCATCTGTCTGTTTGTAGTTCATACCAGTCTGCCTTAGATCTGAGACCAAAAAGTCTAAAATCCATACACAAAATCGAATTCCGACCATGAGCAAAGTTTCGGTAGAAAGCAATTGGGTCCAAAAAATGAGGTTTATCCCTCAGTATTTCGTAGTGCAACTAGAAATTCCAGATTATTTGGTATCTTTGTAGAGCTTCATCTGTCTACCTTTCTATAATACCACCCACTTTAGTGTATCATACATGACCATGATGCTACAGAGCTCGGCAGTAGGCTACTACCTCCTGCCATATAAACTCGTCACCAGGGGTTAATGTGTTAACCAGATGATTTGCCAAGAAACATATCATAGTTACTGACCTGGTCTGATCCAGTGGTGGTTGTATTGCTTGGGGTTTTCACTAGTCTTTTAATGGTGTCTATTTTATCCTAAATGAAAATGGTGCTGATCTTAAAGCCAGTATGGCTGCTACAGAGTAGAAATTCCTTACAGACCTTTGAGCATCAGTCCCTCTCTGGATTAGATTTGTTTGGTGTTTTATGACAGGGCAACACTTTTATGTTGGTGATTAGGCAGTTAGAATAAAGTGTCTTGCAAAAGGATGCATCACTGTAAATGATCTTGGTGGTTCCAGTTGTAGGATTCAAACCCATCCTATTTGGTCACAAGACTGGCATGCTAACCACTGATTGACCACAGTTCCTGCCTCCATCCATTGCCTTTTATGATAGGTAGGAGGGTACATAAGGCCTATTCTGCATTGCTGAGCCTGCAGGATTACTCATTAGTATAGATTATAAAGTGTTGTTTAGTAAATTGTTATAAGTAAATTTGCAGCAACATTTATGCCCTGAAAAATATGTATGAAAATATACAGGTAAAGCAAACTATTTGTTCTGACTAGGGGTGGAATTGTCAGTACACCTCTGCCATGTATCAAGACAATTCATGATACACATCCTGCTATATGATACAGTAATGATACACATATAAACTTAAGTGAGCACGTCAAGTTTAGTCATCTGGCAGTGGTAGCGTCATGACGTTTTATGTGTTGACATATTGACAGACATTGACTTAATAATAATAATAATAATAGTAATAATAACAACTCTATGTAAAGAAGCTCATCATTTGGTCAACTGACCAATTTCTCTGACAGTTTCTGCAATTAGATTTGTACATAATTATTGTTGTTGTTGTTGTTGTTGTGGGGTTTAACACCATTTTTCAGCACATGATAGACTATACATGGCGGCCAGTATTAATGGTGGAGGAAGAACCCGGGAAAACTCCGGAAAGAACCACCGACCCACGAGAAGCTACTGGCAAGCTTTCTCACATACCCACATTGGCTGAATTCGAGACTCAAACTGATGCAGACAGAGGTGAAATAGCAGTGATCCGTAATGGTGAGAGTTTTAGACCATTCGGCCACTTGGGGTCCCTGTACATAATTATATATAATGCACAATTTTTACAAGATGAGGTGTCTTTAGACAACAAATGCTATTACGAACTAGACAATGGATCCACTGCCACAAGGCTTTGAAGATCATAGTACATATAGGATTCATACAAAGTGTAGTCACAAATGTGTAAAACATTAAAAGGTGAGTACATGATATAGCAATGTTTTAAAGAGTAATAGCACTGAATTAAACATGATTGTTTCTGTAAATGTTGACTGAGTTTCATTTTAAAAGCTTGGCACAGGCCAGCTGACTTTATATAACATGGTATGGAATTCCATCGTTTGGCTCCAGAAAAAGCAAAACTCTTCTTTTAAAACTCAGAATTTGGTTTAGGTATGGATCTTAGAGATGGATCTTAGTTTATACATACGTACATTTTCAACAAATTTAAAGTTACATTTAAGATAATCATGAGCCAAAACCATTTAAGGATTTATAGACTTGTAAACCCTTTTGAAACTGCATTCTCTGCTGAAATGGAAACCACTTGAGAGTTGTACAGGTATTTCTTGATGGTGTATCTAAATAAGCATTAAAAATAACTCTGACTGCTCTTTTTTGAAATTTCAGTCATCTTTCTTGATTTTCTGTATCACTGTTACCCCACACAGAACAACAATATTCTAGGTGTGGCATGGTCTATACATTATAGAATAGAATTTTTACTGTTCTTGAGGGAGACAAGATTTTATTCTGTAGGCACATATCAGCCTGCTTCATTTGATCAGATGGAGGATTCATCGTGGTCTCCACGCTGTTTTGCATTGCATGTATGCCTTAAAATATTTTATTGCTAATTTCATTTCTTCACTTAAATGTGAAATATGGTGTTATCTTCAAAACAGAAGAAAATATTGCAACTTCCTTATGCAAGGAGAATCTTATCAAGAACAAGCAGGAGTGTGGGAGCAGAGATTACAAAGAACCACGTCCTTCACATATCGTGGCCACAGACACTCATTTCTCTTAGTGTAAAAGGAAATTATTGACAACACCCTCCCCATAAGGTAAAAAGCAATGTTAAAGTATATGGACATGTGGATGAGGTCAATCTTTTTTATGTTGGTATATGTTATCAGGGGTTGAATATAATTGGGGGAATACTATAATTCAGCTTGGAGGGGAGGCAGATTTTGAACCACATGAATTACCTTGTATTTGTTAATTTATAGAAGGTGAGTGAGGGCTGTCAGTAGTTGTTCATTTTTAATGACAAATAAGTGTATATGCCTGCTACAACTGTAAAAAATGAAAAGGCAAATGAATAATAATTATTCACAACTGCTGTAGATTGAAGTATTTATCCATCAGTCATTTCACATGTAGTTCTGATGATGCCAGAAGCAGCAATAACTTACTTGTTAGCATGCCTGACTCAAGGCTAGAAAGGTGTAGGTTTTGATATTACCATTGTGCACTGGCAGTGCACTTACCTTAGTATTAAATAACCTTAATATACTTTACTGTGCCATAAAACACCAAGCCTAGCACAACCAAATCTGACCATACAGACTACTGAGAAAATGTAGCATATATTCTTCCCTGCAACTTGAGCCCAACTGCAAATTGCACAGACCCAGATCTGCCGTTGCATAATGAACCTGCAGATCTGAGTCTATGCAATTTGTTTGGAGTATAGACCCCTATCTGCTTGTGCATTATGCTGTGGCAGGATCTTAGTTAGACTGGTCTTATAAGCATGCACATATGGTACTGTATTTACCAGTGTATAAATTATGTGCACTCATTTGTCAGCAGGATTGATCAAGAACTGCTGTTGGATAATCCAGGTCTGAGCTTTTCATTTGTATTATTGTGAGCCCACATTACTGGTGGCAGCAGTTTGCTATGGTATTGGTTAAAGGATGGATTCCCCTTTAATTAGTGGGATGAACCCTAATGACTACCCTTGGCGATTAATGTATCATATTGACAGCATTCGGTTTGTGGGATGCTAATAGTGAGAAGAAAAAAATGAATAAAAAATGAATATTACTTTTTAAGAAAAGAGAAAATAATTCATATAGATGTGAAGAACATGATTATAAAGGTTCAGTTTGTCAGTATTTTCATTATGTTATAGATATTGCAAATATAATTTTAAATTTGAACTGTTCTGCCATCATCATGCATGACAGTGTGTCTAAACAGATGAACACAGTTGCCACAAAATATGCAAAGACAGAATGAACTCCATTATATTTGTTGAAACAACAAGTTGAATGACTTCATAAAGTTTAATTTCAAATCAAAAGAACCAGTATAATCAGACTTAGTCTGGTCTAGTTACAGTCAGGTGGAGTATGAAAAGATGTAGATTTCTATGGCTACAACATGAGTAGATGGAGCTAGAAATATCAAGCTCAAATGTGAGCCCCCATTGTTACAATAATGGCAGATTGAGTCTCACCCTGACCCCTGGTGATTAGGTGACTTTGAGGCTGAGAGAAAGCCAGTAGGCAACAGGTGGGTTATCTAGCAGTGACCACTTGATGGCAGGGTCCACAGGTGGGTTATGTAGCAGTGACCACATGATGGCATTATGAGAATTAAAACAACACTGTAAATACAGAACAGTCATTAGATACAGCTGTAGGGACTGGACTTGATCATGTGGGCCTTGATTGACAGTTTAACTGACTTAAAATTGGACTCTATCTAAGGAGCTATGCAGTGAGTGCCACCTGTGCCCTCTGGCAGGAGCTCCCAAATAATGAAATCCTCACATTATTGCCCATTTGAATAATAACAAGCTTAGCTTGGTTTTGATTTTTCCTCAGTCTAAGAAGTAAGCATTTTCTCTAGGGTGAGCATTGCCAGCTGAATTCGTATAGCTATATACTGCAGTAAAATTGAGTATTGCAATTTGTATTGACATATACTGCTACAAGCAAACCATTTTAGAAACCAATGTAATACTGATTGTTGGTGTGATTAGCTAATTCTACAGTTTTCATTATAATATGTTTTGTCAGCTGTGTTTCTCTTTATTTGGGGAGAAAAGTTTTGCAGAATAAACTTAATAGTGACCAACTTGCACAGATGGATGATGGCAAAGCAAGTGTCTGCAGAATACTAGTATACTAACTCGGGCATCTACAGTATAGTGCTAACAATTAATTCTACCATCTTCCTTGGGAGTTTCAAGCCAGAGCAAGACCAAAAAGTGCTCTTGCCTGCTGTCTGAGCAACAGATCTGACAGGTTTATTCAACAGTGATTGACCATAAGCAGTTATGAAACATGTATTTGACTGGTTATGGTGTTCTTTCATAATACATATACCAGGTAATAATTTAAGTAAACAAAAATAGTTCCAGAACCAGTATATCTAACAGACAGGGTTAAAAATAACAATGCAAATGAATTGGAACCTTTTCATATTGTGATATGTTAGTGTACTGATATGTACCAACATATTATTACACCCCTGATGTTTTCTGCAGCACAATTTAAATTTAAATACAATTTTGGAGTTACATACCCTTTATAATTTCTTTCAGAACAGAGACTGTCATTAGGAATTGGGAGCAGACCTTTTGAAATTGAAAAATTATCTTTCTACCTCCCCACCCACCCTGCCATTTCAATGGCACAGTAATGTTTTCTACTGTTTCCTTTAACAATACACAAATATCATTTTTAGAAGTGTATTTAGATCACCAAAGGAACTGTACAGAATATTTCTACACGTAACGATACAACAAAGTCAAACAGAAAAAGATGTGAGAATCAGGCATTTGTATTTGACCCAGTATAAAAGTTTTGTTTAAATACTTGTCACTTTTGGATTTATTAAATCATGTTGTGACAGAAAAACAAGTAAGATACAAAAGGCCTTTTTTATGTACTGTATGTACTCACTTATAAGACAGGTCATCTAAAACTGCAAACAACACAGAGCCTGATTGCTGTAGCATAATGTGCCTGTAGACCAGGGTATATATTGTTTGTTCTAATGATTACTCCTAACAAACTGCACAGACCCAGATCTGCCGGTGCATTATGTGATGGCAGATCTGGGTCTGTGCATTTTGCAGTTAGACTTGTCTTTTAGGTGAGTATGTGAGAAAGCTTGCCAGTAGCTTCTCGTGGGTCGGTGGTTCTTTCCGGGGGTTTCCCGGGTTCTTCCTCCACCATTTATACCGGCTGCCATGTATAGCCTATCTTGTGCTGAAAAATGGCATTAAACCCTACAGCAACAACAACAACAACTTTTAGGTGAGTATACGGTACTGATTCTGCTGTTTTTTGGTCATTGCCCGTTCATATATGTAGCCTTGATTTGCATAGAAAACAGTAATGCTGGACAACAGGGGTAATAGGGTTGTACATACTGGTATTATAGCACCTGTGCTCCACTGGTTTTGACTGGTCATTTACCTCCAGTGGCATAATGACATTAGACTGTAGGTCCTGGGGCTTCTCTATGCTTCAAGTACACACATTTAGGGCATTGGCTGTATGTGCCCTAGCATTAGTGTATCAGTAAATTGACAGGGTAGAAATAGTTCTGCATTTGTGAAGTATGTAGGTAACTGGACTTAAGACAAAAAAGGAATGAACAATAAATACAACCACACAGTAAGTAAAAATCCATGAGGATTTTGTTACAAATGCATGAACTTGAGCTTATACGGTAATCCACATTGAACTGATTTTTTTTGGGAGGTAAGTTACAAAAACCAGTTTCTTAATTTCTCTAGGGCAATGAAACATTACAAGTAATAAGTAAATATATTTTACACCTGTGTAATGTGGTGGTAGATACAAATTCATGCCAACAAAAGTAAGGTGAGTAGCTAGGTGAATATACTTTTTTACAATTTTGTGATAAAATTTATTTCAGATTTTTATGCAGTTTAAAATTATTGGTAAATGTGTTTCTGTTTCTCATGCTAATTAAAATAAAACCTGTATTTTTTTAATTGCACAAAATAATTTGTGTTATACTGATTGTAACAATGTATTTTTATATTTTACTGCACATAAACAATTTATGCATTGCATAAGAAATTTTTTACATTTATCAAGCACTTTTGTTCTTTTGAAAGTACAAACTTGTACTAAGGTATCATCCAGTTTCCATTGGGGTGTCAAAGGTTAAAGGTTATCACTAGGGTCAGTTGTATACAGTTTTCATGTGTGCCCATATCTACCATGCATTTGAATTGTTCCATCAGCCAGAAAACAACTATTAGAATGATCTGGTTGAGCCATGGTAAGAATTCATGTGTATGTTTTTTAGGTTTGGTTTGGTGTTTTACAACAATATTAGCAACACTAGATGAGGGTTATTTATTAATGAGGCAATTGGAGTTAAGTCCCTTGTCCAAGGACACATCACAGTATCTGTCCTGGACTGATCCGATGGTAGGATCGAAACCCACATTCTTATGATTACGCGTTTGGTGTGATAACCACTTAGCTTCCATGACTTTCATCTCATTTAGTTGCTGCTTACAAGTTCAGTAGGGTGCATTTCCATGCCCAAGGGAGGATTCAATTGTATAGGCTAGAAAGTATTGTTCAGTGTTTTAATCAGGTCACTGTCTTTGATGTAAACAAAATTTTGGCAACACTTTGCCTGTTGACACCTTGAAAACATAACATCTGGAAAGTTGACAAACTCTGCATTTTGTATGATTCACTTCACAGATAGCATTGAAGAAAACTGATTAATTTTTAATTAATTAATAAATTAACATGTAATATTTTGTGTGCAAGCCTATGGATCATCCCAGTTGTTATGAGACCACTCTCACTTTCATATGACCTCTACTTCATAGTTAACCATCATCTCATGGAATCTGCTTCATGGTTAGTGGTCGAAGAGAGTAATTCACTTTTGAATTAATTAGTAAATTAAGATGTTATATTTTGTATGCAAGTCTACATACCTTTGCATTTACTTTGAAACGACACTCACCATCATATATTCACCCTCCTTCATAGTTACCATATAGACACACTTATAAGACCCATCCAGCTGCAAACAACATAGACCCTGTGTTTATTCTGTTGATTTCTGGTGCATTATGTGATAGTAGATCTTTGTACATGGTAGGTAATTATAATGTTGATGCATATAGAACAGTGGTCTTGTACAGGTTTATTTTAAACACATGCAATGCAAGTCATATAGACATACAAAATTGTTTATGCTATACTGAAGTAATGTTTCAGTTTGCTGTGTTGTGGAATTATATCATATAATATAGAAAGTAGTTTAAGACAGAAAGTTACATAAAGTGCATTCATGGATATCTAGAACTGCTGAACATTGATAATTCTGTTAATGCAGTTGGACCCAGTCAGGAGATCTAAAGAGGTATCTGTAGTTTGCTAAAGTGTGGATGAAGCTTAGCGTGTATGCCAGTCCACAGGATTTTACATTTTAGAATGTACAAAAACATCAGTACCCAACAGAGGCTGTGGAATGATTTCAGCATCAGTAGCCCATACAGCAAAGTGGTCCATGTGACGTCTTTCCATATAATGACACAATCTGGTTTAGATTATCTGTAATATATAAAAATACAGTGACAGAAGCAATATTTATAGGAAAGAAACACATATGATGAAAGAAGCAATAATGATCAAGATGAAAAGAGAGAAAACAACAGAATTTAATAATATAAAATAAAAGACTTGACAATATAATGTCCCAGGAGATATAATTTAGCTTAGGCCAGACTACACCTCGTGATAGCTACTGTTGAAAGCCAGATTGTGTGCAGGTAGAGTTTGGCTGGAGTTAATGAGGGTTACTGTTGTATTTAACTCATGTGCATCCCATTCATGATGAGTTAAAAGGTGTGCACAGTCGCACTGCTTAATTAGTTGTGCAGTTCTTGCACATAATGTCTGTATGAGGCCAAGTTAACAAAGGATGTTTCCAGAGGTGCAAAGTGGCAGCCAAATCATGAGTTGAAACACCAAATTAAATCAAATTATGGCCAGTGGTCAAAGTTGGGCTGTCGCTGATGGCTGAATTGTATGTTAGCCACATGATAGTTGAAAATATTGCTTATTTCATTTGAATGTGGAATTAAGTGTACAAAGGATACTTAATGTTTCCAAAAAGTGTCAACTTATCCATTGGTACATGTTAACAGTGAATAATATAGTGATATTGTATATTATTTCCAGAATTTCAAAGTTGTGTTTTAGATGGTGGGCTGAAAAAGGTCACATTTGTACTTAGACGTTGTGATCAAAAGGGGTTTTCAAAAGCCAAATGGAAAACTCCAGACAGTCAGGCATTCAGAGCAGCCTATACCTGGTGATTTCTCTTGAGGGTGAACGGGTTTAGTGTGAACTAAGGCATGGCCCTCTTCAGTGGCACTTTTCAGCCTTTGTTTTTGTTTCTTCCTCCTGCCACTGTGCATCTGCTGCTAGCTTGATATTTGCTGCTCCAGGTATTCAGGTTGCATTGATGAGATAGTAGGTAGACTCCCTACATTCTGGTTGACTGCATGGCACAGCAACTAAGCTGGTTTGCAGTCCCATCCCCTCATCACCTACGTGGCCCTGCAACTGCTCCATGATCCTCTCCATTATGTTGGCACACTATGACTCTGTCCCAGCACACACTGGTAAAGAGTTTGAGGTGTCACCCTGTTTTTCGTGTTCCAAAGGTTATGGTTTGTGTTTATGTATCCCAGTCCCCCCAGATATAGTGTTTTGTGTATATAGGGGAGATTGTTTATTGTTTTTGTATTTTTTAAATATTTTTTTTGTATATTTTTTATTAAAAATATATATAGATTTTGTCCGAGTTAATCTTTGGTTCATTTAGTCATATTATTGAGTTTTCTCTGCATGTTGGTTCTGAGAAGTACTCCCCCCTGCCCGGTAAGTGGGTCGGTTTCTATACTCAGGTCAGTACTTGCATCTTATTTGAGTTTGTGAGGTTTTCTTGACCTTGAACCTTACATGCATAAACTTAGGATCATTATACCTTCTCCTTGGATACATGTCCAAAGATCTATTTTCCGGTTCCATCCTCTATTGATTGTCATTATAAGGTTTGAGTGACTTGCCAAATTCATTGTTGTCCTGGTGTGGTATTATTTGCGTTGTTGTGTTGTATATCCATGATCCTCTCTCAATGGTTGGAGGCAGTCTGGGAATCTTTCTTAAAGTTGTGTCAGACTCCTCTCTGTATATAGTGGAATGAACCCAACATGGCCACTCTCAGTGATTAAGATATTACATTGACAGCATTCAGATTGTTGGAGGTAATATTAAAAGGGAGGTCTTGAGGCAGTGATTGACATTATGATTGTGGTATATTTGGAGTCAAGGTTAGCAGTTCTGCAGACAGTACCAGCTGTGGAAACTGTAGCAGCTTTCAGTTAATAAAATCCACTCAATATATCTTTGAATAAAGTGTGTATATATATATATATATATATATATATATATATATATATATATATATATATATATATATATATAAGAACAAGCTCAGCCTCAGTATTCATATACTAAGAGCAGTGATGGTAGTTTCTTGGTTGGGGGGAGAGTTTGGAATTTAGAGTTTTTCATTTGCTTGTATTTCCTAAACCCAGTCTACTTCGCAAGAGTCGTTATGAAACTGAGGCATTTCATTCTGCATCATGATTATTTGCCCATTAAAATGGAGGCCAGTCAGAAAATTTGCTTATATTTCTTAAAATCCATGATGGATTTTCTTCATACTTTGAAGCTCTCATTTTGTGACATGGGCACTTAACCTTTGACCTTGTGCTCAAGGTCATATGTTTTACAGCAGTGCTTCTAGTATGGAATTGACATGCAGGCCCTGGTCATAATGTAATTCCATGTGAATAATGCAGACAATGTCAAGCTTGTGCATTATTCAGTGGTAAATCTGGGTCTACACTGTTCATATTTTGGTGCAATTTATAGTAGGTACAAGCAATTAATTCAAGATGAAAGTGACCATGTTTATTTCCTACAGTGTCTCCTTCCAGTACTTGTCTTCTAGGGCAATAAATTGGGTTTAAAACCTGTAACTATAGTAGGCACATATTTATTATGATTTTAGTCTGTATAATGCATATTTTTTTCTCCATGTTTTTTTCTTTCTTTCCAACAAGGGTTCATTTTTGGCTTTTTAGTCCTTAGCCCAATGTCTTAATATTGTTTACTTTAGATTGCTTACCTTTTTCATGCAGAGTAATGTACTTCTAAACTTTTAGGGTTGGGCTGTTAACAATTTTTAAGTTATGATACGGGGCAAGTAACCAGGGAGCAAAGAGAGACCCTGGGGCCAATGCTAGTTGTATAAATGACCTGGTTATAATATAAGGTGGGAATATCAATAATTTTCAGGTTACGACCGTCACCAACATTGCTATGCGAATTCCATGGGTAAACACCCCTTTTTGATATCAAGGAAGTGTATATATGATTAAGTGGCAGACCTATGAATAGTGTTTAAGTTATGACCCAGAGGCACAATCCATATAAGGCAGGAGAGACCCAGGAGTCAATGATGGTTACATAAATGACTTGGCCTTTAGATGAGAAAGTGTATATGTTGTTGTAGGGTGGGGATTTAAATGGCTTCCAAGTTAAATACATGGGATGGGCCACAGGGGATAAGGACAGATACAGGAGAATAACCCAGGGATAATGTTGGTTTGAGACAGTTACTTTTATTCTTATGCAAGAATCCATATGCACCATCACAAGTGGGCAAGGATTTGTATAAAAATATGTAGAAATTATGGGGTAACATTTGATGAAGAAAAAAAGCAATGCACAGTCCATCAACAGGTATAAGTGTTGCTCGTTTTGTCAAATTCCTTTAGATAATTTTAGAAATTATGGGTTGGGAAAAATCCATAACATTGAGTTGTTTCTGACCAAACTTCATGCATGCAGTTAGCCACATCATGAAAATACATCATAATGTGACATTTAGTGTTATGACCCCAGGGTCACTTGCAGGTTTGGGGTGGAAAAGTTGGGGTTTGGGATATGCATTGAAAAAGTGCTCAAATGATATTACCTCTT